>OY856409.1:39638400-40838400 GCA_963693085.1 Alisma plantago-aquatica
TGTTTCTGAGAGTGTATGGAGACATCACGCATAGGTCGAGGGTCCGACGAGTGCATCTTTCAAAGCCATGTTGATCGGTGTTGTAGCAGAAACAATAAGGGGCCGTTTTGGGCGGACTATTTTTAAGTACAGTAGTAATCCATGAATTCTGGAATTCTGATTACCTGATTAACAAAGTCAGCAATTTTTAATTGTTTTGTTCGGATGACAACAAACTTGGAAATACAGCAATCCGTAATTGTTAATTGCCTTGTTAATCCGTGACTACCCATCTCAACTCCTCTCGCGTACCAACTAAGCAGAACGGGAGCCTTGGACGCAAGTCTCAGGGAGAAGGAAGAGGAAGAACCAAACACTTGGCCTGTCCCACTTAATTCGTGATCTGGGTTCATGGCGTTGCATAGCAATCTTGATGGACAAGGAGACCTGGAACATCACAACACCGGAGGGCCAGCGCAAGGCCGGTGGTAGAGCCGCCGCCGCCACCAGTCCGCAATGCCGGATTTCGTCTCGTGTAGCGCGTCTCGCTCCACACAAGCATTGGACACAGTGCATATACATGGGCGGATGGGCTGAGAATACCGTAGTTAGACTGCGGCAATGTATAAAAATACGGATCTGTATCCAAACGATTTAATTGCAAACGGAGTAGTTAGAATACCGTAAGTAAATACAATACCGCCTGCAATTACTTTACCCAAACGGCCCCTAAGAGAATGCAAAGATGGTAGGAGTTCGAAGAGAGCGAGGAGGGATGGAAAAGGTGGGTGCATGATGTCCGGGAGAGAAGATGGAAACAAGTGGGCTGTAGCGGAGGAATTACATCCAATATCCATATATCCTACATTGTGGGAATGCTCATAGATCTTCTCGTCACTATGTGTTGTTAATATGGTTATTGTCGTTCATGCAACAGCGACAGGTGCAATATAATTAACAGTTCGGGCAGATCCAAAATAAGATTCGAAGAACAAACAATGCAGGAGAACAAAAAATAAGAGTTAGATTCGCAAACCAGATCGTTCGTTGAGAAACGAACGTGTTACTTAAAGAAACCAGTTCCCGGCAATCCTCGTGGATAGGCACCGTTCTCCAAGTCTCGATCCGGCACGAACCTGAAAGTTGCACGTCTTGCTCGCACACGTCGCACTGCTACCAGTGCAGCACAGCCACCGCAGGTACCACCGTCTGACAGCTGCGTCTGAAGGAAAGGACGAGTCTCGCTTCGCACAGGAGGACAACTCCACAAAGCAACTCCGGGGACGACGACTCTCGCACTCGGGATTAGGGCTCACAAAACACACGGCGGCAGAAAAATGTTTTCGGTGTATTTAACCCTAATGACCGGAGTCATATAAATAGTCACGCACGTCCCTAATCCTATTCCCGGTTAGACGCAACACTCGGTTGCTCTCGTACACAATACGGAATAATCCGTAAAAGAGAAACACTTTCTAATTAGGATTTAAGAAATCCGAATAAGAAAACAACAATTAATTACACGAGTAATTAATTACGTAGTTGTATCCTAGTGCAAAAAGAAGACGGAAGACATTCTCCAAACATGGTCCGACCAGACCAGGCCAGGCGAGATGAGACGTGGCGTGGCGCGCGCGTGCGTGCGTGCGTTGTGATGTGGCAATCCCACCCACCAAGGAGGTGAGCATACCTCCTTCCTAGGACTTCTTTGGACACTAGTGCCCCATGTGATCCTACATATGAGGACCACAAAAGTTCTAGGTGTGAGCAATATGAGATAAAATTTCTTTGCCATTTACACTAGAAACAACACTACATTCTCACATGTACTTGCTGCACTACATTGGGCTTAACCCATGCTAAATAAGTGATTACTACATTAAATGCATTAAATGCACTACACTAACCAGCTGCTATATAACAGCAGCTACAGTAATTACATACATTAGTTAATCACGTATCTAACACTATGAACTTCACACCGTACAAGACCTTTGTTCTTTCACTACGTTATTAACCAGCAACACCAGAATAGTATTTGATGAAGGAATCCTAAGTGAAGGTCAAGAAAGTAAGATAATAGTGAGCTGCGGGTTGTGAAACAGGGGAGAAAATTATTGTGCCCAACTATTGCAAAAGAACGGAAGATGAGTCGGGGGAGGAAGGGAAGAAGTTGGGAGAAGGAAACAAAGATGATCGCAGTGAGGGGACGAAGAAAGCATGCAAAGGAGTAGGTGAAGAAAGAAAGCAGGAGGCTAGTTCGTAGTTGGGAAAGAATGGGAGAGAAAGCGGAGAGAGAAGTGGGACCCAGATGTGTCATATGACCAAGACTGAAAGAGTGACAGAGCGGAGAGAGAACAAGCGGGCAGAATATGATGAGCCGCAGAATAAAACTACCCGTCAGTTTGCGTGCAGGACCGGAGGACTGGAGGACAGAAGCTGAGAGGGCTTGTGTCAAGCTGGCTGCTAGAGAAGTACGCACACTATTATAACCACGAGATATTATTTATTTAAAAGACGGAGAGACACGCTACAACCTCCAAACCCTTACTAGATTTGTCAAACTGGGTCGAAATCTGCGGGCGCCTATAGGTCGACTCGTTGAAGTTGAGTTTGGGTCATAAAATTTGTCACCCGTCGGAAAAAACCCAAATCCATACCCACCCGTTTACTTAGCGGGTTTCATGGGTAATCCTTAGGCACCCGCGGGTGACCCACTTAATTACACTGATTTTATTAATAGATAGAATATTTAGCTACCAGTAAAATATTTATAGACGCAACTGCAGAATTGCATCCTTGCGGCTTAGTAGTAAGGGAAAAATATTAAATCCGTCCTATACTCATATCACAATTGCATATTACAATTCAAGTTAACAAAGCACAGTAACGGAGACTCCTAAATTAGATCGTGAGACAAAAGCAAACCAAGCAGGAACCTAAGTCTAGCAGCGATTGCTAGACTTAAATTTCAGTCGGACTAGAACGGACTTAAATTTTAGTTTTTGTTTTAGTTTCCCAAATCTATCATTTGTCTCATATGGATGCCACAATTCATATTAGATATTGTTATTTTTTTACTGTTTGATGTAGGTGGTCATTATTTAAGGCTGTATGAACATCTAAAGTCTATAGTACAATGTTGTTCCAGTATTTATGTGATTCTGAAACTTAGGCTCTCTTTGATAGACATGTTGCAGACTTGTTCATGGGTGCATTGTATTTTGATAATCATCTTTTATATATATAAATAAATCTTATGTGACAATGTATGTAACATGATTATTTTGTTCCATATCTTATATAAAAAACACTAGAAACAATTTTTTTTTAATTTTAAGTGGGCAATCCGCAACCCGCTGGGTTGAATTTGAGTTTGTCTTAGTTCCACCCGTTTAGAATTACATCTTTTTAACCAGCACCCGCGAGACCCAAACCTCCAACGACCTAATCCAAACCCAACTCACCCACCCATTTGACATGTCTATCTGTTACTATTGACTATTGATGTTTTATTTCTTGGACTTTGAACCTCAGCACACAATAAAGAGTGTTTAATTAAGTGATATGATGTTGTTAGGCATCGCCATGGTTAAATCCAATCAACTGGTCACGTGAAAGTCAAACTCGTTGTCAATACATACCAATCACATAAGATATGAATATAAAATACATAAAATATGAATAAAACACAAAAATAATACATTATAAGATTATCTTCATTCGCAAAAAATAAATTTTTTGAGCTTAATGAATGTGAAATCGATTGAAGAAATTTAAACTATAAAGAAACTTGGTTTTAGTTATGATCCCAACTTTTAAATTCAAAAATCTTCTTTTGTCAACCCAATGTCGACTAGAGTGAAGAAATTCAAAATATGAACCAATCAGATTTTAGTTTAGATGTCAACTTTTGAACATGAACTTACTTGGATATACACAATTTATGTTTGGATCTGAGTCGGTACTGAGTACCAAAACAACTATAACAGGTTTAGATTTTATTATCAACATTAGTTCATGTTTGAAAATTGATGTTTAAATTAAAATGCTATTTTAAATTTCATTAATCTAGGCACGCACTTAGTTCATAGTTCAGTGTCATTTTGACATTGGAAGTTAATATCTGAACTATAATCGGGTTGGTTCGTAGTTTGACAGTCAAACCTCAAAAATAAAATATATGAGCTAAGCATGTCAGATATAATAACAATTAATTAGGAATAAATAACAACACAAGACTAAAACATTTTAAACTATTTTTCATGTACAAAAATGTGTATTTTTTTAATTATCAACACCACATCATTTGAAGAAATTTCAACTATGAGCTATCCTAATTTTCATTCATATATAAAATTTCAAATACAAACTAACTCCAATTGTCAACCCAATACTAACACAGATTGACAAAATGCAAACAATGGACAAACTTGGTTTTAGTTTAGACATCAACTTCCAAAAATGAATTGACTTAGAATGCTAAAATTTATACTTGGAACTGAGTCGAAACTAAATACCAAAATAACAAGTCATGGGTTTTGATATGGGTGTCATATCTATGGATAACCCCTGATAAAATCTAAACTCATGACTAGTTGCTCTGGTACCTGTCAACAAAAATTCAAACGTGTATCTTATCAATACTACTTCATTCATGTTTAAAAGTCCATGCCTAAACTGAAATCGGGGTGGTTCATGGGCTAAATTTCGTTAGTCGGGGTTGGCGCTGGATCGCTAGTCGAAGTCAGTTTGGGTTTGGAAGTGGAATTGTGAACCAAAACGATATGTGTTCAAAGTTTGAATTTATTCAATTGGTTCGGCATTGACTAATGTAACAATATATTGATTTCTACAATGAAATTAATGGTTTACATTTCTATGTGTTATTCATATTTAATAAAATTTTAATTCCATTTTATACACTTAGCACATATTTTTGTTCCATCAAATGAACGACGAGGTCCATTGTTGAGTTATGAACCAACCTAGTTTTAGTTAATATATGAACCTTATCTAAATTGATTCTAACAATCAAGCTAGTGAATACAGATTGACGAAATCAAATCATGAGCCAACCTAGTTTTAGTTTAGACATCAATTTGAATACAAACCAACTCATACTAGCAAAAACTAGAACTACAACTAGTTTTTTCAGGTACCAAGTCGACTCATATCCAAACATATATTTTATTAGGCTTCGTTAGTTCATGTACGTAAACTAAAACTAGGGTGGTTCATAGTTTGGATCTCATCAATCTAGGTCACCACTTTGTTGACAGTCGATGCCAGTTTGTATTTGAAAGATAACATTTGAACAAAGCTAGGTTGGTTCATAACTTCAATTGCTTCATTCAGACTCACATTGACTAATCTGAAAGTACAGACATTTTTGTTAAACAAAATAATTTTATAATGATTTACTACTATGTGTGTTATTCATATTTGATTAATTTTTAATCTAATCTTATGTATGTAGCATATATTTTAGTTCAACAATGAAGTCTGAGTGTCAAAATATGAACCACCTTGGTTTTATTTTAGAGATCAACTTTCAAACACAAACTAACTCTGGTTGTCAACTCAATGCCAACTTAGGTTATTGAAATTGAAAGGATGAACAAACATGCTTTTAGTTTAGACATCAACTTTCAAACATAAATTGAGTCGAACTTATAAAACCTAGACTCATGATAGATGTCATTATTCCTAGAACGGATTAGGATCAGAACATATATTTTATTAAGGTTGTGTCATTTTATGTTTGAGTCAATGCTTAAACTAAAATCAAAGTGTTTCATTGCTTGGATTTCGTCACTCCGAGTCAGCATTGAGGTAACATTCAGACTAAAGTTGATATCACAATTAAAATCAAACTAGTTCATAGTTCGAATTTTGTCAATCGATCTAGCATTGAACTAATTTCAATATATATAGACTTTTTAATGCAAAATAGTTATATAATGGTTTTTTTTGTGATTCAGATTCGATAACTTCTTAATTCTATCTTGCAAGCTTAGCACGATTATTTATTCATCTATTAAACAATGAGGTCCAACTGTCACGTAGCCATTACGCAACACGTTAATCATCAAGAAATTTATAATATTATATCACTTTATTATGCCCTCAATTTTATTGTGAGCGTAAGGTTCGTAGCCCGGTAAGTAAGAAACTAACGGACAATAGTAGCGGAAGGTTGGTGCGTGGCCGGAGGACTTTACATTAAAATATATTGTGGTATTACAATGTTGCTACTTTTCTTGCAGTCCGCCTGACACACGCTCTGCTCACATTTTGTCTTCAATGTAAATCGACTTTTAACTACATTATGCGGCCACTATTCACGGCTTGCACCACAAGTTGACTCGCATAGGATCACTATACTCTATCTCTCTCTCTAGATATATATATATAGAGAGAGTTACGCTACACACAGTTCCTTCTATACCCAGCCACCCACCTGAGTATCGAGTATCGGGAATACATAAAAATATGATCTTAATCGGCTTTTAATGCATGCCAATTAACTTCATACAGCAGGCTTTTAGCCGCCTTTTAATACACACAAATTAACTCCATGCAGCAGGCTTTTAATACGAAATAACTTCACGCCAATTAACTTCATGCGGCCGGCTTTTATTGTCTAGCAATTAACTCTCTCCACTCCTTTCTCTAGCCCTCATTTTTACTAATTTGTTTTCTCTCTTGCAACTCCTCCTTCCGGCTCTATTTCAACCCACCAATATTTGCACGTTAGTACAGTACGTCTGTTCCCCAGTTTTCATCAATCTTTCTACTTCGATCGTACAGTTCATGTAAAAGTTGCGATGGTCAGAGAGTTGAAGCACAATAACAACATATTAGTACAGTACCTACGGAATCCAATAACAACATTGATCTGGAAGTATAAGTACAGTACTTACGAAATCCAGTAGTAACATTTGTCATCTGGACATAAGTACAGTACCTACGGAATCCATGCAAAATAAGTACAATACCCACTTGTTAATTCCAACTCAGATTTTTCAAACATAAGTACAATACTTACTAAATTATAAAACCAAACATAAGTACAATACTTAACAAATTACAAAATCAAGCATAATTGTATAACTGATCTGGAAGCATAAGTACAGTACCTACGAAATCCAATAACAATATTTTTTTCCTGGACATAATTTTTTTACAAAAATGTAGTGCACATCTGGTCCATAATCAACTATAAAATGCATCTATAAGTATTGTACCCAATTATTAATTTTCAATCCAATTTGTCAAATATAAGTCCAATAACAAAATGTACATCTCGTATTGTATGTCTGTACATATTACGAGTTTGAATATAAACAATAAAATGTACAATACTTATATATTAGGGACAAAATATGGAATATGAAGAAACAGAAAACAATAAGTAATGTACGTTTGTACATACTTTGAATTTCAATACTTTAAAAAAATAGAAGGAATTACCAATGAACAAAAATTTGAATGAACAATAAATAGCGGTACTTACCCAGAACTGTTTATGAGCAGTGGACAATAAATGTCCTTTGCATGCTTGTTGCATGCGTTTTGCATGGGAAATAACACAAAAAAATGGCTGTACATGCTATATCTATACAATGCATTAAAATTTATGTTTTTCCGGATTCCAAGTATGTGAATGGGTAGATGACTGTGACTAGAATTTTTTTATATATATATGACTTTTATTCGTTGCTCGCACGGTTAGGTCATCTGAGGTTACCCGACAGGTTCCGACCGACCACCCCACTCTGTTCCACTAGTGGTCGTTGAATATCACTCAATTTCCGCACCCGTGAATAGTCCAACTGAATAGGAAAGCCAGTGCACCATCCTCCTCACCCTTTAGCCGGAAACCCATAGGGTGTTGTGGCCGAAATTCGCTCCTAAACTCCATATTCATTTCAGCCTTTCCACGAAGGATGTTGTTAGAATTTTTTCAGAGCAAACTATTACAATAATGGAGGGTCTTTGTGAAAAGCCCAAAAATACAACTAAAACAAAAGCATGTGAAACATTAGTGCAATTTGGGGGAAAACGCTCCACTCATATGTGAAAAATAAATCATAAAGAGAATATCTTTGTCATAAGAAAGATTCATCAAATTATAATATTTTATGTGAATAAAACTAAAACATAGACCATGTATGGTTCTTTTTATAGCAATAATATAATGTGTTAGAAAATAGGTACTATAAATTAGATATAAATTAGATAATTGCAAGTACTTAATCACCAACATGTAACAATAATTTTAATAGTAATTCGGATTCGGAGAAAATGGCGAATGAGTTTAGAAAGGCAAACTCCAGAGCTTGAGATGAAGGCGTGTGAAACACTGTCTTCAAGACAGATTCCGCTGCTCCTAACACGAGCGTCTCTGGCGGTCTATCTCCAAGATTTAGCCCCCCAACTCTGGTACAACCGCTCGATGCAAGCGAGAGTACTGTGTTGAACTCGTTCCTTAGCCCTTGGTCGCAAATAGCAAAATGGTGTCATGAAGTAGTCGTCAGTGCAAGACAGCAGCAAAAGGGTGGTGTTCATGACGAACATGCTTAGTGAAGGTAGAGCAGTGGGGAAATTGCAGTAGAAAAGAAGGCTCTCTGTATCTCGATCGTTTGTAGTGAAGCATGTATCTCAAACGAGAGCGGACGCCTCCTTATATGGAGCACGTCTCAGCCACCCGCGGAAACTACATGCACCCGTGGAGAACGTGTGTCTTTAACATCACGTTTAATGGTCGGCTTAATGGGTAGTCAAGAGGGGTTTTATCGCTGCGTCTTAAATGTTGTCGACCAGACTCCAAACGACGCAACACAGAAAAATAAAACCTGGTTTTGGAAAGCAAAACAAAATAAAAAATATCTCATAAAAAGATAAATCCACGCACGCACCAAACCGAACCGAACCGGACCGGACTGGGCCGGGCAGGGCGGGGCGGGGCGAGGCGAGCGAGCGAACGAACGCATGCGCGTGTGTGTGTTTTATTTCATTCCAAGAAATACACAAGCCTAGCCAATCAGTCGTAAATTCCCATGTCCTTGAGAGGTCCTGACCTCTTGGGGACCACTTGCACATATAAGGAGTCGTGAGGTTCCTGATGCAACCAATATGGGATAAACGTTGGCTGGAAAAAAGGAATTCTAGAACATGAAATACAACATTCCCCCACATATTCCATAATTCTTTCAAAAATTTAAAATAATAATAAAAAATTTGTGACAGTACTATATTTTTCAGCATTGGTAGCTTGTGACTTTGAACCATTGTCTAGAATGACTCACTTCAATCCGGAGAAACATGGTAAACTGTGTCTTGAACCAGACTCCCTGTTTCAGACTTTAGTAAATCAAACAACCATAGTGTGGGCACTAGAATGAGTTCGTATCGGTGTTGTGCATAAATGACATTCGCAAGATCTTGTTTCATGAGCGCTCTAGCAAGTATGTTCAACTCACATAAACCCTGAATCTCGGGTTATACTCAAATAGTAGGGATCTCCAAGGGTATCCTGTCCGGTACATACCATGTTAATAAATAGCCTTGAACCCATTTAGAGCAAAGCTCTTCCTATACTCAGACAGAGTCGAAGAACAAGCGACATGTAGGATTTTAGGGGAGACAGGGAAGGCAGCGGAAACAAAATTTTTTTTCTCCCCAACCCATACCGAGGAAACGCGTCAACGTCTATATAATAGGAAAAGATGGTTTGTGGAATCATACCTTGTCCCGAGGCTTGATCGGCGACAATACCTCGCGCAATGCGCGGTCTTCAACTCCGGTCTTGGACGGCGTCTGTGCAGCTCCTGGTCGCACCGGGACTGACGACTCCTCCTCCTACCGGACTGTCGGATGACAGTTGTCCTCCTGAGCGGCAGTGTCCTCCCGCCTATGTAGTAGTCCACACGGACCACCTGGAACTCCACTCTCCTTATCCCACAAGGAAGTGGAAGGAGTCGCACCCTCCTGTTGACGTACTAGCCGCCAACACACTCTCCTGCTACCAGTTGCAACTGCAGTTGTCCTTCCCTTGCTGCACCTCCCTTTTGCGGGAAGCACTTGCTCGGGCTCTCTCATGGTTACCAAAACCAGAGAGAACGACAACTTCGCAAAGCAACCGGCTTGAATTGAGTTGTACTCTGAGAAGCCCCCAATACCCCTATATATAGGCGGGTCATGGGACAGGGTTCTCTGTGCCCGGCAATATGGGACTAAAGCAGGAGTAGAAGGGTTCGGGATTTTTCCACAAAAAGCAACCAACTTGTAACCTGAACCGATCAGTTCACAAGTGAACCGGTCGGTTGGGGACCTGAACCGGTCGGTTGGAGCACCAACCGATCGGTTGGGACCCATGAGCCGATCGGTTCACTTCTGAACCGGTCGGTTCGTAGTCCTGGTCGGTTCCCGATTGACTTTCCTTCTTTCGTTTCTAATTGGTATCGAATACCAATCCTATTCCCAATCAAATTGGGCAAGTGAAACACAAGGAAAATTATCACCGTCCTGACCTTCCCAACTTGCTCGGTTGTACCAGTTGAACCGACCGTTTCAACACTTGAACCGATCGTTTCACTCTGACCATGAGCCGATCGACTCAACTCTTGAGCCGACCGGTTCAGCAACCTCAGCCGACCGGTTCAACACTTGAACCGATCGGTTGGGAGTACAGGTTGTGCAGAATCAGTCAAATGCGATTTCAATCAATCTGATACTCCAATCAATGCGTCCAACACCTTGAACCATATGATACTGAGCTATCTACTGATTGAGTGTTTAATTGAACTACTAAACTCCTTTAGTAATCAATCTAAACGTTTCTTGTGGACAAAACTCCTCTTCCAGGTTAAATCCTATGTGTGTGACCCTGCAGGTCCATTTCACATTGGCAGTGAAAGTCCATAACACTTATGACTTCACAAGCAAAGAGCGGTGCCTAGTCACACATCAGTGCTACCCAAGTGAAAGTAGAAAGTTGGAGAACAACTTTCATCCTACAATCCGTGAATGGTGTTACAGTGAATGTATAATTCCTTTGTCACTGATATCCCGAATGAACTCGAGGCATGGAACAGTCATCCTGTCAACGTTCATTCACTTTCTTGATCTCAGAGCAGATTGAAGGAGATATGTATGCCATCAATATCACATACTGATTCACACATGCGTGCGCACGTCTATCTCAATCCTACTCATCAAGTGGCCTTGGATATCAAACTCCCTCAGGAGGGAAAATCCCATATCTATCACTCACCCCTCAAAAGCCCCATGTGTCAAAGCCACCCAATCATCACCTTTATAACAACCCATGTTTCAGGACTGCGTTTGATGATGTCAAAGTGTGCCCAACGACATGTGTTGAGTGTAGTGATTTCAGGTCTAAGAATCACACTCACCACCATCACTGTGAGTACTGACTGTGACTACCATCTTATGGTTCCATGTGTCAAACTCACGGTGGGTCTGTCCGGTACACTTGTTCTCTAACAAGTACCTATGTGTTTGGTTTGATGTCTCTATATCATGACTAATGAGATTCTGTCATCAACCAACACCACAATCTAGTCTTGTGTGTCATTGCTGTCTATCTACCTTCCATAATGACATCCGACTAGGGACATAACAAGAATGTACAAACTCTTAGCATCCGTATGATCTCATCATTCAGGTCCTCAACCTAAAAGCATACGTCATTGAGTACTGTCATTCTCTAGACATTCAATCTGTTCTATCACTATCTCATATGACTGAACCAGAAAGAATTGGAAGCTTGCCTTTGATGTTTATCAAATCAATCTTAATGTATCCCACCAATCATCCCATGATTGGCTCTCAGGGCATACATACCAACAGACTCCCACTTGCACTGCGATCCAATCACCCTTGAATCATATTCATAGTGATCTTCAAACATGTCCCACATGTTACTGTGCTCTTAATGCGAACATAGTGAGTAATGGCAACACCTTGCCAAAGTCAGTATAAATTGCATGTCTCTCATCTCTTCGTTGTACGTCACACGTATGAGATGGAGTTGCCGTAATATGCGATCTAGTATTCCTTTTCTAACCTTTAGCCACATTGCATGATCAAGGATTCCAGACTTGTCATCAATGAGTGGAATATCTATAAGTTCATCTCATGAACTTCCAGATCCATATAGTATCCACTGTTGTTCTCTAACACACAGATACTCGGTATTTCCCTTTTAAATGGTTTTATTGGAACACTTCCAATTATCAACAAACTTTCACTTTTATACATCCTATGTATATTTTGCGATTAATTTTCTGTCCTTTCAGAAGTTCGCATCAATGTAACTCTTTACATCGAACTCTTCCTTATCTCCATAGAACTAGTACTTCACAAGTACTTATCAAGTTCTCATGGTATTCCAATAACCCTTACTGGAAGCAGACAAACATCCACTCGTCATGTCCCACATATGAGTTATCAGGATGAGCACATCATATTTCCATGTCCTACATACAAGATGATGAATGCATTTTATTCTTGCCATGTCATACATGCAAGACAATGGGATGATTACATACATGATAGATCCATATCTATTCTTAGTGTTCCCATTCTTCATAAGAATTGGACACTTGGCCTTGGGATACTGACTCCATGTAACATGGACAAGTTTTCTCCCACTGAATATGTGCATACTGAACCCTTCAGTACAGATTGCCAATGTATGCTTTCTCTTTTCAGGTCAAGAGGTTTTCGAGAACTATCTCTATAGGTCTCTATTCCTATCACATAGGAAACATCTCTATCTTCCTTAAAGATAATTTCCACTTTTAGATTTCCATTTTAGAACATTTCCATTTCACATCAATATGTGGAATGTGAATATGCTCCCAGTAAATCACAGATCCCTTCTTTATCTTTGACATATCAGTCAAACCCTTTGACTATATCATCAAAGTAAAGGTCCAATTCTGAGTTGCTTGTACTCAATCAATCACATTGATTAGTCCATTGTAACTTATAGACTTCATTTGAATTAGTGGATTCATAAACCTTATAGGTTGTGTCACGTACACATCCTTGTTTTATTCCTCATAGGAATGCGGTTTTAGTATCCATATGCCAAATGTCTTAGTCATTAAGTTGCAATCAACAAGCATCATCCTTCTCAAAATGTTATCCATGTGTCTTAACACTTAAGACTCATTTGCACTTATGGATTTCATCCAATGAGTGCTACCATCAAGGTCATACCTTATGGTTCACATGGAAATCATTTAGGATGTAATGATCATAAATCATAACTCAAAATTCGGTTCCTCGTATTCATCTAGATAGTTGACTCATCACATGAACAACTCATCACATAGATAATTGAGGTGTATCTGTTAAAGATATAAGAACTCACAACCCTTGTGATTCTTAATTTCTTTTATTAGTGTGGTGTATTCATTTATTAAGAAGAATGCAGTTATTTGATAATCATTCTCTAACTCCTTAGAGTATGATTCCTTCTTGATTCAGACATCACCATGCCTTAATCATGAGTTCACTATGATACACTATCATAATCACTCATAAGGATCTCAAACATTTTGTCCAAGTATTTTATTCATTGATCTCATCAAGAATTAATACTTTACCAAATTTGTACTTCATTTATGATAATCTTGAACACTTCAAGACATTCATATTGGTATTTCTCTAAACACCATTTGAAGTATTAGCATTTATTCCAATAGGTATGTAAATACATCACATGTATCATACCTAATAGGATAATCATTCTCCCACTACATTAGTGAAGATTGATTAATCATGTCCAAGATATTCATGTCTCTTACAGGTTCTCTAACCAAAAGAGTCTAGATTTATCCATCATATGGAAACTAGAAATGAATTTCTTATGATATATGCTAATTTAATTGTTTGAGTTACCAATAACTTTAGGTATCATTTTATCTTATACATACCATGTATTACAAGATAAACAAGGCATTGCCACAAAGATCATATCTTTAAGATTGAAACATCAACTTTATTAATTGCCATCATTGTCATACAATATGCAATAATAAAGTGTTTCTATCTTTTGGCAATATATGAAATAGCAGTTCTCAACTCTATTTAGTGCCCTTTTAGGCTGAAATAAACTGAAAGATACTCCTATCTATGGCAGCAACCCTTGCTCCAATGATGGGTACTTCTTTCTTGGTCCTTTCACAAAGGCCATCACTTCTTTGTGGATATTGCATATCATATATGACGTATCCATATCTTGGTATCATATACCTCGGATAAAGAAGCGATTCATTTCATGATACCTTAGGTGGAGATCTCCATCCTCTCCTTCTTCTTCTTTTGTTCTTCCAGATATAGAGGGCAATCCCTCATACACCCTTTCCCCATGTGCTTTGAGGCTGAAGACGGCTTGGATTTCTGGCTAGCATCAGAACACTTCTTAGCTTTGCCCTTATCCTTGCCCTTAAGAATTACCTTTCTCTTTGATCACATAAAAGATTATGGTTTGTCTTTCTTTATCTTTGCCTCTACTATCCTCAACATGTCCAACAACTTTGTCAACGCTTGTCAAAGTCATTCATGTTGTAGCTTATCATGAATTGTATGATTCTCGCAACATTTGCAGTATCATACCAATAGCCAACCCTTGGCTCAGAGGGAATCCTTCTTAATCAGGTTTTCCATATACCCAATCATATTGAGTGTGTGAATACCTTACTGGATCTCCTTCTGTCATGACATACTAGGACAGTGTCTTGGAGACATCATATGTCTCATGTTGTTTCTGCAACTCATAGTTCAGAGAACACAACATCAAGCACTCCTCATCAATGTCATCCTCGGTATGCTTTCATAAGCATACTTTCAGCCATTGATGTGGTGGGATCGAGTTCATCTGGTTCTGGTATAACTAGGACTTAGAGCTTTCGCTCCTTGATTGAGAACACTTCTCATTGTCCTAACCAGTCGTGGAATTATTCCCATTTAATTTGTTGGTCTCAAAGACCCATCGCAAATAAAGTGATTTGTTGATTAACCATTTATTTTAACAAAAGGAAATATATGCAATTTTAGTCCAAAACTCTTTTGACTTGTTTGATTGATTTGAAAAGTTTGATGATAAAATTAGGCCTTTAATTAATTATTGCTCCCACTATTTTAGTTCAAATTGATAGCCCTCACCATCAATTTGGAAGATTGCAGCGTACAACCTTCTAGTGGGCAAGATCCTGAAATCCTCTAAGTCATGGACCAGCTTGGGCTGTCACCCACAACATAGATCTCTCAGGTAGGCAACTTTTGCCAATTGCATCATATGCAACTCTTGATAAGATGTCATCTACAACTCCTTGCAATGATCATCTCCATGCCTCAAGGCGCTAGATCCTATCTAGGTCACCTTGTTAAGTCCGACCCAAAGCAAACACGATGAACATGCACCCTGCTTTGGCAGACCCACACGTTCATCCTTCACACTTCCACGAGGTAGACGGTGCACCACGCTAGGGCGTGCCCACACTTGGTCGAACAAGCTTTTCACGTGTGTCGCATTTGGAAGGCATCTAAAACTTAATATTTTAATGAGGGATTTGGTTTTCTATACATATACATATCCAATCACCACAATACATAGTACGTATCATATACATGCTATATCCCACAGAAAACATGCACAAACGATAAAAAGCGATGATTATGGCCATCCTAATGTGACTCCTCGAGCCAAGAGGAATCACGGTCATCTAGGTCTACATCACATGCAACCTGTACAAGATGAAATTCTGTGCCTTGCCATCCGAGTAGATCAACTCATCACATGAATGATCTGTACTCTCCAGCCGGTCGTCTGGGTGCCACCAGTCGATCGGTTGGCTCCTCCAACCGATCGGTTCGCCTGGTCATCGTGCATCTCGTCATGTCCGCCACCCGCTCGTCTCGCTCCTCAAACCGGTCATCAACCGATCGGTTCACTCCTTGAACCGACCGTCTGGAACGTCAACCGATCGGTTCACTCCTTGAATCGATCGTTGAGCAGTCGTCTTGATGTCCTCCGGTCTTTGACATAACAGGAAATAAAATTCTAACCTATTTATTACATTGCTTTAAAAGGAAACCCCGAGTTACATTCGGGGGGAGCAAAGGTAGGAAAGAATCTCAAATTATTTCAAGTTACATCAGGAATAAGAGAGGGAAGATCGGTGCGTAGACCGAGATGCAAGCAACCACAAACAACCACACACAGATAGGGGTTTATAGGCCATAATCACGCTACACACATCCACCACAAAACTCGTTTAAGGGCGACGCGTATCGAGTGCATTAATAATACATATCATATATGTAATTAGGGATTTGTGGATTTAGGATTGGACATGCATAAAGCCGATATTATTTGCATCGCATGCAATAAATAAAGGCAACAAACCAAAATCGATCATATCGATATTCCTAAAATATAGAGCAGTTGACGTGGCTCTGATACCACTGTTGGGTTTTAGGGGAGACAGGGAAGGCAGCGGAAACAAAAAAAAATTTCTCCCCAACCCATACCGAGGAAACGCGTCAACGTCTATATAATAGGAAAGGATGGTTTGTGGAATCATACCTTGTCCCGAGGCTTGATCGGCGACAATACCTCGCGCAATGCGCGGTCTTCAACTCCGGTCTTGGACGGCGTCTGTGCAGCTCCTGGTCGCACCGGGACTGACGACTCCTCCTCCTACCGGACTTTCGGATGACAGTTGTCCTCCTGAGCGGCAGTGTCCTCCCGCCTCTGTAGTAGTCCACACGGACCACCTGGAACTCCACTCTCCTTGTCCCACAAGGAAGTGGAAGGAGTCGCACCCTCCTGTTGACGTACTAGTCGCCAACACACTCTCCTGCTACCAGTTGCAACTGCAGTTGTCCTTCCCTTGCTGCACCTCCCTTTTGCGGGAAGCACTTGCTCGGGCTCTCTCATGGTTACCAAAACCAGAGAGAACGACAACTTCGCAAAGCAACCGGCTTGCATTGAGTTGTACTCTGAGAAGCCCCCAATACCCCTATATATATAGGCGGGTCATGGGACAGGGTTCTCTGTGCCCGACAATATGTGACTAAAGCAGGAGTAGAAGGGTTCGGGATTTTTCCACAAAAAGCAACCAACTCGTAACCTAAACCGATCGGTTCACAAGTGAACCGGTCGGTTGGGGACCTGAACCGGTCGGTTGGAGCACCAACCGATCGGTTGGGACCCATGAGTCGATCGGTTCACTTCTGAACCGGTCGGTTCATGGTCGTGGTCGGTTCCCGATTGACTTTCCTTCTTTCGTTTCTAATTGGTATCGAATACCAATCCTATTCCCAATAAAATTGGGCAAGTGAAACACAAGGAAAATTCTCACTGTCCTGACCTTCCCAACTTGCTTGGTTGCACCAGTTGAACCGATCGTTTCAACACTTGAACCGATCGTTTCACTCTGACCATGAGCCGATCGACTCAACTCTTGAGCCGACCAGTTCAGCAACCTCAGCCGACCGGTTCAACACTTGAACCGATCGGTTGGGAGTACAGGTTGTGTAGAATCAGTCAAATGCCATTTCAATCAATCTGATACTCCAATCAATGCGTCCAACACCTTGAACCATATGATACTGAGCTATCTACTGATTGAGTGTTTAATTGAACTACTAAACTCCTTTAGTAATCAATCTAAACGTTGCTTGTGGACAAAACTCCTCTTCCAGGTTAAATCCTATGTGTGTGACCCTGCAGGTCCATTTCACGTTGGCAGTGAAAGTCCATAACACTTATGACTTCACAAGCAAAGAGCGGTGCCTAGTCACACATCAGTGCTACCCAAGTGAAAGTAGAAAGTTGGAGAACAAATTTCATCCTACAATCCGTGAATGGTGTTACAGTGAATGTATAATTCCTTTGTCACTAATATCCCGAATGAACTCGAGGCATGGAACAGTCATCCTGTCAACGTTCATTCACTTTCTTGATCTCAGAGCAGATTGAAGGAGATATGTATGACATCAATATCACATACTGATTCACACATGCGTGCGTACGCCTATCTCAATCCTACTCATCAAGTGGCCTTGGATATCAAACTCCCTCAGGAGGGACAAATCCCATATCTATCACTCACCCCTCAAAAGCCCCATGTGTCAAAGCCACCCAATCATCACCTTTATAACAACCCATGTTTCAGGACTGCGTTTGATGATGTCAAAGTGTGCCCAACGACATGTGTTGAGTGTAGTGATTTCAGGTCTAAGAATCACACTCACCACCATCACTGTGAGTACTGACTGTGACTACCATCTTATGGTTCCATGTGTCAAACTCACGGTGGGTCTGTCCGGTACACTTGTTCTCTAACAAGTACCTATGTGTTTGGTTTGATATCTTTATATCATGACTAATGAGATTCTGCCATCAACCAACACCACAATCTAGTCTTGTGTGTCATTGTTGTCTATCTACCTTCCACAATGACATCCGACTAGGGACATAACAAGAATATACAAACTCTTAGCATCCGTATGATCTCATCGTTCAGGTCCTCAACCTGAAAGCATACGTCATTGAGTACTGTCATTCTCTAGACATTCAATCTGTTCTATCACTATCTCATATGACTGAACCAGAAAGAATTGGAAGCTTGCCTTTAATGTTTATCAAATCAATCTTAATGTTTCCCACCAATCATCCCATGATTGGCTCTCAGGGCATACATACCAACAGACTCCCACTTGCACTGCGAGCCAATCACCCTTGAATCATATTCATAGTGATCTTCAAACATGTCCCACATGTTACTGTGCTCTTAGTGTGAACATAGTGAGTAATGGCAACACCTTGCCAAAGTCAGTATAAATTGCATGTCTCTCATCTCTTCACTGTACGTCACACGTATGAGATGGAGTTGCCGTAATATGCGATCTAGTATTCCTTTGCTAACCTTTAGCCACATTGCATGATCAAGGATTCCAGACTTGTCATCAATGAGTGGAATATCTATAAGTTCATCTCATGAACTTCCAGATCCATATAGTATCTACTGTTGTTCTCTAACACACAGATACTCGGTATTTCCCTTTTAAATGGTTTTATTGGAACACTTCCAATTATCAACAAACTTTCACTTTTATACATCCTATGTATATTTTGCGATTAATTTTCTGTCCTTTCGGAAGTTCGCATCAATGTAACTCTTTACATCGAACTCTTCCTTATCTCCATAGAACTAGTACTTCACAAGTACTTATCAAGTTCTCATGGTATTCCAGTAACCCTTATTGGAAGCAGACAAACATCCACTCGTCATGTCCCACATACGAGTTATCAGGATGAGCACATCATATTTCCATGTCCTACATACAAGATGATGAATGCATTTTATTCTTGCCATGTCATACATGCAAGACAATGGGATGATTACATACATGATAGATCCATATCTATTCTTAGTGTTCCCATTCTTCATAAGAATTGGACACTTGGCCTTGGGATACTGACTCCATGTAACATGGACAAGTTTTCTCCCACTGAATCTGTGCATACTGAACCCTTCAGTACAGATTGCCAATGTATGCTTTCTCTTTTCAGGTCAAGAGGTTTTCGAGAACTATCTCTATAGGTCTCTATTCCTATCACATAGGAAACATCTCTATCTTCCTTAAAGATAATTTCCACTTTTGGATTTCCATTTTAGAACATTTCCATTTCACATCAATATGTGGAATGTGAATACGCTCCCACTAAATCACAGATCCCTTCTTTATCTTTGACATATCAGTCAAACCCTTTGACTATATCATCAAAGTAAAGGTCCAATTATGAGTTGCTTGTACTCAATCAATCACATTGATTAGTCCATTGTAACTTATAGACTTCATTTGCATTAGTGGATTCATAAACCTTATAGGTTGTGTCACGTACACATCCTTGTTTTATTCCTCATAGGAATGCGGTTTTAGTATCCATATGCCAAATTTCTTAGTCATTAAGTTGCAATCAACAAGCATCATCCTTCTCAAAATGTTATCCATGTGTATTAACACTTAAGACTCATTTGCACTTATGGATTTCATCCAATGAGTGCTACCATCAAGGTCATACCTTATGGTTCACATGGAAATCATTTAGGATGTAATGATCATAAATCATAACTCAAAATTCGGTTCCTCGTATTCATCTAGATAGTTGACTCATCACATGAACAACTCATCACATAGATAATTGAGGTGTATCTGTTAAATATATAAGAACTCACAACCCTTGTGATTCTTAATTTCTTTTATTAGTGTGGGGTATTCATTTATTAAGAAGAATTCAGTTATTTGATAATCATTCTCTAACTCCTTAGAGTATGATTCCTTCTTGATTCAGACATCACCATGCCTTAATCATGAGTTCACTATGATACACTATCATAATCACTCATAAGGATCTCAAACATTTTGTCCAAGTATTTTATTCATTGATCTCATCAAGAATTAATACTTTACCAAATTTGTACTTCATTTATGATAATCTTGAACACTTCAAGACATTCATATTGGTATTTCTCTAAACACCATTTGAAGTATTAGCATTTATTCCAATAGGTATGTAAATACATCACATGTATTATACCTAATAGGATAATCATTCTCCCACTACATTAGTGAAGATTGATTAATCATGTCCAAGATATTCATGTCTCTTACTGGTTCTCTAACCAAAAGAGTCTAGATTTATCCATCATATGGAAACTAGAAATGAATTTCTTATGATATATGCTAATTTAATTGTTTGAGTTATCAATAACTTTAGGTATCATTTTATCTTATACATACCATGTATTACAAGATAAACAAGGCATTTCCACAAAGATCATATCTTTAAGATTGAAACATCAACTTTATTAATTGCCATCATTGTCATACAATATGCAATAATAAAGTGTTTCTATCTTTTGGCAATATATGAAATAGAAGTTCTCAACTCTATTTCGTGCCCTTTTAGGCTGAAATAAACTGAAAGATACTCCTATCTATGGCAGCAACACTTGCTCCAATGATGGGTACTTCTTTCTTGGTCCTTTCACAAAGGCCATCACTTCTTTGTGGATATTGCATATCATATATGACGTATCCATATCTTGGTATCATATACCTCGGATAAAGAAGCGGTTCATTTCATGATACCTTAGGTGGAGATCTCCATCCCCTCCTTCTTCTTCTTTTGTTCTTCCAGATATAGAGGGCAATCCCTCATACACCCTTTCCCCATGTGCCTTGAGGCTGAAGACGGCTTGGATTTCTGGCTAGCATCAGAACACTTCTTAGCTTTGCCCTTATCCTTGCCCTTAAGAATTACCTTTCTCTTTGATCACATCAAAGATTATGGTTTGTCTTTCTTTATCTTTGCCTCTACTATCCTCAACATGTCCAACAACTTTGTCAACGCTTGTCAAAGTCGTTCATGTTGTAGCTTATCATGAATTGTATGATTCTTGCAACATTTGCAGTATCATACCAATAGCCAACCCTTGGCTCAGAGGGAATCCTTCTTAATCAGGTTTTCCACATACCCAATCATATTGAGTGTGTGAATACCTTACTGGATCTCCTTCTGTCATGACATACTAGGACAGTGTCTTGGAGACATCATATGTCTCATGTTGTTTCTGCAACTCATAGTTCAGAGAACACAACATCAAGCACTCCTCATCAATGTCATCCTCGGTATGCTTTCATAAGCATACTTTTAGCCATTGATGTGGTGGGATCGAGTTCATCTGGTTCTGGTATAACTAGGACTTAGAGCTTTCGCTCCTTGATTGAGAACACTTCTCATCGTCCTAACCAGTCGTGGAATTATTCCCATTTAATTTGTTGGTCTCAAAGACCCATCGCAAATAAAGTGATTTGTTGATTAACCATTTATTTTAACAAAAGGAAATATATGCAATTTTAGTCCAAAACTCTTTTGACTTGTTTAATTGATTTGAAAAGTTTGACGATAAAATTAGGCCTTTAATTAATTATCGCTCCCACTATTTTAGTTCAAATTGATAGCCCTCACCATCAATTCGGAAGATTGCAGCGTACAACCTTCTAGTGGGCAAGATCCTGAAATCCTCTAAGTCATGGACCAGCTTGGGCTGTCACCCACAACATAGATCTCTCAGGTAGGCAACTTTTGCCAATTGCATCATATGAAACTCTTGATAAGATGTCATCTACAACTCCTTGCAATGATCATCTCCATGCCTCAAGGCGCTAGATCCTATCTAGGTCACCTTGTTAAGTCTGACCCAAAGCAAACACGATCAACATGCACCCTGCTTGGGCAGACCCACACGTTCATCCTTCACGCTTCCACGAGGTAGACGGTGCACCACGCTAGGGCGTGCCCACACTTGGTCGAACAAGCTTTTCACGTGTGTCGCATTTGGAAGGCATCTAAAACTTAATATTTTAATGAGGGATTTGGTTTTCTATACATATACATATCCAATCACCACAATACATAG
Source organism: Alisma plantago-aquatica (assembly GCA_963693085.1). Lineage (NCBI taxonomy): Eukaryota > Viridiplantae > Streptophyta > Magnoliopsida > Alismatales > Alismataceae > Alisma > Alisma plantago-aquatica. The sequence goes on from OY856409.1 coordinate 39,660,918, forward strand.
TACGTATCATATACATACTATATCCCACAGAAAACATGCACAAACGATAAAAAGTGATGATTATGGCCATCCTAATGTGATTCCTCGAGGCAAGAGGAATCACGGTCATCTAGGTCTACATCACATGCAACCTGTACAAGATGAACTTCTGTGCCTTGCCATCCGAGTAGATCAACTCATCACATGAATGATCTGTACTCTCCAGCCGGTCGTCTGGGTGCCACCAGTCGATCAGTTGGCTCCTCCAACCGATCGGTTCTCCTGGTCGTCGTGCATCTCGTCATGTCCGCCACCCGCTCGTCTCGCTCCTCGAACCGGTCATCAACCGATCGGTTCACTCCTTGAACCGACCGTCTGGAACATCAACCGATCGGTTCACTCCTTGAATCGATCGTTGAGCAGTCGTCTTGATGTCCGCCGGTCTTTGACATAACAGGAAATAAAATTCTAACCTATTTATTACATTGCTTTAAAAGGAAACCCCGAGTTACATTCGGGGGGAGCAAAGGTAGGAAAGAATCTCGAATTATTTCGAGTTACATCAGGAATAAGAGAGGGAAGATCGGTGCGCAGACTGAGATGCAAGCAACCACAAACAACCACACACAGATAGGGGTTTATAGGCCATAATCACGCTACACACATCCACCACAAAACTCGTTTAAGGGCGACGCGTATCGAGTGCATTAATAATACATATCATATATGTAATTAGGGATTTGTGGATTTAGGATTGGACATGCATAAAGCCGATATTATTTGCATCACATGCAATAAATAAAGGCAACAAACCAAAATCGATCATATCGATATTCCTAAAATATAGAGCAGTTGACGTGGCTCTGATACGACTGTTGGGTTTTAGGGGAGATAGGGAAGGCAGCGGAAACAAAAAAAAATTTCTCCCCAACCCATACCGAGGAAACGCGTCAACGTCTATATAATAGGAAAGGATGGTTTGTGGAATCATACCTTGTCCCGAGGCTTGATCGGCGACAATACCTCGCGCAATGCGCGGTCTTCAACTCCGGTCTTGGACGGCGTCTGTGCAGCTCCTGGTCGCACCGGGACTGACGACTCCTCCTCCTACCGGACTTTCGGATGACAGTTGTCCTCCTGAGCGGCAGTGTCCTCCCGCCTCTGTAGTAGTCCACACGGACCACCTGGAACTCCACTCTCCTTGTCCCACAAGGAAGTGGAAGGAGTCGCACCCTCCTGTTGACGTACTAGTCGCCAACACACTCTCCTGCTACCAGTTGCAACTGCAGTTGTCCTTCCCTTGCTGCACCTCCCTTTTGCGGGAAGCACTTGCTCAGGCTCTCTCATGGTTACCAAAACCAGAGAGAATGACAACTTCGCAAAGCAACCGGCTTGCATTGAGTTGTACTCTGAGAAGCCCCCAATACCCCTATATATAGGCGGGTCATGGGACAGGGTTCTCTGTGCCCGACAATATGTGACTAAAGCAGGAGTAGAAGGGTTCGGGATTTTTCCACAAAAAGCAACCAACTCGTAACATAAACGGATCGGTTCACAAGTGAACCGGTCGGTTGGGGACCTGAACCGGTCGGTTGGAGCACCAACCGATCGGTTGGGACCCATGAGTCGATCGGTTCACTTCTGAACCGGTCGGTTCGTGGTCGTGGTCGGTTCCCGATTGACTTTCCTTCTTTCGTTTCTAATTGGTATCGAATACCAATCCTATTCCCAATCAAATTGGGCAAGTGAAACACAAGGAAAATTCTCACCGTCCTGACCTTCCCAACTTGCTCGGTTGCACCAGTTGAACCGATCGTTTCAACACTTGAACCGATCGTTTCACTCTGACCATGAGCCGATCGACTCAACTCTTGAGCCGACCAGTTCAGCAACCTCAGCCGACCGGTTCAACACTTGAACCGATCGGTTGGGAGTACAGGTTGTGCAGAATCAGTCAAATGCCATTTCAATCAATCTGATACTCCAATCAATGTGTCCAACACCTTGAACCATATGATACTGAGCTATCTACTGATTGAGTGTTTAATTGAACTACTAAACTCCTTTGGTAATCAATCTAAACGTTGCTTGTGGACAAAACTCCTCTTCCAGGTTAAATCCTATGTGTGTGACCCTGCAGGTCCATTTCACGTTGGCAGTGAAAGTCCATAACACTTATGACTTCACAAGCAAAGAGAGGTGCCTAGTCACACATCAGTGCTACCCAAGTGAAAGTATAAAGTTGGAGAACAACTTTCATCCTACAATCCATGAATGGTGTTACAGTGAATGTATAATTCCTTTGTCACTAATATCCCGAATGAACTCGAGGCATGGAACAGTCATCCTGTCAACGTTCATTCACTTTCTTGATCTCAGAGCAGATTGAAGGAGATATGTATGACATCAATATCACATACTGATTCACACATGCGTGCGCACGCCTATCTCATTCCTACTCATCAAGTGGCCTTGGATATCAAACTCCCTCAGGAGGGACAAATCCCATATCTATCACTCACCCCTCAAAAGCCCCATGTGTTAAAGCCACCCAATCATCACCTTTATAACAACCCATGTTTCAGGACTGCGTTTGATGATGTCAAAGTGTGCCCAACGACATGTGTTGAGTGTAGTGATTTCAGGTCTAAGAATCACACTCACCACCATCACTGTGAGTACTGACTGTGACTACCATCTTATGGTTCCATGTGTCAAACTCACGGTGGGTCTGTCCCGTACACTTGTTCTCTAACAAGTACCTATGTGTTTGGTTTGATATCTCTATATCATGACTAATGAGATTTTGTCATCAACCAACACCACAATCTAGTCTTGTGTGTCATTGCTGTCTATCTACCTTCCACAATGACATCTGACTAGGGACATAACAAGAATGTACAAACTCTTAGCATTCGTATGATCTCATCGTTTAGGTCCTCAACCTGAAAGCATACGTCATTGAGTACTGTCATTCTCTAGACATTCAATTTGTTCTATCACTATCTCATATGACTGAACCAGAAAGAATTGGAAGCTTGCCTTTGATGTTTATCAAATCAATCTTAATGTATCCCACCAATCATCCCATGATTGGCTCTCAGGGCATACATACCAACACGACATAGGGAGGGTCATGGAGTAAAACTCCTGAGTGTGCTTCCACATAGCACGACAGCTTAGTTGTCTCTTTGAACAATTCCTCATGGGATCTCCAGTTTTAGAAAGGTAGGGTTACCACTGTCATGTTTATTCTATGGGCAGAAGACCCATCCCCCTCGACGAACTGAGTACGAGCTTTCTAGCTAGACCCTTAGTAAGTGGATCAACAATGTTACTTGCAGATTTCACATACTCTATAGATATGACCCCTCGGGTGATGTGATCTCTCACATCTTCAAACCTTAATCTCATAAAGCGCTTACCCGGGTTGCCTTTAGATTGCTTAGCTTTGTCGATGGCTACTTTATTATCACATAATATGCAAATAGGAGGAAATGGTTTAGAAATAATCGACAGACCAATAAGTAAATTTCTAAGCCATTCAGCCTGACTACAAGCTAAATCTAAAGTAATAAATTCAGCCTCCATATTGGATAGCTCTCACAGTTTGCTTGGATGATTTCCAAGAAATTGCACCTCCTCCAAGGCAAAATACATACCCACTGGTAGATTTGGTTTCATCTAAATCTGCAATCCAGTTAGCATCGGTATGTCCTTCTAACATAGGTGAAAAACCAATATAATGAAGGTTATACGTAGTTGTACCTTTAAGGTACTTAAACAGTCTTACCAAATCTTTCCAGTGGTCCTCATGATAGCTAGTGTATCTTCTCAACCTGCTTATAGCATAAGAAATATCAGGCCTAGTGCAATTAACAAGGTACATTAAGCTTCCTATAACTTGAGCACGTCTATGTTGATCCACAGGAGTACCCTTCTGTACAACAAGATGTAAACTAGCATCATAAGGTGTATTAACAGGTATACAATCAAACATATCAAATCTATGCAAGATTTTATCAACATAATGAGTTTGATTAAGTACATAAACAGAATTAGATCTACTCAACTTAATACCAAGTATTAAATCAGCAAGTCCTAAATCTTTCATATCAAAATTGCTAGCAAGAAAAAATTTAGTTTCAGATATAATTTCAGAATTAGATCCAAATAGCAATATATCATCTACATATAAACACATTATTATGCATGCATCATCAAAAGTTTTAGAATATAAATACAATGATCAGATTCATTCGCAATAAATCCGGCAGATAAAACAATTTTATCGAACTTATCATTCCACTGTTGCGGTGCTTGTTTCAGTCCATACAAGGACTTGACAAGTCTACAAACTTTGTTTTCTTATCCAGGTGCTACAAAGCTTTCAGGATGATCCATATAGATCTCTTCTTCAAGATCTCCATTCAAGAAGGCTGTCTTGACATTCATTTGATGGATTTCATGCTTGTGGATTGCGGTTAAAACAACTAGGACACAGATGGAAGAGATTTTAGTTACAGGTGCATATGTGTCAATGTAATCTTTTTTTTTTATCATTAAGAGTTCTTCTCATTCCATAATCACAAATTTACAAGTGGGGGGAGCAAAGCTCAGTAGAATCTATCTATGAAGATTTTAAGAAGAAAGCAAACTATCTATCTATGCAGACTTCTATAATCACCAACAACACAACACCACACTCCCTGTGGGTCAGGGCAACATTTTCATAAATAACTCTTTTCCTATGAATCCAAATATGGTAGAGAATGAGTGCAGCAAGCATTCCTTCATTTTTGCTTTTCAATAGATGCAGATCATCATTGCTCCTTCGGGTGAAGGAAAGTATTGGGCTCGCTCTGCTCCATATCACAACAGCCAGATCGCATCCCCATAAGACATGGGTATTAGATTCAGTCTTTTTGCAGCAAAGACTACACCTCGAGGCTAGGACAAAGCCCCTTTTCTGCAGAATATCTTCTGTGATGAGCCTTCCATGCATAATTTTCCAATAGCAAAGAATGACCCTCTTGGGCGCTCTGGTACCCCAGAGCCATTTGGTCCACACTGGTTCAGCATGCTTGGGTCTGCATAGATTCCAAGCATCCTTCAGCAAAACATCCCTCTAATTCATAAGCATATAGACATATCTTCCAGTGCCAAGATGAATGTTCTTACACAGTTTATCCAGTTCTTCAGTTCCTTTTTGGCTCGGTATATCCCACACCCCTTCTATAATGATGTTGTTTAGGTAGCTATCATGTCTGAGCTTTGATCTCAGGCGTAGAAACCCCGGGTCCTTAACACAAGTGTCAAGGAATTGGCCATTGATCCAAGGGTCCTTCCAAGTCATCACTCCTGTCCCCTACCCTATGTTAAATCTCACGTAAGGAAAACAATCATCTCTAACTCTTAGATGTTCTTCCACATCCAGCTATTCGTTTGCTTGAGTTTGCACGACCACAAAGTCTCCTTCTTGATATACTTGTTGTGTATCCACCAAATCCACAGTGAATTCTTCTTATTCGCGACATCCCACAAGGTTCTGATGTGGCCTACTTTACACCAGTCTTGAACTTTCCTGATGCCAAGCCCCCCTTCACTCTTCAGCCTGCATACAACATCCCAGGACACAAAATGTATGTGTTTGCAATCCTCCTTGTCACCCCAAAGAAAATTTCTAGAAAAACAATCAATCTCCTCGATTGTAGCTCTTGGTAAAGGGAAGACACCCATGCAGTAGAGGTGATAAGTAGTAAGGGTAGAAATGATTAATTATAGCCTCCCTGCCATTGATAGTAGCTTAGCTTTCCAAGCTTCCAATTTAGTTTTTATCTTATCCACCAGAGGGTAGAACATCCTTTTCATGAGTCTACCTGCAAACAAAGGCACACCAAGGTATCTTACAGGAAATTCACATAACTCCACCCCCATAAGAGAGCTGAGATGTTGTGGTGAATTTTTACTGATAAACAATTGGCTCTTTTGTGGGTTTAGTTCCAAGCCAGAGACCTTCTTGAACCTATTTAGGCAGTTTTTTATTCTAGCTATACTGTCCTCGCTAGCCTCTGCAAAAACCAGTAGGTCATCTGCAAACAATAAGTGTGAAACCTCTGTATCACCAGAGCAGAGTGGGACAAGCTCCCTATTTTTAACTGCATCATCAAAAATAGCAGTCAAACCTTGCATCCCAATGACAAAGAGGTATGGTGCCAATGGGTCCCCTTTCCTAATACCACTTGAAGTTTGGATTAGATTGGTTGGGGCACCATTAATTAGGATTTTAATTGTGGCTGAACTAAGGCATTCCTCAATCCAGTGTATCCAACATGTTGGGAACTCCATATGTTTTAGAATAGACAACATGTAACCTCTATCTATTGAGTCGTAAGCCTTACTCAGATCTGCCTTAAGGCAAAGCTTGCTGCATGCATTAGGCCTATTGAAGTCATTCACCAATTCATTCGCTAACAAAATTGCATTAGCAATCCTTCTACCCTTAACAAAAGCACATTGATTTGTGCTTATTAGCAAAGGAAGGATGTCTCTCAACCTATTGGCCACGATTTTAGAAATAATCTTGGTGACCACATTGCACAATGATATGGGTCTCCAATCCCCAACCTTCATTGGTTGTTTGATCTTTGAAATCAAATCTATGTAGGCTTTATTCATTTCCTTGAGCATTCTCCCTTTTTGGAAAAAGTCCTTGATAACATAGCACACATCCTTGCCCACAATATCCCATGTGGATTTGAAAAAGTGCGCATTCATTCCATCAGGACTAGGCGACTTGTCATCGTCCATCTTCTTGACAATGTCATAAATCTCTCCATCAGTGAATGTAGTACACATAGTTAGCTTATGTTGTTCTGTGAGTTTAGGAAGATTAGACCACCTAACCACATTTCTTCTTCCAGTAACATTGAATACTCCCCTGTAGTGGTTGATAAAATCATTAGAGATTTCATCAACGTTACTGGTTTGAGTGTTGGCAATATCTAAAACTCTGATATGGTTTCTCATCCTCCTTGTCTTCAGAGAAGCATTAAAAAACTTGGTATTTGAGTCTCCGTGCTTGAGCCAGAACACCCGAGACTTTTGTCTAATTATAGATTCTTCAATGCTTCTGGCAGCAATGGCTTCTTCTTTTAAGGCTTTAGCAATGTCCCATAAAAGTTCATTATCGAGATCACTATCCTCCTTATCATGAGCTATTAGAGCTTCATTTTCTTTATTCTTAACAGAGTCAACTAAGTCAACAGAGTTTTCCCAGTTCCGCGTTTGATGGTTTTTCTTTGTATGTGTCAAAGTAATCAAATCCTTTCTTCTGACTAAATCTTTTTGCTACTAGTCTGGCCTTAAACTTATCAATGAAACCATCAGCCCTCATCTTCTTTCTAAACACCCATTTACATCCAATAGTCATGCAACCTGGAGGGAGTTCGGTAAGAATCTACGTATGATTTCTCATAATTGATTCTATTTCATTATCAATAGCTTCCTTCCAAAAGCTAGAGTCTATGGATTTCATGGCATCCTCATAGGTATGTAGGTCTTCTTCTACTATGAAGGTGTAGAAGTCGGGACCATAGTTCTTATCAACTTTATTCCTTTTACCCCTACCTAGGTCACTCGAAGGTTCATCTACTAGGAGTTCATGTTCGACTTCATAAGAAGGTGGAACTACATGAGGTTCGGCAGGAGAGGAAGAAGAGGGATCTTCACTAACTTTTCTAGGAACCTTTTCCTTAAGAGGAAAGATGGTTTCATAATAGATAGCATCTTGATCGACTCAGAAGTGAGTCAAACTTTTAAATTTATAACCCAAAACCTTCAAAGACCCCCGCAACTTTTATTACAGGGTCGAAGTAGATATACGGGGTCGAACACAGGGATGTGGTGACGTTTAGGATGCCAGAGATTTTATTCTTTAGTCATATAAGCTAAAACTAGAGTTGATGAAAAGAAAAGTACTAGAACTAGTCTAGCGGGTTGTCACGAATTAAAACAAAACAAAGACAAGAAAAGAAAAGAAAAGAAAACAAAACAGAGATTGCAAGATTCTACTAATAAGAGAGGAGTTCCTGGCTATGTAACCACAAGATGGGCAGTCTATGCACCCGTTCTCAGGCATAGACAACCCTCGAACACCTGAGCAAGCAATCTATATCCAAACGTAGTACGTAATGTCATGTTTGTTCCAGTGGGTCGTCCCACTCGCTCTCGTGTAGTGTGACTAAAACCCATCTATGACTGTGCCATCGATCCTCTTACGAGGATGACACATCAACATCTCAGAATACTCTAGATTCCCTCTCGGTTCTTAGAGTATTCTAGAATGTTAGGAATAGGATCGTCCTCCTCTTAGATTTCGATCCAAACCATCTTCTCGCGTCTATTCCTACATGGATCTCTCAATACAGGAAGAAACAATAGTTCAAACTAGAAAGAGATCAACCAAACTAGCAATCACAACTAGAGAGAGAAGATAGAACAAGTAAACATACTAAATCTAAAGTAAATCTACTTGCTTAAGGAAAAAGTAAATAAACATGCCCAAAATGGGCTACATAACTAAGAAGGAGCTCAACTAGCCATGGACAAGCATAGTTGGCACCGAACAAAGATGGAAAAACATCATTGTACAAGAAACCAAGGAACACATCAGAAGATAGAAGAAGAAGATAAGATTTTGCCCGTGGAGGAGAGGTGGCTCTCACTCCTTTGCCTCTGTATAGCCTGAATCTTGTCCTTTGGTCCTTCTCCTTGATTAGATCTAGACTCCTTGGTCCTCTCTCTCTCTAGATATGTCCCAAATAGTGGCTCGATGGATGAATGGAGGTGGACAATGACAGTGGTTGGTCTAGATCTGGGTTTCCACCACAGATCTGGGTGGAAAAGGGTGGATGGGTGGAGAAAGGATGGAAGCCTACTATAGAGGGCAGCATGGAGCGAGCACCTCAGTCTTCTCGGACCTCTGTGCTCTCCCACGGGACTCCGGGTCGAATCCCGCTTGGGTTGGATAGAAATTGGCAGCCTTTCAGTCTCTACACTCGATCCCTAGTCTCTCGACTCCCTGGAAGCCCCCTTGGTCTAGGTTCTCTCAATCCGGACCCCCCTTGTTATGACCCACTCTGTGATTAATCAGTAAATACCTTGATTAGTACAAAGTATCTTGTTAAACATCATGGTTAATCAAGATAAGCTAAGATGTGAATTAATAGTTGAGATTGAATCATCTGAGGTAATTAATGATAATCACAGTCTTAATCGTTAAGTTAAATAAGTGCCCAAGAAGCGATTAGTAATTTGATTAGTTGAGACAAGATAATTAGCATGATTTCATGCCTTGAGTTTGTAGTGGATTACGTGCTTGAAGTTTTGCAAAAAGAATCATTTGATTTGGACCTACGAGGCGAAAGTTGTGACATTTTCAGTTTCCAGGGTCGAAGTTGTAATTTTTCCAAGTTTTTTCTTTATAATCTTTTTCCTTTTTCAGTTTCCCTTATCTCATTTCTTCCCCAAAGGGAAACGACGCGCGATCAACAGAGCACCGCTTGAAAGCGGCGCTCAGCTGCTAACTCGATCGGCCAGCCAAGGAGGAAAAAGGGCGACGCGACCTAGGGCTTGAGAGAGAGAGAAAGAGAGAGAGAGCTCTGACCAGCAACCCTTGCTCCTCCTTCCTTCCTCCATCTTCCTCCTCCTCTACCCCGCATCTATGGCATCCCAACCTGCAGCTTGATCTGCTGCGCGGCGCCCCAACCTACAACGCGCAGCCAACAACTAAGGGAAGATGAGGGGCGGCTCCGCAGCACCCTCAAACCTCCACGACACCGCCTCCGTCCTCCCCTTCATCCTAGCCCTAACCGTGACGCCAAGCAGCAAGGGGTAGCCCCCAGCCAGTCCGAGTAGCAGCAGCTGCTGCCATGTCTTTGTGCCACCTAGGGCGCGAGGAGCAGCAATTCGAAGCCCTTGAGCTCGGCTAAGAGTCTAGAGCTCGAATTCATAGCCAATAGCTACATCTAGTAGCTGGTCCAGCTCCCCATTCAACCTCTACGTGTGAGGAATGTACTGTTCGATTGCAACTGGTCCTGATCCAGGCCATTCTAAGGTTGAAGATGACTTGCGTGTGCCCAGAAACTGGTATCTGGACATAATTCCAGACGAATCCAGACATCCCGAATAGCTGTGAGTAGGATTTCATTTATTTATCATTAATAAACTCAGGCGTTTGAATATTTTCTGTTTTGTGCGCGAATTACGCTGATAACAGGCGTTATCAGGCGTCGGGCAGCGTTTGGCGTCGCCCGACCTTTTTTTTAGTTCATAAAATGCTTCTAGACACTGTTATATGATTAAATTTAGCATTTGAACAGTATGGATTGAATCAGTAGATTTATATGGTTCATTGGAACCTAAATTGCTCATTTGAATGTTGGAATTAGAAATTCATGTCTGAAAATGGTATGATTTGGGGTATGAACCCAGACAATGAAGATTTCTTATAAATTATCAGATGTACGATTTCAACGTTGATATGAATAAATAAAATATGCATGAAAACCCTAGTTGCATATATCTTTTGACATTAATATGTGTAAATTGATATTTACATGAAATGGCACATTTCTCTGAAGTATTACCAGAAATTCTCAAGTATTGTTATTAAATTGTATTGTGATATGTAATTAACTCTTAATTGAGTTAAGTGATGCACAAACCATGATTTGGGTTAATGTGCACGCTTTTCGAGAATTTTAGAGAATTGATAATTGTTGAGTATGATTCTCATATGTGAAGTAAATTTCTTTAATTTGTGCAATAAGATGTTCAATTGCGTAAATTCGCTATGTATGTGCCAAATTGAAATAAGTTGGGTTATTTATGCATTTCTAAATTTGTCTGAATGCATGGTATGAGAATTTCTCAGAAATTACAATGATTTGAAATATATTGCTATGTCGGTTTAGAATGACAGTGTATTGTGATCTGATATGAAATCAGTAAATGTGAATTTCCTATTTAAATGTTTATATGTTAATCAGTTAATAGACTTAGGTGCCCTAACACCGTAGAACCCCTTTGAGAGGTCTGCACCAGGGGGATGAAACTCGTGTTGCAAGAATAACTGTGCGGAGTCACGGTGGCATGAGGATAGAGAGAGGCAGTGTTCAACAATAATCCGTGCGTGTGTCACGGTGGAACTGGAGTAAATAGGGGTTATTCAACATTAATCTGTGCTTATGTCATGGTGGTAACCCGGTAAGACTCTCCGCCTGTGTGCTCAGGTTAGAGGAGGAGTCTAGAGTTCACTCTTTTGAGAGTGTAGTGAGGCCTTGTGAGCCTGAGGCCTTGTGAGCCTGAGAGTCCTGCAGCAGACCAGGGCTGGCAGTCAGACTTAGCATTTCCCGGGTGTGTCGCTAAGTCTTGTACGGTGGGATCGTAGTTCGCTACAGATCTTTATATGCAGAGTACACTGCATATGATTAGGGCATAAAAATGATATAAATATGTAATCATGTAGGATCACGAAAAGCTTAATATGTTAAGAGATTTGAACCTCTGTGCCTTTTCCCTATAACAGTTTAATTGTTAAAATATCTGATGTTGCATAGAAATGAGATTATTATCTGTAAATCTGCTATGTCATTATAACTGCCCTGCTTAGTACTGCACTTATCTTTATTTCAATTTTATATATCTGATGATTTGTTTAGTGATAGCTAAATGAAATGCTATTCACTGAGCGAGTAGGCTCATCCCTCTACTCAAACATTTTCAGGTCAACATCAGCAACAGGAATCGGAAGGATCTTTTCATCCTAACGCTTAGTCTGTAGAAGGTATATGTAGTTAGTTTAGATAGAGGTCTCTTAGTCCTTTCCCCTTGATCCTTGGGACATGGTGTGGGTGAGAGAGAGTGTGTATGTGGAATGTGTATAAAGATGTAAATTAACTATTATGTTTACTTTTTGTTAAACAATGTTACATGTTGTAAACTCTGTTTACGTACTCTAGCCAGTTTAATTGAAATGCTCCTGCAATAGTTTATTATGTTTTAGTTTACAACAATAATTCGGATATCATTACGAGGTTTTAAAAAGGAAAAGTTCTCAGTGATTTGTTTATGTGATAATCCCTCCATCGCACCCTAATCTCGTGATTAGTGGTTAGTGTGAGATCGGGGTGTGACACCCCTCCTCCACAGATTGGGTGGCTGGGTATTTATAGAGTTGGGTGTACAGGGGGTCTGTTGGGAGTCTATGACCCCAGGCGTGGTCGCGATTCCTTTGCTCTTGACCTGGTCACGGTGGTTGGATACGAGAAGAGGTCGCGACCTACGAAGATGGTGGTGTAGGTGTGAAACGGTTGTGGAAGTCGCTAAACTAAGCAGCAGTGGCATTGATCGTGCATCAGTGGTGATTGTGGCTGCCTTCATGAGGGTGGCACTTAGTTGCTGCCGTCGTGGCTGAGATGAAGGGGTGCTGGAAGACCGCGGGCAACAGACCGCGAGTCGTGGTGGGAGGACCACAGGCACGATGTTGCACTGGGGGGCCGCGATCATGGTTAGAGAGAGGGTGGTGGTCGCGGTGGAGGGATGAGTGATGGCGTTGCTGTCGGTTGGTGAAGAGGACCCAGGTCGCGGTGCATGGAAGGGAACCATGGGTTGCGATCTTATTGTTGTGGTGCAATGAAGATCTCGGGCGGAGAAAGAGGCGGCATCATTTGTAGGTTGTGAAATGTGGAGGTGGGGGGTGCAGGTGTAGAAGGATGGATGGTTGCGATGAGGACCGTTGCTGGTGGAAGATGTCGCGATGGTGGTGGCATAGCGCGACTGTGGTGCAGGTGATGGATCACGATGCAGAGGGGATGTGATCGCGATCATGAGGGGTGAATACCGTGGACAGGGGAAAGAAAACTCTGACCGCTGTTAAGTAGGGTTAGCAGAAGATGAAGCTGCGACTGGAGCAGTTGAGATGGGTTGAGGCCCAAGAAGGCTAGTGCTAAACCAAATTGATCTCCACAATCAAGGATAAATCCCATAAAAATGGATATTAAATCAATTAGGTTTAGCATGGATGTATAAATAGATCTAGACAATGAAAGCAATTAATCACATCAAGATTGAGCCCAAGAAGGTGACTCAGGCTATGATGAATATGCATTTTTCATTAGAAGATATATCAAATATACAGTTTAAAAGGGCCTCAGAGAGAGAGAGAAAATATGGGGAAAGATGTCATCATAAGTTCAGTGCCAGCTTGTCCCAAAACTGGCTAGATTGGCTACTTTATTGGCTAGTTAGTTATCTTATCTAAGTAAATAAGAAAAGAACTAAAACATGAGCAAAAGAGTGCATATTAAGACCAAAGTGACACGAAACCATAGATGAAATGCATAGAGAAAACGTGTATATTTGGGTGTTATCAACTACCCCAAGCTTACAACTTGCTTGTCCTCAAGCAAGACTGTGCTCAAAGAACAAAAAAAGGTAACATCCAAATTAAACTTGGCAATAGATGCTAAGGTTAAGAAAACCTGTTTAAGGCATCTATTCTCCTGATCCATGTCGGTTTAGAACAAACCCCCACCAATCAGGCACAATCCTGCCAAAGCAAGATCAAAGAGTGTTCAGGTAATATTAAGTAAATTCACTACAGCTTGTCGATACTCATGAGGGTTTGAATCATAATTATTAAACATGAAAGAATTGTCACATAAGTGATCACACGAGTGATGAGCAATGGGAAATCACCATGAATCCATGCATACCAATTAGTAACTCCATGCCTCTCACTTATTCATGCCCTAAGAAACAAAGCAAAAAAAGACTCTAATGACTTCTGAGGATCTCAATCTACATCAGGTTGGTCCATGTAACGAGCAACAATCCCTACATTCTGAGCTAGTTGGCCCAAAGCAGTGAGACAAACTCCTTGTACTGTGCTCGAACCAACCCTGCTACTGAGATGATCTCATAGGTCTCCTAGGGGTTCCTGGTGACTCTCTAATGAGATTTTAGAGTGATACTACCAGGAACGACATACCCGTGTTCATGAGCACATTCATACACTGGTTGGGCACCATCCTCAACTCTCCTAAAAGGGAAAACAAGCGCTCATTTATTCACTCTCAGGCTTTTATTCTCTGCATTCCATTTTGTAGGCTTGGGTGAGAACTATATAGATATTTTGGGATTTTGTGGGCGGCCAAGCCGCTTTTGCACATTTATATAATTTTCATCTTTTTGACTCAATTTAATGCGAGAAGGCACGTAGTCCATCAAGGAAAACACTTCATCTTAATTATAGCTCAAAATCCGTCATAATCCGCTCGACACCTGTGTGAAAAGTTGCAATTATGATTCAAGAATCCTTAGAATAAAGGCAAGCTTGTGAATTCGCAGCTAGGAGTCTTTAATCGTATTTTAGCTCATTCCAACGGTCATTTACCATGGATTTTCCATTCACAACATAGATCAAGGGAATTTAGATTTATGCTATAAAAAAGGCACATAACCATAGATTTATTACCAAACTCAAGGAAAGAGACAAAGATCAAATCAATCGAAAGGTCAAGAAATGTTTTAAGAATGAAGACTGTGCATTTAGGCATAAAGTCAAGCATTTATCTATTAGATTCACACCATATGGCCATAATTGCAAAGCTAAATAGCTGAAATTTTTTGAAAATTTAAAACCAAATACAGGAAGTAAACATGCATGTTAGAAGGATGAAGAGATAGAAGGGAGAAGCCTACCACTGGCAGAGCTAAAAAGCTGATTTTGTTTAAAAAATTATGCTAAATGCATGCAGGAAGTAAATATGCATGCTAGAAGGATGAAGAGATAGAAGGGCGAATAGCCCTACCACCCCAAGCTTAAAATTTTTCTCATCCTTGAGCAAGATCTAAGCTTAGAATAGTAGGGTGGGAATGCATGGAAGTTAGGGTGGGAATCTTATTAAAGTCCTAAAATGATGCATGTATGCAAGGATATATAAAAGCAGTTAGAGGAAAGAAAACTATCTAAGAAAAACTTGAAAAACAAAATTTTATTTTAAACAAAAAGGAAAAAGGGAAGGGTAAAAGACAAGGGGGTGGCTGCCCCACGATTCCG
Source organism: Alisma plantago-aquatica (assembly GCA_963693085.1). Taxonomy (NCBI): domain Eukaryota; kingdom Viridiplantae; phylum Streptophyta; class Magnoliopsida; order Alismatales; family Alismataceae; genus Alisma; species Alisma plantago-aquatica. The sequence continues at coordinate 39,676,021 of OY856409.1, forward strand.
ACACTAGGATCCCAAATCCTATGTTTTGGGACTAATGTCACCTATGTCTTGTCGAAGGGATCCTCCACATAATAGAAGTATAATAGGCAGAGATGCGAGCCTTCCCAAGTCTAAAGAAGAGGAATAAAATCTGGTGACTCGGTGAAGTCGTCTCGGTGCTGGAATTGACTTGAGCTGCACTGGAATGAATTTTGGCAAATCATCCTCAAGGTACCTTCCAAGATACGCATCTGAATAGGAAGGCCCTAGGCTATTAACATAGGATGAGATGGATGAGAGAGGTTGGATGTCTTCTGGAGGACTCATATCTTCTCTCTCCATCTCTACACTTGAGGTTGGATGCTTAGATAAATCTTCATGTACAGTCTGAGTCATCCAATCATTTTTTGAGCAAGAAGTACCCCCTAAAGAATCTATTTGTGGTTCTACCACCCAAGCTTATCACCTGGCATGGAGTCAGGGGTATCTTCATGCTCAACAACCATGTTGTAGTGAACCGTCCATCATGCCCCCTTGACACCCACCCTACCTTGTAAAGGTATGGGTGCAAATGGCAGTTCGTGCTGCTCCAACTCGTCGTCGTCAGTATACTCACTGCTCCATGTCAAGCAGTTGTCGTCATCATCATTAAAGAAATTGTTCCAAACCATGGTTAGCATATTTCTCAAAGCAAAGTGACAAGTCTCAATATGAGAGATGTCACCCTGGTCTGGTTCAATATCCGACTCAGATTCCTCTAACCAATCTTCCATTTGTGAGGAAACTTGGCTTTTAGAGTCTTTGTTGTCACCATCATAGATCCATTCATGCTCTTTGCTCATGTCTTCCATTGGTTGATCAGCTGAATCATCTGGATAGAATGAAGGGTTCCCCTAGGTTGGCGGTTCTTCATAGAAAAATCTTGATGAATCCTGTTGATGGTTTGAATAGGATGATGGGGCATACTTCACTTCAGATCCAATGGATTGGTCTTGATGACTGAAATCTTCATGATCTTGTGATGGCATCTGTAACCGAATTGCAATTAAATTGATGAGCTTTTGGAGCCTTCTGCCCTGCTCAGCATCTTTATCATGGAGTTGTTGTAATTGAGCAACAATGCTTTTGAGACCCATCGATTTTTCCATACACATATGATGGGAATCCACTGTATCAAACTGATGTTTTCAGATGAATCCTTATTCAACAGTTTGAAGCATACTACTAGTGTGGTATGCAATTTCCGTTACCAATTAGAGTTGATTCTCCTACTTATCTAATAGTTCCTTGAGCGGATTGATGTGTTCTTGGGGATGAGGGGCTAAGGAGGTGAGTCCGTGAACACTTTCCCCAGCCAACTCCACTGCCTTAATAAGTTCTTGATCCCATGATAGCATGGGAGTCGAGGGCTGACTAGCAGTCTCTGTTATTGGAATTTCATCATACGACGACGGTGGAGGATGTTGACCTAGAGGTTGTACATTACCTATATGTTGATAATGACTTAACCATTCCATTCATATGTATCTAACATGTGCGTTAAAATATTGTTTGCAGACATTAGGTACATGAAAAGGATCACATATACAAGCCCTAGAATGGGCCAAGTGCAAGCCAAATTGACTACAAGTGTGTAATTTAGGATTTCCATGTAAATCACCTTATAACATAAATGTAATCACTTGTAACGATGAATATGCTTGTAAATTAGAAGATAAAAATGTTTGGGACAAAATTCACCAAGTGCTAATCACTTTTATTGCAAATTAGAAAATCCATTTCAGGCACTTGGTCGGTCGAGTTTCCCACCCTGAAACTCGACCAATCATCCTGAGTCGATTTTCTGAAGATTGCAATCGGTCGAGTTGTGCACTCACAGAACTCGACCGATTGGGTAGTAGGCCAATTCCAGTTGGAATGGTCAGTCGAGTTTCCTCAGGAAAAACTCGACCGATCAATTCAACATCAAATTGCCTGCTAACTGATCGGTCGAGTTACACCCATTGATACTCGACCGATTGCACTGTACGGAGTTTGCAGAAAAAGTAATATGACCGTTGGTGAATTGTTTTGGGCAAAAATATAGCCATTTTCTTGAAGGAAAAATGACCACTTATGCACCCAAGTGTCCCACAACATAAAGGGCCACCCTCAACTATAAATAGAACCCCTTGGACTTCATTCCAAGCTGCTCTTCCATTGCAAACTTGGTTCTAGCTTAGTTGAGAGTATTCCAAGCCCTTGAGCCCCTTTCTCTCTCTACCTTCAAGACAAATTCGTGAGTGAGATAGGTTCCTTTGTATGAGAGCTATCCTTTGTGCTATGTAAAGCTCTCTCTTCTTTCTTCCCACCTCCAAATCAAATAGAAGATTGATTGAGGCTTCTTCTTCGAGTGAAAGAGGAGTTGCTGTTGTTCTTCTCCAAGTGAAGGGGAAGATGTGTTGCTGATCTTCTAGAGTGAAGATTGATCATTGCTCCAGCTCCCTTGGTGAAGGGAAAACGTGGGCAAGCTCTCCAAGTGAAGGAGAGGTGCAAGGCAAGCTCAAGTAAGATAGGTAATTCCTGCAAGGCTGAAGACAAAGGTGAGATTGGGTAAGTCCTTTGTAGAAGGCTGAAGAATCTCGCTTTGTGGGTAAGTCCTTGGATAGGTTGAAGATCTTAGCTTGTGTAATTAAGCCCTTGGTTATGTGGTTTATGTTTCTTGTAATCTTATCGTGATAAATAAGAGGACCAAGTTTCAAATCCTAGAGTCTAACCAACTCTAGGTAGTGGACTGACATAGCTCCTAAGTTTAGGACATGGAACCACTCTAAACCACCTGTCCAAGTGCATGATATTCATTATCTCTTATCCTTGCTTTGTATGCTAGAATAGGATATCAAATTGCTACTTGCATTAGTTTTTACACTTCATTTAAATTGGTGGTCTAATCGATTTTGTGAAGTGTGTGTAGCTCTATTCACTCCCCCTCTAGAGCCCATCGATCCAACAAGTGGTATCAGAGCAGGTCTTCTCCAAGCTACTTCTACAAGTAGGAGAAGATGGGTGATTCGACTCTTGGGTCACTCAACCTTGATGGAAGCTTCTCCATGAGACCCCCGGTCTTCGACGGCACAAACTTATTATATTGGAAGAGGAGAATGCAATTCTATCTTCAAGGGGTGAGTTTCAAAATGTGGAAGATTGTCCATCTCAAGTATGAGGATCCAAAAGGCGACATCACCACATGGACAGAAGCGGAGATGAAGCGTGCTCAACTCAATGCTAAAGCCGTGAGCATCATCTACGCCGCCCTTACACCATCGGAGTTCAACCGCATCTCTTCGTGGGACACAGCGCATGAGATATGGCACAAGTTGTGTGTCACCTATGAAGGGACTGAGCAAGTCAAGGAGGCCAAGGTCTACATGCTTGGTGGTCTTCTTGAGAACTTCAAGATGGGGAAGAATGAGAGGGTAGCGGATATGTATACAAGGTTAAATGTCATCTTGAACAGCCTTGCAGCCCTTGGAAGTGTCATGGATAGAGGTACAATCAATGCGAAGATCTTGAGATCTCTTCCAAAGAGATGGGAGCCAAAGGTCACCTCCATTGAAGAAGTCTACAAGTTAAGCGAGTTATCAACCGAGGAGCTGGTTGGTAATCTTCAAGCCCATGAACCTAGGCTTGCCAAGCAAGAGGAAGAGGAGGAAAGAGAAGAGAAGGAATCAAAGAAGATTAAGGACACCGCCTTCAAAGCTCAAATTGAAGAAATGGTCTGACAACAACAACTTGCCATGAAGTCTCCCTGCCCTTCCTCAAGTGAAGATGAAGGTGTAAATGATCATGAAGCCAACTACTCAAAAGGGAAGCACTTCAAGAGCAAGCCCTCGTGCTCGACTCCAAGGTGCTATGAGTGTGGTCAAAAAGGCCACTACAAGAGTGACTGCCCAAAGGTCAAGAAGAGCCATCATAAGAGCAGCCACAAGAAGGATGACAAGTACAAGAGAGAGGCAAAGTACAAAAGAAAAGACAAGAAGGAGATAAGGTCCAAAGATGCAGCTCATGCGGCATGGGAGTCCTCTTCTTCAAGCTCCTCAAGCTCCGAAGATGGAGAATGTCATCTTGCCCTCATGGCCTCTACAAGTGAAGATGTAGTTGAGGTAAATGAGGTAAGCAAAGTAAGTGATATTAGTTTACATGAGCTATCTAAGGAAACTCTTATTGACATGCTTAATGAATGCCAATCATCTTTTGCTAAATGTAAATATAAAAGGAAAAGATTAGGCAAAATAGTTGATGACCTTTATGCAAAAATTGACATTCTTGATGAAAATGAAAAATTACATCTAGATAGCATAGACTCCTTGCAAGGGCAATTTCTTGACCTTGAACTCCAATATAATGGAGTAGAGGTTGAGAATGGTACATATCTTAAAACTATTGAAAATCTTAAGATAGAAAACCAAAATTGCCTAGATGAGCTTGATACTCTTAAAGTTGAAAATGTTGAACTCAAGCTTATTGACGATGCTAGGAGAGAAGAAGTCCATGCTTATCAAAGAGAAATAGTTGTTCTTAAATCTGAAAATGCTAAATTGCTTGCTCAAACAAATGATTTATCTTCTAGACCTATTTTTCCTAGAAATGAAGTTTCTAGCTTAACTCTAGAAAAAGACTCTCTTCTTACTAAAGCCCTCTGTCTTGAGGCCGACCTTTTGCATACTAGAGAAGATCTTGCTAGTTTATCTACTACTGTTGTAAATCTTAGTGATGATAATGTTAAATTAAGATCTACTTTGCAAAGGTTTCTTTCGGGTAAGAAATCCCTAAATGATGTTCTAGAGCACTCTACCAAACTAGTTGGTACTAGTGGTCTAGGATATAATGGGACTACTCCAAAAGGTAAGAAGAAGAAGAAGGGTAAGAAAAAGAGTGTGGAACCTCCAATTTTCAATGGAGAGTCTTCCGGCTCTAAAAACCCCATGGTTTGTATTCATTGCAAATGTGATGACCACTATTCTACCTATTGTCCTTACAAGCCTAAGGGGACCAACCCAAAGATGAAATGGGTCCCCAAGCTAACCCCGAACCCCAAAGTTTGAGTTGGGTTCCGACATCCTCTTTTCTTGTAGGTTAAAAAGAAATGGATTGTTGATAGTGGCTGCTCTAAGCATATGACTGGAGAAATCAGCCATTTCAACAAATTTGTGAAAAAGAAAGGAGGATCGGTAACCTTCGGGGACAACAAGAAGGGTAAGGTTATAGGTGAGGGTGATGTAGGCAATGAATTATGCATTAAAAATGTCTTGCTTGTTGATGGCCTACATCACAATTTAATTAGTGTTAGCCAATTATGTGATAATGGTTATCTTGTGCTATTTACTTCCTTAGAATTCTTGCTTCTAGATTCCCTGTCCTACAATGTTATATATAAGGGAACTAGAAATGGTAATCTCTATGTGATTGTTCTCGATGCTCTTAAGCCCATACTAAATAGATGCTTAGTTGTGGATAAAAACGATCTTTCGCTTTGGCATCGTCGTTTGGGTCATGTGAATTTGCATCAAATGAAGAAATTGAACAAAAAGGACTTGGTTCGAGGACTTCCTAAATTGGATTTTGAAAAGGATGAGGAATGTCAACCTTGTACACAAGGGAAACAAACCAAATCCTCCTTCAAATCCAAAGGAGTCATGAGTACCAAGAGAGTTCTTGAGCTTCTTCATATTGATCTTTTCGGACCAATGAGAACACAAACGCTTCGTGGTTCCAAGTATTGTCTTGTTATTGTTGATGATTTTTCTAGATATACTTGAACTTTCTTTCTCGTTTCTAAAAGCGATACACTTGATGTTTTTTCGAGCTTTTGTAAACGAGTTGAAAATGAAGCTTCTTGCCATGTTGTTTCCATCCGTAGTGATCATGGGGGAGAGTTTGAAAATGATCTTTTTGAACGTTTTTGTGAAAAATCGAGTTACTCGCACAATTTCTCTTCTCCTCGCACACCTCAACAAAATGGAGTTGTTGAGAGGAAGAATAGATCGCTACAAGAGATGGCTAGGACCATGCTTCTTGAGTTTGACACTCCTAAGAAGTTTTGGGCTGAAGCCGTTAGCACCTCATGTTTTGTGCAAAACTGAGTTTTCACACATCCAACTTTAAAGAAACCCCCCTATGAACTATGGCGTGGTAGGAAGCCGTCTATTGATTTCTTTCATGTTTTCGGATGTCCTTGTTTTGTTTTAAACACTAAGGATTCTCTCGACAAGTTTGATCCAAAATCATACAAGGCTTTCTTCCTAGGCTATAGCACTACTAGCAGGGCATATAGAGTATTTAACATTGATCTATCTAAAATTGAAGAATCTATAAATGTTAAATTTATTGAAACTAACCCTGTTAGTAGCAAGCATATTGGTGATGATGATGTTGCAGATGAAATAATTCCTATCTTAAAAGATCTCAACATCAAAGACAAAGGCAAGCAAGTTGAAGAAGAAGAAAAGAAGGATCCCACTCCCCGCTTTGCAAAGAATCACCCCAAGGAGTTGATCATTGGCCATCCATTTGAGAGAGTGAGGACACGAGCTGCTCACAACAAAGAACAAGAAGATAGTGCCTTCATCTCCCAACTAGAGCCAAAGAACATCAAAGAGGCCCTTGGTGATGATGAGTGGATCCTTTCCATGCAAGAAGAGCTTGAGCAATTTGAGAAGAACCGTGTGTGGACTCTAGTGCCAAGACCAAATGATAGAAAGATCATTGGCACCAAATGGGTTTACCGCAACAAGCTTGATGAGCAAGGAAAAGTGGTAAAGAACAAAGCAAGGTTAGTAGCACAAGGTTACAACCAACAGGAAGGTATTGATTTTGATGAAACTTATGCTCCTGTTGCTAGATTAGAATCTATCCGTATGCTACTTGCTTTTGCTAGTTATAAAAATTTCTTGCTTTATCAAATGGATGTTAAAAGTGCATTTTTGAATGGTACAATCGAGGAGGAAGTATTTGTTGCTCAACCTCTGGGCTTTGAAAATGACAAATTACCCAATCATGTTTATTTGCTACAAAAAGCTCTCTATGGACTCAAACAAGCACCTCGAGCTTGGTATGAGAAATTAAAGAACTTTTTGTTAGATAATGGGTATGTCATGGGCAAAGTTGATTCTACTTTGTTTCTAAAACACACTTCTAACCATTTTCTTATCATACAAATATATGTTGATGATATCATTTTTGGCGGGACTGATCTTGATCTTTGCAAGGAGTTTAGTTCTCTTATGCAGAGTGAATTTGAAATGAGCATGATGGGTGAGTTGACCTTCTTCCTCAGCTTTCAAATCAAGCAAACAAAGGTAGGAAACTTCATCAACCAAGGCAAATACACAACTGAACTACTCAAGCGCTTTGGGATGGAGAACATGAAGCCGATGGATACACCCATGTCAAACACCGCCAAACTTAATAAAGATGAAGAAGGTGAAAAGGTAGATGAGAAGCTCTATAGAGGTATGATAGGAAGTTTACTTTACTTAACTGCCTCTAGACCTGAAATTATGTTTAGTGTTGGATTATGCACTCGCTTTCAATCTTGCCCTAAGAAGTCACATCTCACTGCTGTTAAGAGAATTTTGAGGTACTTAGCCAAAACTCAAAATTTTGGTCTATGGTATCCTAAATCAAGGGATTTTACTCTTACGGAATATAGTGATGCGGATTATGCAGGGTGTTTGATTGATATAAAGTGCACAAGTGGCACTTGCTTCCTTCTAGGACCATGCTTAGTGTCTTGGTTCTCCAAGAAACAAAGCACCGTGGCATTATCAACTACCGAAGCTGAATACATTGCAGCCGGGAGTTGTTGTGCATAGGTCCTATGGATGAAGCAAATGCTCCAAGACTTTAACATATTTTTTGATGCTTCTCCTATCTATTGTGACAATACTAGTGCAATTAACCTCTCTTATAATCCAATATTGCATAGTAGAGCTAAACATATAGAGGTTCGCCATCATTTTCTTCGTGACCACATTGCCAAGAAAGATATCTATATCACACATGTGGACACGAAAAATCAATTGGCGGACATTTTTACAAAACCCCTAGCTAGAGATCAATTTAACTTTATTCGATCTAAACTGCTCATTATTGATTTAAATGATATTGCTATGTGATCTAGCTAGTGATCTATATCCTATATGCTTGCTCATGTCATTCTTCACCTTATGTTGCCTATCCATGCTTGCTTATGCTATTTTTTGTCAATCAATATGCCTAGTTTTTGCTTGTTTTTGGGTTTTTATCGAATTTCGCATTTTATCGCTAAATAGTGCCCAATGATGAGCAAAATGTGCCTAGGTATGTTATTTATGCATAATAGAATGGAAAAATAAATTTAATAGGCATGTATGTGGCTAGAATCTAAGATTTAGTTTGCTAGGTCAGGTTGACCATCGGTCGAGTTTCACCCCTGAAAACTCGACCGATCAGGAGCCGAGAGTGGTTCTTCAGTGACCAATCGGTCGAGTTGTCCTGTCTCAGAACTCAACCGATCGACGGGATGCGCCAACTTAAAACTTAGGATCGGTCGACTATTTTCCCTTGCAACTAGAAAATAGCCGACTGATTCCTCTTTTCTTGGCCCGTGCTCTCCACCCTAGCCCTAACCCTTCCCCGTTCCCAGCCCTAGGGTGCCTTAGCAGCTTGCTCCTGACCTTCCCGGGCGACGACTGTGTGTTCTTGTTGGGTTTTGAGGTTCGTTTTTGCTTGTGTATGCGTTTTCTCCTCTAGTTCTTGCTTCCATGGCTTCCCACAGGAGAAAATGACCCACCCCTAGCAATGCCCCAGCTTCTTCCTCGACCTAACGGTTGATTCCCTTTGATAACACCACATTTGTCTCTCTAGATGCTGTCAATAGGTATAAGGATCTCCTTCCTAGGTCTCCTTTTCCTTTCCGCCCCCTAGTTGGTCCAACTCATTTTCAAAACCATATCAACTCCATTGCACAACTTCTTGCACATCACAACCTTTCCGCCCTTGCGATCGAGAGTGACTGCTTCAACAATCAGTTAACTAGTACCAAAGCAGTTCACGAGTTCTATGCTAATCTACGCTGGAACTATGATTCGATTGTTCCACCGCCAAATACCAAAATAGTCCTAACATCGATGATCTCCAGTCGTCGGTTTCAACTCTCCGAGGAGACTTTCAATCTCTATCTTGCCGGAGATGAAGAAACCACTACTTGGCGCCGGGGCTATGATGAGTATTTTGATCTTTTAGACCCGGAAGCCTTTTACAAACATCATGAATTGACTTTACCGGATATTCATCGATATTTGAAAAAGCCTGACGTGGCCTATAAGAAGCGGTCCACCCTTCCCTCCTCCTCCCTTGACCTCCAGAAGCGCATCCTAGCCCTTGTGCTTAACTGCAACATCCATCCAAAGCGCAATCAAACAGATATTGCAGAAAACACAGCAGTTTTGATGTATTGTTTGTTGAACAACATAGGTGTCAAGTGGGCTCGTTACATTCTTCATCAAATGACCTACTTTGACAAAGGCAAGAACACCAAGGGCACCCACCCTCCCTATCTAGCCTTGATCTGTGGTCTCTTCCAGTTCGCCAGTGACAAATCACTCTTTTCCCACTTCCATTACCCGGTTGCTCGAAAGGGAGTGTGCATTAGTGAAACCACTCTTCTAAAGTCTGTGCCTGCCCCTAGTGCTTCTGGCTCTGCCTCTGCCTCCGCCCCTGCTTCTGGTGCCCCTCCCACCTCCACCCAGGCTCCACCCCCGCAGCCCCACCCTCGCCCTAGCCGTACGTCTTTCAGAGCATCCAATGAAACCCTTCTAGGTTACATGATGCATGAACAGGCGTACAATCGCCAGGTCCAGGATCATCTCCATCAGGATTTGTGTTCAATCATGTCTACCATGAACCTATCCTGCTCTTCACCCTACCCAGTATACCAGCCTTATCCGGGTAGTGCTTATGCCTCCTATGCATATGAGCATTACTTTCCTGCTCCACCACCGTATGTTGCTGAGCCTTCCGCTACTGCTCCACCTCAGTATCCCTCCAGTAGCTCTGCTCCTGCTTATCTACCGCTTCCTGCTGGCCCCCTGGCCACTCTGCTCACGTCCTTGGGGGACTCTGCTCCTTCCTTTCCGCAGGCCCAGGAGCTCCTAGCTCTTGGCATGTCGTGGGCTGAGCAGAATGCCCGCTGGCCCGATTGCTCCTTTGGTCCTGCTGACGAGGAGATTCCCGACCAGGATGAGGATGCCGACGAGGATGTTGATGGTGATGGTTCTTCTGCCGAGGATGGCGATGATGGTGTTGGTTCTGCTGCTGGCACAACTGCCCCGCCTTCGGATGGTGATGAGGACTACAACCCCGGCGATGACGAGGACAAAATTGACTTCGATAGCTTAGATGTCTAGGAGGTTGTCTTAGATTATAGTCTATCATGTCTATTATATATATTTCTAGACACTTTTGTATAAGTAACATCCTGGCACATTAGTCTGAGCTGTACTATTTTCTTATTCTCTGTTTTCTCGCTTTTTATGGTTGTAGTAGCTTATGAGAACATATGTCTGTGTTGGAATATTATTGCTACACCTTGGCTATTTCCTCCATGTTATCTTATGCTTGGTGTTTGATGAGCTATATTTTGATTCTGACTTGGATTGTATGTTTCTCCTCTATGGTTGTATGTTATATGTCATTACACTGTTGTTTCTCATCTTTTGCATATCTGTGTGGTTGAGTCTTGGAGAAGACCTAGATTTTGCTCTTCTACACCTCCTTCCTTTTTGATAATATCAAAAGGGGGAGAAATATCTCATGGTCTGAAACTCAATCATATTGTTTTTATGGTGATAATACTATTGCTTTCTTGCCAAAGTGATCCTTTTCTTGTAAATTTGCTGATTGATCATATGACAAGTAAGGGATTACATATTACATGGATTTTGGTTTTGCTATGTATAGAAAACCTAACATGCAGGTGAGAGGAAGCATAAATTGAGGGGGAGCAATTCAAATTGTTCTTATCATGAATCCCCCTAATTCACAAGGCAAAGGTTTAATTTTCTTATCCTTTTCAATATGTTTGAGGAATGGTTTGTCATTGTCAAAAAGGGGGAGAATGTTGACCTAGAGGTTGTACATTACCTATATTTTCATAATGACTTAACCATTCCATTCATATGTATATAACATGTGCATTAAAATATTGTTTGCAGACATTAGGTACATGAAAAGGATCACATATACAAGCCCTAGAATGGGCCAAGTGCAAGCCAAATTGACTACAAGTGTGCAATTTAGGATTTCCATGTAAATCACCTTAGAACATAAATGTAATCACTTGTAACGATGAATATGCTTGTAACTTAGAAGAGAAAAATGTTTGGGACAAAATTCACCAAGTGCTAATCACTTTTATTGCAAATTAGAAAATCCATTTCAGGCACTTGGTCGGTCGAGTTTCCCACCCTGAAACTCGACCGATCATCCTGAGTCGATTTTCTGAAGATTGCAATCGGTCGAGTTGTGCACTCACAGAACTCGACCGATTGGGTAGTAGGCCAATTCCATTTGGAATGGTCGGTCGAGTTTCCTTAGGACAAACTCGACCGATCAATTCAACATCGAATTGCCTGCTACCTGATCGGTCGAATTACACCCATTGATACTCAACCGATTGCACTGTACGGAGTTTGCAGAAAAAGTAATATGACCGTTGGTGAATTGTTTTGGGCAAAAATTTAGCCATTTTCTTGAAGGAAAAACGACCAATTATGCACCCAAGTGTCCCACAACATAAAGGGCCACCCTCAACAATAAATAGAACCCCTTGGACTTCATTCTAAGCTGCTCTTCCATTGCAAACTTGGTTCTAGCTTAGTTGAGAGTATTCCAAGCCCTTGAGCCCCTTTCTCTCTCTACCTTCAAGACAAATTAGTGAGTGAGATAGGTTCCTTTGTATGAGAGCTATCCTTTGTGCTATGTAAAGCTCTCTCTTCTTTCTTCCCACCTCCAAATCAAATAGAAGATTGATTGAGGCTTCTTCTCCGAGTGAAAGAGGAGTTGCTGCTGTTCTTCTCCAAGTGAAGGGGAAGATGTGTTGCTGATCTTCTAGAGTGAAGATTGATCATTGCTCCAGCTCCCTTGGTGAAGGGAAAACGTGGGCAAGCTCTCCAAGTGAAGGAGAGGTGCAAGGCAAGCTCAAGTAAGATAGGTAATTCCTGCAAGGCTGAAGACAAAGGTGAGATTGGGTAAGTCCTTTGTAGAAGGCTGAAGAATCTCGCTTTGTGGGTAAGTCCTTGGATAGGTTGAAGATCTTAGCTTGTGTAATTAAGCCCTTGGTTATGTGGTTTATGTTTCTTGTAATCTTATCGTGATAAATAAGAGGACCAAGTTGCAAATCCTAGAGTCTAACCAACTCTAGGTAGTGGACTGACATAGCTCCTAAGTTTAGGACATGGAACCACTCTAAACCACCTGTCCAAGTGCATGATATTCATTATCTCTTATCCTTGCTTTGTATGCTAGAATAGGATATCAAATTGCTACTTGCATTAGTTTTTACACTTCATTTAAATTGGTGGTCTAATCGATTTTATGAAGTGTGTGTAGCTCTATTCACCCCCCCTCTAGAGCCCATCGATCCAACAGAGGCGAGTATAACTCAACTAGATGTAGAGCACAACCTTCAATTATTTTCCAACAGTCGGAAGTGCGGAAAAATTTAGGAGGATATGTGGACAAGATAACTTGTCTTGAAGAAGCAAGATCCATGGTTGAAAAAGAATATAAGAAAAAGAAAAGGTATTCAGTATATATGAACAAATAGGTTTAAAACAAAGGAAAAACTATGCATTTATATACATGCTTAAAACTGACAGAACAAAATCTCTTAGGCATGTAAATGTGGAAGACCACATCCCCAAAAATGACACCAAAAAGTTGATCGGCTCAGAAGTGAGTTGGAATTTTAAATTTATAACCCAAAACCTTCAAAGACCCCCACAACTTTTATTACGGGGTCGAAGTAGATATACAGGGTCGAACACAGGGACGTGGTGATGTTTAGGACACCAGAGATTTCATTCTTTAGTTAGATAAGCTAAAATGGGAGTTGATGAAAAGAGAAGTGCTAGAACTAGTCTAGAAGGTTGTCACGAATTAAAACAAAACAAAGAAAAGAAAACAAAACAAAACAAAATGGAGATCGCGTGATTCTACTAATCAAAGAGAAGGAGTTCCTGGCTATGTAACCACAAGATGGGCAGTCTATGCACCCATTCTCATGTGTAGACAACCCTCGAACACCTGAGCAAGAAATCTATATCCAAACGTAGTATGTACTGTCGTGTCTGTTCCTATGGGTCATCCCACTCGCTCTCGCGTAGTGTGACTAAAACCCATCTACGACTGTGCCATCGATCCTCTTTCAAGGATGACACATCAACATCTCAGAATACTCTAGATTCCCTCTTAGGTCTTAGAGTATTCTAGAATGTTAGGAATAGGGGACCTTGAATCGTCCTCCTCTCACATTTCGATCGAAACCATCTTCTCATGTCTATTCCTACACAAATCTCTCGATACAGGCAGAAACAATAGTTCAAACTAGAAAGAGATCAACCAAACTAGCAATCACCTAGAGAGAGAAGATATAACAAGTAAACATACTAAATCTGAAATAAATCTACTTGCTTAAGGAAAAGTGCATAAACATGCCCAAAACGAGCTACATAGCCAAGAAAGAGCTCAACTAGCCATGCACAAGCATAGTTGGCACCGAACAAAGATGGAAAAACATCATTGTACAAGAAACCAAGGAACACAGTAGAAGATAGAAGAAGAAGATAAGATTTTGCCCATGAAGGAGAGGTGGCTCTCACTCCTTTGCCTCCATATAGACCGGATCTCATCTTTTGGTCCTTCTCCTTGATCAGATATGGACTCCTTGGTCCTCTCTCACTCCAGATCTGCCCCAAATAGCGGCTCGGTGGATGAACAGAGGTGGATGAAGACAGTGGTTGGTCTAGATCTGGGTTTCCACCACAGATGTGGGCGGAAATGGGTGGACGGGTGGAGAAAGAATGAAAGCCTGCTATAGAGGGAATCATGGAGCAAGCACCTCAGCCTTCTCGGACCTTCGTGCTCTCCTATGAGACTCCAGGTCGAGGTCCCGCTTGGGCTGGACAGAAACTGGCAGCCTTCCGGTCTCTGCACTCAATCCCTGGTCTCTTGACTCCTTAGACGCCCCATTGGTCTGGGTTCTCTTGATCTGGACCCCCTCCTCCACAGATCTGGGTGGTTGGGTATTTATAGAGTTGGGTGTACAGGGGGTCTGTTGGGAGTCTGTGACCCCAGACACTGGTCGTGGTTCCTTTGCACTTGACCTGGTCACGGTGGTTGGATGGGAGAAGAGGTTGCAACCTGCGGAGATGGTGGTGTAGGTGTGAAATGGTTGTGGAAGTCGCTCGGCCAGGCAGCGGTGGTGTTGATCGTGCAATAGTGGTGATCGTGGCTGCCTTCATGAGGGTGGTGCTTAGTTGCTTCCATCGTGGCTGAGATGAAGTGGTGCTGGAGAGAGAGGGTGGTGGTCGTGGTGGAGGGATGAGTGATGGCATTGCTATCGGTTGGTGAAGAGGACCCAGGTCACGGTGCATTGAAGGGAACCGTGGGTCATGATTTGATTGTTGCGGTGCGATGAAGATCTCGAGCGGAGAAAGAGGAGGTGTCGTTTGTAGGTCACAAAGTGTGGAGGTGGGGGGTGCAGGTGTAGAAGGATGGATTGTCGCGGTGAGAACCGTTGCTGGTGGATGATGCCACGATGGTGGTGGCGTAGCGCTACCGTGGTGCAGGTGATGGATAACGATGTAGAAGGGATGCGACCGCGATCGTGAGGGGTGAAGACCGTAGGCAGGGGAAAGAAAACTGTGACCACAGTTAAGTGGGGTTAGCAGAAGATGAAGCCGCATCTATAGCAGTTGAGATGGGCCAATGCCCAAGAAGGCTAGTTGGAACCACATTGATCTGCACAATCAAGGATATATCCCATAAAAATGGATATTAAATCAATTAGGTTTAGTATGGATGTATAAAGAGAATTAGACAATGAAAGCAATTAATCGCATCAAGATTGAGCCCAAGAAGGTGGATCAGGCTATGATGAATATGCATTTGTCATTAAAAGATATATCAAATATATAGTTTAAAAGGGCCTGAGAGAGAGAGAAAATATGGGGAAAGATGTCATCATAAGTTTGGTGCCAACTTGTCCCAAAACTGGCTAGATTGGCTACTTTATTGGCTAGTTAGTTATCTTATCTAAGTAAATAAGAAAAGAACTAAAACATGAGAAAAAGAGTGCATATTAAGACCAAAGTGACATGAAACCATAGATGAAATGCATAGAGAAAATGTGTATATTTGGGTGTTATCACATATACATGTCTAATCTCAAGTATAGAGTTAACTCTAATGTCTAAGATTTCAGATTTTATTCCCAGGAATCTATTGCCATTACTATTTTCAACATATCCTATAAAGACAGTATCAACAATTTAGGTCCTAGTTTTCTCTTCTTATTCTCAGGGATCTTAACCTTGGCCAAACACCCCCACACTTTGAGGTATTTCAAGCATGGTTTCTTGTTGAGATAAAGTTCATAGGGTGTTTTGTCAAGGTGTCTAAAAGGGATGTGGTTAAGAAGGTAGTTGGTTGTATGAAGGGCTTCCCCCCATAGTCTGTGACTAAGTCCAGACTCGGCTAGCATTGAGTTGACCATGTCAATCAATGTTCTATTCTTCCTCTCAACAACTCCATTAGATTGAGGATTATATGGGGTAGTGGTTTCATGAATAAGGCCATGGTCCTCACAGTACTTGTTAAGTTCATTAGAAGTGTACTCACCACCTCTATCAGACCTCACTCTCTTAATGCTCTTCTCTAGTTGTTTCTCTACTTGGGTTTTATAGATTCTGATTTTTTATAATTGTTCATCCTTAGTTTTTAGCAAGAAAATAGAACAATACTTTGAAAAATCATCTATAAAGGTAACAAAATATCTCATACTATCACGAGTAAGAACATGATTTAAATCACAAACATCGGTATGAATTAACTCAAGCAAGGATGTATTACGATCTACCACTGATTTAAATGGCTTCTTAGGAAGCTTAGCTTGCACACAAAATTGGCATGTATCAGAAATATCAATATGCGTCTTAGGAATCAGATCTAAGTGAATCATGCATTTCATCATATTTTTATTCACATGACCAAGATGTGAATGCCAAACATCACTAGTTTCAAAAACTAAAATAGTAGAAGATATTTCATTATTATAAGAAGCATTACATGAAATAGAAGATAATATAATCAAACCACTACAAATGTATGCAAGACCAATATAAGAACCATTCTTAGAAATTACAACTCTATTGCCTTAAAATAACAAGGTATAACCAAAATGTTTCAACACTATTTGACTAATCAGATTTCTACAGAAAGAAGGTACATGTTGGACATCATATAATCTAAGGACATTCCCAGAAGTAAGCTTTATGTCAACATGTCCAAAGCCAACAATCGGGATGGTAGATGAATGATCTCCCCACTTGATCACTCTTCCAGATTCGGCCTGGTAGGTAGAAAAGAGGGATTGGTCAAAACAAATATGGTAAGTGGCACCGGAATCCAAGTACCAATCTAAAGTCATGTCAGCAAAAAGAATAGTAGTATTTTCTAACCTTTCTATAGAAGAGGAAGGAACCACCCCCACAGTGATCATATTTACTTCAGGATTTTTAGGAGCCTGGACATTCTACTTCCTTTGACCTTTACAAAATCTGCACACATTCGCTAAGTGGCCAAGTTTATCACACACAAAGCAGGTATTTTTTTCTCGTTGATCACTATTATTATTACTCTGATTTTGGTGGTGCTTGCGGCCCTTAAAGGAAGGTTTAGATTTCTTATGGAGATGTGATTGGTTGGGTTTCTTCTTAGTCTTATCACCTATAACGATGTTGACAGACGGGTTAGACTTCTTGTCTTGTTCCCTATGTCTATCCTTGGTTTGTAGGGATTTGACTAAGGATGTCATGGACATATTCCCTTGTCTATGTCTAAGGGTCCTGGTGAAATCCTTCCAAGAAGGAGGAAGCTTTTCTATGAGGGCTGCTACTTGAACATTTTCATCAAGGTTATAACCTTTAGCCATGGATTTAGACACTAAGTTTTGGTATTCAAGAACTTGAGCTGAGACAGGTTTATCATCAACCATATTATATGTTAGCCATTGAACAAAGGCATAACACTCAAGATCAATGTCTTCTAGACCAAATTTAGAATCTAAGGCAGTCCATAGTTCAAGAGCAGTTGGAATCCTATGGTATATATCATAAAGTTCACCGGATAAGGCTGATAAGATCCTACCATGACAAAGGTAATCATTTTCCTTAGAAACAGGAGTGGGGACAACCGGTTCAGGAACAACAGGTTCAGGTTGATCTTCTCCAAGAAGGAGGTTTTCTGGTTGTGGTGTAGGCACAAAAGTTGCAGACTCATCGGGTGGTAAGATGGCGGATACAAGTCCAAGGGATGTGAGCTAGAACTACATTTGTTTTTGCCAATGATGAAAGTGCAAACCAAAAAAATGTTTTGGACGAAGGGAGGCAACATCATCAAGCGAAAGCAGGATTTTCGAATCCATATTACTCAAACAGGAAATTAAGATTTTATCTAATTAACAACTGTTTAGGAGAAAATGATCTGTCTAGATAATTATATGTTAAATATCAATAGATATGTGTAGAAGCGAAGGGTCTGTCTTGAAAATGTTAGAAAATAGGTATTGTAACACAGATGTTAATTAGATGATTGCAAGCACTTAATCACCAATATGCAGTAGTAATGTTAATAGTAATTTAGATTTGGAGAAAATGGAAAATGAGTTTAGAAAATCAAACTCCAGAGCTTGAGATGAAGGCGTGTGAAACACTATCTTCAAGACAGATTCTGCCGCTCCTAGCACGAGCGTATCCAACAGTCTATCTCCAAGATTCACCCACCCCAACTCTGGTACAACCGCTTGGTGCAAGAGAGAGTGTTGTGTTGAACTCGTTCCTTAGCTCTTTGTCGCAAACAGCAAAACGACATCATGAAGTAGTCGTCAGCGCTAGACAACAACAAAGGGGTGGCGTTAAGGATGAACATGCTTAGTGCAGGTGGAGCAGTAGGGAAATTGTAGTGGAAAAGAAGGCTGTCTATATCTCAAATCATTTGTAGTGAAGTGTATATCTCAAATGAGAATAGACACCTCCTTATACGGAGTGCGTCTCAGCCGCCCATGGTAACTTCCTGCACACGTTGGTCTCTCCAACGTGTGTCTTTAACATCACATTTAATGGCCGACTTAATGGGTAGTCAAGAGGGGTTTTATCACTGCGTCTTAAATGTTGTGGACCAGACTCCAAATGACGCAACACAGAAAAAACAAAACATCATTTTGGAAAGCAAAGCAAAATAAAAAATATCTCATAAAAAGATAAATCAACACACACATCGAACCAAACCGGACTGAGTCGGGCCTTGCGGGGGGGAGGTGAGCGAGCGAATGAATGAATGAATGTGCATATGTATGTGTGTGTGTTTTATTTTATTTCTAGAAATACACAAGCCTAGCCAATCAGTCGTAAATTCCCATGCCCTTGAGAGGTCTGACCTCTTGGGGACCACTTGCACATATAAAGAGCCGTGAGATTCCTGATGCAACCAATATGGGATAAACATTGGCTGGAAAAAAGGAATTTTGGAATAGGAAATACAACAATATGTAACCTTGAAATAAAGAATAGAAATCTCATACAGAAATAAAAAAATGGGTCAATTTCCAGTGTCCATCATTTGTGCTAGAAGGGTCATCACGTAGGTCATCCACTAATATCAACTAGGTACTTGTAGGATTCAGATACAGGGGAAAAGTTTCCAGTCATATATGCAACCACAAAGGTGAATGATACATAAAAGAGACAGTCTAACTAGTAAGTTCATGTAGGATAAACATACATAATGTGTTGACACCTCATTTTTAGATCCCATAACACCCTTAGTATTTGTGTTATTACATCATTTGAGTTGTGTTAGACTTCAACAAATGAAAACTCCAATTTCTCCTAAAGGAATCAAACATGAGCCCACTGGATACATTTTGGTCAGCTCAGAATGCAAAACTGATTTTCACAAATTTTAGGCAAGATGTGGACCCACATTAGACTTAGAAAAAGCTAAATTTTGATCCCAATGGGTCCTAAACCCTAAAGGACAAAATTTACACATATCTAGTTAAGCGAAGACCTACAAAAAGTCACAGTTTGACCTTACTTATTATAGGTGCAAATTTGGTTCGCACCCAGATTCGACAAAATCCAAACCTCATCCTCTCTAAAATCTTCTCAAAAAGCATCAAATTTTGATGTCATTGAGTTTTGCACCCAAATGTGTCACGTCAGATCGTAAAACATTTTGGATCCCCTTTTACAAACCATAATGAGAACAAAAGGGTTTCACACCCTCATGTGTCAAATCGGATTAGAAATTTTTGAGTTCCCTTTCTGTGGATCACATTTGGTGGAAAAGGGTTTCACACCCAGATGTGTTGAATCATACAATATACATCTTGGGTTCCCTTTCATCAAGTCAGGCTAGGCCCCAAAATGTTTGCCATAAAAATGTGTCAAACCTATTCACAAACATTTATTTATTTAAAAAGGACACGTGATTACCAATCCCTTTTGTGCGGGTGAGTGGCAACCGAATCCGCACCCACTGAAACTATGTTGGTCTTGAAAAATGTGAGAGAAGGCCATATGGAATCCCATGAATGTGCATGGAGTGAGTGGGGCGTCCATTTCAAGAAAGAGAGGAAAACTACCTCGAAAACTCCCTCGGTTCTAGAAAAGGAGATAGAGACCCCCAAAAGAAAACCCAAAACCCATACAACTGAGAGAAGAACAAGAGAGACTAGAGAGAGCGAGAGAGAGATGAACACAACTTGGTGAAAAACTTATACATGCTCAGAAATGTGAAACTAATTCACACCGAAGAGTGAGAAACTCATTCATGTAGAGAAGTACCAAAGTGATTGGTGCCTAGAAGTGTGAAAGCGGTAGGTATTGGATTGGATCAACATCTACTGTTGATCTGGATCCATTGTCGGAGACTTCCTAAAGCATGAATCCACTCCACTCTCAAAAGTGTGAAACCCCTTCGCACACAAAATACAAATCAAGGTGAGAGAACATCAAATCGTCTTCTTCCTCGTGAATTACATACAGTCACTTTTACTGTAAATCTTGCAATACTGGTTGGACAGGAGAATCTAGGTATCAATTTTCCATCCTTTCATGATTCATAAATGAGTCTAGTGAATTCATATTTTCATACACCATCCTTCCTTATGCATTCACGAGTCACTTTTTTATAGTTTTCTAAATTTTCCAACTAAAACACAGTGGCGACTTCAATCTCTTTTCCCATTTTTGATTTCTAACAATATTTTTTACAAAAGCCAGATTTGGTTAAAATCTTGACATGATAAAACATTATCATTCAATTGCAATTCCCTTTTTTCACAATTTAGTGTGGATTCTTTCTTCACATTTTAGTGCAAAACCTACTTTCACATTTGGGCATACATCGGGATTGCACTAGATTGGACATGCATCAGATCTGCTATGATCCAGACACCTCTACAAACCCAGGAAATCTCTACATGAGTTTCAATCTAGTAAATCTTGTATTACATCAAAAGTTCTACCCAAGATTTAATCTAATAAACTCATTGCCATATTAAAACTATTTTAAGTCATGATTTTGACCTGGTAAACCATTACAATTCAGTCCAAAACCTTTCTACACATTTTAGTACAAAACACGTTTGCACACTTGGGCACAGATCAGGCGTGAACTACACTAGACACTTGTCATATCTAGCCTAATTTAGACACATATACAACCCATATTACATTGAATCTCTGTGCTAGTTTCAACCTAGTTAATATGGTAATGTACAAAACCCAGGCTAAGTCCAGATTTTGACCTGGTAAATCATTATCATTCAAGTGCATAAAATTCAGTGTGGATCCTTGCTGCGCATTTTAGTGCAAAACCTTATTGCACATATTGGCGCAGATCAGGGTTCCACCAGACTGGACATGTGTTATATCTGCTATGATTTAGGCACCTCTATAAACCCAAATTGCATTCAAACTCTACATGAGTTTCAATCAAGTAAATCTAGTATTACATCAGAAGTTTTACCCAAGCTTTGATCTAATAAACCCATTATTATTAAAAACCAAAATTAAGTCAAGATTTTGAACCGGTAAACCATTAGTATTTAGTGCAAAACCTTTCTATGCATTTTAGTGCAAAATATGTTTGCACATTTGGGTGTAGATCAGGCCCGCACTAGACTGGATACATGTCAGATCTACCCTAATTCATACACATCTACAAACCCATATTACATTAAATCTCTACATGAGTTTCAGCCTAGTATAAATGATATTGTACAAAATGTAGACTAAATTAAGATTTTGACCTAGTAAACCATTATTTCAAGTGCTGGTCCCTTTTACACAATTTAGTGTAGAGCCTTTGTGCACATTTTAGTGCAAAACCTTTTTTCACATTCAGGAGCATATTAGGCCTACACCAGACTGGACACATGTCAATCTACCCCAATTTAGACACATATACACCCATATTACATTGGATCTCTACACGGGTTTCAACCTAATAAATATAGTATTGTACAAAATCCAGACTAAGTCAAGATTTTGACCTAGTAAACCATTATTATCCAAATGCAAGTCTCTATTGGACAATTTAGTGTAGAAACTTTCTGTACAATTTTGTGCAAAACCTATTTGCACATTTGGGCACACATCAGGCCTATAATAGTCTAAACATGTGTCATATTTGTCCCAATTTAGACACATCTACAAACCCATATTACATTCAATCTCTACATGTGTTTCAACCTAGTAAATATGGTATTGTACAAAACCCAGACTAAGTTAAGATTTTTACCTAGTAAACCATTATCAATCAAACATAAATCCCTTTTAAGCAACTCATTACAGAACTTTTTCTACACACTTTAGTGCAAAACCTATTTTCGCATTTGAGATATACCAAGCTTGCACCTGACTAGACATGTGTCAAATCTACTTTGATTTAAACACCTTTAAAACACATATTACATTTAATCTCTACATGAGTTTCAATCTAATAAATAGTGTACTACATCACAAGTTTTACCCAAGCTATAATCTAATAAATCCATTACCATGATTAAGTCAATATTTTGACTCAGTGAACCATTATGCTTTTAGTGCAAATCCCTTTGGCACAACTCTTTGTAGATCCCTTTTGCATAATTCAGTGCAAAACCTATTGACATTGAAGCTCTGCCCAAATTTCAAACTAGTAAAACCAATATCTCTCAATACCCAGATATGTCTAAATTTTGACCCAGTAAGCCCTCATCCTTCAACTTATTGGCTGCATCAAAATTCTTATCAAAATTCAAAGTATGTTGCAATTTATCTCCATGATCGATCAAATGCTATACCGATTTGACTCATCATAACTGCCACCTGATCAAGTTCATACAATGCAATAACCCTAACATCCAACATTGAGATGTTCCCCTTCTCACACATCTCTCAAACACATCCATATCACTTTCATCCACCTCACCTCTAACCACTATTTCCTATTAAACACCACCATTCAATCTCATATGCTATCCCTACATTAGGAATATTAGTTTGCCTTCTAGTCACCATAAATGACTAGCGGTCATAAACTTAATCCCTATCAAGGGAACATCCTCTTCGATAAGATCATATCAAGAAGAATGTACCTTATCCATTAGATAAGGATTTTTAGACCAAGGAAATGAGGAATACCCTTGTACCTATGTAAGGGTTAGAAGTTGACTAGTTCTTAAATCCTTGGGGAAATATAATAGTTAAATGATTGATATCCTCTACAAGATATTGAGTCTTCCAACTTATTCCTATAAAGGATGTAGTGATAGACATTTCTTACCTTCCATTATCACCCATCCATCTTATCTCAGTTGCCCTTGCTATTCAAGGTTTTTTTTTGCTTATTATATATCAACCATCATAATACAAAACATCCCAAACCATATCAAAACATGGATATTATGTCTACACCAGAACTTACCTCTCCCAATGGAGATCATGCTTTATTTTAGCAAGGGAAAATTTTGTTTTTCTTTTCGTTCAATGTTCACTGTCATATCTACCCCTTTCCGTGCAAGGGGAAAATTCTCATTCCCTAATGGACATATTTTAAAAGAATGCTCAAGAACCTTATTAGGACTACATGAACAATGTCTCTTGTATGTTCGTTTGTGTATATAATTCTTAATACTTATATGTAGCTGCTTTAGGTTTGTTCATCATGGGGCCTTCCAATGACAACTTACCCTATCAGTGTAATCATTATCTTTTATGATCCAAAATGAGATTAATTTTAGAACTTTCCGACATGTCAGGAATAAACATCTCTATAATTCAGCCTGACCTCGATGAGTTAATCATTCAGTATGCTTGTCCTAGCTATCAACATCAAAAAGATTTGGGAATGCAAGTCAACCATGGGCCTTAATGTGAGAAAAACTCAGTTATTGTATCCAATGCTAATGTTGTTGTGTACATCCTAACAAATCTTGAGAATCAGAAACAAAAGGAGCTCACTCTGCTATGACATTTGACATAGAAAAATATGACGATGAAGATGAAGATCAACAAGCTAGGAATCTAGATACAAATCAACTATTACCTTACATCACAAGTCGATCATATCATCCACCACAATTCTTCCCTCAGGCTTTCCTATACGTGATGCCTTTTGTGAACCCTATGTGATAGCGAAATCCTCATGTCCAAGGTACCATCAATACTTTGTTCATGGACACCCCTAGCTTGTTAAGAGACATTTTAGTGATACCTCCAACTAATGTTCCAACCAAGATATCAATACCCTCTACACATCCATCCTCAGGGAATCCTATACATATAGATATGATACCAAACCAGAAGAAGAAACATAAGAATCAATCTTTGTATGTTTGACAAGCTTTTCATATGATACCATTTGCATCATTTGGATTCCCTAAGCATGATCTTTTTTGCGCTACCATGATTTCTGTAATCAACCGGACGTTATGCAAGGATGACAATACACTCTACAAGTTCTCTCCACTATTGTCCCCAATACATGTTGGTATGTATGCCCAGAGAGCCAATCATAAGATGATTATAATGGCATAAATGTAAATGATTTGATTAATCAATAAAAGGAAAGCTTCCAATTTATTATGTTTAATTCAGTTATGAGACAATGATGTAACATTATAAATGTCTGGAGAATCATATTACTCAATGACGTATGTATTCAAGATACTACCCTTGTGGATGAGATCATACTGATGTTAGGAGTACATATACATATTCTCGTTATTTCCCTAATCGGTTGTTATCGTGAAAGGTTGATACACAATAATAACACATAATATCAGAGTGTGAGTTGGTTGATGACTAAATCTAAATTAGTCATGATATGGCAATATCAAACCAAGCACACAGATACATGCTAGAGAATAGTGTATCAGATAGACCCACCGTGAGATTGACACATGGATGCCATCATCATGGAAGCCATAGTTAGCTCTCACAGTGATGGTAGTGATTTTGGTTCTCAAACCTAAAATCACTTCACTCATCACATGTCATTGGGTACACTTTGACATCATCAAAAGTAGTCCTCAAATATGGATTTTTTATAACGGTGATGATTGGGTGATTTTGACAGATGTGGATTGACTGTGAGTGATAGATATGGGATTTGACCCTCCTACTAGAGTGTGATGTCCTAGGCCTCTTGATTAGAGACAATGAGAAATGCATGTCCATGTGCATGTGAGTCAATATGTGATATTGAGTTTACATATATCTCAGACAGTCTACTCTTGGTTCAAGAAACAAGATTGGATTATAACGAGGGTGACTTCTCCATGCCTTTAGTTCAATCTAGACATCAGTGAAAAAGGAACTATACAAACACTATAACACCATACACAAATTGTAGGTTGATGTTGTTCCCAACTTTTCATTTACTTGGGTAGCATTGATGTGCGGCTAGGCACAACTCGTTGCTTGTGATGTCATAAGTTGATATGGACATTCACTGCCAACGTAATATGGGACCTATAGGGTCACACACATAGGTCTCGACCTAGAAGAGGAGTTTGGATCTCAAATGATAGTTGAATTAAGAACTAAAGTGTTTACGTATTTGACTCAGGCAACAAATAGGCTAACAATACAACCAACTCCCATCTCAAGTGTTGAGATGGGCGTCCAGGGAGTCATGCCTAATGTGAGCTCAATTTGGCTAATTAAGTGAACTGACCAAACAGAGCGTCTCGAATTGGGTCACCAGACGACTGTTTGGGTGAACCGAGATGACCATCTCGCATGGACGAGATGGTCCAGTTTGGCAGAGGGAAGGCGTTAGATATTTTCTAATTTATTTGAGTTGCACATTACTTGTTGTGCAAGGAAATTAATATGGGATATTAATTGAAAATGAATTGCCAAATTTGTGTACAATTGGGAAATAGACAAATGGCCATCTGGGCTACACAAATGGTTGTCCAGCATGCCAAATGATCGTCTGGGCTGTATCACATTGCGAGATTTTCAAAATTTGTCGTGAAAATTTAAGATCTTCTGGTCCTTTCCACTCCCGCATCGATTGGGAACCTGGGCCCAAACCCCGCCTATAAATAGAGGGGTATTGGGGATTCCTAGAACACAACACATATAGTTGAGAAATAGTTTCTCTAACAAACATTGTCCTCTCTGGTTGTGGTAACCATGAAAGCCCAGGAATATACTACCCGACTAGGAAAGGATAGCCAAGGAAGAGAGCAACTAATATCATTATTTTAGGAGACCAAGTTGGTGACTAGTACACCAACGGGAAGGATGACTCCTTCTTGATTGTTCTAGAAGGACGACGGGAGTCCTAGGTGGTCCGTGTAGTCTACCATAGAGGTAAGAGTCTATTGTATGCTGCTAGGAGGATAACGTCAACCAACAGTCTATGATAAGAGGAGTTGTTGAAGAAGACGAGGTTCATGACTGTAGTGTGTGGTGTAGACCAAGAGGTGCAATAGTCAGACGAGTCCTAGTGCAACCAGGATTCATAAGTTGAGCATCTACAATGATGATGATTTTCTTTGGACTTGCTCCAGGACCATGTATATTGTTGAAACCATCCATCTTGCATTATAGTTATTGACATGATCCACGAGTTATGGGAATATGGTAAACAAATTTTTTTTTTATTTTTTTTGTCTAATCTATATCCATCTTCCCCTAAAATACATCCATTAGGATAGTTCCAGAAGTGACAAATGATACACTAGAACCTTTACCCTAACAACTGATAGAAATGGAAGGTCAAAAAGTAGGTTTAAAGAAGTTTGGAGATTTTTTCTATTTCCCTGAGGCCCGATTTCCCAAGAAGTTTGAAGTGCCAGATTATTCTAAATATAAAGAGAGAGGTGATACCAATCTCCATATTCTCTCATATTGTTCTGATTTGATAGAAGTTACTATTGCAACATTCTCTAGAAGGATTGGCCCTGACCTAGTAAAACCAACAGCGACCTGAGACACTTATGTCATGGGCAGAGCATACCCATCATTTTATTGAGCAATATGAATGGAATATTGATCGGTTACCTATTCAATATGATTTAGAGGCCCACACTCAAAAGGTGCAAGAAATATTCACACAATTGTTGAGAGATGGAGAGAACTGCTAGGATAGATTGAAAATAAGCCTACTGATAAAGAACGAATTCACATGGTCATCAAAGTAGCGTCCGTTACACTATTTACAATGTTAACTTTTCAATCATACAAGAGCTGTGCGTATTTGATTCAATCTAGAACAAACATAGAGTTATCAATTGAAAAGGGAGTGTACAACCCTCAATCTCAACCCAACAGTAGCAACCAAATACAAACTAGGGGTCAAGGCTTCTTCATCAGTTGTAAATGAAATATCTCTACCAAGTGCAATGTCAAAGGCTAACCACAGTAAGATTCAGTAACCTATTAAAATTGAAAATGATGAAAATGTTCCTCCTCCTGTTCAACAACAACCATTTGTTCCACTTATACCACAACCACATGGATATTATGCTCCACTAAGATATCATACTTATTCAACATATACACCCTATGACTCTGCCCATAGACATCTTCCACCTTTCCAAAAAATGAGTTAGATACATACAATGACACAACCTACAATCCCTAAAAAAATCAACCTGTGAGTTCATCTGTCCCACTCCAATCTCAAAATTTTGAAAATATTGTTGCTCAAAAGCCCCCAAGAAAGTTTACACCATTTGTTTTAACCTTTGTTGATATATTACCTAGGGTAGAATCTATTCCCAAATTACCTACACAGAGATCACATCTAAACACAATAACTTGTTGTCAGTTTCATCAATTTCATGATCTCCTTATTGATAGATGTCAGGCATTCATGCATGCAGTACATGATCTAATAGAAAATGGCACCTCTTAAGTTAGAAATGAATAAGATCTGATAACAATAGTAGAAGTTATCGTGGAAGAAATTATAGAAGCAAAATATATCACTAGAATGGTGGCACCATTTGTTAATTGGAAGATACAAGATAAACCATATAGACGAGAAGATGGTGTTTATTCCATATCTTACGATGAATCAGTCTCACTCACTCAAGGTGCTTCTTCTCTCGACTCATCTGATGTAGTGTTGAAGTAATATTATCGATGGTCAAAAAGTTGGATGTGGATGCACTTACTCACCTTATGGAACATATACAAAAGTAGTTAGAAGTTCTACACCTAGGGAGACAAGAAAACGAGACTCATGTTGAAGATTCACATGAACCATTCTTACCAAGCCAACCAGATGGTACTTCCAACCAACACCCAATAATGCCACATAATTAACCTCATCAAAGACAATGGATGCCAAAGTGTAAGAAGATGAATCCAGAACTAGAAGAAGTCTAATTCCCTTTGAGTGATCTGCTACACAAGTTGTGGAACATATTAATTATCCAAATATAAAGATAACACCGAGGAGAACTTCTAAGTATCATGCTCCAAGCAAGTTTTTTTCTTTCATCATGTTGTCATACATGACATGAATGATTGTAAAGCACTACAAAAGGAGACCATTTGATTTCAAAAGAAAAATCTATATGTATACAATTTTATTGAATAGTTCCTCTTACCTTGTCATCTGAATTTTGTTAGTGCGATCAAAGTTCCTAACAAGAGAGCCACATTAGTAGGTCCCCTAGTCACACAATCCATCAAGATTCATGGATTGCCAAAGTTGTTTAGTTCAGTGAATCCATCTACATCACACATTCATGTGTGTGTAATGCAATCATCTCCATTCACACCATGTCAGGTTTTGATAGGACCCATGTCTAGAAGACCTCACACTACACCTTGAATTTGCATACCTGGATTGAATAATGTGCATAAAATTATGGATGGCCTTTCTCCAAAGGAAAACCAAAGTTCTTTATACATGGAAAAATATTTTACTCTAGATCACACAAAAACAGATGAAGTGATCCCTACAACAACAGTTGAGATACTTGTCAAACCAACCAAGATACCAAGTCTATTCAAGTTAAGAAAAGTACTACCCACACCAAAACTCCTTTGTTCACACATGACTAAATAGGATCACATTCTTCCACCTTCACTAAATAATGAGATAAGTAAGCCTACAACCTTGTTTGACTTACTCGAATAGATGAAGAAAATATGAGCTAATATATCTATGTGGGACTTAATCCAAAGTTCATCAGATCTTATATCTGTGATGTTCAAGGTTCTAA
This sequence comes from Alisma plantago-aquatica, assembly GCA_963693085.1. Taxonomy (NCBI): domain Eukaryota; kingdom Viridiplantae; phylum Streptophyta; class Magnoliopsida; order Alismatales; family Alismataceae; genus Alisma; species Alisma plantago-aquatica. The sequence continues at coordinate 39,705,044 of OY856409.1, forward strand.
AAGGTTCCTTTGTTCCAAACTATGCTGACCCAGACAATGTAGCTAATACAATAGCTTTGATCATAAAATAGATGTTGATAACATTCTTCGATTATGAAATCATAAGTGTGGTAGATTCCAATCCTACACTATGTATCACTGTACGACATGAGGAAATGAATATTCCATTATTATTAATCAAAAATGGGACAAGACTCAATGTTTTCCTCCTTAAAACATGTATCACATTGGGAATTGAATCTAGCAACATACAATTTACATGAACAAAGGTTGCAATGTTTGATGGATCTCCTGATGAAGTCATGGGTGATATTACTTTGACTATTCAGGTGTGCCCTAGGATGTGCATGGAAACTTTCATCATAGTGGAAATAAACACATCTTTTAATTTTCTCTTGGGAAGACCATGGATTCACAAGAATAAAGTTGTACCATCCAAATTGCATCAATGTCTCAAATTTCAACATGGTCAAGACATAGTCATTGTTCATGGTGATCCCATACCATAAACAATAACGATTGTCAAAGATAGAGAAGTGGACCTATGATTTCATACATGTACTATGGAAACCATCGACTATATTCCTGAGAAATTTTGAGTTTTTCCTCAAATACTTCATGATCACCATGTGTATAAAAAGTTCCTAGGTATAATGGCACTCCATCTCAGATGAGGACTTGGGCATCATAGATAGGGAATGACAAGTTACATCTTTGTTCCTACAAATCATGATTGAAGGGGACTTGGTTACCATGGCCCAATGGACCAAAGGGTAATCATGAAAAAATGAATCCCTTATTGGAACCCTACCATTATATGGCCAACCAAAGAATGTTTGAACAAATAAAACCAACATGGAGTTTCTCAAAGATGTCTATTGAATGTCATAATAGGAAGGATTATACTCAGTGGAAACATGAAATATGTGAATCTTCTAGGAATATTTCTACCAGTCTGTATAAGACATATGGAGATTCTATCAAGTGGAATAACTCTGTAACGTCTCAGGATTTGAGGCCTTAGATAAAACAATCTTAAAAGGAATGATTGGACTACTCATATCACCAAGGTGCACCTCCTTTTCCAAGAGCCCATCACTAAATAACTCTATAGTTAAGCGTGCTCAACTTGGAGTAGTATTAGGATGGGTGACAAGTCGAGAAGTTGACCGTAGCTTGTGCGTGAGTGAGGAAAAAGCACAATTAAGGCTTGTGGTGGTCTTTGGCCCCAGTCGTCATTCCTAAAACTCTACTAGAGCCTAGGGTAGTGGGCCTAGGCATTACAAATGGTATAAAATCCATAACCCCTCCAGTAGGTGGGTCCCACATAGACATGCGGCATGCTAGTCTTGAGCCGTGTGGTTAGACATGTTGGAAATGGTTATCCATGGTTGTCGTAGCCACCATTGTGCTGGTATTCTATGATCGGGAGTTGGGTGTCCATGGGCCATTCTGGGTCTACACTAAAATGGGGAAATATTATGAGGCCATATAGTTGAACCTTGACGAGGATGTCAAGAGTTTAAGTGGGGGAGATTGTAACGTCCCAGGATTTGAGGCCTCAGATAAAACAATCTTAAAAGGAATGGTTGGACTACTCATATCACCAAGGTGAACCTCCTTTTCTGGGAGCCCATCACTAAAGAACTCCATAGTTAAGCGTGCTCAGCTTGGAGTAGTATTAAGATGGGTGACCAGTCGGAAAGTTGACCCTGGCTTGCGTGTGAGTGAGGAAAAAGCACAGTTAAGGCTTGTGGTGGTATGTGGGGCCAGTTGTCATTCCTAAAACTCTACTAGAGCCTAGGGAAGTGGGCCCGAGAGTTACAAACTCTTTAGATTACACAACAAGTGATGATGAAGATACCACATATGAACTTGGAGTGGCAATGCTTTCCTTGTGTTAAAGCATCTTCCTCATTTTTTCTACTCATGTCATTGTTTTCTTGAGTAACTTTTAATGATGACTTAGAGGCTTCTTTGAGAGCAATGTCTTTGTTCTTCTCCTTTCGTTGTTTAGCCTCGATCTTTTCTTCTTCTTCTTGAGTCACTTCATGTGTTTCTAGATTTCTGATGAGTTGTTCCATTTTGAGTTTTGTAAGATCATTTGCTTTGTTGATGGCAGTGACCTTGAATTTATACTTTATAGGCAATGATCTAAGTATCTTTGATACTTTATCTTCTTCACTAATGTTCTGTCCCAAGGCGCTTAGGTTGTTTACAAAGTTAGAAAATATATCATATGTTGCACATGGAATAATTCAAATTTATGTTTTAGCATACCAATCTTAGTATTTTTTACTTGTGTGGTATCCTCGTGAGTTATGGAGAGTGTGTTCCATATTTCATAAGCGGTATCACAAGTGAATATATAATTAAATTCACTTACAAATAATGAACAATAAAATATGCTTACAACCTTTGCATTTAAAGTAGCTTGTTTTACTATTTCTGCATCCCATTGTTCTAGTTTAGTTGTTGGAAGCTTATAGGACATGACAATCATCTTCTATAATTCGAAACTCAATCCTTGGAAATAGAATTGCATCCTCCTCTTCCAGTAGGTATAATTTGTCCCATCAAATACTGGTGGTTTGTGCACGTGTGTGTCTTCCATGTTGAGATTGTCAAGTATGGCCTCCCCCATTCTTCAAGACTTGTGATAGCTCCTTGAAGACCTGCTATGATACCAAATGAAAGATTTAGAAGTGGGGGTGAATAGAGCTTTATAAAATATTTAAACAAAATTAAAGTGTAATGGAAATTTAGAGTGGTTCTATCTATGACGTCAGTCCATCTACCTAGTTGAAAAGGCTTGACTCAAGGATAAACAGATGGGTAGAAAGAAGTTTATCACTAGCAGGACGTTGTTGTTTTGCAAAATCCACTCTGAAAGTGATTCCAACCTACACGATGCAGACAGACGCCCTCCCGCTTGGTCTGTGTGATAGAATTGACAGTTGCATTCGTAGAGTTATCTGGGGGGTTGACATAAGGCTCACCCCATGTCACTTGTTGTATGGAATAAGGTCACTTGTCAAAAATATATGGGAGGCATTGGCCTCAAATCAATGTGAGAATGGAACATCACCCTACTAGCAAGGAATGCCTAGGACGTCTCTAGTAGTAGAGGGACTATTTGGTGCTGCTTCATGAAGGATAAATTCAAAACATATATGGGAGGAAAGCCAACAAACATGTCAACATTAGCTCGGGCTACTCTCCACTGCAAGGACCTAATTGTGGAGAACTCAGTTAAGGTGTTGATGAACATGAGGGACACCAAGTTTTGGAAGGATGCTTAGGTCTCTCTAGGATTGAAGCTTGCTCAAGTGACACTTAAAAATGTACCTAACTATCTGAAAGACATGGTGGTCGAAAGCATTGTGTTAGATAATGGTCAGCGAGATAAGGTGTTTCTGGCTGAGTGGCTTCCTGAAGAATATGTTCAACACATTCTGTACATCGAACCGCCAACCGACAATGCTAAATCAAATGTTCATGTGTGGACAAAGACACCTCACGGGAGGTTCTCCACAAAGTCTGCCTATAAAATCTTACAGAAGGAGCATGAAATTTCCATAGAAGGAGAGTGGAACGATGTGTGGGTGGTGCAAGTCCTGGCTAAGCTCAAATTCTTCAGCTGGCTAATCATGCATGAAGCCCTCTTCGCAAATAGTAGACATCTGAGGAGACATCTTGCGAATGACAGCAGATGTGAGAGATGTACACTACTAAAAAAATATGGTATAGGTGACAATCATGTAAAATGTTACAACTTTAGGTGACATGTTTGTACATCACTTATAATATCTACAGACCTGCATAGAATAGATGACATACATTTTGACATATTTGAAAGGATTACATACTTTAGATGACAAGCATGTAAGTCATCTTTAGCATGTGTAAACTTGCATAACATAGATGATAGACAATCTATCGTACTTAAAAGGTTCATGCCCTATAGGTGACATACATTTGAGACACCTACATTCTAATGGGGGTTCACCATTTAAATGACATGTATATGAGTCACATGTGATCTATAAGGGGGTCTATTATTTAGATGACATGCATGGTCGTCACTAAACTTTTAGTTGACATACATGCTTGTCACCTAATCTTTAGGTGACAGACATGCCAATCATCCAACATCTCCCAACTAATATTAAGCATCAATAATTTGCTCAATGTAGTTTCATGGGGATATATCAATACAGTTATTTCATAATTTGTAAAGGAGATGTGTGAGAGAATTCATGATGAGAGTCATTCTAAATCATTCTAAATTATTTGACAGTCACTCATATAGGAATATTGGCATTCTGATCATCCCCAAACTCATACACGCCTCTTTTGTGAAATTCTAAGGTTAATGGGCCTTTAACCTTTAAGACAAATTGCTCCTCAGCAACAGCTTGTGTAGACCACCTACCTCCTATTGAAGTTGCTGCAAATGCATGATGGCTACCGCAAGCAACTGGCCAACTATGCTCCAATCTTCCCCAAACTGACACACATTTCCTCTATGAATAATTAAGAAGATAATACATATATACACACCTCTGATCAAAGTATTTCTAGGGACTTGTGATGAGCGGATACTATCATGATATGAGCCATAGTTCCTCCCCAAAGCATTTTTACAATCTTACCATGAGAGGGCATTGTCTTGATATGGGCCCTGGCTCCTTGCAAGTGCATTTTTGGGGACTTTTTGTAGGATGAAATTCTTGTGAGATGGGCCCCAACCCTCACATATTTATTTTCAGAGACTTGTTGTGAGTGGACATTATCATAATATGGGACCCAACTCCTAAAAAATGCATTTAAAAGGACTTATTGTGAGAGGAAATTATCATGATATGAGTCATGGATCCTACCAAATGCATTTTGTAGGGATATATTAACATATTTATTTTATAAAAGGACATGTGTTAGACACATTATTGTTGAATCATTATAATTCATTCAAAGTCATTCTTAGAATCATTCGTGAAGGGATATTAACATGAAAATCCTAAAAAAAAAGTCATACACGTCTCTTTTGTGATCATTATAAGGTTAATGGGTCTTTGTCTTCTCAAGCAACCCTTGGCAATAGATTTGTAGACCACCAACCCCAACATAAATTGCTACAAATGGGCGTGGCTGTCGTAAGCACCCAACTGACCATTCTTTAATCATTCCTAAACTCATACACATCTCTATTTATGAACAATTAAGAGGATAATATATTTACACATCTCTAATAAAAGCATTTATAGGGACTTGTTACGAGAGGATACTATCATGATATGGGCCCTAGATCCTCCACGAAGCATTTTTGTATACTTTTTATATGAGGAAAGTATATTTACATGGACCCTATATCCTCATAGATGTGATCCATGGGACTTTTTGTGAGAGGTCATTCTCATGAAATAGGCCTCCACTCCTCACAAATGGATTTTTAGAGACTTGCTGTGAGAGGACATTGTCAAGATTTTGGCCTCAACTCCTCATAAATGCATTACTATGGATTTTCTGTGAGAGGATATCGTCATGATATGGGTCATGGATCGTCCCAAATGTAAATTCATGGAGATATATCGATTAATTCATTTGTCATGTCTTAAAGGGGAAGTACGAGACAAATTACCATTGAAAGTCATTCTAAGTAATCATGAGAGTCATTCATAAAGGGGTATTGGCATGAACTCATGGACATCTCTTTTGTGATCATTATAAGGAAACATACCTTTGTCTTGCAAAACAAATTCTCTTGACAGTGGCTTGTACAAACCACCAATTTCCTACATCAATTGATGCAAACATTCAATGATTGTCGTGAGCCCTCACTCATTGCAAATGTATTTCGGGGGACTTGCAGTGAGAGGGCATTCTCATGATATGGCCCCCAACACCCCATGAATGCATTTTTAGGAACTTGTCGTGAGAGGACATTGTCAAGATATGAGGGTCGACTGCTGATAAATGTATTTCAAGGGGCTTGTTGTAAGAAGCCACGATATGCAATGTCCCAAATGCATTTTCATGGGGACATATCTATACATTTATTTCACAATTCATAAAGAAATGTGGTTGTTGATAGTTATTTATAAGGGGATATTAACACAATGATCATCCCCAAACTAAATGACATCTCTTTTTTATCATTGTAAGGCTAATGGGACATTGTCTTGCAAGACAAATTATTCCTTGATCGTATCTCATACATGTTCTGTTATGAATATTTAAGAGAACAATACATATAGCCACATCTCAGATCAAAGCATTTCTAGGGACTTGTTATGAGAGACCACTATCATGATATGGGCCCTAACATCTCCCAAAAGAATTTTAATAGACTTTTTGGGAGAGGTCATAGTCATGATATGAGCCCTAGATCCTCACATTTACATTTTGGGGATTTTTTTTGTGAGAGGACATTCTCATTTTATGGGATTGAACCCCTCAGAAATTCATTTTTAGGAACTTACAATGAGAGGACATTGTAATGATATGTGCCCCTGCTCCACACAAATGTCTTTCAATGAACGTTTTGGTCTATAATGAGATGTACCTCTGGTGTGAATAAACTACTAAGGAATTGATTCCTTTGTCTATAATGAGTTTTTCACATCTAGCCTCAATGTATAAATAGATGGCTTAAACTAGAGAACCATGTCCTAGATATCGGGTAGGGGTTACATGCCTTAATCTTCTCAACTAACTAAAGAAATATTATTAAGAGGACCCAAAAGGATTGATTACCTTCAAAAGGTCAAGTAAGAATAATCATCCTTGTTCCTATGTCTTAGTAGGTACCATCACACAACCTGGTTATTCCTAGATACTTATTTAAAATTTTCTAAATGGGTATCATTAGACTCTTATGATGATTTTTGTATACCCTAATATCACATAATTTAACTGGTCATGGTTGGAAGCCACAACATTGAGGATACTATATCCTATTAAGTCTTGCACACTAATTTCACTAGTAAATTAGTTAAACATCACCCTTTAAAACTCCTCACATTCTCTATTAGTTGGTACCAACCATCTACCATGTGTCTTGGTACCAACCATCTCGATCAAAGTATTTGAAGGGACTTTTTGTGAGAGGACATTATCACAATATGGGCAATGGATCCTCCCAGGAGTATTTTCATGGATTGATTGCCATATGACATTATTATTATATGGTCATGTCTCCTCATAAATGAAGTTCAGGAGACTAGTTATGAGATGACATTCTAATGACATGCTTCATGTCTCCCACAAATGCATATTTAGGGACTTTTGTGAGAGAGACACTATCATAATATGGTCTCCAACTATTCACAAATGCATTTTAAAGGACTTTCTATGAGAAAAGACATCATGATACGGGTCATGTCTCCTCCCAAATGTATTTTTATGGGGATGTTTAATACATTTATATGATAATCCATAAAGAGACATGTGAGAGAAATTGCTATTGAGAGTCATTCGAAGTCATTTTGAGAGTCATTCTATAGAAAAGTGATATGGTACAAACTTCCCTATACTGTAGAGTTTTTATTATAGATAGAAAGACAACCTCCCTCTCCTATAAATAGTATCAAGGGGGCATACAAACACAAGATATGGGCCCTGGTCCTCATAAATGCATTTTGGGAGACTTTATGTGAGAGGACATTCTCATGATATGAGCCTCAACTCCTCACAAATGCATTTTCATGGACTTGTTGTGAGAGGACACTATCATGATATGGTATCCAACTCCTCACAAATATATTTCAAAGGATTTTTTTGTCAGAGGAGAAATCATGATTTGGGCCATGACTCCTTCCAAATGCATTTTCATGGGGATATTTAATACATTTATTTGATAATTCATAAAGGATATGTGGGAGAGAAATCATTATTGAGAGTCATTCTAAGTCATTTTGAGAGTCATTCATAAAATGATGTTGGCATAGTGATTTTCCTTAAACTCATACACATCTTATTTTTTATCATTCTAATGCTAGTGACTCTTTGTCTTACAAGGCAACTGGCTCCTTGGAAACCACTTGCATAGACCACTCACCCCCCAGTAGTAATTGTTGCAAATGGGTAGTGGTTGTAGACCACACCTAATCGATCATGCTCTGATCATACACAAACTCATATACATCTCCTTTATGGATAGTTAAGGGGACAATGCTTATATACTAGTCTTCAATCAAAGTATTTCTAGAGACTTGTTGTGAGAGGACACTATCATGATATGGGCCATGGCTCCTCCTAGAAGCATTTTTATGAAATTGTTGTGAGATAAAATTGTCATGATATGAGCCTTGAAAACTCATAAATGCATTTTGGGAGAGGATGTTGTCATGGTATGAGCCTTGATTACATATTTTATTATGCTTTGAGGATTTGAGTCGTACCACTCCAATCCAACCGACCACTTCTAAGTCAAAATTGGTACCATACAAGGTCTAATGGAAGAGCCAAAATCCAAGACCTCACCCCTTCGGTCAGTATGAGTGAACATGCAGTGACATCATTAGTTAGACTGCTATCAATGACATATAGTCTTGTTGTACAAATCTAGCCCTCCTTAGTACATGTCACGACGCTAGTGAAATTGAGCTACGACCCGCATCCACACTTGAATTAGGGTATGGCCCACAGCCAATTCTATATCACATATCACTGAGCTATGGCCTGAAGCCACACTCTAATTAGGGTATATCCCACAGACAATTCTATATCTTGAATGTAAGGGGATATCGTCACTGAGGAAATCATCATCTCATATAAGGAAATAAGCCATCATTGGGCCATAAAACCATTTACCTCCTCTCTCAATGATGCCAAAAACTTTGTTATAAATAAATGTTATAGAAAACATCACTCCTTCATTATTCACACAACCACCCCATAGGGTATCACATTATATCGTGTAACCCTATCATCAACACGAGGTAACATAACTACCATCATAAGGCATCGGTTAAGACTATCATATAAGGTATCAGTTTACTACTTCTTGAGAGTGTGATAGTCAACACCTCCTAAGGGTGTGGCGGGAAACACCACCCTAAGCTATGATGGCCAACACTAGCTAAGGGTGTGATAGCTAGCACCACCTAAGGGTGTCAGGAAACTAAACCATATTAGGCAACCATAAGTATATCGATTGTTAAGGTTAGGGTTTAGCTGGCATCATGGGTCAAGGTGTATTAGGAAACACCACCCTAAATGTGTGTTGGCCTCCACTCAACCAGGGCATCGCGGTCATCCCTCCAAACAGACCAACTCACACAAGGTACACCCATAACCATGACGAGCTAACACCTACCATGCATACCATTTTAGCCATTACATATCGGATTAGGTGCTTCTAGAGCATGATGGGATATCTTCTTCAAGATACAAACAACATATTGGTTTAGCAACCATAATCCATGATGAGCTAACCCTCACAACACTTATCAGTCAAAGCATACATATCAGATTAGGCCCTATAAAGCACGTCGACCTAAGCTTCACTAAGTCAGGATGGCTTGCCGCATGGTGTGTTGGCTGTTGCACTATAAGTCATGATGACCTACCCTCAACATGATGCATGTATGTGTGTGGACTTGTTGTCTTCAACCTTAGAAAGGTCGGCCACTAATCCCTCTACTAACATAGCAAGAAGGTGCAAGACATGACAAGCAAACCAATGAGATTCCATCAACAAAATAGTTCTAAAACCACTAGCAACTACTACCATACAAGAGAAGAACGGTCTAGAGATGAATAACAAACATAATCATATGAAAAGTTAGAATAACAAAGGAGGTTAAGAGTTATATAACCTGCTTCAAATATCACCACCAAGATCCAAGCTCCAAGGTCAAGCTTCAAGCTCATGAGCTCAAGGTAGAAGATGATCCACCAAAATTGGTCACCGCCACACCTCCAAGGAAGAAGATGATACCAAGGTTAAGATGGTTCAAGATGGAAAGAAGGTATCCAAGATCCATGGATGAGAAGAAGAAGGAAGAAGAAGAGATCTAGGTAACATAGCTTACCAAGGTAAAAGATGAAGGAAGATCAAAGATTACCACAACTTAGAACTCATCCACCAAGATCCAAGAGAGACTCTCTCGCTCCTTCAACTTCTCAAGGTCGTCCACCAAGAAGGGGAGGAAGCAAGGATGGCCAAAAGGATCCTCTTGCATGGAGGGAAAGGAGATTATATACAAGAGGGATGAGAGAGAGATCATGGGAGAGGTGTCATCACCTTAGGAGCTTAGGTGCCACTTTTACACGAAAAAGAGCCACATGAACAACATCATGCAAGAAATGGTGATAAAGTCTAGGCAAGGTCTCACCCACTTGATCTCCTACTAAGGTCATGTCTGATACCATATCTTTACACACCCCTAAATCGATAGGGTACAACTATACACACTCACAAACTGATAGGGATTAACCCTACACACTCACAAACTGATAAGGTACAACCCTACAAACTCACAAACCGATAGGGTGCAACTCTACACACTCACTAACTGATACACAATCTCTCTAGGGCTCTCTAGCCCGAGACAACACATCTAGGTGTGAGGCACACCTCATACATGTGTTCAAAGCATCACCAAGGATGGAACCAAACAACAAAGACCCAAATAAGGTGCCCATTCTCTCTCTCCTCAAGGTTATGCCAAGAGAGCGAAGGAGTGCTCAAGGGGTGGAAAACTTGTACATCAACCCTTACTCTAGGTTGATTGCAATTTGCACCAAAACTCACCACCAAACATAAGAATCGTCCAAATAAGCTCAAATAAGAAACTTAATCTTTTAACGTGCCCTAATTACATCTCAGATGATTAGGGCAAAGGTTCTAAGCAACATACTTAGGAGAAACAAATAGGGTTATCCCAAAACATGGGCCAGGGCCCTTACATTATGTGAGGACATTCTCATGATATGCTCCATGGCTCCCATAGATGCATGTTTAGGGACTTGTTGTGAGAGACAGACTGTCATGATATTGGCCCAACACCTCACAAATGCATTTCAACAAGCTTATTGTGAGAGGACAAGTCAGGATATGTACCATGACTCCTCCCATATTCATTTCATTGGGATGTATTAATACATTATTTGACAATCCATGAGAGGATGAGTCATGATATGGTTGTTGCAAGCACCCGACCAACCATGCTCGGATCATCACCAAAATCATACACATATCCTTTACAAAACCTTAATAGGACAATAAATATAATGTCTTACGATCACAAATGCATTTTGGGGGGCTTCTTGCGACACGTGTGGCACGCACGCGTGTGTGCATGCGTTGTGATGTGGTAACCCCACCCACCAAGGAGGTGAGCATACCTCCCTCCTAGGACCCCTTGGACACTAGTGCCCCATGTGATCCTACATATAAGGACCAAAAAAGTTCTAGGAGTGAGCAATATGGGATAAAACTTCTTTTCCATTTGCACTAGAGACAAAAATACTTTTCTCACATGTACTTGCTGCACTACATTGGGCTTAACCCATGCTATCTACATGGTATCTACATCAACCATATATCTAACAATCCCCCACAAAGTCTAATGTGTAGTGTGCTCTACCATTTAGTCATCTATACTGTGCTTTCAGTAGATACCTTTCAGTTTGAATCTACCTGAGTTATCCAACTGTGACCCTCATAGGAACTAGGTGAACAAAAGTCTTGAACCTAAACCTTAGGTACAAGAGTATAGGTTGGTAACAACACAATAATGACATGGTAGAAAAGAAAACAATGCATTAAGGCCATGCATACAAAATTCTATATCATGATTGATAACAGAGAGCAACCCAATTCTCCTGTTGTAGCCTACATAACATCAATCGCTTAGCTGGAGTCTCCAAGGATGTACTGCTAACATCCTGTCCTAAGACTCGACACCATTCAGAGACTACTCTCTTACTAACTTGCAAACATGATACTAATAGGTTTCCAGGAGATAGACACACAGATGCTAGAAGCATCAAATAAGAATACATAGTGTCATCTGATTCATCCGACAACTTGTTATTACCACATTGAACCCAATTTGTGGGATCTCCACTCTTTTGGGTTGGGATGCTTCTGCCTGCAAATCTATAGGGGTTTAGTCTCATCCCAACCTGGATTTTTCCACTAAAGTCAAGATAAAACCTTTAATGAAAGGATCAGCTGTATTATCTTTGGTACCGATGTAGTCCACAACCAGGACCCCATTAGACAATCCAAAATCCACAATCCACAAGCCCGAGCCCGTGCCCGGCCCGGCCAGGCCAGGCTAGGCGAGGCGTGGCATGGCGCATGTGCATATGTGCGTTGTGATGTGGTAACCCCACCCACCAAGGAGGTGAGCATACCACCCTCCTAGGACCCTTGGACACTAGTGTCCCATGTGATCCTACATATAAGGACCACAAAAGTTCTAGGAGTGAGAAATATTGGATAACATTCTTTGCCATTTGTACTAGAGACAAAACTACTTTTCTCACATGTACTTGTTGTACTACATTGGGCTTAACCCATGCTATCTACATGGTTTCTATAGCAGCCATATATCTAACAATCCCCCCCCCCACAAAGTCCAATGTGTAGTGTTCTCTACCATTCAATCCTCCATACTATGCTTTCAGCAGATACCTTTCAGTTTGAATCTACCTGAGTTATCCAACTATGACCCTCATAGGAACTAGGTGAACAAAAGTCTTAAACCTAAACCTTGGGTACAAGAGTATAGGTTGGTAACAACACAATAAAGACATGGTAGAAAAGATACATTAAGTCTATGCATACAAAATTCTATATCATGATTGATAATAGAGAACAACTCAATTCTCCTGTTGCGGCCTTCACAACATCAATCACTTAGCTGGAGTTTCCAAGGATGTAATACTAACATCCTATCCTAGGACTCGACACCATTCAGAGACTACTCTCTTACTAACTTGCAGTCATGACACTAATAGGTTTCCAGGAGATAGACGCACATATGCTAGAAGAATCAAACAATAATACATAGTGTCATCTGATTCACCCTACAACTTGTTATTACCACATTGAACCCAATTTGTGGGATCTCCACTCTTTTGGGTTGGGTTTCTACTGCCTGCAAATCTATAAGAGTTTTAGTCCCGTCCCAAACTTGGATTTTTCCACTAAAGCTAAGGTAAGACCTTTAGTGAAAGGATCATCTATATTATCTTTGGTACTGACGTAGTCCACAGCCACGACCCTATTAGACACTAACTCCCTTACAGATTTCAATCTGACTTGGATGTGTCTACGCTGCTTTTGATTGTACTTGGAACTATTTATCTTAGTAATAGTTGGAGTGCTATCACAGTGAACTGAAATTGTAGGAAGCGGCTTCAATACCATATGTAAACTGGACATAATTCCATGTAGCCATTCAACTTCCAATCCAGTTTCATCTAAAACACACAATTCTGCTTCAAAAGTGGACCGAGACAATATGGTTTATTTCTTAGACCTCCAGGACACAACTCCTCCTCCCAATAGGAATACATATCCTGAGACACCATTACTCCCATAATTCACGGCAATCCAACTTGCATCACTATATCCTTCGATTACAGAAGGATGTTTACCATAATGCAGCCCAAGGGAACACATTCCCTTGATATACCTCAGAACTCTGTCAAGAGCTTTCCAATGGGTCTTGTCGGGACAACTGGTGTATCTACTTAACTTGCTCACGACAAACGCAATGTCTGTACGTGTACATTTCATAAGATACATCAAACTTCTGATAATCTGAGAGTATCATAATTGAGACACTAGAACCCCGATCTCATTCTTGAACAAGGGCTTGGATGAATCATATGGAGTCTTAACAGGTTTACATGATGAGTACTCAAACCTCTCTAGTATCTTCTCAACATAGTGAGACTGTGAGAGAGTTATACCATCAGTAGACCTTATGATTTTAAGCCCTAAAAACACATCAGCGACACCCATATCCTTCATCTCAAACTTGCTACACAAGAATGTCTTTGCCTCATTTACTACTTTCATATCAGAACCAAAAAGTAGGATATCATTGACGTATAAGCATAATAAAATGAATCCATTATTGACAATTTTGTAGTAGAGACACTTATTAAATTCATTATAAATAAAGCCAAATGATGATATAACACAATCAAACTTCTCATGCCATTGCTTAGGGGCTTGTTTCAAGCCATATAATGACTTAACAACTTTACACACTTTGGACTCATTCCAATGACCCACAAATCCATTAGGTTGTTCCATATAAATCTCTTCCTGAAGATCACCGTGTAAGAACACAGTCTTCACATCCATCATATGGATATAGAGATTATAAATGGAAGCCAATGCTATAAGCACTCAGATTGTGATTATACGGAAAACAGGTGAATAGGTATCAAAATAATCATACCTTCTCTTTGTGTTTAGCCCTTAGCAACTAACCTAGCCTTATACTTATTTATTGTCCCGTCTGCATTAAGTTTCTTCTTAAAAATCCATTTGCAACCAACTACAGTACAACCAGGAGGCAAATCCACCAATTCTCAAGTTCCATTCGAGAGAATTGATTGGATTTCATCATTAACAACTTTTTTCTAAAACTTAGCTTCTGGAGATTCCATAGCTTGTTTGAAAGTGACATGATCATCCTCAACATTGTAAGTGAGAAACTCACTTCCAAAGTCCTTGGATGTCCTAGGCCATTTACTTCTCCTTAGTTCAACTATTTCTTTAGAATCATCAGATTTAGAAATAGCTTGTTCTGAGTCGCCCCCCACATTTGTCATCCTTTGCACGTGCTCAGGAATGGAACCTGTGGTAAATGAATCTTCTTGAGATACTTCATTGGGCACACCAGTTTTCATAGGAAATACATCCTCAAAGAATGTTGCATCACATAATTCCACAATTGTATTGACCTTAATGCCAGAGATATCTAATTTTACAATCAAGAATCTATAAGCATTGCTTGTCTCTACATACCCCAAGAATATGGCATCAACCATTTTCGGTCCCAATTTCTTCCTTTTGTATTCAGGGACAAGTACCTTAGCATGGAACCCCCACACTCGAAGATATTTAACACTCGGTTTCCTTCCTCTCCACAACTCAAATGGACTACTCTCTGAATGCTTATGGGGAACTCTATTCAGAATATGGAAAGCCATATTCAAAGCTTCCCCCCACATAAAGTTGGGTAATCCATATGTTTGGAGTAAGGTATTTACCATATCTATTAAGGTTCGGTTTCTACGTTCAACTGTCCCATTTAATTGTGGTGAATAAGGAGCAGTGACCTCTTGAAATATACCATGTAATTGGAAAAATTCCAAAACAAGTTCCAGGTATACTCTCCCCCTATTAGACCTTAATCGCTCAAGTACTTTACTGGTTTGAGTTTCGACTTCTTTCTTATAAATTTTAAATTTATCTAATGTCTCATCTTTACTTCTAAGTAAAAAGACATAACAGTATCTACTCACAACATCAATAAAAGTTATAGAATAATGCTTTTGATCCCTTGTAGAAACACCATTAAATTCACAGATATATGTATGTAGCAAATCCAAAATTTCTGAATTCCGATTCACAGAATGAAAGGGCTTCCTAGGCAATTTATCTTGCACACAAATTTCACATTTATTATTTCTAATTTCATATTTAGGGATTAAATTTAGATTCATCATACGTTTCATTGAGGCAACATTAACATTTCCCAAACGTGAATGCCAAACATCAGATGAAACAAGATTCATGCAAACAAAACTATAATCATTCAAATTTAAAATGGAATTTGAAATAGGTTCAACATGAATCTTAAATAAGTTCTCCACATCACATAAGTACCCCTTGCCAAAAAATAAAGAATCATGAAGGCATGTAATAATAGCCTTATTACATTTGCATTCTACTCTATAACCTTCCCTAACTAAAATTATACCACTAAAGATATTGTGTCGAATGGTTGGAATATGTCTGACCCTGTGAAGAGTTAAAACCTTCCCCGAAGAGAACTTCTAGTCCACCCATCCTTCGCCTTTTCTGCAGAGCTGGAATCATCCAAAGTCACAGACTGACCTCGAGAGGCATGGTAAGACACAAACAGGGATTTATCAGTACACACATGTACATTAGCCCTAGTGTCAATTATCCAATAAAGTGGTTCAAAAATAGAAAGGATTTCAGGTTTAATAGACATGTACCCATCATTGAGGTTTAAGGATGTAGTCATCATGTTGACCACAACCTCCTTAGTTGCAGATGCGGTAGCTTTCTTTGCCTTCTTAGAAGGACAATCTGTGTTCCAGTGGCCAACCAGTCCACAAGTCCAACAAGGTTTGTTCTTCAGTTTCTTCTGGATCTTTGCCTTAGGTTTATGTGCATTCTTAGATTTCTTATATTTGGTGGTTTTAGCAGAAGTAAAATTAACGGTTGGATTTGCATCATTAGGCACCTTAATCGTTTTCTCTTTTAAGTGTCCCTCTTGTATATTAATATCCATCATTAGTTCTTGCATTATGTGTGTCCCTTTGCGGTGCTTCAGAGACCTACCAAACGATTCCCATGACTTAGGGAATTTTTCTTTCATAAACATAAGAATGAACTTCTCAAGAAATTCCATCTTTGCATCTGAGAGTTCATGAACTAGGGGTTGCAGATCATGTGTTTGATCAGAAACAGACTTACCCTCTACCATCTGAAACTTAAGAAATTTAGACATGCAGTATTTTTCAACACCTTGATTTTCAGTGCTAAGATTCTTAACTAATAATTCCCACAGAACTTTAGATGTAGTGACAGGCGGCTTTGAATAAGAGTCATAAAGTTTATTATTTAAACCAAATAGAATCAAACAACGACACGTTGTGTCACCCTTCTTCCAATTAGCAATTATATTTGTATTACCAGGAATAGTATCATCATATTTAGGTTCAGTCTCTTCTAAGTACTAATCAAAACCCATAATATTTAGACAAATTTGCATTCGACTCTGCCAATAGGAAAACTTGATACCAGTGAATTTTTCAGGCATACTCCTAGTATCAATTTTATTTCCCGAACCACCCTGACCGATCATTGTTAATTAACGACAGAAAGCTGATTTCTTTAAATGTGTTGTTAATATTATTAATGTCGTTACATGCAACAGCAGCAGGTGCAATTTTATTAACAATCTCAGGTAGATCCAAATAAGAAATGAAGATCAAACAGAGCAGGAGAACATAAATAAATGAGTTATATTTGCAAACTAGATTCGTTCGTTGAGAAACGAACGTGATACTTAAAGAAATCAGTACCCGACAATCTTGGCGGATAGGCACTGTTCTCCCAGACTCGATCTGGCACGAACTTGGAATAGACATGTCTCACTCGCGCTTGACATAGTCTCGTTGCACTCCCACCAATGCAGCACGACGTCCGTAGGAACCTCCGCCTGACAGTCACATCTCGATGACGGGAAGAAGGAAGAAGCTACACTTCGTACAAGAGAAGAACTCTACGAAGTGGCTAGGGAATGAAGGCAATCACTCTATGGATTAGGGCTCTCAAAATACACGTGAAAACAACGGCTGAAGCTCGTTTGTTATGTGTTTGACCCTAATGTCTGGAGGAGTATTTATAGCCATGCACGTCCCTTATTCCTATTCTCAGTAAGACGCAAACACTCGGTCGCTCATGTACATAATGTAGAAAATTCCACAAAAGAAATATTTTCCAGTTAGGATTAAAAAATCGAATAGGAAAGAAACAATTAATTACATGAGTAATTACAAAAAGAAGTCGGAAGACGGAAGACATTCTCCACAATCCACAATCCACAAGCATGTGCCCAGCCCGGCCTGACCCGATGAGGCGTGGCATGTCACTCACATTGTGATGTGGTAACCCCGCCCATCAAGGAGGTGAGCATACCTCCCTCCTAGGACCCCTTGGACACTAATACTCCATGTGATTCTACATATAAGGACCACAAAAGTTCTAGGAGTGAGAAATATGGGATAAAACTTCTTTGCCATTTGTACTAGAGATAAAACTGCTTTTCTCACTTGTACTTGCTGCACTACATTGGGCTTAACCCATGCAATCCACATGGTCGCTACAACACCCATATATATAACACGTTTATCTTGAAATAGTTATAAGAAACGATGTATCAAACATTATCATCAAGTCTATTAGTCGTGGAAATGCTTCACTCAGTTGTGCTAAGTTATTCCATGCTTGCCGGAGTGGTTGACATGATTCATAATTGTTTATTGGAGAAACTTGGTTGGACTGTTGCGTTCAAACCAAGAGGATGTAATCAGGAAGCTGATACCTTGGCCAAGCACCGTCAGAAATACACCACAGGGTGTTTTGATCACCCTCAACCACCAGACTGCATCAGTAATATTTTATAGGATGAAAATTATAATGGTAGTTGTACTACTAGATTTAGATTCTAAAATAACTTTTGTATGTGTAATTATTTTCCTTATTGACTTGCAAGAGGAGGGAAAGATGAATAAATAGCCTCTTGGCTTCCCCTAAAAAATGGTGAGGACTAATTACAAAATAATTGCTGCATCTAAACCCTCTTCTTAACTGACTATAGAAGAGCACCACCAAATCTCTTCTTTTATAGATGCACCCACAGACTAGGAAGAGAACCACCACACCTCTTCTTTCACCGAAACATTGATGGCCGAGGAAGAGCACCACCACACCTCTTCATTTATGGATGCACCAAGGGCTGAGGAAGAGAACCACCACACCTCTTCTTTTATGAATTCATCGAAGGCCGAGGAAGAACACTACCACTTGCAGAAGTAGTCCAACCACAATCACAAGTAACAGAAATAAGATGGGAAAAAGAAATACACCAAGTAAGCTATGTAATGTCCTTATGAATCAATCTTATGGACCAAACGAATTTGAAGATGTATCAAGGTTGAATGGTGGTAGGTTAAGCTAAGTAAAGGACATGAAAGGATTTTACTGTGAATGATTTGCAAAAGGATATTTACAACTCTTATTGCTCAATTTGTAATGTATGCAAGTATACAAGTGTGTGTTGGGATGCTCCTAGACCACTACTATTTATAGAAATGGAGTAAAAGCGTCTAGGACGACTTTTGGAAGAGTTTAGAGAGTTCTAAAGGATCAACTAGCCGTTTGGATGAATTAAATGTAGGTGCAATAGCTAGTTTGATCAGATTGAGTTTCCATACTAGAAAGTTTCTTAGTCGAGAAAAATTTTGACCCAATTGGATCTCAGTCAAAATAAATTTTGACCGGACACTACTCAGTTTGAAAGCAATCCGATTGCTATTTCTCGATCAAATATTATGAAGATTTCACAATGTCTATCTTTTGGTCAAGAATTATTTCGACCGAAGGTGTCTCAGTCCACAAATTTTCTCGACAAAAGATCTATAAAAATTGTGTAAATATTTGGAAAACTTGTCTAAAGATTTTTTTAGAGTGACCTACCTATCCAAGACACTTGATATTGACGCATTAAAGGTTTTGGGATAGGTTGTGTTGGTCTAAAGCTTGATTTTGCAAGAGATTTAAAAACTTGTACATGTGAATTACGAATAAGTACATATGAACAATTATCTAAATGATTGATGTTCCAATCTTGATTTTTCAAGAGGTTCTTGAAAAACTAGAGTAGCATGTTAAATCCACAAGTAAGAATATTTTCCATCATCAAAAGAGAATATGAGTTAATGTCCAATTTAGTCAACATACTCTCCCATTTTGAAGAAGGAAAATATTTTAATAAGTGAAAAAACTCAAAAAGAAATATTCATACATTAGTGAAGGTTGTGGGACTAGCCCTCACAAATGATCTGTGATGAGAACTTCTATGAGAAATACCAGTGACCCTCAACAATGCAATTTTGATGGACTAAATGACCTTCCAAATAGTTATATTGGTGGACTATTTATCCTTCATAAATATATTATTAAGGTTTTGTTTAGTTCACATAAATACATCTTTGAAGAACTCAAAAATATATTTTTGAGGGGATAATGCCTTCATTAGTATTATTTTTTGGGGGTATTTGATCCCTGTCAATACAATTTTGATGGTCAATTTGGTCTTCATCAATATCTTTATGAGGAACTAATAAATATGATTTTTTTTTGTTTTTTTTTGTTTTATGTAGTTGTTACTCTAACAAAAATCAAAATTTCAATGAAAACTCTAAAATTTAAGATCCCAAGAGAAAATTGTATAATATTCACATGACATCTTAAGAACATTCACACATTGAGAGTTCACACAAGAATGCCAAATCACCGCAAACCAATATTAATTTGAACCAAAATATAATCCAGGCATTACATGGAAAATGTTATTAAAACTAAAGAAAAAGTATAAAATTCATTATTGACTACAATCAACATATCATCTATAAAATTTCTAAGATCTATAATATCTTCAAATCACTTCAAATAATGTGGTGCTCTTCATCAATGTCAACTGTCATACGGTTTAGCTATATGAGTATTCTGCTCTTGAAGAGGACACAAATCATTATGTCAATCGAACTTCAAAGGCTAATAAATACATAAATCACATTATACAAACAAACTTATTCTAATAATTTGATTCTAATATGATCCATGGTATTAGAAACTTGTAAGCATTAAAAAAAAACTTACTATCAAATGTTGACACGATGACATACAACTATGACATTTCCATAAGATTAAAATATCATATGTAATGCTTCCCAACCAGTATAAAATCAACATTTAGAATGTAAAGAGGGTAACATGAGTGTTGCAATTATATGATGTGTGATTTCACTAGTGAAAACTAATGATATAGTCCTAATGTGGAAACATTTATTTGATCAATTGAGTCATTTCAAGGAAAAAAGTGCAAGTTGTCTTAAGCAACTAAGAAAGATACAACTTGCAATAGTTCTACTCGACACCAAGATATTGTGATTATTAATTAAGCAAATTGGATGTTGATTATTCATATAAAGCTTTGATAAGTATCTTTTATTCAAGTATCATAGAGAAAGGAACACAATAGTGTAACCAAGATCTTTTTAGTTATATACTAATGAATGATGATGTAGCCAATCTTAGACAATATGAATTTAATGAAATTGGTTTTTATTGATGTGAGATGCTCTAGTTTATTGAGTTGTGTAGTATGTAACCATGTGAATCTGTGATTGAATGTTGTTGTATAGTGTTCACATGTATTCATGTGCTTCAATGGTCTATGACTCTGGTTTAAAATCTTGGGACAATTACTCTCAAAGAATCCCATGTAAGGAAAATGAAAATTGAGGAATATTTGGGACCAAAGAATCATCTAAAGGGTCTTAAAGAAATTTTAAAGCATAGCATAAGCCAAATACTGTTATAGGAGGGGGTAGGTCAAAACATTCAAAAGTCACCACATTCACAAAGAAGAAAGGGAATAACACCCAAGAGGCAAGTCAATCTGAAACACTGGACCAATGCCCTTCAAGTTGTATTACAGACTAAACCCAAATAATTCATACTATGAAACACCCACAACAAAGAGGCATCCTAGTTGTGAAGGAACCAAACACATAAAAGGCATAGTTTTTAAAGTAGAGGAAAGAAATAAAAAAGAGGTAGAGATTGAAATATGGATATATGGTGCACAAGTTAGAAAAATATTGAATAGCAACAACATGATGATGTTTAAAATCAAAAGATGAAATATTGTTTCTTACCGTCTACATTGATAATAAAAAATAAAGTTTTAAAACACCACTATTGACTTCCTTAATGATGTTGGATCACTAAAGGTGTCAGCTATATATGACCCCATAGAGTGGTTGCACATTAAATAATATTATATCATCAAGAAGAGGAATGGAACAAAAATTGGAAATGGTGTGCTACTTCACACCCCATGTTCATACAATGTGATGAGGTGTGTGTGGAACCCACAAACCAAGACGACCTTCTACCTAGACAATTTTATTTATATGATAAATATAAAATTATATAAAAACAAATGAATTTGTTTTGCTTGGTATTTGCTGATGAAATTCGATAGCAACATAAGAAATTATAGAAAAATTATGCTTACGAAAAACTCTTGCTATAGTACTTTGCACATTGATTGAATTACAAAGTATCCTTGTATGATAGGATGGGCTTTCTGTGCGCACCAATAGAGTGGTATTGGTATCAAAGTAGCCTTGGAATACGGATTGGGGTTAATATGCACCTCTTTGATAGATTTATTTGTCTCTGTGACTTGTGGTTTAATGAAATTCATTATGCGTTAATTTTTTGTCCATATAAAAGAAAATGTTATATTTATAGTATCAACAAATGAATCATTCTTATTCAAGATGTTGGTGAAAATTTATTTTTCATAAAGTAATTTGTTCAATAAGTCGAGCAACAAAACTAATTGAATAAGTGTGATCTCTATATCTTGAGAAAGATGTATACAGAGTGGCTTGGTCTGAATAGCAGTAATATAGGAGGTAGAAAATTTTATCCTTCTCTGTCATATCCATTAGAACGACCTCACAGAAAAATTCCATGTTAGAAAATAAAGTTTGATGTGAGTAAAAGAATGAGAAACATATAAAGCACAATATTTTTTTCAAAATGACCACTTCAAGCATGGGCACGGACATACCTAAGTTTATCATTGTCACATTGCAAGTATATTTTTTTAATTATTAAGATGTTTCTATACATTCTTTCATCAAACTCTATGTAGTCAAGCCTTTTCCCTAAAAACATGGGTCTTTAATGTCATTTTCTTGATGATAGAAAGGAGGGCATATTCCTTTCAACTTGATTCAAAGGTTTTTTTCACATTTAGGAAAGTGATCGAACGTTGAATTTAACTAATTTGACCTACCAAAAAAAGAGAGAGTCTAGAGTAAGAAGATTGAAATCCTTGTAGCAAATGAAGTAGAGATAAATTGGAAGCAACAGGAAACTACCTCAACAAACAATCTCAGTGGATTAATCTCAAATCATCTTAAAAAGAAGTCTTGACAAGCATATGTGTCTTCCCACACACTGCATTAAAGAACAAACATAATAAGGATTAACAAAAATATTTAGCATTCAACTAACCAACTAACATGTCTCACTTCATAGTCCAAGTGGAACCACCCTGGACAAAAAGAATCTAAAGGCATCAAATGACCACTAAATAAGATATAGTCATTAAAAGTGAATCAAAATCTAACTAAACAAAAGATAAAATATGAGTTGACTATCTTTGAGATTTGAGTAGTTTGATGCATCTTCATATTATATACTATCATCAATTTATTTTTGGGAAACAAATAAGGTAGAATACAATTCTGAGCATAACATATTATCAAACACAGTTCTAACACCAAGCCCATAATAAAAATTGTTCTTAGGTGCAAATACCTTGCCTAATGAAATATATCATCCCCAATCCATGGTCCTCCATGAATACATAAATGATTATACAAACAAAAAAGGGATTGTTTTTAGGGAAATCTTATCATAGAAATGAGAAAAAGATGATAATGAGCATACAAATAGTCTATCATTTGTGATCTTATTGACCTAGAAGAATCTAACAAGAATGGAAAATCTAAATCTACATCAAATTCTTGACTTTTTTATGATGCAAACACTTACCTTTTTGTGTTTGTAGTTGTTATTTCCCAACCATGGATGCTAATGAGGAATCCATGTATTTTTGAGACCACAAATGTTAAGGCTATAAGAAAGAAAGAGAAGGCACATCATGTATATACTAGTGGAGAAAGGCTAACAGAATGAAGAGGGCTTGAAGTAGTGAGAACATTGTTCTGGAAGGAATTCACAGTAGTCACATATCATGGTGAAAGTCACTCATAGAAACACCTAATCACCCATGGTCAGTCACATTGATGGTAACTTCTTGCCTTCACTGTCCCAAATCATGATCGCCATTAGGTTTGGCCGCAATGTCATTTTTTAGCAAAGTAAGATAAGACTTTTGTGGGGGGTGGCAGGGTTTTTGGTATGTATGCCTAGAGAGCCAATCATGTGATGATTTTGAATGAAATTACTTGTAATTTATTTGATTAATAATAAAAGCAAGCTTCCAATTTATTTTGTTTTATTAAGTTATGAGATAATGAAGTAACATAACAAATGTCTACAGAATAATATTACTCAATGATGTATGTCTTCAAGTACGTGACTTGTACAATGAGATCATACAAATGTTAAGAGTACATACATTCTTGTTAAGATTACATAAAATGATAAGAGTACATACAAATGTTAAGAGTACATACAAATGTGGACTTCTCTAGAGGCGTGGATACTTTTCCCACTAGGAGGACAACATCAACCCATTGTTCGTGGTAGAGAGTAGGAATTGTTGTAGATGTCATCTGTGTGCAACTAGAAGAAAACTTCACAACTACAATGATGAGGAGTTTGTCTCTAGACTTTCTCTAGGACCAGTTATATCTTCAAAATCATCCTTTCCATTATATAGTTGTTGAAGCGATCAGCTGGTTTAATGGGGAATATGGAAACAATTTTTTTATTTCCGTTGCCTACCTGATGCCATATTTCACTATAAGGGATGTATGGGACAAATAATTTTAGGGTGATTTTAGTTTATAAATTATGTGCTTTGAGAATACTAGCTTCGAGGGTGAGAATAGGAGTGAAAAAGTGGAGGGAAGTTTTCACTCTTATTTGTGAAGGACTGAAGGAATTAATAGCCTCAATTTGTCTTTTCTTTTTATGAAATTTTGTATGAGTGATGCAAGTTTAGTTGTGAAGGTTAATGCCTCAAAAACATATATTTTTTATGACAATTTATTGTCCCTCATAACTTTCCTTCAGTAAAGACTCTAATTTTCATAGTGAACATTAGATTGCAACAATATAAAATAATAGACATGCAAGCACATTATAATTTAAGTATTTTCCATAGTTTTAGAATAGATACATCAATATGATTCATTCAAATTTATATAGATGATAAACAATTTTATCAAACTTATCATTCCATTATTATGGTGCTTGTTTAAGTTTGTACAAGTACTTGACTGACCTATCACATTTATGTTCTTGTCCAAGAGAAACAAACCTTCTGGATGATACATTTATTTGTTTTTGCACTATTTTCATTCAAGATGGCAATCTTGATATCCATTTGATGGACTTCAACTTTATGGATGGTAGCTAGAGAAAAAAGATCATGAATGGAAGAAAGTTTGGGTAAAGGTGCATAAGTATCAAATTATTCATATGCTTACTTTTAACTAAAACATTTAGCTTCTAGTTTGGCCTTTAACTTATCATTGAAACCATGTGCCCTAAAATTTTCCTAAAGACCCATAAACATCTAATAGTTTTACAACCTGGTGGAACCTTAGTCAGTATTCCAATATGATTGCTCATAATGGACTTTTTACATTATCATTTTTTTGATTATATAAACTAAGATATAAGGACTTAATGGCATCTCCATATGTATATGGGTCTTCTTCTACAAGGAATGTGTAGATTTAGGGACTATAGTTTATATCAACTTAGGTTCTTTTACCCCAATCTAAGTCACTAACAGGTTCATAAGCAACAAATTAATGGTCTACTTCATATGAAGTTGAAGCTGGAATGGTAACTTGAGGTGTAGAGGAAGAGGGGCCTTCATGAACATGTCTAGAAGTCTTTTCTTAAAGAGGAAATATGGTTTAATAATAAACAATATCTACATGTCCAATCACAAGAAAGGGGTTGGTTCTTATGTCAGCTATTTAATATTAAATTACTAGGAATCTATATTATATTACTTTATAAAGGGCATTGGTTCCATGATAAGGCCTTGGTCAACTTTTTAAGTTCATTAGAAAAATACTCACCACCTCTTTTGGCTCTGACTATCGTAATATTCTTCTCTAGTTGTTTTTCTACTTGGGATTTATATATTTTAAGTATTCTAGTTTCTCATATTTAGTAATTAACAAGTAAAACTCTATTTAGAGAAATCATATATAAAATTTATAATGTATTTCATGATGTCACAAGAAACTCTACTATTTAAGTAATAAAAATCAGTATCAATTGATTCTAGCATAAGCTAATTGTGGTCTACTACTTGTAATGTCTTTCTAGGATTCTTAGCTTGAATGTAAATATGCCATCTACTAGATAGCATGTTGAGTCTTAGAAATTGGCACTGAGTTAATCATTTTGGTTATGTATTCCCAGAGAGTCAATCATGTGATGATTGTAATGACATATCATGTAAAAATGTATTTGCTTATTAAGAAAAGGCAAAATTATAAATTATTTTTTTTAATTTAGTTATGAGATAATGATGTAACGTTATAAATATCTAGAGAATAATATTATTCAATGATGTATGCCTTCAAGTACGTGACTTGGAAGAAATAAGATCATATAGATGTTAAGAGTGCATATTTACATTCTCATTATGTCCCTGATCAGTTGTTATTATGGAAGGTCGATAGACAACAATAACACATATGATCGGAGTGTGAGTTGGTTGATGACTGGGTCTCATTGCTCAGTATATGCCGATATCAAACCAATCATACTGATACATGTTAGAGAACAGTGTATCGAGCAGACCCACTGTGAGACTTACAGATGGAAGCCATCCTTATTGAAGTCATAATTAGCTCTAATAGTGATGGTGGTGGTTGTGGTTCTTAGACTTGAAATCACTGCACTCAACACATGTTGTTGGGTACACTTTGACATCATCAAACACAATCCTAAAATATGGGCTACTATAATGGTGATGATTGGGTGGCTTTGACACATGGGGATTGACTGTGAGTGATATACATGGGATTTGTCCCTCCTATTGGAGTGTGACGCCCTAGGCCTCTTGATAAGCAGGACTGAGAAAAGCATGGCCATGCGCATGTGAGTCAATATGTGATATTGAGCTTACATATATCTCAGACAGTCTGCTCTTGGTTCAAGAAACAAGATTGAATAATAATGAAGGTGATTGCTCCAGGCCTCTAGGTCAATCTGGACATCAGTGACAAAGGAACTATACAAACACTGCAACACCATACATAGATTGTAGATTGAAGTTGTTTCCCAACTTTTCTATTTATTTGGGTAGCAATGATGTGCGAATAGGAACAACTCTTTTCTTGTGATGTCATAAATTGTTATGGACATTCACTTCCTATGTTATATGGGACCTATAGGGTTACACACATAGGAACTCATTTAGAAAAGGTATTTGATCTTGAATGATAGTTGAATTAAGTACTAAAGTGCTTAGGTACTCAATTCACACAATTGATTGATGGATTGGCTGACTAAACTACCAATCGACCATCTCATTGGGTGAGATAGTCATTTGGACAGCCAGACGGGTGTCTCAAGTGTTGAGACAACCGTTTGGATTGTCAGGAAAATCAATAATTGAATTGACTTAGTTTTATCCTATGAACCGACCGGTTCAAGCTGTTGAACTGATCGGCTCAGCTCGAACTCACCAAACGATCCTCTGGGTGAATGAGACAGGTGTCTCTCTTGTGTGAGATGGCCCGATTGGGATGAATGAAAGTTCTGGAGTTTTCCGGAACTCGTTTCAATTGCACATACTTGTGGTGTAAGTAAATTAATGTATGGCATCAATTAGGAAATGATTTGCCAATTCATATCTGACTGCGAAAGTACAAAACGAACATCTCGCATCCCATATAAATGTTTCGCTTAGCAAAATGACCATCTTGCATGCAAAATGACCGTCTCACATGTGAAACGACCGTCTCGCATGCAAAATGACCGTCTCACATGCGAAATGACCGTCTCGCATGCAAGACAACCGTCTCACTTGGCGAGATGATCGTTTCATCGCACGTAGGTTGTGTAACTTCCAATAAAGTTGTGAAAAATAAAGAACTACTTGTCCCTTCTACTCGTTCTTTAGTCCCACATTGGTTGGGGACTGAGAATCCTAACCCTAACCCATCCTATATATAGAGGGGTATTGGGGGATTTCCAAAGTACAACTATAACACAGACAACTGAAAATCAGTTCCTCTAATAATTTTTGTCCTCTCTGGTTGTGGTAATCATGAGAGCCCCAAGAAGTCCTAACCGATAAGGGGAGAGAACAACTAAGAGTTGTTATGAGAGAGAAAGTCGGTGACTAGTACACCGATGGAGATGGACAACTCGTTCCTGTCCGATTTGGTTCAGCAGGACGACAAGATTTCTAGGCGTTCCGTGTGGACTACCATAGAGGCGGGAAGTTGTTGTTTGCCGCTTGGAGGATAATGTCAACTAGCATTCTGTGGCCAGAGGAGATGCTAAAGAAGACAACATTCGTGGTTGTAGCCCATGGTGTAGACCAGGGGGTGCAGCAGTCAGATGAGTCCCAGTGCAACTAGGATTCAGAGTTTCTCATCTACAATGATGATGAAATTCATTGGACTTGCTCCAAGACCAGGTATCCCATAAACCATCCTTCCTGCATTATAGTTATTGATGTGGTCTACTGTATATGGGGAATATGGTGATAAAATTTTAAATTTTGTGCCTACTTTGTACCATATTTCCCAACAGTGGTATCAGAGCCAACATCAATTTACTATATTATGAGATAATCGATATGATTAGATTTTGATTTTTTCATTCTATTATTGTATGTGATGCAAATAATATCTTGTCAAATCTAAACACTATGATAATCCCAAACTAACACACACACACACACACACACATATATATATATATATATATATATATATATATATATATATATATAAAATACATATATGCAATTTACATGTGTCTCCCTAAAATGGTTTTGATGGTAGAGGTAGATGTATAGCATGATTTTGGTAAATAACCCCTAATTGTGCATGGTTGTATGTGGTTGGTTTATCCGTTTATCTCGATCTGCATATCGAGCCTCCATCTCATCTTCCCAATGTAAAGTTAATTCTCTTCTACCTTTACTCCCCTAAAATGTAACTCGAGATTTCCTTATAATCATGTAAAAGTAGGATAGTTTACTTTCCTATTATTACAAAGATGAAGGACCTTGGAGGACATGGTGGACAAGCCGAATTGATCGCTTGATGGATCCAACTGGTCCACTGGAGGAGCCAGTAGATGGTGGACAAAAGGACCAAGTGACCGATGAGATGACCTAACAACCAACCATAAGGCGAGCCCATCAGTTCAAGGGTTGAATCGATCAACCCAAACTGGGAAGCACGAACCTTCATCAACAATCGGTTTATGCATGTGATGTAGACCTAGATAATATAATGCCTTGTGTCTCTAAGGGATTACATTAGGACATGCCATAACCATTGCTTTCATTTATTGTGTGTTTTTATTGTGGGATACATCATGTATGTGATACGTACTATATATATGTGGTTATTGGATAAAGTATATCTATATATACAAAATCCCTCAATTAAATTATTAAGTCTTAGATGCTTTTCCAAAAGTGACACACATGAAAATCTTGATCGACCAAGCGTAGTTTACGCCTTAGCATGGTGCATCGTCTATCTCGTAGAAGTGTGATGGTAATAATGTAGCATCCGCCCCAGTTGGGTGCATTATTACTGTGTCGGCTTTTGGGTTAGACTTTACTGGTGATTCTTAGAGAGTCTAAGCCCAGGACCATATAGATAATCATGGAAGGGCATTGCACATCTTATCTATTTAAGAGTTGCATATGATGTAATTGGCATGATTTCCTATCTTGATAATTAAATATGGATGTTGGTGTAGGTCGGATAATAGTTGAATTAGTTTAGATCTTGGCCCACTAGAATATTTTACACTACAATAAATCACTAGAATATTGTACGTTGCAATATTTTGAATTGATATTGAGGGTTATCAATTTGAATAAAATAGTAGGAGTGATAATACTTAAAGATCTAATTATATCGTCAAAATTTTCAAATCAAAAGTGTTTTTTGACAAATACAAATTTTATCTCTTGTAGTATCAAATGGCAAAGATATCATCACGTTCAGACAAATTAAATGAGATTTATTTCCATAATCGGTGTAGGACCTTGAGAAATGTTTTGCATGATCCTAAAATACCAAAACCAATATCCACTCCAAATTTACCTAAGATAGACATGCATGCTTATTTGAAGCATGCCAATGATGTTGTGAACATCAAGAACTTATGCTAGGTTGTGTGAAGTATGAGTTGCATAAACAACATGATAAGCATGAATGGTATAATGTCTCTAAGGTGCTATTTGAGTGCAAACTGACAGAGGGAGATCTAGTACAACCCCATGTGTTTAATATGATTAGGCATATGGAGCATCTTGAGAAACTGGGATTTCCTTTGGGTCAATAGTTGGCCACAGATATGATTTTGCAATCATTGCCTAAATCATATAGTTGGCTCATTGGGTGTTATCACTTGAGAAACATGGATGGACCACTGTCAGAGTTGCTTGACATCTTGATAAATGTCGAAGAACAAATGAATATGGACAAATCTGTGATGGTGATCAGCGGAGTTGAGTCCAAAGACAAAGGAAAAGCCAAAAAGCATTTTGTGGCTAAGATAAAGTCCAAATCTTTTTCATTCAAAGTAAGGAGAAGGATAAGGGAACCCATGAAGATGAATCAAGTGATAGAGATCTCTACATTTGGGGTATACGTTATAGAGATTAAGTTCACCAGTTCTTCATCATGGGTACTTGATACCAGATGTGGATCACACATTTATTCAAATGTGAAGGATCTGGAAAGAAGTAGACCTTTAGAGAAAGTTGAGGTTGAATTGTGTGTTGCAAATGACGCAAGAGTTGCAGCCAACATAGTTGGAACCTATGAATTAAGGGATTGTAATAGAGTTAAAAAACTGCTATTGTAACACCCTAATTTCTTTTGGAACATATAAAATACATCATTGAGTTATAGATAAAATCAATATAGGATTGATTTAGGTTTATAGTAAGGTTGCATCTAATTTTTATGATATTTGGATGTAAGGAAAAATTATGTAGGAAAATGTCTTTTTGAAATTTGTCTTGTTTTACTGATACCCTTAAAGTTAAGAAATTTCATATTTGATTTTTCAGAGTAATATAAGGTGTTGTCACTTTTGTAAAATAATAATATGGTTAAGTGTATCCTTATGTTCAAAATTAAAAAGGTTGGAGTTAATCTTGATAATACAATGACAAAAAAAATCTAAGAGTTGCGGATTATCATGAAAAACTTGGAAGGAATATACACATGTATATAGAACTCAGTGACGATTAAATGATAATAAAATATAATATGAAACTGTACAAGATAAAGTAAAGTATGATATGTCTCGTGGAAGTAGATTATTCGTAAGTATTAAATAGATTTAACAAATATTTTGTTTTGAATTATCATGTTCCACATCTAGTTCACGATAAATCCAATATAATATTGTGGGTTTCAGTGGGCGATACATACATGGGTAGTGTTTGTTTCTTGTACATGTGAATGTGCCGTGACTCTTATAGATGTGTGACTCATCGCCTATCTGTTTGGATGGATAACTAATCTCCTACGATCAAGGGAGAAAAGCGTTCAATAACTTTTCATGAGGCTCAATTTGTTTTGAATTATCATGTTCCACATCTAGTTCACGATAAATCCAATATAATATTGTGGGTTTCAGTGGGCGATACATACATGGGTAGTGTTTGTTTCTTGTACATGTGAATGTGCCGTGACTCTTATAGATGTGTGACTCATCGCCTATCTGTTTGGATGGATAACTGATCTCCTACGATCAAGGGAGAAAAGCGTTCAATAACTTTTCATGAGGCCCAACCATTATAGAAACTATTCATGTATAAAAGTTTGTCTAGTGCTATGTTTACGGGGGTACGAACCTCTTTTGGCCTACTACCCTCACAACCACCATACTTTCCCAATTCATAGACGAGAAGAGGATGTGGCCACGAAGCCCAGCAGGCATTTCGCACAATTAGGTGTTGTGAAGACCGTCGATCAGAGCTGCGTCTTGCTGGAGGTTGACGTTGTGTTGTCAGTGTCTGCCTATATGATGTTTCATAGTCTTTCAGGGGGAGTGACCAGATGAATACGTGATGAAGATGACCAGACAAACAGACCGTAAAACAAAGTCTGAGCCCCCCTCAACAACACCATGCCAGTAGATGATCCAAAGTCTGATCTCAACACCTGCAAGAAAACCAGACTGAGAGAAGAACGTTACAGGGGGAGCTTGGCAGGGGATGCCCTACTTTCGCCGGCTACCAAGACGATGGTTTCCATGTCTGTCACGCTGCCGTCCAGGAGACGAGTTGTTGACGGTTCAAGTAGGTTATACACGCCGCTTTCCGATAGTGAGGCTATAGAGATCTGGTGCAAGGTGCCAACAGCCATTGTGACACTAGGAGACGACATCTTTTCAAAGTGATCTCAACGGTATCATTAGTTTTAATGACCAAGTTACGGGAAGATGAACCGATGGCCCTCCATTGGTCCCATGTCTAGAGGCCACCAGTCGAGAAGGTGCAAGCTCCAGTTTTGGCTACTCCATCGCCTATAGCGGTGTGGAAGCGTTCATAGGAACACAGAAGAGCAATCGACTGAAGGTCTGGTAAGGGTAGGCAGAGGTGAGACCGAGGGCAGCGAGAGTCCATCAAAAAGATCACGACGTCAACACCCTATTGGCATGGGCACTGCATAGGGAAAGTGTGCACACCGATGCAGAAGAAAACCTGATGGTAGTCAGACTCCTTTGCAGGCCGCATGAAGCAACTACAACTTCAGCTCCCCGGGCCAGCTCCAAATGAGGCAAGCATAGTTACCACTGCCGTTTGGTGGAGCGACCACGCGTAGGAAGGCGCTCATCAGGAAGAGCCACTCCGAAGAGCTCTCAGCCACACGAACACCAGCCACATATGACATCTTCCTGCAGTGTGACCTACGAAGAAAAAGGAAGACGGGTAAAAGCGGGTTGTGCGCATCACGCTTGAAGCAGATCCCACCTTGGCCCAATTACTTCTTGTGTGAAGAGTAGATGATATGAAGACACTTCTATGGTGCTATATCAAGATTGAAGGGCTATGATTGTCGCAGAAAAGAAGTAGGATTTTGACTTGAAGATTCCAGAACTAACTTAGGTTATTGCAACAAAGGTAAGTGGTTCATGCCCATGAATATTTATATTTATCAAACTCAACATATTTTCATAAGTCTTCATACTTTATGTAATCCAGTGTTCTAAGATTTTATGTTAAGATATATTGTAACGCCCTCCCTAAGCACACACATGCACATAGCGGAAGCAACACTGAGTTATCCATAACTCGTGCACTCAAAGGGACATTACATAAAACTAGCATACATAACAACATTATAATCAATCACTCAAACTGAATTATTAAAACATTCTCATGATTGTTCTTATAAAAGGAACATAAATGTTATTACATGGAAACTCATTTAACATATTCGGTCTCTACTCTATAGTTCTAACAATTAAAATATATGGCTGACACTGTAAACCTGAGGATCATCTTATAGTTGGCACCCCACCAGATCTTATCATGCTTAATCCTTGTGTTTGAGTCTCTAGGATCTACTCTGTTCATGCTCCTCACCTGTAGACATCTCGTCCCCAGCAATGCATTGGAAAAACGGTTGTTAGTATAAGTGGCATGAGCATTCTATATGAACAAAACTGAAGTAATAAGATATTACAAAATATTCTTGAACATTATAAGTATGAAACTAACATTAGATTTTATATGAAACTGAAACATAAATAACTCTTCTTTCTTTAGCTTAGCTCTTTCTTTATATTTATCTTACTCTGGAGACCTGTACTTTGGTACATGGGTCTCATGACCTGCACTAAGATGCCTAGGTCACATGACTTGCATAAACGACCTGAGTCATGTCTCTCTTATCTTAACATTTTTTATTATACTTATAAAGGTGATTATGTACATTCTCTGAACTAAGACATCTTTTATTTATGAATTTTATCTGACTCTGGCCACTATTATACAATAAGTTCTCCTCTGTTGACACTGAAGTGTCCTCTATAGTGCAATGCACCCTCTATTGGGGCAATGTGCCCTTTGTTGACACTGAAGTATCCTCTATGGTGCAACACACCCTCTATTGACACAATGTTCCCTCTAAAATGGAGTAAACACTCCTCTGAATTGGAAATGGATATCTATGAATCGTCACGGGACTCTCTGAATGAGGACTTATGATATAATGTATTATGTGAAGGTGCTGAATTAATTATCTCAAGACTAAGCTTACTAAATTTGGAATCTGGACTTCTCTAAAACTAAATATTGAGTATTGAACATGTACTAAACTCTGAATCTGAATCTACATATGAATATGAATAATCTCAATTAAAATTGAGAATGGGTCTAAAACCCATATCATGTATCTTAATCAAATATCTAGCTACCCAAATATTGGGTAATCTAAATCTGAAACAAAATTTGATATAATTATTATCTGGATAAATCCTAATTTGCAACTCTTGTTTGATCAAATGACTTACTTAAATTATGATATCCAATTTATGACATGTAAGTCAAAAGGTTTAGGAAAATAATCTGAATAGAATATTGGAATACTGACAATATAAAAGTATCTTAAGTAGTAAATGTCTAAAATATGATTTCTTACATGATAAGTCAACCTCTTGAAAGTCTCATGAAGTCTTATCTTAACATGAATCTTAATGCATTCATGTGAGCTTAACTCTTAAATCTTAAAACATGAATCTTATAAAATATCATCTTGCAAACTTAATCATAACTTAATGCATCTACTCTTATAATCTTATCATGTACTTAATTATTAGATCTTAATCATTCTAAAAAATTTAAATAATATTTAGTTCTTAGAAATTAATATGTCTAAGAAATCTCAATATCATATTTCTACTTGAAATCTTAATACATTCTTATCCCACATTATCATGCATGACTATCTTGGTTGCATATCTTATCTTGTAGTCTTATTCATCAATATGAATCATTATTAATAGTTCTTATAGATACATGATCCTTTAATTTTCTCTTGAACCTCATTCATGAGTCTCTATGATTCTTATAAATCTTAATGACACATCTCCTCTCAAGATATTAGGCACATGTAAGGACACACCCGTGAATGTATGAAAATCTTACTTACATATCTTAACATAAAATCTTAGAACACTGGATCACATAAATTATGAAGTCTTATGAAAATATGTTGAGTTTGATAAATATGAATACTCATGGGCATGAACCACTTACCTCTGTTGCAATAACCTAAGTTAGTTCTGGAATCTTCAAGTCAAAATCCTACATCTTTTCTACGACAATCATAGCCCTTCAATCTTTATATAGCACCATAGAAGTGTCTTCATGTCATCTACTCTTCACACAAGAAGTTATTGGGCCAAGGTGAGATCTGCTTCAAGCGTGATGCACTCAACCCACTTTTACCCATCTTCCTTTTTCTTCATAGGTCACACTACAGGAAGATGTCATGTGTGGCTGGTGTTTGTGTGGCTGAGAGCTCTTCGGAGTGGCTCTTCCTGATGAGTCCCTTCCTCCTACATGTGGTTGCTCCACCAAACGGTACTGGAAACTATGCTTGCCTCATTTGGAGCTGGCCAGAGGAGCTGAAGTTGTAGTTGTTCCATGCGTCCTGCAAAGGAGTCTAACTACCATCAAGTTTTCTTTCCATCGGTGTGCAGACTTTCCCTATGCAGTGCCCATGCCAATAGGGTGTTGACACATGATTTTTGTGATGGACTCTCACTGCCCCCTTGGTCTCACCTCTGCCTACCCTTACCCGACATTCAGTCGGTTTCTCTTATGTGTTACTATGAACGCGTCCACACCGATTTAGGCGATGGAGTAGCCTGCCATAGATGGTGGGTCTCCCCGTCCCAAGGAAAAAAAATGGAGCTTGCACCTTCTCAACCGGTGGCCTCAACACATGGGACCAATGGAGGGCCATCGACTCATCTTCCCCTAACCTGGTCATTAAAACTAGTGATACCATTGAGATCACTCCCAAAAGATGTCATCTCCTAGTGTCACAATGGTTGTAGACACCTTGCACCAGATATCTATAGCCTCATTCCCGAAAAGCGGCCTACATAACCTACTTGAACCATCAACAACATGTCTCATGGACGACAGCATGACAGACATGGAAACTGCCGCCTTGGTAGCCGACAATAGCAGGGCATCCCCTACCAGGCTCCCCGTATAATGTTCTTCTCTCAGTCTGGTTTTCTTGCAGGTGTTGAGATCAGACTTTCGATCATCTACTAGCATTGTATTGTTGAGATGGACTCCGACTTTGTCTTATGATCTGTTTGTCATGTCATCTTCATCACATATTCATCTGGTCACTCCCCCTAAAAGTCTATGAATCATCATATAGGAAGACACTGACAACACATCGTCCACCTCTAGCAAGATGCGACTCTGCTCGGCGGTCTTCACAACATCTAATCGTGTGAAACTCATATTGGGCTTCGTGGCCACATCCTCTTCTAGTCTACGAATTGGGAGAGTATGGTGGTTGTGTGGGTAGCAGGCCAAAAGAGGTTCGTACCCCTGTAAACATAGCACCAGACAAGCTTTTCTACATGAATAGTTTCTATAATGGTTGGGCCTAATGAAAAGTTATTGAAGACTCTTCTCCCTTGATCACAGGAGATTAGTCATCCATCCAAACTGATAGGTGATGAGTCACACATCTATAGGAGTCATGGAACATTCACATATACTGGAAACAAACACTACCCATGTATGTATCGCTGGCTGAAACCCACAATATTACATTGGATTTATCGTGAACTAGATGTGGAGCATGATAATTCAAAACAAAATATTTGTTAAATCTATTTAATACTTATGAATAATCTACTTCCACGAGACATATCATAATTACTTTATCTTGTACAGTTTCATATTATCTTTTATTATCATTTAATCATCACTGTGTTCTATATACATGTGTATATGCCTTCCATGTTTTTCATGTTAATCCGCATCTCTTAGATTCTTTTTTTTCATTGTATTATCAAGATTAACCCCAACCATTTTGATTTTGAACGTAAGGAAACACTTAACCATATTATTATTTTACAACACAGACTATGCCTTATATTACTCTATCAAATCAAATATGAAATTTCTTAACTTTGAGGGTATTAAAAAAACAGGACAAATTTCAAAAGACACTTTTCTACATAATTTTTCCTTACATCCAAATATCATAAAAATTAGATGCAACCTTATTGTAAACATAAATCAATATTATATTGATTTCATCTATAACTCAATGATGTATTTTCTATGCTCCAAAAGAAATTAGGGTGTTATAGCTATTATGTACCTACCATTAATAAGAACATCATATGTGTATCTTGTTTGGACAAGAAAGGATTTGATTTTCTTAAAAAGAAAGGAAGATGTTCTATTTGTAAGGATGTGATCTTTTATGGCAGCTCCCAAATGTCTTATGGTCTATACTTGATAGATCTAGAGATAGGTGTCCACCAAAAGGCAAAAACTCAATGACTCAAATAAAACTTACCTTTGACATTGTCGTCCAGGGCACATAAATGAGAATTGCATATGTAGACTCCATAAAGATGGTTATCTGGACACTTTTGATTTTGAATCAATAGAGACATATGAATCTTGTTTGGTGGGCAAGATGACCAAGACCCCTTTCACTAGAAAGAGTGAAAGTGCCAGTGATCTATTAGTAATCATACATACTGATGTATGTGGCCCTTTTACAACAGATGCTAGAGGTGGGTACAAGTACTTCATTACCTTTAGTGATAACTTTAGTAGGTACGACAATGTCTACCTGATGAGACACAAGTCGGAAACTCTTGAAAAGTTCAGAGAGTTTATGAATGAAGTACATAACTAGATTGGAAAAAGTACTAAGGCCCTTTGTTCCGATCGAGGTGGAGAGTACCTAAGACAAGAGTTTAAAGACCTCTGAGAGGCCAAGGGATTGTATCCCAATGGACTCTACCTAGAACATTACAACATAATGGTGTATCAAAAAGAAGGAATCACACATTACTGGATATTGGTGCGATCTATGACGAGTTTAGTTAAGATTCCAACTATCTTCTGGGGATATGCTCTTGAAACCACCACATTTACACTTAACTGCTTATCGTCTAAATCGGTTCAAAAGACACCTTATGAGATATGGAATGAGAAACATCCGCATGTGTATTTTTTGAAGATTTCAAGATGTGAAGCTTATGTTAGAAGAATGTTTCCTAAAAAGCTTGGCCCTAAGTCTGATAAATGTTATTTTGTTAGATATCCCAAAGAAATAAGGGGATACTACTTTTATACTCCATCTAACAACAAAGTGTTTGTTGCTAGGACAGTTGTATACCATCAATGGGAGGAAAGTAGAACACGAAGAAGTTTGAGAACAACAAGAAAACATTGAATTGGTAGATGAACCAGAGGAAGAAGGAGAATCACAAAGTGTTATGGAAACTCAAATTCCTCAAGTAACACAAGAACGTCGTAGATCTCATAGGACATGCCTTGAACTTGAAAGATTTGGATGTCTTGTAACTTATGAAGGCAGTGAATTGGTCACAGATGATGAGCCAATATCCTATAAAGATGATATTGAGGGACCAAAGTCTGAGAAATGTCTTGAGGCCATGATATATGAGATGGAATCCATGTATACCAACAAAGTATGGACTTTGGTTGATCCACCTGAAGGGGTAAAACTCATAGGGTGCAAGTGGGTCTTTAAGAAGAAGACTGACATGGATGGAAATGTCCTAAACTATAAGGGAACATTGGTTGCAAAGGGTTTCAGACAAGTTCAAGGTGTTGACTTTGATAAAACCTTTTCTCCAGTGACCATGGTTAAATCCATAATGATCGTGCTTGCTATTACAACTTATCATGACTATGAGATTTGGAAAATGGATGTTAAAAGCACATTCCTTAATGAGAATCTTGTTGAGGATGTGTACATGACACAATCCGAGGGGTTTATAGATTCAAAGTTTGCCAATAAAGTCTGTAAGCTACAAAGGTCAATCTATGGATTGAAGTAAGCATCTCAGAGATACAATCTTTTTTTTATGAGATAGTCAAAGGGTTTGGCTTTTCTCGAAATGAATATGAACCTTGTGTGTACAAGAAGGTTAGTGGGAGCATAGTGGCATTCCTCATATTATATGTATATGACATACTATTGATGGGGAATAACATTCCTACTTTACAAAAGGTAAAGACATGGCTAGGAA
This sequence comes from Alisma plantago-aquatica, assembly GCA_963693085.1. NCBI lineage: Eukaryota > Viridiplantae > Streptophyta > Magnoliopsida > Alismatales > Alismataceae > Alisma > Alisma plantago-aquatica. The sequence goes on from OY856409.1 coordinate 39,744,366, forward strand.
ATACATTTTCTATGAAAGATTTGGGAGAAGCATCCTACATCTTGGGGATACAGATCTATAGTTATAGATCCATAGGACTTCTCGGACGAAGTCAGAGCACATACATTGACAAAGTGCTGAAGTGGTTCGGCATGGAGAACTCAAAGAGAGGAAATTTGCATGCGCACCATGGTGTCCCCATCTCTAGAGCTCAATGTCCTAGTTCTTATGAAGAAAGGGAACACATGAGTGTGATTCCATATGCCTCTGCAATTGGATCAATCTTGTATGCAATGTTATGTACCTGTCTAGATGTCTCGTATGCCTTGAGCATGACGAGCAGATATTAGTCAGATCCAGGTGATGCTCACTGGATACCCATAAAGAACATCTTCAAGTACTTGAGAAGGACTAATGATCAGTTCTTGGTCTAAGGTAGAGAGGAAGAGTTGGTGGTAAGAGGTTACACTGATGCAAGCTTCCAGAATGATCAAGATGATTACAAATTGCAATCGGGATTTGTGTTTTGCCTTAATAATGGAGTTGTGAGCTGGAAGAGTTTCAAGCAAGAAATAGTTTCCAATTATACATCAGAGACCGAGTATATTATTGCATCAAGTGCAGCAGAGGAGGTTGTATGGATCAAGAAGTTCATCACAGAGATCGGGGTCGTTCCTAGGATCAGTGAGGCAATTGAACTATATTTTGACAACAATGGAGCTATTTCACAAGCTAAGGATCCCAAATCTCATCAGCACTCAAAGCATATACAAAGGTAGTTCCATCTCATATGAGAAATCGTGCAGTGTGGAGATGTGAAGATTTGCAAAGTTCCAACTGAGAGCAATGTTGTTGATCCCTTGATAAAGGCACTTTCACAACAGAAGAGTGATGGTCATGTTAGGTCACTCAGAATAAGTCGTGGGTGATTGGCTCTAAGTGCAAGTGGGAGTTTGTTGGTTATGTATGCCCAGAGAGCCAATCATGTGATGATTGTATTGGCATATCATGTAAAAATGATTTAATTATTAATAGAAGGCAAGTTTCCAATTTATTTTGTTTAATTTAGTTATGAGATCATGATGTAACATTATAAATGTCTAGAGAATAATATTACTCAATGGTGGAAGTCTTCAAGTACAAGAGTTGAAAGAAATGAGATCATATAGATGTTAAGAGTACATATTTACATTCTCATTATGTCCATGATCGGTTGTTATTGTGAAAGGTTGATAGACAACAATAACACATAAGATCAGAGTGCGAGTTGGTTGAAGACTGAGTCTCATTGGTCATGATATGCTGATATCAAACCAATCACACAGATAGATGTTAAAGAACAGTGTTTCTGACAAACCCATTGTGAGACTGACACATGGAAGCCATCTTTATGGAAGTCATAGTCATCTCTCATGGTGATGGTGGTGGTTGTGGTTCTTAGACCTAAAATCATTGCACTCAACACATGTTGTTGGGTACACTTTGACATCATCAAACGTAGTCCTGATACATGGGCTGTTATAACGGTGATGATTGGGTGGATTTGACACGTGGGGATTGGTTGTGAGTGGTAGGCATGGGAATTGTCCCTCCTATTGGAGTGTGATATTCTAGGCCTCTTGATAAGCAAGGCAGAGAAAAGCATGGCCATGCACATGTGAGTCAATATGTAATATTTAGCTTACATATATCTTAGACAGTCTGCTCTTGGTTCGATAAATGAGATTAAATAATAATGAGGGTGACTGCTCAATGCCTCTATTTCAATCTGGACATTAGTAACAAAGGAACTATACAAATACTGCAACACCATACACAGATTGTAGGTTGAAGTTGTTCCCTCCATTTACTTGGTTAGAAATGATGTGCGACTAGGCACCACTCTTTGCTTATGATTTCATAATTTTTTATGGACATTCACTCCCAACGTGATATGAAACCTATTGGGTCACACACGTAGGAACTCATCTAGAGGAGCAGTTTGATCTTGAATGATAATTGAATTAAGTACTAAAGTGTTTTGGTACTCAATTCACACAACAGATCGGCGGATTGGCTGAGTGAACTATCAAACGACCATCTCATTGGGTGAGACAACCATTTGGGCAGCCAGATGGGCATCTCAAGTGTTGAGATGATGACCGTTTGGATTGTTAGGCAAATTAGAAATTGAATTGGCTTAGTTTCTCCCTATGAACTGACTGATTCAAGCTATTGAACCAATCAGATCGACTCGAACTTACCATACGGTCTTCTGGGTGAATGAAATGGACATCTCGCTTGTGTGATATGGCCTGCTTCAAATGAATGAATGTTCTGAAGTTTTTCAGAACTCAATTCAATTGCACATACTTGGGGTGTAAGTAAATTAATGTATGACATGATTAGGAAATTATTTTCCAATTCATATCTGACTGGAAAAGCATGAAATGACCGTCTAACATCCCAAACGACCATTTCTCTTAGCAAAATGACCGTATCACATTCGAGATGATTGTCTCACTCAGATAGACGACTGTTTTATTGCACACAGGTTGTCAAACTTCCAAAAATGTTGGGAAAATTAAGATTTACTTGTCCTTTCCACTCCCTCTTTAGTCCCACATTGGTCGGGGATTGGGAACCCTAACCCTAACCCCTCCTATATATAGAGGGGTACTGGGGGCTTTCTAAAGTATAACTACAACACATACAACTAAGAATCAATTCCTTTGACAATTGTTGTCCTCTCTGGTTGTGGTAATCACAAGAGCCCCGACAAGTCCTACCCGATAAGAGAGGGATTGCCACGGGAGAGAACAATTGAGAGTTCTCATTGTGGGAGAGCAAGTCGGCGACTAATACATCGACAGAGAGGGACAACTCCTTCATGTTTGGTCCAGTAGGACGACAAGAGTTCTAGGCGATTCGTGTAGACTACCATAGAGGCGGGGAAGTTGTTGTTTGTCACTTGGAGTACAACGTCAACCAGCACTCTGTGATAAGAGGATCTGTTGAAGACCAGGTGCAGTCCATGGTGCAGACCAGGATGTGAAATATTCAGGCGAGTCCCAATGCAACTAGGATTCAGAGTTGTGCATCTACAACAATGAAGATTGTTACTGGACTTTCTCCAGGACTAGGTATATCCCATAAACCATCCTTCCTGCATTATAGTTATTGACGAGATCTACTATTATGGGGAATATGGTAATAAAATTTAAATTATATTGCCTGCTCTGTACCATATTTCCCAACAAATCACACATTTCATCATGTTTTTATCCACTTGTCCAACTTCTCAAGGCAAACACCACATGTTTTAAAAACAAAGATGATCAATGATAAATGATATATAATTCGAACAAGATGTATTACATGAAACTGAAGACAATTTGATAAGGCCACAACAAATGTACCCTACACCAATATAAGAATTGTTCTTAGAAATTTCAATACGATTGACTCGACTCATTACTGTGTAACAGAATGTTGAAGAACAACTGAACTAATGAGAACCTACAAAAAGATGGAATGTGTTGAATGTCATTCAATCAAAGAATGTTTCTAGACATGGTATTTATATCAACTCATCCAAAGCCTACAATTGGTATGGTGGATGATTGATCTCTGCTCTTAATCACTCTTCCAACTTTTTCATGATTGGAAGATAAGATGGATTTGCTAAAGTAAATATGACAAGTGGCACCAAAATCCATGTAATAATTATGAGATGTATAAAAAAAGAATAGTAGTATTTTATTGTAAGGACCCTGACCTGCGTTTAGGGCTTACCCTATTTTCTCTGCTTAACCTTGATGGTTTGATGCTTGCTAATCACCCTTGAGTGGTGATTAGGGTTTGGTTTTGCTTCATTGAGGGTTGGAGGTGCTACTTGCAAATAAACCTAAGTCTAGGGTTTTGGGAGCAAGTTTGTCACCTTGAGAGGTGTTCTTCTCTCTCTTTGCTTCCTCTAGGGTTGAGAGGAAGGCTTGGGCTTGTTGCTTGAGTTCTTTGGGCCTTTGTTGAGCTTGTTTGGGCTTTGAGGTACCTTGTTTGGGCTTGCTTGGGCCTTGTGTCGGCCAAGTAGAGCTTGTGTCGGCCTAGAGTGGAGCTTGTGTCGCCCATGGTGCTTGGTCCAACCTTGGTCATGTTTTGAGAACACATGGTGCACATCTTGGACAAGTGTCTTTTGGCTTGCAAGAGTAGTGGCTTGAGTTTGTGGACATGTGTCCCTTGGGTGGACGACACATAGCAAGTGTTTACCTTGGTTTCTCCTCCTTTCTCATCTATATAGGTGGTCCCTTCCTTAGCTTGAGGCCCCTTTAGTTCCTCTCCTTCTTGTGCACGACACACTCTTCCTTTCCTTTGCTTGGTGGCCGACACACCCTTGTGTGAGCATCTTGGAGGCCGACACACCCTTGGAGAAGGAGGTGGTGGCCGATACACACCCTCTTGGAGGAGCTTTGGTGGCCGACAACCTTGGAGCTCAAAGTGCATCTTCTTCCTTGGAGCTTAAGGCGGGTTGCATGACTCTAACCCTAACTACTCTATCCTCTTCTCTCATATGTTGTCTTAATCTTGCCTTTATATGTTAGTAGTTGGTTCTTGTTTAGCTTGCATGTTGGCCGATCCATGTGTGTTAGGGTTTAGGAGAGCAACACTCCTTTCTCCCCTTGGTCTAGATGAGTGAGCTTGAGCTCTAATGCCATGAGCAACACCCCTCTTTCCTACCCGATTGAGGTGAGCACATGACTTAGTAACTTGAGCAAGACTCTCCTCTCACCTTGGGCAAGATGGTGAGCTCATTTAGATGGCTTGAACCTTGGTCGAGATGTGTGGGGAGGTGCTGCCCGACAACCCTTGCCCTAGTTCTCTCTTGCACGGTTGGAGTGTGCAAAGTTTCTCTTTTTATACCTTGGGCGGGTGAGCAACCTGATCCTGCTCGCCCTGAGCCAGCTCTGCCCGACAGGCTGCTCGCCCAGTAGCTTGGCTCGTCTAGTCTTTGTTGCTCGCTCAGTTTTCCCCTTCTCACCTGCACGCGTGTCGCCCAACACCCTGGCTTTGCTCACTTGATACTTCTTTGGCTCGCCCGACAGGCCTTGCTCACGCGGCTTTTCCTTTGGCTCGCCTAGTAGCTTAGCTCGCCCGATAGCTCAGTGTGCTGCTCACCCAGTTTCCCCCTGACACACCCTGCTCACGTGATTTTACCCTACTTGCCTGGCCTAGCTTGTGTCGCCCGACACATGAGTTGCTCACCTGACATATGAATGGCTCGCCCGACAGAGGAGCCTTGCTCGGCTCGCCCGACACACTGCCTTAACACCTGAGATCTGCTCGCACGCCCGATAACCTTGAGCATGTTGGAGCTGCACGCCCGACAGGGCTGCACGCTTACCCACTTTTTAGGGTTGTGCTCTGCCCGCTTGCTAGGGCTGCACGCCCGATAGTATTAGATGAGTAGGGGCTCTACCCGAGATGGCTTTAGTGAGGGTTCATGGTGTCTCTTGTGCGGGCATAGCCTGTTATGATGCTCTTATGACGATTCTTTGCTTGATAACGAGAATTATATTCTTGTGGCTAAAGTACATGCGTATGTATGTAACTACTCTATTCCCTTTAATGTCAAATATGATCTTGAGCATACATTAGGGTTTCTTGATAGTGTGCTTACATGTGTAACATTAAGATGAGGCATGGATATGATTATTGTTGTCATGTTGTGCTAACAATGCACTTAACCCTAATTGTCACACTATGGTAGTAGTTGTAGTATCTTGATTATTCATCTGGTTATTGAATGATGCTAACCATGCAGGTAATGCTTAGCCCAATGAAAGGCTATGAGAATTGGGTAAATGAACACTGTGATGACAGGTGTATTATGAATGATGTTCCATGATGATGATGAAAGCCTTAAGAGGCTAATGGCACTATGTGATGAGGGATTGAGATCCCATGATATGTGATGATCCTTGAGAGGGATCTAGATGGTTGGCAAGAGGCCAAGTGATAACATGTGATGTGAGATCCTTGTGATGGATCAGTGTGATGTAAATTGTAAGAAATGCATAATGTGGAGTTTATGCTGTTTACTTTCTGTTATATCTTGCATGTTATACAACTTGGTTGAATCTTGCAATCCATCTAAAAGATACTGATTAATCATAATGGAATCTATCATGTAGCTTGCCCTGGCCATAGATTCATCACCAGTTAGGATAGGGTGATGATGAAACGGGTTCTCCTGCGGGTTAACCCGGAGTGCATATTTTTTAATATGCGGGGTTTCTCCTAGCCTAAAATAGAGAGGTGAAACGAGTGCAGCTGCGGTTGCAGACTCGGATGTGTGATGAGCATGGTGAACATGGCCCATGGCTCCAGATATGTGATATATCGAGCATGAATGCGTTCATGGCTCAGAGCATGATGTTTAGACACGTGGCTCAGTTTTACTACCACCGTGACCTGTACCAAGGCGGGCTAGGTAGAGGGTAGCCTGAAGAGCTAGCCATGTGGCTTATGACCACTTCAACATGAGACTACGGTCCTGCTTATGCATACTCATGTTCCGCGGAAGAGGGTAGCCTGAAGAGCTAACCCTGTGGCTATGACCACTTCAAGCATGAGACTGCGGTCCTGCTTATGTTATACTTATGTACGGACATGAGGCGGAGAAGGTCTTGGATTCCGGCGCTTCCATTGACCTTATATGGCACCAGCTATGGGCTTCGCAGCCGAAGGTTGGAATTGAACGGTATGATTCAATTCCTCAGGGAATAATAAAATGTAATCCAACCATTTAGTATGTACTATTTAAGACAAACACGAAACATTGGTTGAGGCCTTGTTTGTGTAGTTAACTTTAATTATCTTGCAGTTGCTTGTGCATTACTCCTATGTAGTAAGTTATATATATATATATTTCATCTCGTCAATCATGTCCCATTGAGAGGTATGCAGGTTATATGTCTTTTTGGTACAGCTAGTAAATTGTATGGTACAGATGACCTTACTTCTCATAAACTGTTTCTGTTATATTCCTTATCAATATATCTGCTCATATAAATGCTTATCTGAGGTTTTGTAGTTTTGGCGCGGAGTTATGCCTCCCGCTGGGACAATGTTCAATTATCTCACTCCACTAGTTTGTACCCTTGTTAGGTGGTCGAGCTTGTCGTGGTGGTGGTCGCGGAGTTGCGGCCGAGCAGTGAGAAGATCGGTAGAAGGCAACCTTTGGAGATGCTGCTGTTTTGATGTTTTGGTGTAGAGTCTAGAGTCATCCCTGTACTCTCAGGTCCTTGGCGGTGTTTTGACGATGTTTTACGATGTACGAACGAGATTGTTTGTATATCCTGCTGATGGCCAAATGTGGCCCTTTATATGTATGAACAGGTGGTGAACTCATTGTTATGACAGGACAACTGTTGCTCTAAGCTATGGACATATATCTAGGCTTGTATGGATATGTATATAATATGTTTTCTTGCAGGATATGGACTGGAATGTAATATGTTTCCCAATTTATCAGTTTTCTGCAATCAGTTTTAATTAACCCGTGTTTTTGATAAGCTGTGGTTATGGTGATTTCCACACGTTTTCGTGTAACACCTCATTATCTGTGTGATAATGGGATGTGTTGCCACAAGTTTGGTATCAGAGCTTTAGGTTCGCTGAGTCTACAAGGATCTAGCACTAGGTTGTGTTTGTTCTTATGTGTTTTCCAGATTTCCTCATAGAATTCTTCTGCCCTCAGTGGAAGAAAAGCCAAGATGTCTGGAAACCATGAAGAACCCGCTGCTGAGCACAGCGATGCTGCATCTGTTGATGGAGCGGTAGGTCAGGCACATGAAGATCGGGTGCCTGAGGTCCCCCAACCTAACCCAGCCATACTTGAACATCCTGCATACCAACAGCTTATGGGGCAGATGATGGCTACGATGAATCTCATGGTTGAGCGATTAGAAGTGCCGCCTCCGCGAGCACATGTTCCCCATGGAGAAGCATCAGGTATTGGGAAGACCTTCGAGCAGCTTCGCCGAGTCGCAGCTTCGGAATATGCTGGAACGGATGATCTAGCGGATGCAGATCTGTGGCTGACAAGTCTTGAGAAGGCTTTCCGGATCCTCAACATCCTCAAAGCAGACAAAGTAAAGCATGTTGTCTACCTTCTGAAAGGTAGCGTTGGTCACTGGTGGACCATCGAGGAAGAGAAGCGGCCTGGTGAGGTGATCTATTGGGAAGTGTTTCGATGCGAGTTCGTCACCAGATACTTTCCTAAGACGTATCTGGATGAGAAGATCCGTCAGTTCGAGAGTTTGTGACAAGGAACAATGAACATCACCGAGTATGAAGCCAAGTTTATGGATCTGTTGAGGTTTTGTCCTCACATGGCGACGACAGACGAGGAACGGATCAGACGTTTCGAGAAGGGTCTGGGTGCTGAGCTGACGACACCGGTTTCTGCGTTGGAGAACCGAGAACGGTTTGCGACGTTTGTGGAATCTGTTCGGAGGATCGAACGATCTGTAAGGGAGAAGAGAGAGTCTATGGCTAAGAAGAGACCTGCTCAGTTTTAGAGTCAGAGGTTTGGTGGCTTCAAGAAGCCCAGGTTGTCAACACTGGCAGCGATGAGAGGTTCTGGTAGGCCATCTCAGTGGTCTATGAGTAGAGGAAGAGGTTATGTTTCTTCACCATCTAAGACACAAAGTTCGGCTTCTGTGGCAGTGACAGGACCATCTAGGCCTCAAGATGATGTTAGGACATGCTATGCCTGTGGTCAGATAGGGCATATCAGGTCAAGTTGTCCCTACAACGATGTTGAAGTGATGCAGCAGCCGAGACAGAACCTTTAGGGGTCAGAGAGACCACAGCCCAGTGGTAGTAGAGGACGAGGACGCGGTCAAGCGTCTCAGGCTGGATCATCTGCTCAGGGAAGCAGAGGTCGTGGACAGCAAGCAATGACTCGATTCTATGTTATGAATCAGCTGGAGGCGGTAGTCAACCCGCGAGTAGTGACAGGTCAGATGGAGTTATTTCATTCTGATATGTCTTCTTCTTGCTTTATATCTGTTCTGGTTGACCCGGGTGCTACACACTCTTTTATCGCCTATAGTATGCTTGAGAACTATCGTTTACCTATTAGCTGTAAGAAGGATAGTTTGTTGTTAGAAACCCCTCTTGATGGTTCCTCTTTGCTTCGAGAAGAGTGTCCATCTTGTGTCTTGTCTTTCTCAGGACATCGCATTCAAGTGGACCTCATACCGCTTGATATGCATGGTTTCGATGTTATCCTTGGGATGGATACCTTAGAGAGGTATAAGGTTGTCTTGGACTATGGTTCCAAACAGGCAGTGTTTGATGTTGCTGGAGAGAAGTGGATCTTCCAGGGAGATAGGAAGAGTCTTCCGACATGTGTAGTATCAGCTATGGTGGCAGATAAGTTGTTATGACAGGGATGTGAGGTGTTCTTAGCTCACGTGGTAGATACCGTAGTGGATGCCAAGGCAAAAGGTCCTAGCCTTGAGGAGGTGTCAGTTGTTCGTGAGTTTGCAGACATGTTTCCTGAGGAGTTTCCTAGTGTCCCCCCACCCTAAGAGATTGATTTTGAGATCAATCTGGTTCCTGGAACGCAGCCAGTTGCACAGTCAGCGTATAGGATGGCTCCAACAGAGATGGTAGAATTGAAAAAGTAGTTATAGGAGTTGCTGGATAAAGGTTTTATCCGACCGAGTACGTCACCTTGGGGTGCTCCAGTGCTGTTTGTCAAGAAGAAGGATGGTTCGATGCGATTGTGTATAGACTACCGGTAGTTGAAGAACGTCACGATCAAGAACAAGTACCCGTTGCCGAGGATAGATGATTTGTTCGATCAGTTGCGTGGTGCTACAGTGTTTTCAAAGATCGATCTACGGTGAGATGTCGCGGAGAGGCGGAAGAGGAGGTCGAGGTTGCGGGAAGGGGGATAACCCTAGGGGCGGCGCCGTCAATGGGACGAGGGTTCCTTCTCCAGAGCCAGCTTTGGCTCCTCCTGATAGCTCAAGAGCGGCTGAGGGAGCGAAGAGAGACCAGTCGACCCAGGGTGGAGGCAGCTCAGAGGCGTCGTCCTCCTCAACCAAGCGTGCAACTCCACCTTCTTCTCCAACTCGCCCGCCCGATGAGACTGGGGATATCTCGGCAGGAAGCAAGGTGAGCGACTGGCTTTCTGCTAGTAGAGCAGGGTTGCCCTGCGAGGACATCTCTTATGTCAACTACATCGAACCAGTCATCATCGACGGGGTGAAGTGCTTCTCCATTTCGAGCGAGGATGAACCACTTCCATCTTGGCAGGAGTATGTTTCGATTAGATTCACAGGGAGAAAGCCATTTCGAAGCCAGCTACAAGGATGGATTCGCCGTCAGTGGAGGCCAAGTGATGCCTTCGACATCATCGCGAAGGAGACTGAGGGATTCATCGTGAAGCTACCCATGGCGAAGGAAAGAGGGAGAATACTATTCGAGGCGCCTTGGATGATGGACGGTTCTCTAACTATTGTGCAGGCTTGGGAACCTGGTTCCCCTCTCCAGCCTCTCTCATTCCCGAAGCTCCCCATATGGATCAAGATCGAAAATCCAGGGCTGCATTGGACATCGAGAAGGATCAACGGAGTCACTAGCCTCATTGGTAAGCCTCTTGATGTTGAAGACTCCAGCCTCTCTGTTCATTGTTTGGGCAAAGCCACGGCGTGCGTGGAGGTTGCAGCTGGCTCTGTCTTCCCAAGGTCAGTGATGGTCAATATAGACGGGAGTCCCAGGAACTTGAGGGTTGGCTATGTGGCGAAACCTTAGGTATGTTCAGGTTGTTCTCAATTTGGTCATCGTCTGCCCTCTTTCCCCAAGGTCACAGGGAGCAAGCCGATGCAGAGTCAGCTGCAACTGAGAGCCGGAAAGAACAGAAGGCGTGCAGATGTTCGATAGTATGCCGAGGAGAAGAGTCCCAACTGCGGTGAAGTTTCTAGGCCTAGTTCAGAAGCAGAGCATAGGGCGGTTAACCTCCTTGGAGTTCAGTCAGAACCTGATATGAGGAGCTGCTCTCCAACTGAGGTTGCGGGTGCTCTGAATTTGGAATGGGAGATTACTTCCTCCAAACCAGTTGCTACTCTTCCCTGTTTGAAGCAACTCACTCTAGATACTGGGATTTCTATGGAATTCCAGCAGAGGCTCACTTGTAATTCTGATGAAGGGTCCTCGGTTTGCTCTTACGAGTTCGATCAGGAACTAACTGACGATTTCAGTGTGAATAAGGAGCCCAAATCAAAGAAAAAGAAGAAAAGACATAAGAGGACTGGTGCTGAAGAGATTCCCATGCTAGGCTTGTCCGAGTCCATCTAAGGTTTCTCTGCTGATTTTGCGTATGTGTAGGTTTCTGAGTTGAGGTTTTATCCTGGCTGGGATGTCCATTTTACCCTGGTTCACTTAGTTCCCTTGTAGTTGGTTGGATTCCTCTCCAGTAACATATATTTGTGGGTGCTTTGATCGTAGTGGTATTGGTTGGATGATGATTGGTTGCACAAATGCTAGGTGAGACAAAGATGGTCTCTCCCTAATCAGGTTTTGTATCTGGCTTGGAGGCTTTTTTCCTCATTTTTTTGGAGCTTAGTTTGGTGTGGCAGATCATGCGTGCTCTAGGGAGAATGCTTGGATGTGGCAGATTGAGCATTTCTCTTTGTTTCTCTGTATTCCCAGTTATCTTTTGTCCTTTGTTGTAGGCCTATGGCTATTCCTGGTGAATGGTTTGCAGTAGAGAGGAGAGGTGTCTTCATAGATACTTTTGTGGGTGTGCTCAATGATCCTGTGTGTCATCTCTCTGTTTCTTCTGAAGCTATTTTCCTCGTGTTAGTCTTTTTTCTGTTCTTAGGTTTTGGATATGTGGGGTTTTCTTTCTTTCGTTCAGATCTGATGTTTCTTCCTGCGTGGAGACACATAGATCTAGTTATTTCTGAGGCACTTTGTACCTAAAGTTTTGGTTTATAACTACACGTTTTTTGGCCGACCAAAAAAAAAAAGATCGATCTACGGTCCAGATATCATCAGTTGAGGATAAAGGCAGATGACATACCGAAGTCAGCCTTCAGGACAAGGTATGGTCATTATGAGTTTGTGGTTATGCCGTTTGGGTTAACCAATGCACCTGCAGCTTTCATGGACCTGATGAACAGAGTGTTTCGTCCGTTCTTAGATCAGTTTGTTGTAGTTTTTATAGATGACATCTTGATCTATAGTCGGGACAGGCTAGAGCACGAGCAACATCTTCGTCGAGCGTTGACTCTTCTTCGCCAACATCAGTTATATGCCATGTTCAGTAAGTGTGAGTTTTGGTTGGATGAAGTGGCCTTCTTGGGCCATGTGATTTACGCTGAAGGAGTCAAGGTAGATCCAAAGAAGGTGGAATATGTTGCAGATTGGGAACAACCGAAGACGGCGACAGAAGTTCGTAGTTTCCTTGGTTTAGCAGGATACTACCGGAGGTTTATCAAGGACTTCAGTTCGATAACGTTGCCGATGACAAAGTTGACCAGAAAGGATGTACCTTTTGTTTGGGATGACCGATGTCAGCAAGCTTTCCAGAGTCTAAAGGAGAAGCTGACTAGTGCTCCAGTGTTGATCTTGCCAGAGCCTGAGAAAGGCTATGTTGTTTTCTGTGATGCTTCTAAGAAAGGTTTAGGTTGCGTGTTGATGCAGGAAGATCATGTGGTTTCTTTTGCCCCGCGACAGCTGAAGAAGCATGAGGAGAACTACCCGACTCATGACTTGGAGCTGGCAGCAGTAGTCCATGCATTAAAAATTTGGAGACACTATCTGTATGGGGAAGTGTGCGAGATCTTTACAGATCATAAGAATCTGAAGTATATCTTCACACAGCATGAGTTGAACATGCGACAGCGGCGATGGATGAAGTTGATCAACGAATACAACTGCACTATCGAGTATCATCCTGGTAAGGCAAATGTGGTAGCAGATGCGCTTAGCAGGAAGTCTTCTCTATCTTCAAAGAAGGCACAGTTGAGTTCCCTGGTTTGCCATAGGCGAGATATGTTTGTCTCTCTGCGGCAGATGAACGTGCAGATGGAAGTCTCCTTGTTGTCTGGTCTTTTTGCACAGATGCAAGTCAAGCTTACGTTGAGGCAGCAGATCAAGGATACACAACAGACAGATGAGGCGGTATAGTTGATCAGATCAGAGTTCGGCAGTGAAAAGCATGATGGGTTTCATGAGTCCGAGGATGGACTAGTTTGCTATCGTAATAGGATGGTGGTTCTAAATGCTGATGATCTGAGGAAGTTGGTGCTTGAGGAAGCACACACGTCGATGTATGTCATGCATCCAGGTGTCACCAAGATGTATCATAGTCTGAAGGACTTGTATTGGTGGCCCAGTATGAAGAGAGATGTGGCTGAGTTCGTGGCTAGATGTGCGGTATGTAAGCAAGTGAAGGTTGAACATCAGAAGCCGGCAGGTACGTTGCAACCTTTGTCGATGCCGCAGTGGAAATGGGATCATATGACCATGGATTTTGTAGTTGGTCTACCCAAGACAACTAGGAATCATGATTCCATTTGGGTGATAGTGGATAGATTTACGAAGTCTGCCCATTTCCTGCCTATGAAGACAACGTACACAGCTGAAAAGCTCACTCAAGTATATGTGGATGAGATAGTCCGTTTACATGGTGTGCCAACAACGATAGTATCTGACAGAGGTCCTCAGTTTACCAGTCGTTTTTGGGAACAGTTGCACAGAGCGTTAGGAACGCAGTTGAGGTTCAGTACAGCCTTTCATCCGCAGACAGATGGACAGTCTGAAAGGACTATTTAGATTGTGAAGGATCTCCTTCGAGCTTGTGTTTTGCAGTTCCTAGGCAGCTGGGATGTTCACCTGAGTTTGATAGAGTTTTCTTATAACAACAGTTATCAGCGAAGCATCGACATGGCTCCTTATGAAGCTTTGTATGGGAGGAAGTGCAGATCTCCTTTGTGTTGGTAAGAGTCCGATGAGTATCAGCTTTTGGGTCCTGAGTTAGTGCAGAAAATGACAGATAAGATCAAAGTGATACAACAACAGTTGAAAGTGGCATAGGACAGGCAGAAGTCTTATGCAGACAATCACCGACGACCGTTGGAGTTCCAGGTAGGAGACAAAGTATATCTTAAGGTCTCACCTTGGAAGGGTGTGTTGAGGCTTGGACGAAAGGGTAAGTTGGCACCCAGGTATATGGGGCCTTACCCAGTCTTAGCACGTGTCAGAAAGGTAGCTTATGAGATAGAGTTACCTCCTGAGTTGCACAAGTTGCATCCAATTTTCCATGTCAGTATGCTAAAGAAAAGTCATCCAGACTCAGGTACAGTGATACAGCCAGTTGAGGTTGAGCTTGATACAGATGTGACCTACGAGGAAGGTCCTATGGCGATTCTTGACAGAAGGGTCAAGAAGCTGAAAAAGAAGGACCTGGTTCTTGTGAAAGTTCTTTGGCAGTGTCGTGGCGTCACAGAAGCCACGTGGGAGCTTGAGGACAAGATGAGGAGGAAGTATCCCTCGCTTTTCTCTTCGGATTTCGAGGACGAAATCCCTTAAAGGGGGTTAGATTCTAAGGACCCTGACCTGCGTTTAGGGCTTACCCTGTTTGCTCTGCTTAACCTTAATGGTTTGATGCTTGCTAATCACCCTTGAGTGGTGATTAGGGTTTGGTTTTGCTTTGTTGAGGGTTGAAGGTGCTACTTGCAAATAAACCTAAGTCCAGGGTTTTGGGAGCAAGTTTGTCACCTTGAGAGGTGTTCTTCTCTCTCTTTGCTTCCTCTAGGGTTGAGAGGAAGGCTTGGGCTTGTTGCTTGAGTTCTTTGGGCCTTTGTTGAGCTTGTTTGGGCTTTGAGGTACCTTGTTTGGGCTTGCTTGGGCCTTGTGTCGGCCAAGTAGAGCTTGTATCGGCCAAGTAGAGCTTGTGTCAGCCTAGAGTGGAGCTTGTGTCGCCCATGGTGCTTGGTCCAACCTTGGTCATGTTTTGAGAACACATGGTGCACATCTTGGACAAGTGTCTTTTGTCTTGCAAGAGTAGTGGCTTGAGTTTGTGGACATGTGTCCCTTGGGTGGAAGACACATAGCAAGTGTTTACCTTGGTTTCTCCTCCTTTCTCATCTATATAGGTGGTCCCTTCCTTAGCTTGAGGCCCCTTTAGTTCCTCTCCTTCTTGTGCACGACACACTCTTCCTTTCCTTTGCTTGGTGGCCGACACACCCTTGCGTGAGCAGCTTGGAGGCCGACACACCCTTGGAGAAGGAGGTGGTGGCCGATACACACCCTCTTGGAGGAGCTTTGGTGGCCGACAACCTTGGAGCTCAAAGTGCATCTTCTTCCTTGGAGCTTAAGGCGGGTTGCATGACTCTAACCCTAACTACTCTATCCTCTTCTCTCATATGTTGTCTTAATCTTTCCTTTATATATTAGTAGTTGGTTCTTGTTTAGCTTGCATGTTGGCCGATCCATGTGTGTTAGGGTTTAGGAGAGCAACACTCCTTTCTCCCCTTGGTCTAGATGAGTGAGCTTGAGCTCTAATACCATGAGCAACACCCCTCTTTCCTACCCGATTGAGGTGAGCACATGACTTAGTAACTTGAGCAAGACTCTCCTCTCACCTTGGGAAAGATGGTGAGCTCATTTAGATGGCTTGAACCTTGGTCGAGATGTGTGGGGAGGTGCTGCCCGACAGCCCTAGCCCTAGTTCTCTCTTGCACGGTTGGAGTGAGCAAAGTTTCTCTTTTTATACCTTGGGCGGGTGAGCAACCTGATCCTGCTCGCCCTGAGCCAGCTCTGCCCGACAGGCTGCTCGCCCGGTAGCTTGGCTCGTCTAGCCTTTGTTGCTCGCTTGGTTTTCCCTTGCTCACCTACACGCGTGTCGCCCAACACCCTGGCTTTGCTCGCCCGATACTTCTTTGGCTCGCCCGACACGCCTTGCTCACGCGGCTTTTCTTTTGGCTCGCCCAGTAGCTTAGCTCACCCGATAGCTCAGTGTGCTGCTCACCTGGTTTCCCCCTGACACGCCCTACTCGCGTGATTTTACCCTACACGCCCGGCCTAGCTTGTGTCGCCCGACACACGAGTTGCTCACCCGACATATGAATGGCTCGCCCGACAGAGGAGCCTTGCACGGCTCGCCCGACACATTGCCTTAACACCTGAGATATGCTCGCACGCCCGATAACCTTGAGCATGTTGGAACTGCATGCCTGACAGGGCTGCACGCTTACCCGCTTTTTAGGGTTGTGCTCTGCCCACTTGCTAGGGCTGCACGCCCGATAGTATTAGATGAGTAGGGGCTCTACCCGAGATGGCTTTAGTGAGGGTTCATGGTGTCTCTTGTGAGGGCACGTCCTGTTATGATGCTCTTATGATGATTCTTTGCTTGATAACGAGAATTATGTTCTTGTGGTTAAAGTACATGCGTATGTATGTAACTACTCTATTCCCTTTAATGTCAAATATGATCTTCAGCATACATTAGGGTTGCTTGATAGTGTGCTTACATGTGTAACATTATGATGAGGCATGGATATGATTATTGTTGTCATGTTGTGCTAACAATGCACTTAACCCTAATTGTTACACTATGGTTGTAGTTGTAGTCTCTTGATTATTCATCCGGTTATTGAATGATGCTAACCATGCAGGTAATGCTTAGCCCAATGAAAGGCTATGAGAATTGGGTAAATGAACACTGTGATGACAGGTGTATTATGAATGATGTTCCATGATGATGATGAAAGCCTTAAGAGGCTAATGGCACTATGTGATGAGGGATTGAGATCCCATGATATGTGATGATCCTTGAGAGGGATCTAGATGGTTGGCAAGAGGCCAAGTGATAACATGTGATGTGAGATCCTTGTGATGGATCAGTGTGATGTAAATTGTAAGAACTGCATAATGTGGAGTTTATGCTGTTTACTTTCTGTTATATATTGCATGTTATACAACTTGGTTGAATCTTGCAATCAATCTAAAAGATAATAATTAATCATAATGGAATCTATCATGTAGCTTTCCCTGGCCATAGATTCATCACCAGTTAGGATAGGGTGATGATGAAATGGGTTCTCCTGCGGATTAACCCGGAGCGCATATTTTTGAATATGCAGGGTTTCTCCTAGCCTAAAATAGAGAGGTGAAATGAGTGCAGCTGCGGTTGCAGACTCGGATGTGTGATGAGCATGGTGAACATGGCCCATGGCTCCAGATATGTGATATATCGAGCATGAATGGGGTCATGGCTCAGAGCAGGATGTTTAGACACGTGGCTCAGTTTTACTAGCGTCGTGACCTGTACCAAGGCGGGCTAGGTAGAGGGTAGCCTGAAGAGCTAACCCTGTGGCTTATGACCACTTCAGCATGAGACTACGGTCCTGCTTATGCATACTCATGTTCCACGGCAGAGGGTAGCCTGAAGAGCTAACCCTATGGCTTTGACCACTTCAAGCATGAGACTGCGGTCCTGCTTATGTTATACTTATGTACGGACATGAGGCGGAGAAGGTCTTGGATTCCAGCTCTTCCATTGACCTTATATGGCACCGGCTATGGGCTTCGCAGCCGAAGGTTGGAATTGAACGGTACGGTTCAATTCCTCAGGGCATAATAAAACGTAATCCAGCCATTTAGTATGTACTGTTTAAGACTAACACGAAACATTGGTTGAGGCCTTGTTTGTGTAGTTAACTTTAATTATCTTGCAGTTGCTTGTGTATTACTCCTATGTGGTAAGTTTTATATATATATTTCATCTCGTCAATCATGTCCCATTGAGAGGTATGCAGGTTATATGCCTTTTTGGTACAGCTGGTAAATTGTATGGTATAGATGGCCTTGCTTCTCATAAACTATTTCTGTTATATTCCTTATCAATATATCTGCTCATATAAATGCTTATCTAAGGTTTTGTAGTTTTGGCGCGGAGTTATGCCTCCCGCTGGGACAATGTTCAATTGTCTCACTCCGCTGGTTTGTACCCTTGTTAGGTGGTCGAGCTTGTCGTGGTGGTGGTCGCGGAGTTGCGGCCGAGCAGCGAGAAGATTGGTAGAAGGCAAGCTTTGGAGATGCTGCTATTTTGATGTTTTGGTGTAGAGTCTAGAGTCATCCCTGTACTCTCAGGTCCTTGGCGGTGTTTTGACGATGTTTTACGATGTATGACTGAGATCGTTTGTATATCCTGCTGATGGCCAGATGTGGGCCTTTATATGTATGAACATGTGGTGAACTCATTGTTATGACAAGACAGCTGTTGCTCTAAGCTGTGGACATATATCCAGGCTTGTATGGATATGTATATAATATGTTTTCTTGCAGGATATGG
Organism: Alisma plantago-aquatica; assembly: GCA_963693085.1. NCBI lineage: Eukaryota > Viridiplantae > Streptophyta > Magnoliopsida > Alismatales > Alismataceae > Alisma > Alisma plantago-aquatica. The sequence goes on from OY856409.1 coordinate 39,762,700, forward strand.
ACTGGAATGTAATATGTTTCCTAGTTTATCAGTTTTCTGCAATCGGTTTTAATTAACCCGTGTTTTTGATAAGCTGTGGTTATGGTGATTTCCGCACATTTTCGCATAACACCTCGTTATCTGTGTGATAATGGGATGTGTTGCCACATTTATAATCTATCTGTAGAAGACGGAATCACTCCTACAATGATCATGTTAGTTCTGGAATTTTAGGAGTATGGACATTCTTCTTTGTCTGACCTTTGTGATATATGAGTGTCCTGGTTCATCACTATTAGATGTATAACTTGTATCATATCATATGATATGTGGGTTGGACTCTATTGGCCCATATAGAGTCTAATCGAGTATGGAAGTCTCTAGACTCATGCCCCTCTCGTATATAAAGGAGAGGCATTTTCTTGCAATTAACATATTTTCAATAAATTATCACTAGATCATCAAGACCATTCCCCTTCTATATGGTGTCAGTACATTGGTCCTAATCCTAGATAGAAAGAGAGAAGAGTCTTCTGACCATGGGTGGCCTCCCGATCTAGGTTGTCTTCCCCCCAAGGTCATATCTATCACTCTCTTCATAGAGCATCTCCATCACCCTCTTTGTAGGATCATATTTATCACTCTCACTCATGGTAGGGTTTCTTTTATCTCCATCACCATCATCATCATCTATAACTCCACATTAGATAAGTATCATCTTCATCATCATCTAGAACTCCCCTTATCCTCGTCTTTCCCTATTTTCCCTTCCTTGGGTTTATCTTCTCTGAGGTTTGTCTTCCCCAAGCACGAAGTCTAGATGTAACTGTCCTCCAGTCCTCTATGGAAAAAAACTAGCCACACAAACAAGTAGAATTTATCTCCAATGTTAGCAACCCCACAATGATCCTATTCATGGTGGAAGTCATCTCAATTTTCTTCTACTATGCAATCTCTTAAACATCTTTCAATCTTTCATATCTAAGGTACACATCTACCTCTAAAATTCATCCATGGATTTAGGACAATATTTCTCCAGTATTTCTACATTGGTCTTGACCTGATCTATTGGTTGAAACTACCCTACAAGTAGGTTGCATGACATGGAAGTCACATGCATTGTTCTGGAAAGCGGTATGCGGTGTATGGGTGGCGAGGGTACAACATAGAGTATATGTGGTATGCGGGAGTATATAGGGGAGTATATACGGTTTTGGATTTTTGTTTCAATAAACCAATTATATATATAATGATATTTGAGATAATAAAATAATATATAGAGTAGGCATGTATATACATTTACATATAAACATTAATATGCATGTATGTATGATGTATGATATGCTTATATATGTATATATGTTTATATATTCAATGTGTTTTTAATAAATGTACAAATACTAAAATGTATTTAAATCAATGTACACATATGTGTAGAGCGTATGTATAAATGTTGATAAATCAAAATGTATATATACATGTACAAAAATGTGATTATATATTTATTGTATATGGATGTTACATGTTAATATAACAAAAGGCATGCATATAAATATGCAATTTTGTGTGAAATTTTTTATATGTATTACAATGTATATATATAAATCAATGATTATATATTTAGATTTAAATATATAATGAAATGTGTGTATATGTATGCATGTATGCATGAAATGCATGGACATAAGTTGTGGGCTTTTGAAAAAGCGGAGTTTAATTGGTCGCTTAATCGGCCAAGTAGGAGTATATGTGGGTCATGACTGCTTAGTGGGCTGATTAACAATATGAGGTGTGATTGGGTAACTGAATAAGTATATGCGTGAGTATATGCAGCTATGCAGACCAATTTCCCGAATAGTGGTCACATGCATGGTGTATAACTTCATTCATAATAGAATTTTGTATCAACACAGCGTGCAGGCATACAACATGGCATGTCGCTATAAATTTGTTCTAGTCAACACGTCATGTCAGCTTGCAACATGACTTTTGGAAAGTTAAATATCCTACAAAATTTTTTACATAGGAGACAACACTCATTAAGAGAAATGCTTTTGGAAATGTTAATATCCTACTAAACTTCACACCTCTTTGATTAATCAATAAACAAAAAATCTATATATGGACAAACTGTAAAATGTAGGGTTTCTAGGTCCATATATTTGTTATTCATGCTATGATCATGAAGACAACATTATCTGCACTTTTTTTAATATTAACTTTTTAAAAAATTATGAGATTATTTTTTCCATTTTCAAAAAGTTGAAGAATGCATATTCATCCTAGTTTAGTGAAAATTTTAGTCCAGTTTTGTAATTAGATCTCATACTTTGACCTAGAAATAGCTTTGTTTAATTTTTGTTTAGATTTTACGTCAACTCTATAAGGATTTTGATATTTTTCTTGAGTCTCTTTACAAGTTTAGAGTTTTATCTCACCATACCAGCCATACCAGCATGATTTAGGGGGTCTCATGATGGAGCCTCCACCTACGTGGAGTTACGTGCACCACTAAAAATCCTAGAGATAGAAGATCTCTAGGTTTAGCCTTACTTATACTAAGTTAAAACTCCACCGACGTATGCTAGGATACGTGGAAGTCTTATCGCAGTATAGTTAAGGGTCGAAACCTCGAGACAACGGTCTTGTTGTTGCCAACAAGATGGAAAACGTTCTAATTTCACTTAATCACTCAATAGTTGGTATTTAGATCAAAAGGTTGATTTGGTTGTTTTTAAACTAAGTGCAAGTAAAGTAAAGAAAGCAAGTAAATCTAGATTGTTAACAATGATGAAAGATCACTAGGGTGTAATCGGTTTTTCACCGCCACTACACATCGATCAACACATGCAAAGCAAAACTTAACCTGCAAAAAGAGTTCGGTTAGTTAGTATCCTTGTAGACCTAGCCTCCTTTCGGATAATCTAGCTACGAGAAGTGCGGGAATGTTGCAACGCCAGCCATTTCCGAACAAATGGTCACATTACTTTGCATCATTCCCCTCGCAAAGTGTGTTCCTCGACATACCAAGGTTGCACTTCCATACATCAACTGATTCCATTTCATAGTATGAAAGTGCAACAGGTGATAGTGAGTTTACTCCACTTCTTGGGATACACTTCTGGATACCGAAACAGATGCATGGTGGATACATGCACCAAGAACCAACATGCAAACGAGTTTCGAATCTAATAGTACAAACATAGACAATTCATACTAAAAGATAAAGGATAACACAAGTTGGAGATCAAGAAACATGCATTCGTTAATCGTTTGATGTTGAATAACAAAGATAAGAACTCTCTATTACAACCTAAGGATTACATTTTACATGATATGAAAGTATGGGTAGCGGGGCTACTCCCCGCACCCTAGTGAAGAAGACTACTCCCTCATGACTAGGACCAAGAAGGAGGCGAGAAGAGAGAGAGAGCATCATCCCCACAAGGAGGGAGGAAAGTCAACTCCTTGGGGAGAGAGAGAAACGATCCACCGGTCTTTGTAGGTTGCACGATGAGGAGGTCTCCTCTTCCCACCTTCTTGGCGAAGAAGGAGAAAGCAGCTTCAGGATGGAGTATGGATCTCAGATCAACAGCCTCAGGGCGGAGGATGGAAGTGGCAGGAGCTCTGGAACGATTGGGGCAGCCTTTCGACGTCTGAGAATTGTTGTCTTTGAAGTGACCTTTGGGGTCTTATTTATAGGCTTAAGTTGAGCGCAAACGGTCTTGAGACCGTTTGGGGTTCTCAAACCATTTTCCTTTATGCGGTCTCTGAGATCGTTTAGTCTTATGTGGTCTGGGGACCGTATAGCCTTCATTCGGTCTTGGGACCGTATGACCTTCATGCGGTCTTGGGACCGTATGGCCTTCATGCGGTCTTGGGACCGTTTGGCCTTCATGCGGTCTTGGGACCGTATGGCCTTCATTCGGTCTTGGGACCGTATGGCCTTCATTCGGTCTTGGGACCGTATGGCTTTCATTCGGTCTTGGGACCGTATGACCTTCATGCGGTCTTGGGACCGTATGGCTTTCATTCAGTCTTGGGACCGTATGACCTTCATACGGTCTTGGGACCGTATGGAGTCTTTGCAATTTTTTTTTGTGTTTTCCTGTAACGATAAAGAAAAGAAGTTAGTTTATTGGTATATCAGCAATAAAGTAAAAAGCTAATGATTCTATCTAATTTATCTAAGAAAAAGTATGAAAAATTAAGGAGAACTAATAAGATAACGTCACAAAATGGGAGGTTATCACCCCCCTAACTTAGAGTCTAGCTTGTCCTCAATTTAGATATAGCTAAGGCATGTAGTGGCAAGGCGATTTTATTTAGTTAGGGTTTCCATGCTCTTGCTTCAATTCTAGACCAGAGATCTACCGATGTCTTATTAGGGCTTCTACTTACACTAACTCTTTCGAGTATCAAGAGTTGCGTGGATCTCAGGTTCCTTTCATATCGCGAGTCTCGCATTGGGACCACCTTCCTTATTACGTGCAAGTCATCGACTCTAATCAGTTTTATACTTCTTTTGAGAAACCTACCAGCAGCTAGAGTGGGTATGAGGGTTGGCTTAAAAAGGCTTATTGTGTAATTCCCCCTTCAAGTGGGGGAGGGTTTGTCCTATGCTTTTAGGGTCTCGGTACTGGGCACGACACATCTTCCTTCATGAGGGAAGCTGAATGTACCGGCCGACCGAGTCCTTTATCAGCCTTTTCATATATTAGGAGACCTTAGGATCTCACTACCGGGCACGACACATCTGCCTTCGTGAGGGTAGCTGAATGTACCGGTCGGGTGAGATCTTTATTGGCTCTTCATATAGGTCCTTATGCGTGGCACAACTCTCATGTTTTTATTCAACACTCTGGCTTTTATTCGAAACTCATAGGCTTAGGAAGTGGGTTTTTGTTAGGATTTTTGATTGGGCGGCCAAGCCTCTTTTATTGAAAGAAGAAAACTGTTCTTAGGGTTCCTGACATGCACTGTATTTTTATTTGGTGGTCCGCTTGTGAGATTTCTTGATTTTGGATTTCCCCCTTATTTCCCTCTTGACCTTGAGAGTTTTTGGTTTGCTTTGGCCCTGAAGTTGACCTGTGAAGAGTCTGAGATAGAATTGAAGTAAAAGCATAAAAACCGATTGTGCATGTAATTTATAAATTCACCATTCATGCCTATATGCTAATCTTGTTATTTATTCTTGAGGACTACTTTATCTCTAACTTAGCTAGGGGTGATTCTTTCCAGGATGAACGTTATACTTAAGAGTTATTTTATTGAAGAAATTACTGGGAAAAGTCTAAATATGAACAGAAAGTTTTGAAAATGATGTGCGGAAAAGTATGAGTTAAGGGAAGGAGTAGAGATAGAAGGGTTGAAGAAGAATGATACCTCGCCCTTGTCCAGTGCACTCCCCCCTAACTTATCACTCACTCTGTCCACATAGTGTCAAAGTGATAGGTTGAGAAGTGCATGGACAAGGGCATTAGGCTTCTGTTAATCCTTTATTTGCCCCATGAGTTCTGAGTAAGGTGGCTGCGAGCTTTCCACGTAGTGTGTGGTAGTCCACTTCTGTCATGTCCTCTATAGGCTTGTGAAGGGCCACAATTGTATGCAGAGCTCAATTGTTTTGGTCTTGAGACCGTTTGGTCTCAAACGGTTTTGGGTATTCTTCTTTTTTTTTTTACAGGTTTGGGGGTCGGATGGTCCCAAACAGTTTGGAGACCGAATGGTCCCAAACGGTTTGGAGACCGAATGGTCTCAAATGGTTTGGAGACCGAAAGGAAGATGAACCGCGTGGGAGACGAACCGCGCGACCGCTCGTCGGCAGGGAACTGTGACGGAGACGACGGGTAAGCATGTCGACGTTACCGACAGCGATGGTGGCAACGACAGAGTTCGAAAATCCGCGACCGTCTGGCGGTGGTGTAATCCATTGAACTGCTGGGTGGTCTACCTGTAAGTGAGGGAGGCGAGAATGTTGGGCGCGGTGAGCAGCAGAGCAGGAGCGCGGGAATGCGCAGGGACGACGACGGTGCCGGAGACGACAGTGAAGAAGCTGAGTTGACGGCGGGGTGATGAAACAGCGGTGGAGATGACGGCAACGTCAGAGAAGGAAACGAGCGCGAAAACGAAGTTCTGGAATGAAACAGGGAAGTCGAGAATTCGGGGTTCTAGAAGAAAGAACGGGGGGCAGGGGGGTATTTATAGGATTTGGGGGGGGGAGGGGCACCCCTAACCGTTGAGGTTTTTGTTTTTAAGACCTTGTGTTTTTATGTTTGTTTTTAGATTATGTGATTTTTATGTATTTTTAGATTAATGATGAAAGAACTTAAAGAAAGGAAATAAAAAACTAGAAAATTAGAAAGGTGATACTCAGGTCTTGGGTTGCCTCCCAAGAAGCGCTTTGGTTTAACGTCGCTGGCTCGACAAAATTCTACTGCAGCTATGCTGATGTTATAGGATCTTGGATCTCTATAGTTTGTCTTGATAATTTGTCTGCTAGAGTGTGGTATTTCTTTAATCTATGACCATTAACGGTCCTTTCTCCTCCATTATCATCGAGAATAATGACAGCTCCTGTCGGGTAGATATGTTTGATTGTGAAAGGCCCCGACCATTTAGTATGCAGTTTTCCAGGAAACATTTTTAGTCTGGAATTGAATAAGAGGACTTTATCTCCGACGATTATATCCTTTCTTTTTATGTGGCCATCGTGCCACATCTTGGTTTGTTCCTTGTAAATTCTTGCATTGTGGTAGGCTGTCATTCGCAATTCTTCTAGTTCTTGGAGTTGAAGTTGTCTGAATTCACCAGCGCCTTTGAGATCAAAGTTTAGTTACTTAATGGCCCACCAAGCCTTATGCTCTAATTCAACTGGCAAATGGTAAGACTTCCCATACACTAATCGAAACGGTGTTGTTCCAATTAATGTTTTTAAAGCTGTGCGGTAGGCCCATAGAGCGTCAGATAGTTTGGTGGACCAATCGGTGCGGTGCCTATTGACGGTTTTTTCTAGGATAGCTTTAATTTGCCTATTGGAGACTTCAACCTATCCACATGTCTGTGGATGATACGGTGTGGAAATTTATGGTTGACTCCATATTTTCTTAATAAGGCTTCAAAGCTCCGTTCCAAGAAGTTTGATCCACCGTCGGATATTATCATTCTTGGAACACCAAACCTGGGGAATATTATCTCTTTAAACATCTTGATTACCGGTTTTGAATCACAAGAAATGGTTGGTAGAGCTTCTACCCATTTCGAAACGTAATCCACAGCAACTAAGATGTACATGAATCCGTAAGATGGGGGGAAAGGACCCATGTAATCTATTCCCCATACATCGAAGAGTTCGATTTCTTGCCATATATTCAATGGCATTTCATTTCTTTTGGTTATCCCCCCGGATAGTTGGCATTTGTCGCAAGATCGCATGTAATCATGTGCATCCTTTGTAATGTTTGGCCAGTAAAAACCAGATTGCAGGACTTTGAGGGCTGTCTTCTTAGAACTCATGTGGCCCCCAGTAGGGCCTGAGTGACAGTGCTCTAGAACCGAGGTGATTTCCATCTTCGGAATGCATCGACGAAAAAGGCCATCTGCGCATAAGCGGAATAGGTAGGGCTCATCCCAGAAATACTGCTTAGCGTCATGAATGAATTTCTTTTTGTCATGGTAAGATGTAGACGGATGGATGATTCCTGTTGCCAAATAATTAACAATATCAGCGTACCAGGGAAATCCAGTAGTAATCTTCATTAGTTGATCATCTGGTAAAGAGTCTCGAATGGGTAATTTATCGGAATCTTTAGCTTCAATATGACTGAGGTGATCCGCGACGACATTTTCAACCCCACTTTTGTCTTTAATCTCTAGGTCAAACTCCTGAAGCATTAAAACCCATCTGATAAGTTGGGGTTTAGCATCTTATTTTTGGACCAAATATCGTATCGCAAAATGGTCAGTATGTACTATGACTTTTGACCCGATTAGGTAAGACTGAAATTTTTCAAAAGCATAGATAACTGCCAGGAACTCTTTTTCAGTGGTAGTATAATTCTTTTGTGCTTCATCAAGCATTTTGGAGGCGTAATATATGACGTAAGGCTTTTTGTCTATCCTTTGACCAAGGACTGCCCCTATAGCATAATCGCTAGCATCACACATAATTTCAAACGGTTGAGACCAGTCAGGAGCTCTTAGGATAGGGGCAGAGATAAGGGCATTCTTCAGAGTTGTGAAGCTATTAATGCATTCTTGGTCAAATATAAAATCAGCTTCTTTGGTCAGGCTTTGCTACTTTTGAAAAATCGCTAAAATCAACTAAAGAGATAAGGGCATTCTTCAGAGTCATTGGCTTTGCTACTTTTGAAAAATCTTTTATAAATCTCCTGTAGAATCCTGCATGACCAAGGAATGCCCTGACTCCTCTGATGTCTTTAGGTGGAGTTAGCTTTGAGATGACATCTACCTTTGCTTTATCCACTTCAATCCCTTTACTACTTACTCGATGTCCTAGGACCACACCTTCAGTCACCATAAAGTGACATTTTTCCCAGTTCAAGATCAGGTTGGTGTCCTCACATCTTTGCAGGACTTTTCCTAAATTGAGTAAACAGACGTCGAAAGAATTTCCGTATACAGAAAAATCATCCATGAAGACTTCCATGATAGATTCTGTTAATCCAGTGAAGATAGAGTTCATACATCTTTGGAAGGTTGCGGGTGCATTACATAACCCGAAAGGCATCCTTCTGAAGGCATATGTTCCAAAAGGGCAGGTGAAAGTGGTTTTTTCTTGATCTTCAGGTGGATTGGGATTTGGTAAAATCCTGAATATCCGTCAAGGTAACAGAAAATTTTTTGGTGAGCGAGTCGTTCGAGAACTTCATCCAAGAAGGGCAAGGGGAAATGATCTTTCATTGTTGCTTTGTTAAATTTTCTGTAGTCAATGCACATTCTCCACCCAGTTACTGTTCTAGTAGGTACCAGTTCATTTTTGTCATTAAGAACAACAGTGGTCCCCCCTTTTTTAGGGACCACCTGCACGGGACTTACCCATTGAGAATCCGAGATTGGGTAGATGATGCCTGCTTTCAGAAGTTTGAGAACCTCGAGGCGAACTACCTCCTTGAGATTAGGGTTCAACTTTCTTTGATGTTCCCTTGATGGTTTGAATTCTTCCATCATAGGCAATTTGTGCATGCATAAAGCTGGATTTATACCCGTCAAGTCAGTCATCTTGTATCCGATAGCTTTCTTGTGTCTCTTTAGTTCATCAAGAAGTCTGTCTTCTTGGTCTACTTCCAGAGTGGAGCTGATAATCACTGGACAAAGTTTCTCGTTGTCGAGAAAGACATGTTTGAGTCCTTCGGGTAGGGCTTTCATTTCAGGAGCCTTAGGTGGCTCGGTTGCTTCTATAATGGTGACAGCCTTAAGTTCTTCAAAGGTGGTCGTTGGGGCTTCTTCAGCTTTTTCTAAGTATTGAAGGCATTGTTGCACTAGTTCATTTTCCGAGAATTCTACTTCCGGATTAGTCAAGGTATTTTCCAATTCATCAGGGGTTCAGACATTTCTAATTGGGACATTTGATATATAGCATCCAGGAGAAAAACTTCCTCTTGAATGCTTGGACCTTTCATGCTATTAAGAACTCTGAAATGAAAAGCTTCCTTCCCAAGTCTCAAAATAATAGTCCCTGCTTCTACATCAATAAGCGCTCGGGCGGTAGCTAGGAAAGGTCTGCCGAATATTATCAGGTATCTTAGGTCTTCTTGTATGTCCATAATGACGAAATCGCACGGAACATAAGAATTCGTTCCAATCCTGACAGGTATATCTTCAATGATTCCAAGGGGAGTAGTTATGGTAGAGTCGGCTAATTGAATTGTTATTTTCGTAGGTAACAAATCAGTGAAACCTAATCTTTTACACATAGAGTAAGGCATGATGGATATACTTGCCCCTAAATCTGCTAAGCCCTTCTTGCTGGAGCCATTTCCAATAAAACACTGAATACCGAAGGAACCTGGGTCCTTCTTTTTCTTTGGCATTTTGTTAAGCAGAATGTCTGAAGTGGTCTGAGCTAGTTTCACTGTTTTGTTCTCTTCTGTCATGTATTTTCTTGATAGAAGGGTTTTCAGGTATTTAGCCCAAGCGGGCACTTCGGAAAGAGCATCGAGAAATGGTATATCAATGTATAGTTTCTTCATAGCTTCTTTGAATTTATGGAACCTGGTGTCCATTTTGGTTCCTTTCAGCCTGTCCGGATAAGGAATTCTGGGTGGAACTTCTGGCATTGGTTCCCTTTCTTTTTCTCTTTCAGTAGTTGTAATAGGTTTTTCCTTTTCATTGGTTGAGCTTTCTGTTGGGGAAAGAATAACTACATCCTCATCATCATGGATGATTCTATTGGTATCGGGAAGGACACGACCAGACCTTGTGGTGACAACATTCAGTTGCTCAGGTCTATTTTGGTCATGCCTTGGGTTTGCCTCTGGTTGCCCAGCTAAGGTAACTGCTGGTGGTTTTAACTGAGCAGCAATCTGTGCTAATAGGGCCTCTACAGCCTTTTGTTGAGCCTGTTGGTTTGCAAGCATGGTTTGCTGAGACTGTAGCATCTGTCTAATCAAAGAAATTTCATCAGATGGTTGGGGAGGGGCACTCCTCTATTGATATTGAGTGACTTGTTGCCCTTGTGGTTGCTGTGGAGGTGCTGTTAACTGTGGTTGTTGTGGCTGCTGCAACTGAGGTTGTTGCAGCTGTGGGTGCAGTCCTTGAGGGGTATATTGGTAAGAGGGATTCCTAGGATAATTGGATCGTTGGAACCCATTTCTATAATTCCCTTGATTTTGGTTGAAGTTATTCTGAAATCCTGGTGGTTGTCTATTGAAAGATCCACCTTGTGTCTGTTGTTGTGGATTGGCAGTCCCTGCAGAATTCCCGTATTGAAAACCAGGGTGGTTTCTTGGTTTGTCTAGATTGTAATACACCTGGCCAGGTATTGAGTGAATGGATTTGACTTGCTCTGGTATTTGGTCCTCGGGATGTTCAATAATGGGTTCATATTGCGGCACTGGTGGTTGTAGATCCATCATAACATTGTATAATAGACCACATGATAATGTGGGATGATCGGAAGCATGACAAGCTTCGCAAGTTCTAGTAGCTGCTTTTACTTGTTGAAACTGGGAGCTTTTCTTCTTGTCGTATTCTCCAAAAGAAGTTTCGAGAGCTTGTTGCTTAGTAGCAATAGTCTTTAGGGCTTCTGCAATGGCCTTGAGTTCCATGGATTCTTCAGCCTTGTAGACTTTAAGGACTCCCTTAGATTGGTTAGACGACCTTCCCCAATTGGATTGGTTCTCGGCCCCTAACGTAACTATATTCCAGGCATCTTCATAGTTCTTTCTCATAAAGTTTCCTCCAGATGAGGAGTCTAAAAATTGCTTGATATCATCACTTACTCCTCTATAGAATGTTTCTATTAGTTGATTTTGAGATATGCCATGATGAGGGCACTTTCTCAGGAGTTCTTTGAATCTTTCCCAAGCTTCCACAAGTGTTTCTCCGGGTAGTTGGGCAAAGTGATTAATCTGTCCCCTGATCTCATAGGTTAGTGAAGGTGGAAAGAATTTCTCAAGAAACTTTTCTTCTAGGGGGTCCAAGTAGTGATGATAGGGTGCCTATCTAAAGCATTGTACCAACTTAGAGCTCTTCTAGATAAGGTGAAGTGAAAGAGGTGTAACATTATTGCCTCCATAGCAACTCCCGCTTGAGGTACAAGATGACAAACTGACTTGAATCTCTTGAGATGATCCATGCAATTGGCTCGAGATCCTCCAGAGAAAGAGATGCCTTGCATGATCTGGATCCATTGCGTCCGGATTTCAAAGTTTGGTATGTTAATAATCGGTGGTCGGACTGGGTGATCATCTTCATAATTCTTTGGGACTGCATAGTCCCGAAGTTGCTTGTTTCTTAGCGCTAATTGAGCAGCAACGTTCTCGGCTTGGATGCGGGCTTGTTCCTCAGCTCGAATCTCGGCAATGAGTTGTGCTCGTTGTGCAGCTATGTCAGCGTCGACTCTTTCTGCAACGAGGCGTTGCTCCTCTGCCATCTGTCTGGCACTTTGGCGATTAAGTCTAATCCTTCGATGGAAACTTCTTTCTACCTCAGAGTCGTACTCTGGTTCAGGGGAGAATCCGATGTGATGCGGAGTTTGCATACACGTCTTCTACATGAGTAGAAGGAAATTCACACGTTTAGATGATGAAGAGAAACAAAGAAATCAAGAAGATTTGGAGTAATGGTTAAAAGAAAGTGTAAAATCCTAACCAACTAACAAGGTACTAAATGAAATTAGAACGTTCCGTTGTCCCCGGCAACGACGCCAATTTTTGATGGAGCCTCCACCTACGTGGAGTTGCGTGCACCACTAAAAATCCTAGAGATAGAAGATCTCTAGGTTTAGCCTTGCTTATACTACGTTAAAACTCCACCCACGTATGCTAGGATACGTGGAAGTCTTATCGCAGTATAGTTAAGGGTCGAATCCTCGAGACAACGGTCTTGTTGTTGCCAACAAGATGGAAAACGTTCTAATTTCACTTAATCACTCAATAGTTGGTATTTAGATCAAAAGGTTGATTTGGTTGTTTTTAAACTTAGTGCAAGTAAAGTAAAGAAAGCAAGTAAATCTAGATTGTTAACAATGATGAAAGATCACTAGGGTGTAATCGGTTTTTCACCGCCACTACACATCGATCAACACATGCAAAGCAAAACTTAACCTGCAAAAAGAGTTCGGTTAGTTAGTATCCTTGTAGACCTAGCCTCCTTTCGGATAATCTAGCTACGAGAAGCGTGGGAATGTTGCAACGCCAGCCATTTCCGAACAAATGGTCACATTACTTTGCATCATTCCCCTCGCAAAGTGTGTTCCTCGACATACCAAGGTTGCACTTCCATACATCAACTGATTCCATTTCATAGTATGAAAGTGCAACGGATGATAGTGAGTTTACTCCACTTCTTGGGATACACTTCTGGATACCGAAACAGATGCATGGTGGATACATGCACCAAGAACCAACATGCAAACGAGTTTCGAATCTAATAGTACAAACATAGACAATTCATACTAAAAGATAAAGGATAACACAAGTTGGAGATCAAGCAACATGCATTCGTTAATCGTTTGATGTCAAACTAACAAAGATAAGAACTCTCTATTACAACCTAAGGATTACATTTTACATGATATGAAAGTATGGGTAGCGGGGCTACTCCCCACACCCTAGTGAAGAAGACTACTCCCTCATGACTAGGACCAAGAAGGAGGCGAGAAGAGAGAGAGAGAGCATCATCCCCACAAGGAGGGAAGAAAGTCAACTCCTTGGGGAGAGAGAGAAACGATCCACCGGTCTTCGTAGGTTGCACGATGAGGAGGTCTCCTCTTCCCACCTTCTTGGCGAAGAAGGAGAAAGTAGCTTCAGGATGGAGTATGGATCTCAGATCGACAGCCTCAGGGCGGAGGATGGAAGTGGCAGGAGCTCTGGAACGATTGGGGCAGCCTTTCGGCGTCTGAGAATTGTTGTCTTTAAAGTGACCTTTGGGGTCTTATTTATAGGCTTAAGTTGAGCCCAAACGGTCTTGAGACCGTTTGGGGTTCTCAAACCGTTTGCCTTTATGCGGTCTCTGAGATCGTTTAGTCGTATGCGGTCTGGGGACCGTATAGCCTTCATTCGGTCTTGGGACCGTATGACCTTCATGCGGTCTTGGGACCGTATGACCTTCATGCAGTCTTGGGACTGTATGGCCTTCATGCGGTCTTGGGACCGTATGGCCTTCATGCGGTCTTGGGACCGTATGGCCTTCATTCGGTCTTGGGACCGTATGACCTTCATGCGGTCTTGGGACCGTATGACCTTCATGCGGTCTTGGGACCGTATGGAGTCTTTGCAATTTTTTTTGTGTTTTCCTGTAACGATAAAGAAGAGAAGTTAGTTTATTGGTATATCAACAATAAAGTAAAAAACTAATGATTCTATCTAATTTATCGAAGAAAAAGTATGAAAAAATAAGGAGAACTAATAAGATAACGTCACAAAATGGGAGGTTATCATCTCACTACCCTTAGTAGGCGAGAGATGAGAGGGGGACATGTTTTGTGAGGTTTGAGGTTGTTCCTCGGCCCGATACAGAGTTTTTGGATGCTCGAAAGGCATATTTATCAACATTTTTGGCTCAAATCCACGATCGACTACCTTGATCAACCACCCAATCAAGATATTAATAGAGCTACTAGTCAATGTATCCCTACAGATCTGCAAGTGATCAAGCTGTGATAATTTAGCTCTATTGATAAATGTCTTTTTGTTAAGATCCAAGTGATCGAGCTCTCCCAATCAATGCCAACCAATTGAACTGCTAGCCATCCAAGTCCATTGGTCGACCACTTGGCGATTGACCATCCAAAAATCTACCTTGACCAACCAGGCTCCCTTATCAATGTCAATTGATCACTCTTCTTATGCCAACAAAAGCACATGACCCTTCGTATTCTAGATGTCTATGCATTCACTGGAGGTACCTCATGGCATTCTTTGGAGGCAGTTAGCTTTTTTCTCTACCTACTATAAATAGAAGGCCATTGCCTCAACTTTAAACATCAAGAGACATAGAGAGGTTGCAGAACTCTATCCAAAAATCCACCTTGCATCCATTAAAAACATGATTTGATTAACCGACCATAGAAGGAAGTTTGATTGACTTGCAAGGCTCTTACAAGACATAGGTCAATCGACCTCTACTTCACTCTATCTGATCGATCTCAGGAAAGATAAATAGATCAATGTAAACCACTCTACATCTCCACTGACATACTCGAAGAGGATATATTGGACAATTGACCTCCACCTCACATCCATCGACCATCCTCGCCTGCCAACACAATAGATAGTGTATGATCCATACCTCAATTGATCAACCTTGAAAGAGTGCTAGATTGACCATCTGTTTAGTAGCTCAATCGACCTCCACTCCACCATGCAGTTGATTGTTATGTTGTTGTGCTCCTCTCAAGACATCCTTAAGCCAGAAGACAAGCAACTACACGTCACAAGCATCTACATATCACAAATGCTCTTTCATTTTCTTTTGTGAGTATGGCCTTTTGTTTTATATGCATTGTTTGTCTTGTATCTATCTTGAGGAGTAAGTAGTCCCCTCATTAGGGTATGATGGGTATCCACATTACCTATTTTTTCTTTATTATATGCATCTAAACTTGTGTAAACTTTGTTACATTTTGAATCTATCATTTATTTCTTGTTAATGTTTGGATGATATATATGCATGTTTATTTGAACTTGAGTGAAGAGAACTCAAAACCTAACACCAAAGATATCAGTTAGATTTTGGTTTAACCTTTGATGAGAATTTCATATAGGTGTTTCATGAGATAACAAATAAATGATCTTTATGTAACATGATGATGAGTTTAGAGTAACATATGTCTCATTTATTCTCAATTCCAAAATGATGGATTTTCTCGACCTCAATGTAATATGATAATGATTGTGAAACTCATTCACCCTAGTGATTAAATCATATGATAATCTAGAATTTTAATCTACCATTTAATTATTCCAAACTGAGTTTAATCATACAAAAATCAAATGTTTGTGATAAATATGAGTTCTTATGTGGTTACATTGATTGAACGATTCTTCGATGTCTTTTGGATTGTCGACCTTAGTATTTCCATCATCCGATAATTTATAACTTTAATCCCATTGTTTAATTATTTAAACTTAGTCTACTCAAACGAAAATCAAACTTTAGTGATAAATATCAATTTGTGTGTGGTTAGATTGATCAAACGATTCTTGAAAAAATTGTCTTTTAGGTTCTCAATCCTATAACTTGTGAGTGGTATAGTCATGCACTTGGTATAAGTGAAGTCTAGGCATTTCAGTCCTAGAGGATTTACATGTGCTATAAATGTCACATCTCACGTCAACTACAATTATTATTATAGGTGTCTATCTACGTCGTCCATAACAAATTAAGAAGCTTGTATAGATCATATTCTCTTTCCGTAGATGATACTTTATACATCTTCTGAAATATTTGGACAACTAGGGACCTATAATATTTTTATAATGAAATATTTTGGATATTTTTTGTTTCAACTATCTATCACGAATTTAATTTTTGGTCTTCAACATTTTGCTGGTGATGACTTGTCGGCTCACAAACTCAAATCTTCGTCCTGTGTGGTCATCATCTTGGACGATGATGAGAGCTTCTCTCCAATGGGGTTGATCAATTTTTGTGCCATAGATGATGAGGAGATGGCTTCTCCATGTGGTTTGATGACTCCTTGATCCTTCTGTTTTTGATGTGTCTTTGTGGGATGTATTTAAGGGAGCCCACTCCCATTTGCACAAGTCTTTTTAGTGCTCATGCCCGGTTGTTATGACTGATGAAGCAACTAACCCTTTCTCATGAAGGGTTCTTTCTTTTCTGTGTAATGTTTATTGTAGAAAACCCACCTCTACATGCTCCTTATCAGAGCATATTTGCTATTTTTGTTGCTTCCACATTATGTGTGAGTATTTTCTGGTCATGCTCCTAATTTAATGCATGATTGGTTATTAAAAGAATAAACTTACCTTCATAAACCATTCATATTCGGTTTCGGGTACGGAGCCCAAGTATATATGACTACAGATGTAACAGACAGCATGCCACAAGGAATCTTATTCTTAACAGCTCACCTGTCCGTCCTAGAAAGATACTTCAAACACAGCTTTCACCGAGCGGCCTGATAGTCGGACAAGGCATATAAAACATCTCAAAGAGAGGTGATGGAGACAAGTGTGGTCATACTATAGCCGTTTGCTGTAATTGAATGGAACACTTCCTCATCACTCACCTTCATTATGCAGTTATCCTGTTTTAATCGCGGGCAGATCTAGCGATCAGAAAGAATTACTAACAGTCAATCATCAATCATTATAGCGGGTCTGCACTACGAGTTCCAGGATTACAACATAAGTTAATATACAGATCTATCAGATCAAGAAACATAACAAAATGGCAGTGTACCGCGGTTTGCTTCCTGTTGGATCTGAAACTTTTCCTTGGCGGCAAAAGAAGCTCGAATGCATTGCAAACGAAAGATTATGACGAATTACATAGGTCTACAGGCAACCCTAATAATGCAACCCAACAAATAAACCGCAAACGGACGGTGCCATCCTATCGCTTAGTTATACAGCCTTCTTGCCCAGAAAGCTCGAGTTAAAGATAATTAGCTCCACATCCAGCATCCTTGTAACCAGTGGATTCCACGAGAGAGTCGCCAACCAACCTGGTAGACCGATGGGCCCTATCGGAGCTTGCTGATTGGCCGGTGCCTGCAACTTTTCTTCTAATCTTTGCATCAGATGTTGCCTAATAGCGGTACCTATAAGTGCAATGCTTTTAAATAGGAAACCATGGATAATACATCTGCGGAAGTTGTGTCTAACAAAGACTATACGTAACTATTTGTTTAACTAGGTAGCTGGCAGACACCCAATGTTCGTCTTTTATTGGATCAGCTATGTAGACTCAAAGCTGTACTCCATTTGGGACCTTTTATAACATCTAGCCTGCCAGCCCTCCTCTCTTTTGTTATCTAACAGGCTAGATGCCAAAAAAGGTTTCAAATGGGGCGCAACTGTGACTCTGCATAGTATTTCTAATAAAAGAGACAACCGTGGCCGCTGAAACTGCTCACGTTGATTAAAAAAGCCTTCACAAAAGTGGTTGAATGGATACATCGAACGAATGGCAGAGGCAGTCGAATGTCCATAAACAGTGACGCACATAGTGGTTGAATCGCACCCGGCAGGGCAGCCGCCCACGACCTATAACGCAAAAGCACTTTATGAGAACTTATATGTATGCCTCCATTTCTAATGAACTTATGCTTGTTCTAAGCACACAGGATCCCTTTCCCCACTACTACTCAAAGTCTTATATATCCATCCAACCGGGCCAAACGTGAAACAGTTTCCAAGCCCACCTACTGAGTACAAGAATTACCGTTCAGCCACATATACCTTAGAGCCTAGAGAGGTTATTCAGATAGCAACGTCTCAAGATTTGCCTTTTGAAGTTGACAAGTTGGCTACTGTCGACTGGTGAAGGAGAAGCAACTTTCCAGGAGATATGTTGGGTAGAGCTAGCTACTGCGCGAGGCGATTATGTCTACTATGATCGGGGTTTTGACAAATCTAATGATATAGCAAGAACTAACCAGGCCTGTTTGTTATGGTTTGGTTTGACCCATCGGGTCACTGAAAAGAGAGTGGTCCCTCACCACTAGAGACCGCCACACACGGCAAAACTAGGAAACCATGGTATATGAGTAGGGATAAATGCCAACTAATAGATGGATTCTAGTTGGACCAAAAAATTAATCCAATTGAACCAAAATTGGACTAAATGTGCATGATATAGGTTTCATTCAAGGATGAGGCATTTTATTTTATCTTATCATATGGTGGCAGAGCAAGACATCTTTAGGCATCCACTGTCCTCTCCTAAGGATGTCCATTGAGATTTACCCCCCTCCATCTCCATCCACACCCTTGGGCCTTCTTCAAGATCTCTCACTTATAGCAAGAGAATCTCGAGAAGCATGACGAACCCTCACTCACATGACCGTCATTCACTCTAAATCCATTACCTTCATAATAAACTATTCAAAAGCCTTTACATTTAAATTTTCTACAATTTGAAAAGTGGTCTCTCATAAAAACTTACTAAAACATCATCAAGGATGAGTGCAAGATCACATCATTAGACTGTCATAATAACGAGTGAATCCACATCAGAGAGAACTTATATGTTGCGGTGACCCAGAGGCGAGGTGTGATGAACTTATGCATCTTCCAACTGAACTTATGCATGTTTTAGGCACACATGAAATTTTCCCACTACTAAACATAGTCTTAGAGATCTATCCAACTGGGCCAAATGAGAAATAGTTTTTGAGCCCACCTACAGATCAAGAGAATCCCCTTTCAGCCACACTCATGATAGAGCATAATGAGGTTATTCAGATAGCAACATCTCAAGATATGTCTTTTGAAATTGATAAGTAAAGTTGAATGTTGTTGACCGGTCAAGGAGAAGCAAAGTTCTTGGATATGTTGGTTAGAGATAGCTACTAAGTGAGTTTCTTATGTCCATTGTGATCTATCTTTTGACAAATATAATGAAATAGCAAGAAAAGTTAAGTCTATTTGTTATTGTTTGGTTTGACCTGTCGTGTAGATGAAAGGAGAATGGTTCCTTATCACTAGATGCCACCACCAATGGAAAAATTAGGAAGCCACACTATAGGATTAGATATAAAATCCCTATTAATAAATGGATTCAAGATGGAACCATAAATCAATCTAATTGGACCCAAATTGTAATAAGTGTGCATGATTTACGTTTCATTCAAGGTTGAGGCATTTATTTTATTTTATCACATATGAAGGTATTATGACAAAAGTTTGATAGAATACTGGTCTTACTAAGAAACAACTAATATTAAATTTGTATGAGATTTTGTAATGTAATTATGTCACGATTAGTTTAGGGCCAATAAGCCCTATATTTTTTTTGGAATCAGATACAGTGTTTTAGGTATAATCAAGGGTTATATTTGAGTTGCCTTCTAGTAAAGGAGGTGTGAGACTTATATATAAACTCTTATCACCAATTGTTAGGACATTTTAGTGATTTGAGTCCCCACTTAGTTGTTTGATTATACTTTTAGATTCTAAAGAGCATCCATAGATGCTCGAAATTTGAGTTTCCAACCAATAATTATTTTGCATGCCAATCAGAGATTAGACATGCAAACAAGGAAATAGCATTACACATACTACATTAGTTAACCCGTAGATGATTAAGCCTAGATTTTAGCATGACTGCATGCTTTTAGGCGCGGCTATAACCAAGACAAAGCAAGGTCAAGTCAAAAGCAATATCAATATGTTTTGGCAACACAAACTACTTTTTTGGGCTCAATCAAGCATTTTTTCATTTCAATCACTGAAAGAAGGTCCAACATTATTCCATTTTAACCATAATGGTTTTGATCCATTGGATTCAATTATAATACCTGAATCACCCCTTCAGCTTTTGGTTTAAGTGAGAGAGTATACTAAAAATTGAAACAACCATGATTAATCATCATTCACACTCTTTATGATTGTTCTTCACAAATTGGTGGTAGAGAAAGACACTTTCAGGCATCGAACACCATCTCTTGAGGTTGAGGATGTCCATTGAGATTCACCATGCCTCCATCTCCATTCACACGCTTGGGCCTTCTTCATCATGGTCCCTCACATATAGGGATCATCTCAAGAAGCATGACCAACCCTCACTCTCATGACTACCATTCATTCAAAATTCATCTCCTTCACAATAAGATATCTAGAATCCATCACAACTACATTTCCTATAATTTTGAAAGTGCTATCTCCCAACAAGTCATTAAAACATCATTGAGGATGTGTGTACAACAACATTATCAGAGTATCATCTCATGAAAAGTGAGAGAAATGACATCATCGAGGACTTGTATGCCAAGGTGATCTAGAGGTGAGAGACATTCCATGTTCACTCAAACATATATTCTAGTCTACATAACTTATATGTACAAGTTCCAAGAAATTTTGAAAAGGGCTTGACTAAAGTAATATGTAATACATAAAGAAAAAAAATGAAATGCATTAGTGTATAATGTATGCATACATATAGTACTATATATATATTAAACATGAAAATAAGATATTGTTTTTCGATATTAGAAAAAACATATATACATATTTTCTTAAAAATTTTGCATTGCATTTCCCTCTTGATTCTATTCTAAAAATCAAATCAATTATTCGTAACAGAGAATTGTTGGTATGTATGCCCATAGAGCAAGTCATGTGATGATTGTAATGGGATACTTTGTAAATGATTTGAATAATAATAAAAGCAATTTCCGATCTATATGTTTTAACTATTTCTGAGATGATAGTGTAACATGATAGATGTCTAAATAATTGTTTTACTCGATGATGTATGCTTTTGGGTTGAGGACCTAAACGATGAGATCATACGGATGTTAAGAGTATACTTTCTTGTTTAGTCTCTAGTTGGTTGTTTTTTGGAAATAACCATAGACATCAATAACACTAAAGACTAGATTGTGTTTTGGTTGATGACAGAATCTCATTAGTCTTGATATAATGATATCAAACCAAGCACATAGGTACTTGTTAGAGAACAAGTGTACCAGGAAGACCCACCGTGAGAGTGACACATGGAACCATGATTTGGTAGTCACAGTCAGCTCTCACAGTGATGGTGGTGAGTTTGATTCTTCGACCTAAAATCACTACACTCAACACATTTCGTTGGATACACTTTGACATCATCAAACGCAGTCTTGAAACATGGGTTGTTATAAAGGTGATGATTGGGTGACTTTGACACATGGGCCTTTTGAGGGGTGAGTGATAGATATGGGATTTGTTCCTCCTAAGGGAGTTTGATGTCCATGACCACTTGATGGGTAGGATTGAGAAAGGCATGCACATGCATGTGTCAATCCATATGTGATATTGATGTCACACACATCTCACACAGTCTTCTCTAAGATCAAGTAAATGGATAAATGTTGAAAGGATGACTGTACCATGCCTTGAGTTCATTCAGGACATTAGTGACAAAGGAATTATACATTCATTGTAACACCATTCACAGATTGTAAGATGGAAAGTTGTTCTCCAACTTTCTATTTCACTTGGGTAGCACTGATGTGCGACTAGGCACTACTCTTTGCTTGTGAAGTCATAAGTGTTATGGACTTCACTGCCAATGTGAAATGGACCTGTAGGGTCACACACAAAGGATTTAACCTGGAAGAGGAGTTTATCTACAAACGATGTTTAGATCGATTACTAAAGGAGTTTAGTAGTTTGATTAAACACTCAATCAATTGATAGCTCAATATCATAGCGTTCAAGGTGTTGGACCGATTGATTAGAGTATCGGATTGATTGAAACTGCAATTGATTGATTTTGCACAGTCTGCACTCAAACCGACCGACTCATGTGATGAACCGATCGGCTCATCTTGATGAACCGATCGGATCATGTGATGAACCGATCGGCTCAGGACAAGTTGAGACGATCGGTTCAAGGGTTGAACCGATTGGCTCAACAGGTCCAATCAAGCAAGTTGGGAAAGTCAGGTTGGTGAGAAACTTCTTTTCGTTTCACTTGTCCAATTTGATTGGAACAAGGATTGGTATTTGGATCAATTCGAAACAAAAGAGAAAAATTGAATCAGGAATTGACCAGGGCAATGAACCGATCGGCTCAAGTGCCCCAACTGATCAGTTCAGGTCTGAAATGACCTGCTCAGGTCCCCAACCGATCGGTTCAAGCTTGAAACGATCAGTTCAGCTGGCGTAGTTGATTGTTTTGTGGAAAATCTCAAACCCTTCTACTCCTGCTTTAATCCCGCATTGCTCGGGGCAGAAAACCCTGTCCCATAACCCTCCTATATATAGGGGTATTGCAGGCTTCTCAAAGTACAACTCAGAATACCAGCTGCTCTGCAAAGTTGTCATTCTCTTTGGTTGTGGTAATCAGGAGAGACCGAGTAAGTGCTACCCGAAAAGGGAGGCACTGTAAGGGAAAGACAACTGCAAAAAAGCGACTAGTGGTATGAGAGTGTATCGGTGACTAGTACGCTGATAGGAGGGTGCGACTCCTTTCGGTGCATTGTGCAACAAGGCGATCGGAGTTCCAGGTGGTCCGTTTGGACTACTTCAGAGGCAAGAGACTTCTGTCGCTTGGAGGACAGTTGTCAATCTCGATAGTCCCGGTGAGACCAGGAGCTGCACAGACACCGTCCAAGACCAGAGGTGAAGACTACGCAAGCCACGAGGTAACATCACTAAGTAAGCCTCGGGACAAGGTATGTCTCTACAGACCATCTTTCCTATTGTATAGACGTTGACGCGATTCCTTCATACTGGGTTCGGGGAGAAGAAATTTTTTGTTTCCGATGTCTTCTCTGTCTCCCCTAAAACCCAACAGTGGTATCAGAGCCACGTCAACTTCTCTGTACTTTAGGATTATCGATATGATTGATTTTGGTTTGTCGTCTTTGTTTATTTCATACGATGCGAATAAAATTGGCTTTATGCATGTCCAATCCTAAATCCACTAATCCTAATATACATATATGATATGTAATATGAATGCACTCGATACGTGTCACACTTAAATGAGTTTTGTGGTGGTTGTATAGTGTGGTTATGGCCAATAAACCATATGTCTGTGTATGGTTGTATGTGGATGATTGCATCTCGGTCTGCGCACCAATTCCCTACCTCCTTTTCTTGATGTAACTCGGGATAACTCAAAATTTCTTTCCTACCTTCGCTCCCCCCAAATGTAACTCGGGGTTTCTCAATTCAAATGTAAATGGAACTTTTATTTCCTGTTATGTCAAAGATCGGCGGACAACCTGACGATGAAAGAGATGATCAGTTCAAGGCGTGAACTGATCAATTGGCATTCTAAACGACCGGTTCGAGGAGCGAGATGAGCGGGTGGCGACCTAAGGAGATGCACGACAACCAGTGAACCGATCGGCTGGAGGCTCCAGTCGATCGACTGGTGGCACCCAACTGACTGATCTGATGGCAAGTTGATCAATCATGGAGATGAGTTGATCAAATCCAGAACGATGAAGCACATAGTTCATCTTGTACATGTTGCATGCGATGTGGACCTAGATGACCATGATTCCTCTTGGCTCGAGGAATCACATTAGGATGGCCATAATCATTTCTTTTATCGTTTCACATTTTTTCTATGGGATATAGCATGTATATGATACTTACTATATTGTGGTGATTGGATATGTATATGTACCTAAAAAAACAAAATCCCTCATCTAAATATTAAGTCTTTCACACCTTCCATTAGCGACACACATGAAAAACCTGATCGACCAAGTGTAGGTTACGCCAAAGCGTGGTGCGTCATCTATCTCGTGAAAGTGTGAAGGGTGAACATGTAGGTTCTGCCAAAGTCGGGTGCATGTTTACCGTGTCAGATTTTGGGATAGACTTAATTGGTGTTTCTTAGAGCGTCTAAGCCCAGAGGCACGAAATGTCCATGGCAAGGTGTTTCACATTTGCATTCATCAAGAGTTGCATATGATGCAATTGGCATGATGTCCTACCTAAATAGTCAAGTTGTGGGTGATCAGCCAAAGTTGATTCATGACTTGATGAAATACGGATCTTGCCCACTAGAAGATTGTGCGCTGCAATCTTTTGAATTGATGGTGAGGGCTATCAATTTGAATCAAAAATAGTGGAAGAGGTAATTAATTAAAGGCCTAATTAACTACCGTCAAATTTTTTATTCAAAACAAATCAAAAAGAGTTTTGACAAATGCAATTTTCTCTTGTAGAATGGCAAAAGAATCATCTTTTAAAATGGGAAAAATAATTGATAATAAATTTCATAACTGGTTAGGGATTGTGAGAAGTGTTATGCACAATCCAGATATACTAGTAGCCTTTGAATCTGCTCTATGTATGCTTAAGAAGAAAGATATGTCATTGATGGAGATCAATAGAACAAAGTCTAAGGACAAAGGTGAGGGAGAGAAGGGTTCTCTCACCAAACCAATGTCAGAATCTTCTGTGCTCAAAACATGGAGAGGATGGAAGGAACGATGGAAGAAGAAGCGAGAGATAGAGATCTCTACTTCTGATGTTTACATGATAAAGATCAACTTTACTACTTCTTTGTCATGGGTACTTGATACCGGATGTTGATCTCACATTTGTTCAAATATGAAGGATCTTAAGAGAAGTAGGCCTTTGGGGAAAGGTGAGGTTGAACTTCTTGTTGCCAATGGGACAAGAGTTTCCGCCAGTGCCGTAGGAACCTATGAGTTAACTCTACCTAGTGGGTAATAATAGAGTTGAAGAACTACTATTATGTACCTTCCATAAATAGGAATATCATTTCCGTCTCTTGTTTGGACAAGGATGGTTTTGAATTTCTTTTTAAGAATGGAAAGTGTTCCATTTCAAAAGATGGGATCTTAAATGGCAGTGCCCCAATGTCTTATGGTCTATACTTGATCGATCTAGAGACAAGTGTATACAACGTAAACACCAAAAGGCAAAAACTCAACAACTCAGATAAAACATATCTTTGGCATTGTCGTCTAGGGCACATAAATGAGAAGCGCATATTTAGACTCCATAAAGATGGTTATCTAGACTCTTTTGATTATGAATCAATAGAGACATGTGAATCTTGTTTGTTGGGCAAGATGACCAAGAATCCCTTTTCAGGTAAAGGTGAGAGAGCTAGTGATCTATTAGGACTCATACATACTGATGTATGTGGGCCTTTTAGAACTAATGCCAGAAATGGTTATCAATACTTCATTACCTTCACTGATCACTTCAGTAGGTATGTCTATGTGTACCTGATGAAACATAAGTCAGAAACCCTTGAAAGGTTCAAGGATTTTATGAATGAAGTACAGAACCAACTTGGTAAAAGTATTAAAGCACTTCGATTCGATCGAGGTGGAGAATACTTAAGCCAAGAGTTTGAGGACCTTCTGCGAGCCCGTGGTATCGTATCACAATGGACTCCGCCTGGAACACCACAACATAACAGTGTGTCTGAAAGAAGGAATCACACTTTACTCGATATGGTGCGATCAATGATGAGTTTTTTTGATCTTCTGATTTCCTTCTGGGATTATGCTCTTGAAACCGCCGCGTTTATACTTAATCGAGTACTGTCTAAATCAGTTTATAAGACACCATACGAGACATGGACTCGGAAGCATCCCAATATGTCTTTTATGAGGATTTGGGGGTGTGAGGCATATGTCAAGAAAATGTTTCCTAACAAGCTAGGCCCTAGATTTGATAAATGTTATTTTATTGGATATCCTAAGGAAACCAAGGGATATTACTTATACCACCCAACTCACAACAAAGTGTTTGTTGATAGGGATGTTGTGTTCCTAGAAATGGAATTTATTTCCAAAGGAAGAAGTGGGAGGAAAATAGAGCTTGAAGAGGTTCAAGCCCAACAAGAAGACATTGAACCATTAGATGTACAAGAGGAACATAGAGATTCACAAGGTGTTGTAGAATCTCAATCTCCTCAAGTAATGCCAGAACCTCATAGATCTAGCAGGAAACACCTTGAACCTGAGAGGTTTGGATACCTTGTGACTCAGGAAGGCGGTGAGTTGATCATAGATGATGATCCAACTACCTATCTAGAGGCTATGGAGGAACCAGATTCTGAGAAATGGCTCGAGGCCATGAGATCTGAGATGGAATCCATGTACTCCAACAAAGTATGGACTTTAGTGGAACCAACCGAAGGGGTAAACCCATAGGGTGCAAGTGAGTCTTCAAGAAAGACAGACATGGATGGCAATGTGCAAACTTATAAAGAAATATTGGTTGCGAAGGGTTTCCGACAAGTTCAAGGTGTTGACTATGACGAAACTTTTTCTCCAGTTCCCATGATTAAGTCCATTAGGATCATGCTTGCTATTGCGGCTTACTATGACTATGAGATTTGGAAAATAGATATTAAAACCACATTCCTTAATGGGAATATAAATGAGGATGTGTACATGACACAACCTGAAGGTTTTGTAGATCTAAAGAATGCCAATAAAGTATGTAAACTACAAAAGTCACTCAAGCATCTCAGAGTTGGAATCTTCGATTTGATGAGGAAGTCAAAGTGTTTGGATTTATTCAAAATGAAGATGAACCTTGTGTGTACAAGAAGGTTAGTGGGAGCATGACCACATTCCTCATATTGTATGTGGATGACATACTATTGATGGGAAATGATGTCACAGCCTTAGAGAAGGTAAAGACTTGGCTTGGGAATACTTTCTCAATGAAGGACTTAGGAGAAACATCCTACATTCTAGGTATTAAGATCTATAGAGATAGATCTAAAAGGCTTCTCGGATTAAGTCAAAGCACGTACATTGACAAAGTGTTGAAGCGATTCAGCATGGAGAACTCAAAGAGAGGCAACATCCCCATGCTACATGGAGTCACCATCTCCAGAGAGCAATGTCCCCAGTCTTGTGAAGAGATGGAGCGTATGAATGGGATCCCATATGCATCAGCCATCAGATCCATCATGTACACTATGTTGTACACACACCTAGATGTCTCGTATGCCCTCAGCATGACAAGCAGGTACCAGTCAGATCCTGGGGATGCTCACTGGACAACCGTAAAGAACATCCTCAAGTACTTGTGAAGGATTAAGGATCAGTTCCTTATATACAGCGGTGAGGAAGAACTAGTTTTAAGAGGTTACACCGATGCAAGCTTCCAAACCGATAAAGATGATTACAGATCACAATCAAGATTTGTATTTTACCTAAACAATGGAGCTGTGAGCTAGAAGAGTTCCAAGCAAGAAACAGTTGCCGATTCTACTATAGAGGTCGAGAATATTGTTGCTTCACATGCAGCAAAGGAATTTGTATGGATCAGGAAGTTCATCACTGAACTTGGTGTAGTTCCCAGTAGCTGTGATGCAATTGAGCTTTATTGTGACAATAATGGAGCTATTGCTCAAGCTAAGGAGCCCAAATAACATCAGTGGTCCAAGCACATACTATGGCGCTTCCATCTCATATGAGAGATCGTACAGCGAGGAGATGTGAAGATTTGCAAAGTACCAACTGAAGAAAACATAGCTGATCCACTGACGAAGGCACTTTCTCAGCAGAAGCATGATGGTCATGCTAGGTCACAGGGACTGAGGTTCCTAGGTGACTGGCTCTAAATGCAAGTGAGAGTCTATTGGTATGTATGCCCATAGAGTACGTCATGTAATGATTGTAATGGGATACTTTGTAAATGATTTGAATAATAATAAAGGCAATTTCTGATCTATATGTTTTAACTGTTTCTGAGATGATAGTGTAACATGATAGACGTCTAAAGAATTATTTTACTCGATGACGTATGCTTTTGGGTTGAGGACCTAAACGATGAGATCATACGGATGTTAAGAGTATACTTTCTTGTTTAGTCCCTAGTCAGTTGTTATTGTGGAAATAACCATAGACATCAATAACACTAAAGACTAGATTATGTTTTGGTTGATGACAAAATCTCATTAGTCATGATATAATGATATCAAACCAAGAACATATGTACTTGTTAGAGAACAAGTGTACCGGACAGACCCACCGTGAGAGTGACACATGGAACCATGATTTGGTAGTCACAATCATCTCTCACAGTGATGGTGGTGAGTGTGATTCTTTGACCTGAAATCACTACACTCAACACATGTTGTTGGGTACACTTTGACATCATCAAACGCAGTACTAAAACATGGGTTGTTATAAAGGTGATAATTGGGTGACTTTGATACATGGGGCTTTTGAGGGATGAGTGATAGATATGGGATTTGTCCCTCCTAAGGGAGTTTGATGTCCATGTCCACTTGATGAGTAGGATTGAGAAAGGCATGCGCATGCATGTGTGAATCAATATGCAATATTGATGTCACATACATCTCACCCAATGTGCTTTGAGATCAAGGAAATGGATGAACGTTGAAAGTATGACGGTACCATGCCTTGAGTTCATTCAGGACATTAGTGACAAAGGAATTATACATTCACTGTAACACCATTCCAGAATGTAGGATTAAAAGTTGTTCTCCAATTTTCTATTTCAATTGGGTAGCACTAATGTGCGACTAGGCGTCACTCTTTGCTTGTGAAGTCATAAGTGTTATGGACTTTCACTGCCAATGTGAAATGGACCTACAGGGTCACACACAAAGGATTTAACTTGGAAGAGGAGTTATACACATATGATATTTAGATTGATTACTAAAGGAGTTTATTAGTTCAATTAAACACTCAATAAATGGATAGCTCAATATCATAGTGTTCAAGGTGTTGGACTGATTGATTAGAGTATCAGATTGATTGAAACTACAATTGACTAATTTTTCACAGTCTACACTTCCAACCGATCGACTCATGTGTTGAACCGATCGGCTCAGCTTGGTGAACCGATCAGCTCATGTGATGAACCGATCAGCTCAGGAAATATTTAGATGACCGGTTCAAGGGTATAACCGATTCGCTCCATAGGTCCAAACAAGAAAGTTGGGAAAGTCAGGTTGGTGAGAAATTTCTTTTCATTTCACTTGTCCAATTTGATTGGAACAAGGATTGGTATTTGGATCAATTTGAAACAAAAGAGAAAAAGACAATTGGGAATTGACCAGGGCAGTAAACCAATCATTTCAGAAGTGAACCGATCGGCTCAGGTGTCCCAACTGATCAGTTCAGGTGTGAACCGATTTGCTCAGGTCCCCAACCGATCGATTCATGCTTGAAATGATCGGTTCATGCTTGAAACGATCGGTTCAGCTGGCGCAGTTGGTTGTTTTATAGAAAATCTTGAATCCTTCTATTCCTGCTTTAATCCCGCATTGGTCGGGGTAGAAAACCCTATCCCATGACGCTCCTATATATAGTGGTATTGGGGGCTTCTTAAAGTACAACTCCGAACACCAGTTGCTTTGCAAAATTGTCGTTCTCTCTGGTTGTGGTAACCAAGAGACCCCGAGCAAGTGCTACCCGATAAGGGAGGCACAACAAGGGAATGACAACTGTAGAAAAGTGATTGGTGGAAGGAGAGTGTGTCAGTGACTAGTACGCCAACAGAAGGGTGCGACTCCTTCCAGTGCCTTGTGTGACAAGGCGATCGGAGTTCCAGGTGGTCTGTGTGGACTACTTCAGAGGGGGGAAATTTCTGCCGCTTGGAGGACAACTTTCAATCCCGACAGTCCCGGTGAGACCAGGAGCTGCACAGACATTGTCCAAGACCGGAGGTGAAGATAGTGCAAGACGTGAGGTAACGTCGCAAGAAAGCCTCAGGACAAGATATGTCTCTACAAACCATCTTTCCTATTGTATAGTTGTTGACGCGATTCCTTCATACTGGGTTCGGGGATAAGAAATTTTTTGCTTCCGCTGACTTTTCTATCTCCCCTAAAACCCAACAAGAATATCTAGAAAGCATCTCGAGATACACTTGCCAGACAATTCATTTTTTCATATTTTGATTTGAATTTTGAAAAACCTTATATAATCTATGTTGACACTTATTTTTGGTTGTAAAGTGTTAGGTGATTGATATGCATGTGACTCAAAGGTTGAATGGTGGCAATCATGTTACCTAAAGGTTGGAAGGTCGAGTAAATGACATGCCTATCACCTATAGAACGTATCCCCACCATAGAACACATATGACTCAAATATATGTCACCTAAGAGATTATACCCCCTTTAGAAGATAGTGACTCAATTTATATCACCTATAGTGTGTAAAAATTACTATAATCAAAGTCATCTGTTCTGTTGAGATTTGCATAGGTTATAGATGATTTATATGCATGTCATTAAAGTATATATATTTTTATGAATATCACTTATACCCAATTTTTTCATAATGTGTGATATTTCTAAATGGTACTTGGTACATTGGAATAGCCTCACAATTATGCCCAAAAATCATAGTTCCTCACGGCTATCAGTAGGGAAATCTATAATTACTACTGTCTTCTTGGCAGACATGATCCTGAGGTTCTTGTTGTTTAACATAGTGGGTGAAACTGATTATCCTCCAGATATATCATAGCTTAGTTTGTTTGGGGCTAGTGATGAATGCAAAGCATCCAAATGGTAGATAATAGAGGCAACAAGAAGTCAAAAAAAATCAAACCAGATAAACATACTTTTGCTAACATAATTATCAAACTAACCTAGTTTCTAACTTATTTTCAAAATAACCTAGTTTGAGGGGGGTACCAATCGAGCACTCTTTGAAGAACCCATTCCATGGCACCTTCAAGAAAAAGCTGACACATGGAGCACCAACTTCGTATTTAATACTTTGGTACCAGGTACATTTGAAATGTCATAATATTATGTGTAACATAAAAATACTATGTTAAATATATAGAATACTTCTATATTACTATATTCATATATGTGCTAAATTTAATTATGTATCAATACATATTTCATATTAAAATTTATAAATGAAAGTTAGTAAAAGGGGTCCCACGCTTTCTGATAAAAAAGATTTATAAAAAATTGTATAATAATATATTATATAAAATATAGAATCTTCATACCAATAGACTATCTAAATCTAACATGTAAAATTATTTGCATTATAGTGTAAAATCTTATAGAAGTTAAATTATCTTATACATATTTTCTCTAATGCTATACAAAATGTACATTTTTTAAGTAATTGCATGCATATTAAATAATATGTTTAGAAAAAAATATTTGACTTATTCATACATGTATAAAAATATGAGTTATTTATTTATTAAATAATACTTTTTTTGAAATAGATATATATCAGATTTGGGTTTGATATATAGGGAAAAAATAACTAAAACTAAATATCAGATAATACTTCATACTATATAGAAATACATATGAGTGGTAACCATATGCTTCATTAATGAAGAAAATTATTTCTTTGTAAGTATATGAAGAAAAACATATAAGGATGTATTATATAATTATAATTTCTATATTTAAAATAGAATATAATAGTTTTATATTAAAAAAAATGGTGCAAATTATATGAGCTTTTTATATTGCATGAACTTAACTATTTTGATCTGAACGTTTTGGATCTTAATCCAAAGATAAATCTAAACTTTTTTTATACTAACATATATTATAAAATACATAACTTGTGTATAGTTATACAAATATAAAGTAGTTATATATATATCAACATTTCAAACATTACTTAGTACATTCAATAAAATATTAATAAACTAGATTACAAAGATGATACTTCATGTGACGACTTCTCCTTGAAGATGTCAATTGAATTGCCTTTTCAAAGATAGGTCCCCATGTGGCATTGACTGATATCTTGTCACCCCTCAAATTAGGCTATTTTGGAAATAATATATAAACTAATTTAGTTTGGTAAATACGTTAGGCAAAGTAGGTCATTATTATTTGTCCCTAGAGAAGAGCAATAGTTCCATAAAATGTATCGTGTCAAAATAAATGACAAGATCTTCTCATATGCAACATTCGTAGACGTGTTCTTTACCACAAGGTGCCACTCAACTCTATTAGACCCACTTTGAGCACTAATATTGATGACACAAATTTTTAGGTTTCGGAGTTTTAAGGAATATAAATATAGAACATATTCATACATTATGTATATACTTCATTCATTGACTCGAACTTCCTTTCATTTAGTTTGCTTGATAGAGTTGGTGGTCTATTCGTCGTATTCTTTGTTGTCCAAAACTCAAAATTGTTACTGGGTAACTAACCTCAAATTCATGACTATGTCGCTTGGATTAGAGATCTTGTTGTTATACGCTCGTCAGGTACCATGACATACAACCTGCATGAACTAACTTAGTTTCTTATTTATTCTCACAATAACCTCATTT
This sequence comes from Alisma plantago-aquatica, assembly GCA_963693085.1. Lineage (NCBI taxonomy): Eukaryota > Viridiplantae > Streptophyta > Magnoliopsida > Alismatales > Alismataceae > Alisma > Alisma plantago-aquatica. The sequence continues at coordinate 39,795,312 of OY856409.1, forward strand.
AAGGGGGGAGAAGTTGTTAGTTGGCCTCTCCTTAGAGACACCGTTCTATTTGGCTTATTCAAGGAGAAACTTCTATTTTCTGTCATTGAGCGGACGCTTCCACCTAACGTGCCGACCTTGCTATCTAACTTTTAACTTTTTATTTAATACTTTGGTGCCATGTAATATTTGATAAATTAATTAAAATAAAAATATTTGACCTAAAATTAAATTATCAATATATTCAAAATATGTTTATATTTGAATATTTATACATAAATATATATATTTATCAACAAACATATGTAATATTTATATTCAAATTTATTAACGAATTAGATATAATAATATATTATATAAAATTTAAAATTCATATTCATATACTATCTAAATCTGACATACACTATTATCTAAACAATAGTAGAACATTTTATACAAATTTTATTTAATACTATGATCAAAATACTATCTGAAACAGATAAGTAAAATTCTCAAACAATAGTATCAAAGATTAAGAGTTTTTTCTCAAAATCCTCCTGACTTTTACCCTAATTTTTAAACCCCCCCTCACCTTTAGATAATCCTAACCACCCCCCTCTACATAAATTCTAGCCACCCCCTCAAGTGACGACCTTTGTTACCAACTGACGACTGGATTGTTTTCTTTTATTTTTTTCTTACTTGGTTGGTTGTGACTTTTTCAATTATTCATTTGATTTTTTATATATTTTATTAATGTTGTGACAATATATTTAATATCAAGATTATGGGATAACAAATTTTGGTCTGGATCATAAATTATTCATTTGACAAAGTGGTGGTGATTGCTCAGGCAACGATGTTCAACTATAGGCAGCAAGTCCATCACTACCAATCGTCTTGTCAAATGCATGATTGCCCACCGCTCGAGTTTTATATTGTATTTTCTCTCTGGTGCAATCGGAAAACTCTACTGAATGCTCAATTCTCACCGCGAGAAATTATCGCGACGGACCACCGGCGATGAGCGCAGCAGCATTGCCAAACGTTGCAAAAATCGCACCGATGAGTTTAATTTTTTATCAGTCCTTGACAGGTTTGAGTCCAGTCCGACAGACGAAATACTTAGAAATTTTGTTTGATGTTTGGTCTAGTCCGAAGGACCGTCAGACCGTGGACCGGATTGAAGACATATTTATATATAAACAATATTTAAATATAAATTTAAATTCAAATAATAACATATTTTATATAAATGTTAAAATACTAGTAGAATTAATTAAAATATCTAATTTTGAATATGAAATAAGTTGTAAAATATTAAAAGAATCTAATTACGTTAAATTGGTCTGGTCCCGATCCATCCTATTTTGAAACAGTCAGGTCACAGCCTGGTCATATTCGGTCCCATCCAGGTTCTACTTTGAACGATTCGATCTACAATCTTTATTTTTTTACGAGTTCGACCCTCCGGTCTAGTCCAGTCCGATCAGGTTCTAGATCGATGTGCAGCCTTATTCAAGATATTTGATATAATTGTCAAACTTTTATCCAATTATGTGAACTTGATGTCGTCTATCATGCAAAAATTCTTGATAAATTTGAATTTCATACTGATCAATACTGATGAAAATACAATATAAAAATACAATATAAAACTTGAGCATTCGGTGGAGTTTGCCGATCGCTCCAGAGAGAAAATACAATAGAAAACTCGAGCGATGGGAAACCATATATTTGACAAGACGATTGGTAGCGATTGACCTGCTGCCCATGATTGTTCATCGCTACCCGAGCAATCACCACCGCTTTGTCAAACGATGCATTTATGATCCGAACTAAAATTTGTTGACCCATAATGTTGGTATTAATTAAATTGTCACAGTATTAATAAAATATATTAAGAAAAAAAAAGTCAAATTACTAACTGAAGGAGCCGCAACCAACCAAGTAAGAAAAAAACAAAAGAAAACAACCTAGCCGTTAGCTGGTAATGGAGGTCGTCGCTTGAGGGGGTGGCTGGAATACTCTACATAGTTGAGGGGGTGGTTAGGACTATTTAAAGGTGAGGGGGTTTTCAGGAATTAGTTGGAAATCAGGGGGATTTTGGGAAAAAAACTCAAAGCTTAATTGTATTATGTCTACGACGATTCAAGTTTTGACCAGTCTAGTAAGAATAACTGACTATGTTTGCTATTATTTTGATTTCACCCGTCAGATAAATAAAAGGAGTGTGGTCCCTTAAAAATAAGGGGCATTTGTTACATGGTTAATCATGGGTAGGGTAAAACAAAAAAAAATTGTTATTTGTTTTCCATGGTGATAGAGAATCAGGGTGAATCTATGGTAAAATTTGGTCAATTTTGTCCATATAGAAAAGCATGTGAATCATGGTGAGAGAAGTTACTTTCAAGACACCACAACTTATTAAGACATATACACACACAAAATATTTTCATAAATATGATTTTTACATGTATAGGGTGTTTTCTATATATAATTTCCCCCTCACTGTACCTATTACCAAGCAACAGGCAACAATTTTTACGTTTTTTCCCATTCTATCCCTATCAACATGCACATTATACCAAACAACATATTTTAATAATTTCCCATCACCATCATCATCTCCTTGTCTATCTCTCTCTTTTTATGTGTAAACACACATGCATATATATATATATATATATATATATATATATATATAGTCAGGCTAGAATACAATCGAGTGTATCCGGAGCGGAATACACTCAAGTAGTTTCACATGATGCAATATTTTTTTTGAAAATCTGATCCATTGATCTTCTTAAACATCTCGTGAACAACTCATACACAAATTTTGAGCACATTTGGATATGTGTAGCTCATGTTATGAAGACCGCAAAAATTGTGCATTTCAAATTAGTTTCGTGCGTCGATTTTGTTGCCCTTGGATGAGCGAATTACACTCATCTAAATGGGCTCAAAATTTGTATGTAGCCTAGTTATAGTATGACAATGAAAATCAATGATTTACATTTTGCAAAAAATAGTCTTGATATACAAACACACTTGAGTGTATTCGTGCGATCCGTACACTCGAGTGTATTCTAGTATGACTCTCTCTCTCTCTCTCTCTATATATATATATATATATATATATATATATAAGATTTGGACGATAATGTGCGGCTCAAGTGGTCAAGCACGATGATCCTAACAAAGGAATCCGAGTTCAAATCTCAGTTGCCGCCTTGATTTACCATCCTCCCAGGCGTTCGGCCTCCACCACTGGCATGGGAGAGGGTGAGAGAATGCCTCTCCTAATCCCATATATAGGTGCATATACCAAACATTCAACCTCTGTCTAGGCATGGGAGAGGGGGAGAGAATGCCTCTCTTAATCCCATACGTACATACATATACATATATTTACATATACATATGTGTATACATATAATATAAATTTTTATATTTATATATACATGCATATATATACACACATACACATATGTGTATATATGTGTGTTTATAAATATACATATATTTATTAATTTATGTACATATTATATATATATATATATATATATATATATATATATCAAGGAGACTTCCTCTCCCCGACCCTCATTGACCTATGGAGATATATATGGGATAAATAGAGGCATTCTCTCCCCCTCTCCCGTACCTGTGATAGAGGTAGAACGTTCGGGAGGGTGGGAATACCAAGGCAACAATTGAGATTCAAACTCGGGTCCCTCCTTCAGGAGACACCATACTTGACCACTTGAATCACTCCTTGTCGACATACATACATATATATATATATATATATATATATATATATATATATATATATATATGTTATGTGTGTGTGTTTGTGTGTGTGTATGTTGACTGACACACAAATACACAAATATTTACATATATACAGAGAGATATAGAGAAAGAGAAGAAGGTCTAGTCTAGGAGAAACTCATCTCTTTAACTGACATTAACATCAAAAATATCGTCATGCAGAGTGGTGAGGAGGCGCAAGGTCTGTAGAAGTAGAAGGTTAGTGTTGAGTATAGAGTGCTAGGGTTTTTGTTGTACTCTTAGGTCCAACATGGATTTTTATATATCATGTATATAGACTCGAGATTTTTCTCATATACCCTGAACAATGTAAATGATGTAATTATGTGGACAACATCTTTTTTAAATAGGTTATGGATGAGGCCATGAAACTTATGTAAAGTTACCTAATGTATGTGAATATATATATATATATATATATATATATATATATATATATATATATATATATATATATATATAGAATTAATACTAGAATATGTAAAGCTATCTTTGTTCAGGTGTTTCTTATGGAATTAATACTAGAATTTTACTCAATTTTCATTATTTTACCTTTTTGGTAATGTGATTAATAAGTGTTTTATTTGTGTTTTAGTTTTAAGTAATCTCATTTAAATTGGTCGGTTGTTACAATTTTTTCCTTGATCAAGGTGTTTCACATATATTTTGGAAGAAGCTCCAAACATTATATCACTATAACCATAAGATTTTCCAATCCCTTAGGTAGTGTTAAATTACATAAAGTATCCCTTTCAACTTTTGGTTTAAGTGAGGGACTATTAGAACAAATGCAATAACCATTATTATACATCATTCATAGTCTCTAAGGTGATCTTCACCACGTGGCTCTAGAGCATGACATCTTCCATCATCTGTTGTCCTCTCTTGAATATGTCCATTAAGATTCACCCCCTCCATTTCCATTTATGCCCTTGGGACTTCTTCATCAAGCTCCCCCACTAATAGAAAGAGCATCTCGAGAAGCATAACCAACCCTCACTCCCATGAACATGATTTATCCATCACCTTCATAATAAACTACATATGCATTCACAACTCCATTTCCTACAATTTACCTTTTGTTCACTCCATTCCATCAACCAATGAGGGAGATCTTGAAGCCTTGTTGGAGACATTCTATTCTTAGAGAACATTTGTTAAAATTGATTTCTAAGTTATTCCAGACATCCAAACAACCACCATAACATTTATCCATAATTTTTTCACTATACTATCATCAATATACCATTATCAATCAATTTTACCAAGTAACCATCACCCTGAATCCACTTAAAGTGTATTTTCTCGAATATGATGAATAGATCTACATGTAAAAGTGGCATTCCATTCCACATTCACTTGATATACATTCATATCCATTCTCCTTTACATTTACCCGCAAAGGATGTTTGAGGTCCCTCTAGAAGAAAACTATCAAGAAGGTTCATTCAAGGTAAGGAAGGTGAATTACATTCAAAATTTCACTTATTCTTCTAGTATTTTCCTTCTCTATGTTTATTAAATTGTTTGGTATTGACTCTTTTGTAGTACTATGTTAATAGGGAGATTAGGCATTAATATGTTTCACATGTAATAATATATATGTTTTCTATAATACTGTAATATAAAATTACTTGTGGTTTAACCTGATATTGTTTGGTTGTACCCATCTTCATCATTTTTCATGCCAGTTCCTTTTTGTTGCATAAAAAACACATTCTTTGGATAGTCAAGAACATGTTAAGCTTCATGAAATGTTTTTTCTCTTATCTAACCTTAAATTTATTATTATCATGATTAGGAAATCACTATCTTGATAGGAGTGTCTAGTTGTTAGCATCTTAATTAGTGTTTGATTTACTAGTGGACTTAGCTTTCCTAGTAGGAGGCTAGTCCTCTTTATCATATTCATGAGTGATTTATGAAAGACCTATATGGATAAAATTCGTTTACCTATGTTTTGAAATTTCAATCCCAATTTTTTGTTACTTCTTGAAAACCCAAATTTGTCTATAAACTTGAATTTTCTTACATGTTATTAGAATATTGTTAATTCGAATCATATCATCTTGACACCTTAATGTGTGAGACCACCAATACATTACCACAAGAGGAAGAAAGATCACACGATGTCCATAACATGACCCTCACCTTAGAAAGTTATTACATAATATGACAATCAGTGCAGTCAATATGAAAACTAACAATTTCTTAACCAATTACCATTCATACACATGTTCTTGTAAAGAAGCTTACTATATTGCATGTTGTTGTCAAGCTTGAACCATAATATGTAGCTTGTAAAGAGCCCAAAGAACTATAGTAAATTTAACACAATAAAAATGGTTTCTAAATTGTAAATGAAACCTCACTAGACTATGGTGTGAAAGCTTCAACTACTTCTACATTAATCATTTAAATTCCTCTTGACACCTTCCTAAAATATTGGGAGCAATTTAAAAGTGGAATCTTATATCTAGGTTCAAAATAGATCTTTTCTCCTATTGTCCTTACAATCTTTTCTCTTATACCTTTTATGTATAACCCTTCCTATTACAGACATACGCAAAAGCATATCTTAGTGTGTCCATAACTTGAACTGTATATTTAGGGATATTTCACAAGAATCAATTATCATAAAATAAATTTTAAAAAAGTTGGTATTAAATATAAAAGAATTCAAAAACTTGATCTCCATAGGATTAAACCAAGTGTGTAATATACCTTGAACTTCATCTTGAATTTCTAATACATGGGCACATAAGGGAAAGAAATAACATATAGACACATCTATGATGTGAAGGGAATCTGTGATGTAGAAGGTATCTCGAAGGTGTATGTACATATTCTTTCTACGCTTAAAGTCCTCATATCAACGATTCAATTTTCTTGATCTAGGGATACTGTTCCCACAACCATGCTTTACAAGCATACATCATCAGTGAGGATATTTGGGAATTACCTAAACTATATTATAACTTTCCAAAGGGAAACATTTTAGCATGCCTACATTTAGAGGGATTTAAAACCTATTACCACGAATTACCATAAACACAAGAAAGGACAAGACTTAGTGACAAGAGGCGGTTGGGGAAGGGAAGAAGCGATAACTAGATGATAATTATGATATCATATAGGAAATGGGAAGGAAAAAGCACCCACCCATTCTTTCAAATAGAGACAAATGAAAATAGATTAAATTAAAACAAGAAAACAAGTTATGATATAGTAGTGCAATGGAGTGACAAGTTGGTTATGTTTGTGGTGTAAAGAATGAAGAAAATATTTTTCCATGTGCAAACATTTTGAGTTCAATAGCTTTCGAGACATGTTAGTGGTAACAAAGTTTAGGACGGAAGGTACAAAGTAGTTAGAGGAAGGCACAAAGCACATCATGGATGGTAGAGGGCTTGGAGATGGAAGCCAATGCAGGGCTTGCATTTGGCAATGGTTGTAGGGGAAAGTGGCACACATGAGGAGATATGATTGTAGTTTTACAATTTGGTAGGGGTAGACATGTCAGCGAGAATGACGTGAATAGGGATAGATGCATGTTGGAGAATGAATTCTCATAAAAAAAATCATGGCATTGGGAATTAACTAAGTGTGATGATTATATGTCGCATGGGAATTGACATATTTTATATGTTATTAATTAAAATATAACATCAACATTTAGAATTTTTTCTCAAACAATAAGGATATTGTAAAGATTCTTTTTAGGGTTAGAGTTCATTGAAAACAAGTTTATTTGGTGTATTATGTAACTTGTCAGGAATAAATTATCTAATTAACCATGTATAAGCAGACATGTTATACTACATATACTAATCAAAAAATCATTAGTGCATATTTTTCTTTATTCCTTATTATTAGGAGTTAGAAATCTGTTAAAGGACCTATCGACTTTCCTATATTCTTGGTGATGGACAATCACCTATAAAATCAGTAATTCTATGAGATAGAATGGCAAGCTACAACCGTAGATGAAACATTGTATGAATCAGAGGATGGGAGGACATGCGGCAGATGATGAAAGGGGATCAGACACAATAGTGGTTTGAGGACGATGATGACTTGGAGATGATAGTGAGCTACACACTACATGGAACTGTAGTCTTTTTAGCCAAGTGTGATTTGGTAGAGATGGGTATGTGGTGCAAAATCAGGTGGTGAGGGTGCCCGCATGGGATTGCAAATGAAAAAGAAAAAATGTGGGTGATTAAATTGATAGTTATTATCTCATTATCATAAGATTATCATAATAATAATAAAATTATAAAATTAAATAAAATAATCAATTCAATTCTCTCATTATCATAAGCTTATCATAATAATAATAAAATTATAAAATTAAATAACATAATCAATTCAAAGGAAAACTATACTTGGAATAATTTCAAAATACATTTTAATTATAAAACTTTACATCTAAGGGCTTTTTTGGATAATAAGGACACATGATTATACAACATGTCATAGTTTTTTATGTGATTATGGTATCTAACAACATGTTAGTGTATGTTATGTGATTTTGGTATACTACAATGGGTTACAACATGTTGTCTGATTGTGATCTATTACAATAGGTGATTATTATAACAATTGAAAGCATCATATTTAGTTATGTTATATTACAATGTGTTAGAGTCTATTGTTCGATTATGGTTTACTAGAACATATTAGCATATGTGACTATTAAAATAGGTTTATCCATGATGTATAGTTATGCTCCATTACAATGGGTTTAAATATGTTGTGATATTACAATCTATTACAATAGTTTAGTACATGTTATAATATCACATATACTAAAATAGATTTGACCTATTATATGTAACATGTGTCATATAAAATCTACAATAAACAACATGCAAATTGATTTGTTTTAATGTATATATATGCTAACGGCAATACAACTAGCAAAGATGTTGTATTATTGTCTTTACAGTTGCTTATTTCTATAGTAGTGCTCTCTCGAGGATAATGAACCAACACCCCTAAGTATTTTTAATACCCTCTGAGGTAAAAAATAGCCAAGTGTTTTAAGAGAAGTAGAATATCCACTAAGAATCTAGAGATATGAAACAACCTTCTTTTAGTGAAACTAGATCAGTTTCACTTGCGCTGGACCAAATCTCTCTAACCTTGGAGTACTAATAGATCTTCCTTTTGACTTTCTCCTCTCAAATTTAATTCCAAACTACCTCCTCTACCGATTTTTATCTCTAATATCTCGAATGTTAGTAAAACTATAAGTTCATATAAGAAAGAGATCTACTAAACCAACAATCACAATAAAAATGAGAAGATATAATACAAACATGCTAGATCAGAATATAAACTACCTCCTTAGGGTCAAGGTACATAACCATGACCAAAATGAGATACATAACTAAGAAGGAGCTCAACTAGCCATATAAAAGTATACTTGGTGCCAAACAAAGATGAAAATACATCATTTATACTGGAATAAAGGAGAACATTAGAATAAAAGGAAGAAGAAGAAATTTAGCATGTGGAGGAGAGGTGTCTCTTGCTCCTTAGCCTCTGGATTGGTTGGATCTCTTCTTTGGGGTCTTCCTCCTTTATCCAACAATGGTTTACTACATGGGTGTGATTGTGATCTATTACAATAGGTGATTATTATAACAATTAAAAGCATCATATTTAGTTATGTTATATTACAGTGTGTTAGTGTGTATTGTGTGATTATGGTTTACTAGAACATATTAGCATATGTGACTATTAAAATAAGTTTATCCATGATGTATAGTAATGCTCCATTACAATGGGTTTAAATATGTTGTGATATTACAATCTATTACAATAGTTTAGTACATGTTATAGTATCACATATACTAAAATAGATTTGACCTATTATATGTAACATGTGTCATATAAAATCTACAATAAACAACATGCAAATTGATTTGTTTTAATGTATATATATGCTAACTGCAATACAACTAGCAAAGATGTTGTATTATTGTCTTTACAGTTGCTTATTTCTATAGTAGTGCTCTCTCGAGGATAATGAACCAACACCCCTAAGTATTTTTAATACCCTCTGAGGTAAAAAACAGCCAAGTGTTTTAAGAGAAGTAGAATATCCACCAAGAATCTAGAGATATGAAACAACCTTCTTTTAGTGAAACTAGATCAGTTTCACTTGCGCTGGACCAAATCTCTCTAACCTTGGAGTACTAATAGATCTTCCTTTTGACTTTCTCCTCTCAAATTTAATTCCAAACTACCTCCTCTACCGATTTTTATCTCTAATATCTCGAATGTTAGTAAAACTATAAGTTCATACAAGAAAGAGATCTACTAAACCAACAATCACAATAAAAATGAGAAGATATAATACAAACATGCTAGATCAGAATATAAACTACCTCCTTAGGGTCAAGGTACATAACCATGACCAAAATGAGATACATAACTAAGAAGGAGCTCAACTAGCCATATAAAAGTATACTTGGTGCCAAACAAAGATGAAAATACATCATTTGTACTGGAATAAAGGAGAACATTAGAATAAAAGGAAGAAGAAGAAATTTAGCATGTGGAGGAGAGGTGTCTCTCGCTCCTTAGCCTCTGGATGGGTTGGATCTCTTCTTTGGGGTCTTCCTCCTTTATCTTCTAGACTCATTGGTCTCCTTTATCCTTCATTCCACACCAAACATCATCTTGAATGGAAGGATGAAGGTGGAATAATGATGAAAGTGAGTGGAGTATGGACAATGGAACAAACCTAAATGTCACCTCATTTCTATGTGAGGGACCACAAGAATAAAGTTAGTGACCTAACCCTATTTCAACATGACTTGTGCCCTTGCCCTGAGAGCACAGACGAGTACACAAGTTTTTTTTATAATGGACAAGTTCAATTATGTTTGAGGTTTGTTCAACACATTTCAAGAAAAACAAATGTACTCATCATAGGTAATGAGTAGCTCAAATAAGTATAAAAGTCAAGCTATTCAAGAATACATGCATAAAAGAAAGCTCGATACCACTAGTCTATCCAATAGGAGGATATAGCTTCCTTGATTAGAAGAGAGGACATTATGATTCCCTACATTATATACTTAAGAGGCTCCCAAAACAAGGTTTACCTAGAATGTAAATAGAGAGAATACAAGGGTCCTAAATTGGTAATATCATGAAGCTTTATCATAGATATTACAGATATCGAGTCAAGTGGATGTTTCCTTTAGATCTAGGCTTAAAGGTTCATTTAATATCTTAATTGTCTCAACATAGATGCTTCTTTCAATCATTTTTCAAATATCGTCAACTAAAAATACTAGGTCTAGATGGAACATCCATTATGCATAATTCATGAGACCTAGTTCTGGTTTTGTTCACAAAGATAATGAATTTGAAATTACATTTTGGGTTTCAACATATGAGATCATGATCTGGTCATTATAGGTCAATTTAGTTTACAAAATCTTCTTATGAGTTAAGCATAGGATAAAGGGCAAGATCTTGGTTAAAAGGGGTATCAAACACCACAACATTTAGTGGTCTGAAGCTAGAGTATCATGCAAATTCAAAATTTTCATTATGATATATTACATAAACCAAGTAATTGTAAAAGGGCATATGTATTCTTAAGAGATGGGTACATTGGATTTAACATGGAGAACATGGCATTTAGTATAATATATAGTCTAAAATAGAAACAAGGCACAACATAATTACTTATCTTCAAAGTCAATTATTCTACAATGATAGATTAGACCAAAGTTGCATATATGTGCAGGTTGTATCATATAAGCACATAGAAGGATCATCTTTACATCAAAACTAATTATGATAGGTCAAGAAAGAACTAGGATACATATAGATGGTCAAAGGCGCTAGATTTACATTTACCATGATGGATAGTTACTAGTTTGCATGATTAAGGGGTTATAGATCATTAATGTCACGAGTGGGGTATAGATGAGTGATTATATATATATAGATCATAAAGGTATCACTTTTGGTATTTACATAGAAAACTCAAGCGAAACTAGTAACTTATATTGGCATCATTAGAAAGGTGGTGCTTTCCTAATCAAAATGATGTATAACATTGATATCATTGACCATATGATTTATAAGATATGAAATTTTGATTGAAAGCCCTAAAAAGGTATTTTTTTAAAGAAAATGGAATAAATTTTGAAATGTATCCATTGGTAGTTTCATCCCATATGGATGATAGTGTGCCAAGTGTTGGACTCTCTCTCATGTCCAACACTTTCTAAGTGTTTGATCACGGGTCCATGTCTTGTTGTGACCCGAGGCGCATCAGAATGTGTGGCGAGCCATGAGAGGGTGGTGTTAGTGGGTTAGTGTAGGGGTTGGGTGAGTGAATGAGAGAGTCAGAGAGAAGGAATGAGATAAGGAGAGAGGGCAAGGAGAAGTCAGTTGAACCAAGCTTAAGTCACATGACCCTATGCTCTAGGCGTCGTCTTCCTCTCAACGCCTTGGGTTGCCAAACCCTTTTAATATGATGATGGGAAAAATAGGGCTCGAGGCAGGGCGAGTGGCCAGAGAAAAAGATTGGAAAATGAAGTGGAGGTTCTAACAAAGAGGATGGGGTTAAATAAGGACAAGGGGAGGTCTGGAGTATGGTTGGTAAGGGTTTTAAGAGGTTGACGCCCATGGGAAGAATAGGTGAAGTAGTAGCTCCTATGTCTGGCCCAAACATCTGCATGACTTATTTGTTCCCTACATTGGTCCCAGGGAGGAAGGATGGTCGAGGGGAGTGCACAAGGTGGAGGGTAGGAGGAGGGGGAGGTTTCTAGGAGGCAACCTTGTTGTCAAACTTGCTGCATAGCTGTAGGTGAATTAAGGGGAGGAGGGATATCGTGACCACTGGAATACCTCTAGATCCATGGCATGTAAATCCAAGGGTCCTAAGAGGCCACTTAGTAGATGAGAGAGAAAACACAAATGGAAAATGGCAAAAAATGTAGGACTTCAAGTTTGTTCTTCAAAAGGTCATACCCCCAACATTTAAGATTGGATCATGAATAGATTTGGATTGATGGATACATGGGAGCATCCCCCACTCAGCTAGCACATGTTGAGGGTTGTGGGAGGACCTAAGGATGGGTCCACAAAATGGAAAACAAAATATATATTCATATGGTGAAGGGACCTAGGCCATGCATGAAATCAAATGTCACAACCTATGATTAGCAGCCATAAGGATCCCTAATATGCATCAAACATATCAAATCATGAGATTTGAGATGAGAGTGAGATATTAGCATAGAGACAAGGTGTTCATACTTGTAGAGAGAGAACAATATAGGTTATCACACAACATTTGGCCACTATAGTGGATTACAAGTATAAAAGGGATGTTTCCATGAAAATAGAGGGCTATCAACATGTAAGTATGCTCCAAAAGAAACAATTAAAAGGATGATGATTTACACTTTAAAGAGATATTTGAGATCAACATCTTTCAATAATAATCATTTATCATATCACAATAACTATATTTTTTCATGGATAAATAATGTAGACTAAATATACCTAAAATAGGGCCATAACACCATTTAATCATGGCCCAAAAAGTAGGGAGTGGAAAAGCACAAACCAAGGGGGTCTACATGCCTCCTTTATAATTATGATTATACATAAAAATAGCAATTTTTATATTTTAGTTAAAAATGTTGAGATCTCTCTTTTAAACAACATAAATGATTTCCATTAGAGAGATGCCTCAAACCTAAACCCAAATTAAGAAACAAAACACCAAATTCTCAATAAAATACAACTAAAACATTATACAAAAAATAGATTTAAGTTTTTTTTCTTTTCCTTTCTCATTTAAGGTCATGAACACCAATGCCACATTACTACAATTCTTATACAAATATTTACAAATTAGAATCAAATCTTATTGTGCCTATGTAGTTCAGTTTACATAAGATATATGTACATGAAGGAACAAACTCGGTGTACTACCCATCCCAAGATGGAGAGAGTACATGAAAATTCTAAAGTGGATTATTATATTTACATCTTCTTTGTAAAGACCTCTCCACTGGACAATCTTTTTACCTTAAAACATTTGAAACAAACTTATGAGACTCTTATAGAGCCTCTTTGAGTGGATACCTCCCACTCAATATGACTACATGAATCAACATCATATTTAGTAATTGTACGTAAAAGAATCTTGTAGATATTGAATATTTTAACTACTAGTTCTAGTATTTGGTCAAATCTAATTGACAAAAATAATATAATTAATTATAAAGGTATTTATTTATTCAAATCCAATCTCTTAAGCATAAGATATATCATATCTTTGAACACATTAGCAAATAAAAAAGATGTCAAAATTATAATTTTATTGCATTCACAAAATGTCAAGGTGTAAACATTAAGAATCCAAATATAACTGTAACATTTTCTTTGCAACACTCCATTAGCTGGCCGAAGACTACATCCTATAGTCTTGAAGCAAAAGTATACATAAGATGTGTCTACCAAGAAAAAATATTCAAATGATAAGCAAATCTGGACTAGAATCAGAGTAGATATTAAATCCCATAATCAACTTGTTTTCAAAATTTAATGTTAGAATTCAAAGTAGACATATAATAATGTGGAAATAGATATATGTATAAAATAATGATTAGTTTCCACTATAAGAATTATAGTCAACAATAATAGATTTATCAACTAGCTATAAAAGGAATGTAATAAACATTCAACTCATATTCTACTCGACTGTCATCTTTTATTCATTTGACCTTAAACTACTTGTCTTGTACCTCACCAATTATAAGTCACCACACATGTCAAGGACTCACCATCATTATCCTAGTGTTTACTCGACCACCCTAAGATGTCAAGAACAGACCCTAGTCCACTGAAGGGTTTCCTAGAATGACATACACCCTCATATTGGGTATGTGAGATAGGAACCATCATAATAGAATATCATTATCATCATATATCACATGTTTTACAATTTTCAGTAGCATATATCCCTCATGGACATAGACTTTCACGGTAGAGAATCGTGTGCCACAATCACACTAGACGACTCACTCCTAAATCTTGGTGGTCTAACCTTCAAGGTCTCGATCCACACTCTGGAAATCCTTTTCATAATGTTATGATTACTACAATGATATTTGTTTCATTTCCCGACTATGGAACTTGGGAGAAACTCACGATGTTTATGGGACTAAGAGAGAAAGATTTCTCCCCACCTCTTTCACGCCCGTGGCAGAGCCCGAATGCCCGGGAGGGTGGTAAATCAAGGCGGCAACTGGGATTCAAACCCGGGTCCCTTTGCTAGGGGACACCATGCTTGACCACTTTTGCCACTCCTTGTCGGAGAAACTCACGGTGTTTAGGGCACCTAACTAGTTGTATTCAACATTTCACTCGTTACTTAATCCTCTTACACATCTCAAAAAGAATTCAAAACATAATATATCATGTATGAATGTTCCCATGTGACAAGAATGGCATAAACCATATTAGGTTCAATAAGAAAACAATGATTAAAACAAGATGTAAAAGAATGTAGTTTACACATATATGTTTCTTTCTATATTCACATCATTTTGTATAAGTCTTTATCGGTGGTCTATCATTCCAAGACACAATCTCATTATCCAACATTTATCTTAAATATTCTTTCTCAAATATAATAATTTCATGCTAATTCAATCTCAACATATTTCTTTTAAGTTCATTCCACTACAAATTTTTCATCACATATTCACATAGACAGTAGGACCAACAACATTATCAATATGTAAAGATTTTGTATCATCTATAATTCTCATAACAGGTTGATATACAACATATAATTGTTTCCATACAATTTCTATAGATATGACTAAATCTCAATGCATAATAATGCATAGAACCTTGTGACATTGTTATGTAGTAGTATGAAGCTGCCAAGTCCTCCCCATGTGTGCATGCATTCCTCTCCGTACCTGTAACATCCCTGACCTGGGTTATACTTTAACCCTAGGTGTTTTGATTAAGAAAAGTGATTAAATGTTTAATCTCATCTTGTGAAAAGTAATTAGGGCTCAAGAGGAACTTATGTTGCAATTCTAGTCCTTTTTGAACATTGTTGAAATCAATGTTTTGCCTGTTTTGGACTAAAGTACAAATTACCCAAGTTGAGGGGTTTAAGTGCAAATTGTGCATGATAATACGTTCCTCATGTGTTGAAGCATAATGAGAGTAAATATGATGCTGAGGTATGGCTTATGGAAGCCTAAATACTAAGAAAGAGCTCATAAAGCAATGTATGTGCATGAAAACCTAGTTTTGGTGTAATGTGCAATTTACCCAAAACCCAGGGTATAATATGTAAATTACCACTTCAATAAGGTCTAATGTTTCTTGGCATCAAGTAGAGAAAATAAAATGAGAGGGGCACCTCATTTGAATTAAGTTGGAGGAGAGAGAATCTTGATATTAAAATAATCAAGATTTAATCCTAATTGAAACCCTAATTCAATTTAGTGCAAAAACAAATATAATAATTGAAGGGCCTTCAACCAAAAACGAGATGGTTCAATTTGCTCAAGTGTGAACACCTTTGTGCCTTTTCTAGGCCACGAAAATATCTCAAGCAAGTGGATAACCCACTCACCATTATTATAAAGAAAAGTAATATCCACTCAAATTGGGATATTATTATAATATGATCTAAGGTGCTTAATTTGCTTTTCTTTAAATTGAGGATAATTGAGAGGAATAAGAGGAAAATGGGATAGCCTCGTATCCAAGGAATCAAAGGGGGAAGAGGCGGCACCAATTTTGGAATTAAATGCATTTTTATAAGGCATTTTCTCTCTCATGGAATTTCTTATAAAAGTACCTTTACCAAGCCAAAACAAAGGCCATTGCGGATTCGTTTCTTTCCCCTTGCTTAGAAAACGACTAAGGAGCTGTAGAGGAGAAGGAGGACGACCCCAACATGTTGGTAAGGTCCTTGATCTTCGTTCTCCTTGATTCCATGGTGGAAATCAAAAATAAATAATTGATTTCTTCTTATTTCGATCTCCTCTTCAACCCTAGCCAACTTTTTCATCCAAAAGCTTGGGGACGAGCCTAGGGGGAGTTGCAAAAACTTCATCCACCATTGTTGACGTGAGCTTTGAGCTTTGAAGCTCAATTGTAGGTGGGTTTTATAACTTGAACCCTTAATATTGTTATTGCATTCAATTCCTTATCAAATGTTGATGCTTTCTTCATTTCTGAAATTTATTTTGGTTAATTGATGAAACCACCATGGAAATCACAGCAAATTTCGTGGGTTTGTAGCTTGAATATGATGATGTCATCACAAGCACAAACCTCAATTAATATCTTAGGCAAACAATTTCAAAATTTGGGACCAATCGGTTTCAATGAAATTGGTTAAACGATTTCAACAAATTGATTGAAACCAAACAGTTTCAAATAGTTTGGAGTGGTTAAACATTTGCAATGGTTGAACATTTGAGGAAATATGCTGATGTAATTGGATATTGATCCAATGGGTTCAATTGGTTTGATCTTAATGGTTTCAATTGTGAATGATCCCTAAAATGCAAACCCTAATTGTTTATGGCAGCAATAACTCAGTATACTATGTCAATCGTAGTTGTTTGTATTTGATCGGATGGTTGATGTAACCAAATCAAGTGGAGAGAATGATAGAAATGAATTCATACATGAGTATGATTCATATGGTGATTTAGGGTATTATCCTTAGTAAAGAGATCAAGAAATCCTAATTGAGAAGGTTAATGAACCCTAACCCTGATTTAGGGAAATTCTGAGTAAAATCCTAATCTAGGGTAATAGTGTAACCCTAATTAAGGGTAATAGTGTAACCCTAATTAAGGGTAATGACTTGGGTAACTATTATTTAAGGTAATGTAATGCCAAATCCTAATGGGATGAATAATGAATCCCTAATTTATGGGTAATTGAATGAAACCCTAATTGGGATGATTAGTGAAACCCTAATTGAGGGTGATTCCATGAGAAACCCTAATTGAGGATGATTCCATGTGAAACCCTAATTGAGGGCGATGTCATATGAAACCTTAAACCTAACACAAAGTAAAGCTATGTGAAACCCTAAATTTGGGTTATAGTGCATGGAATTCTAATCATGGGCAGAATGATGATAAATTATAACCCTAATGTCTGGGTAATGATATGAGTAAACCTTAATGATGAAGTAATGGGTAATACCCTATAACGATGAAATATCTCAAGTGGTTGACTATAGGCAACCTTATAATAAGCAATTCCTTAACTTGAGATGAGTTCATATCATTGAAGATAGTTGGACAATCCTTGTGTGTGATCTATGCACATCATGGTAAATGTGATAAGTTAGTGGATGAAAGTATTAAGATGTGAGATTTCTTATTATAAGATAAGTTAATAAATTCAAGTAAGATAGAAGTGATGAGGGAAGTGATATATTGAGACACGATAGATATCACATTTAGCATTTCATGGTTGATATACCTTGATGCATCTCAAATCCAATATTTTTTGATAAGATACACAAGGAGAGTGTTATGTAAATTGTTACAATGAAATGTAATGAGTTTAACATACTTGATAAGTAAGCTAAAATGAGTATGATGTAATCATACCATGATAAGGATGAGAGATAAACTCATACCTTGTGTTGATAATCATTTAATGATAAATGATAAGAATATTAAATACTTGGAATGTTGATGGATGCTCCTAGATGCACGGAACAATATATTAGGGTTGGATTAATAAAATGAACATGAAACCCTAATTGATGTGAATAGTAAACCCTAGCCCTATCCAGGAAATAGTGGTGTTACTATTATATTACATGAGTTAATATGTCATTGTTTCCTAGTGAGAGGTGACAAGATGTTTAATGGCCATGTGAGCCATATGGTTAGATGTTACCTAGTAAGAGGTAACAAGATGTTTCATGGGCATGATTGAGCCCTGAATGAGGTGTAATCCTCTTGTGTTGATAAGGGTTGATTCCCTGTGTTATTGTGCAAAGGATTTATATCTTGTGATAGTATGATGGTCTTAATGACCTTTGGGCATGGTTGAGCCCTGAATGAGGTGTATTCCTCTTATGTTGATAAGGGTTGATACCCTGCGATATTGTGAAAAGGATTTATATCCTGTAATAATATGATGATTGGTGTAATCTCATGAATGGCAAGTGAATATTACCATGTGATGATGAGATGAGAAATTATGTTTCATATGTTTTATATCTTTTCAGGTTTTCATATTTATATGCTTGCTAGAAATGAATTAGGGTTTGTATGTCCACTTGTTTGATGCAGCCTTAATTCACCCAATTGGCATAACTAATAAAGTGCAACTCTAATCATGTAGTTCCCTGTGCCGTAGAACCATCTTCAGTGTCAGAACTTGCTGGATGGTGAAACGAGTATTCCTAAGGGAAACTCAGAGCGCATATTGTTGAATATGCGGGGGTGGTAGGTTGAGGATATATATACTTGTCATCCACAATTGCAGGTTATGGAGGATGGCTATGGTCATGCCTCAAATATTTATGTGATTGAGGACAGCTGCGGTTGTACCTCGGATTAGAGGGTTTTGTATACCTTGTTTTCTAGTGTCGTAACTTGTACCAAGTACGGACTAGTTGTTATAAGTTGACTATATGTCAGTGTTGGTAGTTTGACTGGTATGTCACTGTAGTTTACTCGTACTGACTGAGGGGAAGATATCTTAGGATACCGGCACTCCTAGATCTTGTACGGAGCCAAATAGCCCTTCGTAGGGGTCGGTTGGACTTTGAATGGTACGATTCAAATTCCCCAGGGCATAATAAAAGATGAAATACAGCCGTATAGCATATCTGTTTAGGGTTATACATGACGCTTCACATTGGATGATAACCCTTGTTTGTTCTCTTTACATAAAGATGATGCTTAGTTCAACTAAGAGATAGTAATTATACTTATGTTGTGGATATGCATAATACTGTAAATGTGTACATACAGTAGTCATCCTTATGTTGATATCTTACTGTTACTGTTGATTATAATCATGATGCTAGATATCTCATGTTGATAGTTTTGTTTTGCATGCTATCCATGCCTCTATAATTAGAAATACCTGGCAGAGGCTTAATACCTGTAATTAGGGTTGGTTAAAGTCCAATGCCTGGCTGTGTAATCAGGATTGGTATAGTCCAATGCCTGAAACATTTATACCTGATTGATATAGTTTAATGCTTGAATAAGACATGATGATATATATAATCACATGTCTGGCATAAGTGAATACCTGTTTAGCAGATTGGCTAAGGCCAACAAATAGAAACAAGAATGAATTATGGGTGACACATCAGAATAATGAATGACATGAGTAAAAGCTTGAGATGTTGAAAATGTATGGTAGATAAATGTTATACATGTTCTTTCTATTCCTTATAAAGAGAATAGTTGAATTATTGTTCAATCATAGATAGGTGTAATACTTTAAAAGATGAGAATGATCTAAATTGCTTATCCTCTGCTCAGTTTTATATTAATTAAACTACAATAATGATGTTTCTGGCGGAGAGTTATATCTCTCGCTGGGGCAATTTTCAATTGTCTCACCCCCGTGGGAACCAACATTTTTAGGTGGACGAGTGCGAAAGAGACTGAGAATATCTTGCAGAGGAAGAACATTAGTAGCAACAGGGACAGCAGTGATAACTTAGGTTGAGTGTGCTGTCTGTCGTGTTTTGTAGATAGAAGTCCTAAGTGTCGTCTCTGTACTCTCAGGTCCTTGGAGTTATTACTTAGTGCTTTTAATGTATCGTTTTGAGATTTTGGCTTGATGCCTCGAGGTTATTATGCTATCTGTGTTTAGCTTTTAACAAGGCAGTTGATGTTGTAACCCTCGAGAAGAGATGGTATAAGATATATACTTATGAACCATGATGTAAATGTAATACATTGGTTCTTGTTGAAAGAGTTTTCCTATGATTGGGTCTCTTTGAAAAAGGTTTTAATTTTTAGTGATTTTCTGTAATCCGCTGCTTAGTGAACTCTTTCGCATTAGTTAATTATGTTTTTGTGAGTTGGATGCTGCAATTTAGTGGTATCAGAGCTCTAGGTTCGCTCAGTCTACAAAGACATAGGACTAAGGTAGTAGAGTCTGTTCTGGTATCATCCAGTATATCTGATAATGTCTTCTGCTCATATAAGAGAAGAAGAACTTAAAGATGACTGGTTCACATGAGGAGATTGCTGCTGAGAGTATCAACGTTGCACCAAGAAGAGGTGCATGGGAGCAGGCAAGAGAGAGACAATTTCCTGAGAATCTCCTAGTTGATCCATCTATGATAATAAAATCTTTCTTTAAGTATTACTGTTGGAGAATTTAGGGCAACAGTAATGTATATAGTGGATCAAGGATTAGCACTGTAACCCAGATTACCAACCCCAATGATGATGTTTTAGATATCAACATGATTTGTAATCAACATCTGCAGGTTGAAGCAAAAGGAAATGATGAATTGCTGGACTTAAATTGAGTCTGTGCTCAACCTTAGCCTGTTGAATCAATCTTTGAGGTAGAGTTAGCCTGAGGCAGTGAATAATTCATGAATTATGAGAAGTTAGACAAGATAATGTCATTGAAATATGTTATTTTATGAATTCCATGATTAACTGAGAAAAGGAAATGATTGAACTTTCGTTGATTAGTCCTATGAGGACCTATGTTTTGCATAGTAAAACATTACAAATGTTTTATGTTGTTCTTACCTCCTTGAGAAATGATGAGGTATAGAAGAGATGCCTCAATGAAATTTAGGGATGTTAAGTCTTATGCTTGTGATAATATGAAAAGAAGAAATATGATAGTATACAAAGTGCATACCACTTAATCTCAGTATTTATATACCCTGGCCAGGTATACAACTGTTGATGATAAAGTGGGTATGGAAACTCTTAGATTGTTGTCTTTTTTATTGCTCTGATCAAGCAGTCATTCTGAGACAATCTAATGAGTATCATGAAATCAGAAATATGGAATGAATAAATGTGTCATATCCCATGCATAAGAAAGAGAAGTCTGAGATAATCTTAGATGAGTATGTTGTATGAGGAACTAAAAGTGTACTCCTCATAAGATAAGAATAAGAATGAGGGATATGAACCCTGTTCAATAATGATGCCAGCATAATAAAGATCTTTCCCATAATAAGAAAATGGGAAATGTGATGAGATCATGAGATAATCATAAACATGCTAGATAATAATAAAGAAAGGGATAATGACATGCAATCATCCTTACAAATTTCAATGCTAAAGCCAAGGAACCTAGGATGATATAAAGAGTAAATGGTTCATGAATAGTTGAGAATACATAAATTAATAAGAGGAATATGAATCCTTGTTTTCTTTCCTTTCAGGGACATGGCAATCAAGTGGGTCTTAGGACACTTGATGTGCATAAGATAAATGTGTTCATGTGATGGATACTTAGAAAAGTATCAGTTATCTTGGACTTTGGTCCCAAGATGAGGACATATGAAACAATTAATGTTCCAAGATGAAAGGAAGAGATATATATGATGTGTTTCCAACACCTGTGATAGATACCAAGGTGAAAGATTCTGGTATCTGAGAGTTATCAGATGGGTTAGGTTGGCTACCTGGAGTGGTCAACTATGAAATTAGTCTGATTATAATAATATGAACATTATATGTTAGGGGTTTATGCTCTGCATAAACATGATATTAATAAAGAATGTATGATGCTTCTCTGAATAAGAAAAGTGTTATTTGACACAAAGTTGACTCTATAGTCAATGATGAGGGACAGTGGGGCATGTGCCTTGTGTGTTGATTCTATGAGAATCTTGTATGGAAACACTTGGTGCTGATCAAAGTTTTATGGTGTATCTATAATAAGGAGATGATATGTGAAGACTAGATAGTATGATGAATAAAATACATATGTCTTCCTTTATCTGGATTTCGAGGACGAAATCCTTGTTAGGGGTTTATAATTTGTAACATCCCTGACCTGGGTTATACTTTAACCCTAGGTGTTTTGATTAAGAAAAGTGATTAAATGTTTAATCTCATCTTGTGAAAAGTAATTAGGGCTCAAGAGGAACTTATGTTGCAATTCTAGTCCTTTTTGAACATTGTTGAAATCAATGTTTTGCCTGTTTTGGACTAAAGTGCAAATTACCCAAGTTGAGGGGTTTAAGTGCAAATTGTGCATGATAATCTGTTCCTCATGTGTTGAATCATCATGAGAGTAAATATTATGCTGAGGTATGGCTTATGGAAGCCTAAATACCAAGAAAGAGCTGATAAAGCAATGTATGTGCATGAAAACCTAGTTTTGGTGTAATGTGCAATTTACCCAAAACCCAGGGTATAATATGTAAATTACCACTTCAATAAGGTCCCTAATGTTTCTTGGCATCAAGTATAGAAAATAAAATGAGAGGGGCACCTCATTTGAATTAAGTTGGAGGAGAGAGAATCTTGATATTAAAATAATCAAGATTTAATCCTAATTGAAACCCTAATTCAATTTAGTGCAAAAACAAATATAATAATTGAAGGGCCTTCAACCAAAAACGAGATGGTTCAATTTGCTCAAGTGTGAACACTTTTGTGCCTTTTCTAGGCCACGAAAATATCTCAAGCAAGTGGATATCCCACTCACCATTATTATAAAGAAAAGTAATATCCACTCAAATTGGGATATTATTATAATATGATCTTAGGTGCTTAATTTGCTTTTCTTTAAATTGAGGATAATTGAGAGGAATAAGAGGCAAATGGGATAGCCTCGTATCCAAGGAATGAAAGGGGGAAGAGGCGGCACCAATTTTGGAATTAAATGCATTTTTATAAGGCATTTTCTCTCTCATGGAATTTCTTATAAAAGTACCTTTACCAAGACAAAACAAAGGCCATTTCGGATTCTTTTCTTTCCCCTTGCTTGGAAAACGACTAAGGATCTGTAGAGGAGCAGGAGGACGACCCCAACCTATTGGTAAGGTCCTTGACCTTCGTTCTCCTTGATTCCATGGTGGAAATAAAAAATAAATCATTGATTTCTTCTTATTTCGATCTCCTCTTCAACCCTAGCCAACTTTTTCATCCAAAAGCTTGGGGACGAGCCTAGGGGAAGTTGAAAAAACTTCATACACCATTGTTGACGTGAGCTTGGAGCTTTGAAGCTCAATTGGAGGCGGGTTTTATAACTTGAACCCTTAATATTGTTATTGCAAATTCCTTATAAAATGTTGATGCTTTCTTCATTTCCGAAATTTATTTTGGTTGATTGATGAAACCACCATGGAAATCACAGAAAATTTCGTGGGTTTGTAGCTTGAAGATGATGATGTCATCACAAGCACACACCTCAATTAATATCTTAGGCAAACAATTTCAAAATTTGGGACCAATCCGTTTCAATGAAATTGGTTAAACGATTTCAACAAATTGATTGAAACCAAACAGTTTCAAATAGTTTGGAGTGGTTAACCATTTGCAATGGTTGAAAATTTGAGGAAATATGCTGATGTAATTGGATATTGATCCAATGGGTTCAATTGGTTTGATCTTAATGGTTTCAATTGTGAATGATCCCTAAAATGCAAACCCTAATTGTTTATGGCAGCAATAACTCAGTATACTATGTCAATCGTAGTTGTTTGTATTTGATCGGATGGTTGATGTAACCAAATCAAGTGGAGAGAATGATAGAAATGAATTCATACATGAGTATGATTCATATGGTGATTTAGGGTATTATCCTTAGTAAAGAGATCAAGAAACCCTAATTGAGAAGGTTAATGAACCCTAACCCTGATTTAGGGAAATTCTAAGTAAAACCCTAATCTAGGGTAATAGTGTAACCCTAATTAAGGGTAATAGTGTAACCCTAATTAAGGGTAATGACTTGGGTAACTCTAATTTAAGGTAATGTAATGCCAAATCCTAATGGGATGAATAATGAATCCCTAATTTATCGGTAATTGAATGAAACCCTAATTGGGATGATTAGTGAAACCCTAATTGAGGGTGATTCCATGAGAAACCCTAATTGAGGATGATTCCATGTGAAACCCTAATTGAGGGCGATGTCATATGAAACCTTAAACCTAACACAGAGTAAAGCTATGTGAAACCCTAAATTTGGGCTATAGTGCATGGAATTCTAATCATGGGCAAAATGATGATAAATCATAACCCTAATGTCTGGGTAATGATATGAGTAAACCTTAAGGATGAAATAATGGGTAATACCCTATAACGATGAAATATCTCAAGTGGTTGACTATAGGCAACCTTATAATAAGCAATTCCTTAACTTGAGATGAGTTCATATCATTGAAGATAGTTGGACAATTCTTGTGTGTGATCTATGCACATCATGGTAAATGTGATAGGTTAGTGGATGAAAGTATTAAGATGTGAGATTTCTTATTATAAGATAAGTTAATAAATTCAAGTAAGATAGAAGTGATGAGGGAAGTGATATATTGAGACATGATAGATATCACATTTAGCATTTTAGGGTTGATATACCTTGATGCATCTCAAATCCAATATTTTTGGATAAGATACACAAGGAGAGTGTTATGTAAATTGTTACAATGAAATGTAATGAGTTTAACATACTTGATAAGTAAGCTAAAATGAGTATGATGTAATCATACCATGATAAGGATGAGAGATAAACTCACACCTTGTGTTGATAATCATTTAATGATAAATGATAAGAATATTAAATACTTGGAATGTTGATGGATGCTCCTAGATGCATGGAACAATATATTAGGGTTGGATTAATAAAATGAACATGAAACCCTAATTAATGTGAATAGTAAACCCTAACCCTATGGAGGAAATAGTGGTGTTACTATTATATTACATGAGTTAATATGTCATTGTTGCCTAGTGAGAGGTGACAAGATGTTTAATAGCCTTGTGAGCCATATGGTTAGATGTTACCTAGTAAGAGGTAACAAGATGTTTCATGGGCATGATTGAGCCCTGAATGAGGTGTGATCCTCTTGTGTTGATAAGGGTTGATTCCCTGTGTTATTGTGAAAAGGATTTATATCCTGTGATAGTATGATGGTCTTAATGACCTTTGGGCATGGTTGAGCCCTGAATGAGGTGTATTCCTCTTATGTTGATAAGGGTTGATACCCTGTGATATTGTGAAAATGATTTATATCCTGTAATAATATGATGATTGGTGTAATCTCATGAATGGCAAGTGAATATTACCATGTGATGATGAGATGAGAAATTATGTTTCATATGTTTTATATCTTTTCAGGTTTTCATATTTATATGCTTGCTAGAAATGAATTAGGGTTTGTATGTCCACTTGTTTGATGCAGCCTTAATTCACCCAATTGGCATAACTAATCAAGTGCAACTCTAATCATGTAGTGCCCTATGCCGTTGAACCATCTTCAGTGTCAGAACTTGCTGGATGGTGAAACGAGTATTCCTAAGGGAAACTCAGAGCACATATTGTTGAATATGCGGGGGTGGCAGGTTGAGGATATATATACTTGTCATCCACAATTGCAGGTTATGGAGGATGGCTATGGTCATGCCTCAAATATTTGATGTGATTGAGGACAACTGCGGTTTTACCTCGGATTAGAGGGTTTTGTATACCTTGTTTTCTAGTGTCGTAACTTGTACCAAGTACGGACTAGTTGTTATCAGTTGACTATATGTCACTGTTGGCAGTTTGACTGGTATGTCACTACAGTTTACTCATACTGACTGAGGGGAAGAGATCTTAGGATACCGACACTCCTATATCTTGTACAGAACCGAATAGCCCTTCGCAGGGGTCGGTTGGACTTTGAATGGTACGATTCAAATTCCCCAGGGCATAATAAAAGATGTAATACAGCTGTATAGCATATCTGTTTAGGGTTATACATGACGCTTCACATTGGATGATAACCCTTGTTTGTTCTCTTTACATAAAGATGATGCTTAGTTCAACTAAGAGATAGTAATTATATTTATGTTGTGGATATGCATAAGATTGTAAATGTGTACATACAGTAGTCATGCTTATGCTGATATCTTACTGCTACTGTTGATTATAATCATGATGCTAGATATCTCATGTTGATAGTTATGTTTCGCATGCTATCCATGCCTCTATAATTAGAAATACCTGGCAGAGGCTTAATGCCTGTTATTAGGGTTGGTTAAAGTTCAATGCCTGGTTGTGTAATCAGGATTGGTATAGTCCAATGCCTGAAACATTTATACCTGATTGATATAGTTTAATGCTTGAATAAGACATGATGATATATATAATCACATGTCTGGCATAAGTGAATACCTGTTTAGAAGATTGGCTAAGGCCAACAAATATAAACAAGAATGAATTATGGGTGACACATCAGAATAATGAGTGACATGAGCAAAAGCTTGAGATGTTGAAAATGTATGGTAGATAAATGTTATACATGTTCTTTCTATTCCTTATAAAGAGAACAGTTGAATTATTGTTCAATCATAGATAGGTGTAATACTTTAAAAGATGAGAATGATCTAAATTGCTTATCCTCTGCTCAGTTTTATATTAATTAAACTACAATAATGATGTTTCTGGCGGAGAGTTATATCTCTCGCTGGGGCAATTTTCAATTGTCTCACCCCCGTGGGAACCAACATTTTTAGGTGGACGAGTGCGAAAGAGACTGAGAATATCTTGTAGAGGAAGAACATCAGTAGCAATAGGGACAGCAGTGACAACTCAGGTTGAGTGTGCTATCTGTCGTGTTTTGTAGATAGAAGTCCTATGTGTCGTCTCTGTACTCTCAGGTCCTTGGAGTTATTACTTAGTGCTTTTAATGTATCATTTTGAGATTTTGTCTTGATGCCTCGAGGTTATTATGCTATATGTGTTTAGCTTTTAACAAGGCAGTTGATGTTGTAACCCTCGAGAAGAGATGGTATAAGATATATACTTATGAATCATGATGTAAATGTAATACATTGGTTCTTGTTGAAAGAGTTTTCCTATGATTGGGTCTCTTTGAAAAAGGTTTTAATTTTTAGTGATTTTCTGTAATCCGCTGCTTAGTGAACGCTTACGCATTAGTTAATTATGTTTTTGTGAGTTGGATGCTACAGTACCTACCTCTAAAGCACATATATCTGAACCACCCGGCAATAATGTTATCACTGGGTTTTTTTCTTCCTCTGCCAACCAGTCTAACCTTTTGTGAGCAACACTGGTAGAAGTTGGAGCCGCTCTCTCGATTGCCAAGGCAAAAGACAAGGCACGACCATGAAATGGGATTGTGTAGACGACAGATGAACGAGAGTCTTCAAGCAACAACATTCTTTACATATCTATACAATTATACACTCCAACTCACATGTATAAAACTTGATTGATTCTTTGTATTTTTGTTTTCATTTTACTTGGATTTTATGTGGGTAACTTGTAATTTACCCCCATGGGAAAATTGCTTGTCAAAGATAAAATATACAGTGTATGGTTGAACTATAAACCATATAAAATGATCTTTGGATTAAAAAAAATAATGCATAGAACCTTCTATTAGTCCTCTGTTACTATCTACACTCTTCAATTAGGCTTACTATTTGACACATATTTGATCTCATATGAAATCCACATGAGTAAACCATTCTTAGAATACAAGTACTCTAACAAACAATTATAATCCAAGAAAACATTATGATGAATCAATTCACATCCTTGAATTAATCTTCTTATTGAGTTGTACTTATATTAATACCATAATCCCTCAGTTGAAAACATTATTAATCATTATCACATAGTTCATTATATCATGGTTAGGGTAGGGTTATTAGATCCAACTATTAATTTTCTACATTTTTCTTGCATTGCATAATCACTAGTCATAACTGCTTTCATATCACTTTAACTACTATTCATGGTATCAATCATTTTACATTTACTTAGTGCATGAAGTCTTTCTCTAATTGAAGTCCTACATAGTCTGATTTTGATGTATTTCATTCAATCTACGTAAACTCAAAAATATTTGAAGTAAATATATGAAAGACTTCCTCATACTCATTTCGTTTATATTTTACTCATTACATATCATAACAATTAATGTCATCTTTGTCCATCACTTTTCTTGCATTTAGGTAAATCTACCATGTACTTTGACTTCTAATGGTAATTTCCTATTTAAAAGAAGCCCTTCTATTTCTTATAAAACTCTCGATTTAGGAAGAACCATCGATTGGGATAACTTACTTCTTAATCTGTAGTCATCTTCTCAATTCATTATTATGTGACTACTATAAAAGTGGTCTGTGTGCATGTGGGGTGTACTTATTATTCCAAAAACTATACTAGAATAGATGGATCAAGATTAGAAAATCTTAATAGGAAATGAGGAAAATAATACATTTAGTGGAACATTTTTTTCATACTAGAATGTTATATACATGTTTGGGCTTTATCTCTCATACTCATCCCAACACTAAATTTTAAGGCTTTCAAGAGGTTTTCATAGTTTAATACATCTTATTTTATCATCATAAGCACCTTATTATTCAATAACTACATCAGTATGTATAGCAATTCATTCATGACACATGGAAACCTTAGTTTCCATTCCTACACAAGTCATCCATTACAAGTATGCATTGATTTATTTGCTCAGTTGACTCAATCTCTCAATGCAAATCTTAGATAGGGAATACTTAGACTTCAAACATTTCACATTGATCATCATGTATATGGAATAAATAAGTTGAACAAATATTAGCATTATTGTGGAGGAACTCTTACTTGTCCAATTCAAACATGCTTTTATATATGTCAACTCAATTTTCAAGCACATCATTCATTTGCCATATTTTTAGGAAATAAATGCATAAACAATATAGTTTTCTATCTATCATATTCTCCATATCACTTGAAAAAATGGATAAAGAACTGAGTATAATACAATTCAATGAAAATGAATCTAAATATTTAGCATTCAGTTCCCCAAAAGTTTTACCAATTGATTACCAGTTCACTTACATATACATGTAAGGAACTTGTTTATTTTAGTCTGATAGAATAAGGATTTCAACATGACTATATAGATTAAAAGAGAGACAAAAACTCACCTAAGGTTTAAAATACCTTAAATAATGTATCCTAAGTAAAACGGAGACAAACACTCACCTAAGGTTTAAAAGACCTCAAAACATGTATGCTAAGAACTAATCTCATCGAATACATATTAAACTTTGAGCAATCAATTCTTTTATTCCTCCTTGCTTCTCAAGAACCCTAAAAATGGATATTTGGGACAAAAAAAGAAAAAAAAAGTTAATTTTATATATTTTTGTTCCAAAATAGAGGAGAGATGGAATTCATATATGAAAGAGAAGATTCTCGTGAAACCCCATCTTAAGAAAAAAAGCTTACATTCTTTAATCACTCCTATGAATATGAAACCCTAGGTTAACATATATACTTCCTTCCTCACATCAAATACTAATTCTATATTTGTAACGAACTAGATCCTAGAATCTTACTCTATTCCATTATTAAAAATCTAGTAAGATTTAATTTCTTAGATTTGACCAAGCAAGGTTAAAAATTAAAACACATTCACATAATGACTTAATTATGTTCTAACATGTAAGAAAATCATAAAATATGTTACGTGTATTTCCTTTACTAACATAATGGATAAGTAAAAATGAATAATACTCTTTGGAGTAACAATTCATTAATCCATGTCCATAAATATTATAATGTTCTTTTTTGACAACAGTATAATGTTCTATTATTTAAATAAATATTATATCTTTAACAAATTATTATATCTTTATTATAAATACTCACTTAATTGAGTTTTATTATCTTGAATATATTTATAAAAGATCTATATATATTATTTTGCATGAAATTCTAAACATTACTTATTTTACATATTTAATCTGTTAACTTCATATTTATTAAAATGTTCTATTATTTAAATAAATATGAAATTAATATATTAATTATGTAAAATAAGTAATGTTTAGAATTTTGTGCAAAATAATATATATAGCTCTTTTGTAAATATATTCAAGATAATAAAACCCAATTAAGTGAGTATTTATAATAAAGATATAATATTTTATTAAATACAATAGTAATTTGTCAAAATTGATAATGGTGGCATAACTCATTAAAGGACATCTTAAAATTTTAATATAATGGTAAATATGTTTTCCTTGGGTGCCAATTATCTTGGTCGCCACGTTTCACTTTATTTGAACAATAATAATTATTTGAGAAGAAAATAGGAGAAAAGGCCAAAAGTGTTAAATAAATTACTAAAATCAGTCTATTTTGGACAATCCTATATATTTTAATGTAATTATGAGAGAAAATGTATATTAAAGCCAAAATCATTATATAATATGTAAACCATCCCAAAAGGGAAAACTAATTTCAAAACTGTCAGTCCCACATTTTAATTTGCTTATATGTCAAGTTTATAATAAGATACTATTCATATGTGCCTTAAATTCATTATAAGAATAAAAATTAAAGATAGGATCTGAAATTATTAAATAAATAATGAAACAACCAAAATATATGTAAAATAGGGCTCATAATATATCATGATTAAAGTGTTATATAGATACTATGGAAGGTTGAACATTAGAATTTAATAAAAAAGAAAAATAATATAGTAGAATAGATTTCTAAGATATTAGAAGAGTATGATAATTATTAAAGTAGATATTTCACTAGTAATATGGAATCCTATATATATTAGTTAACTAAAAAAATACCACAAAAGTGGAAAATAAGAACAAACTATAATCCTCATTCTTTGAATAATTTTTATGTAAAATTTATTTGTTGGAGCTAGTTGCCTTGAATAAATTGTGGAAGAAAATATGGAAGTAATAAAAAATAAAGGGCTATGATTATTTAGTATCAGAAGATTTCTTAAATATTTTTTTGTCATGCATAGTTTAGTATTTCCATTTTATAAATAAACCTTCTCGTCTCAGACAATTCAATATTGTTTGCTTAAACTAAGAAATCATCTTCTTTCATGGTTTAAAAAAAAAAGACAAGTAATAACCATTTAAGAGGCCATTCTCTCCATGAATTTTTTTATATCCACTCTAACCATCACATTGAGATTCCACTTTGAGTAGTTCCATTTTGTTTTATTTTGATATGTTTAATCTTTTACGGATGACTTTCCGCACAATCCAAATTCTCACCTTTTATATATATATATATATATATATATATATATATATATATATATATATATATATATATATATATATATATATATATATATATCTATGTGTGTGTGTGGGTGTGGGTGTGGGTGTGTGTATATATATATATATATATATATATATATATGGTGTGATGTCACTTCTCCTTGTATTTCTACGGCCGACACTTTAGTTCTTGTATTGCTTCGGCAACCTGTTTCCTCTAATTTCATAATGTCTCCTCCTTCTTATACTCAATCCCACCTTTAACTAGTAACCTTTCCGGTAGAATTTTCTGATCCGAGTTCTGCTCTAGTGAATTTCCTTGACCGAAATTGTTCTTGCTGCTTCCACAAGGTGGCCTAGGGATCATGGTGCCTTGCTTTGATGCGAGCATCAACCCAAGAAGACACTCAGTGATTGTCAAGGCTGGCCCTTTGAGTTTGTTCCTTGGATATGGTGGAGTCTCAGGAAAACTTGTAGATTCTCCCTAGTGAGTACTCATATTTGTTTCCATTTTCTTCACAATCAAAGTTTCTCAATTTTGTGTTCCCTCACATTTGTTCTATAATGAACAAGGTGTTTTCCCTTACAGATATCTCCACTTCTGTCATGTGTCTTTTCACAAGACCAGTTTGTGTTTGGTACACCACTATACGGTAAAATATCTGGTTTTGTTAATTTTTAGTTTCCTCTTTCCCTGGCTTCTCACTGGCTACATCTTGGTAGTCATGGAAAAGATGGTGGTTTTGAGATAATGCACCTTTAGATATTTTGTTTGGGGTCTATGGATCCATAGGAAATCGAACATCATCGGAGTTGTCTTATAATGACTTGAGGAAGCTGACTTCCCAGAATTAAATCACTGATTTCTAGCTTCTACCATGGTATAAGCCTTTTTTGTTTTGTGTTCTAAGTGAATGGAGATGATAGTTTGTGATCTCCTGACTTGGCCCCTTATGTGGATTTTTAGGATTGTGTGATTGATAAATGTTTTCAAAATTAATAGTAAATTATTCATTGCCCAGAAAAAGAAAAAAGAAACATATAATAAATTGTGTTTTTAGGATTGTGTGATTATGGAAGCATTGTGTTTTTCTCAGTCAAATGGTATCGATCTTATCCCTTAAGTTAAATATAATAAATATGTGATGTTTCAAGGATTTTCTTAATTGTTTAATATTTCTTAAATTCATAGCTAAATATTGATAACTTGTAATAACTAAATAAAGCATGTTCTAAATTTATAAATTTATAATCTATTCAATGGCACCAGTTGTATCACCAAATTCCAACATAATAAATATGAAATTTTTATAGATTTATTTAATTATTTGTACTTCCTAAAAAATCATAATTAATAATATATAAGCCTAGAAAAATAAAGTAAAATATGTTATGAACTCGTTAAAATATAATCCACAACATAATATGGTTTTTAAGACCTAGCTCACTAATAATAAAAGGACGTTTTTAGATTTTATATTATTAATACAAAAATATAACCATGCTCTTATGTATGTCTTTCATAGGGTGCTTGTGGTCTAAGAAAGAATTAGTATTTTGACCCTGAACATATGTAGACTCCATCTATAATTTAACAACTCAAGTTAAGGTATGTGCATATTTTCTATTTTCTAGGCACTGCTATTATGACCAAATATCCTTTCCCATATGATGCATGAGTACTTATTCTATATTCATCATTTTGAGATTTTCTTCGATATTTCTTATGGGTCCTCTGACTCCACATATTATATTTTGGATGCTCTCATATGGTTATTTCACATGGACTAAATTTATACTTGCCTTTCCCTATTTATGTGCATGCTTAGACTAGCTTTTTTTCTTGTAGTGGTACATATGTACAACCATATTTATAGGGTGTGGTTTTCCACCCAAGGTGTGCTTTTCCACCCATAATTTGAAGAAGCATGCTTTTCTGCCTAGGGTGTTCTTTTCCACCAATGGTGTCTTCACCATGCTTGAAATAATTTTAGTCTTTGTTTATTTGATGCACAAATTTATTATTGCTATTATTAAAGAACAATTTTAAAGGCAATATTGCCTACTTGACAAACTTTTGTTTTACATGCCTCATCTCTTGACTTGATGTTTCTTTTGAAAATTATTTCTCTTGATCATCCCTTATTTTGATGTTCTTCTTTTGAACATCTTAAAGTATTACCTTGTTATTTACTGCACATACTCAGTTTTTGATGACGTCCCTTCCTTTTATTTTTTCTCCTCTTGGGTGTTGACTTTCAATAAACCCAGAGGTGGATTAACCTCAGGTGTAGGGCTTGGAAGACTGAACTTAGTGACATGGACCTGCTAGGTGAAGCTTTTGGGGAGATAGAGTTCACATAGTTGGATATCCCTCTACTTTGATCATTATGTTGTAACTTTCATATAAACCCTATAAAGGAGATGATGATGTAATTTGATAAATTGAATATAGTCATGATTATATAGCCCACTACTATACTTTGGTCTCTATTTGTACATCATCATTTGAGAAAAAAATTATATCTATTGGGCCATGCTTGAAAGTATGTTTGGATAGATGAGTTTATTCTCAAATTTATGTAGGGAGAGGATCCCCTATCGAGTCCCACTCTTTACAACATATCTATATAGGTTTTATTTCTATTAATGAATTCAAAATCATGGGGGCTATTGGGGTATTAGCTTACTCGTATAGAGCAATTATAGTGTTTTCAATAATTGCAAATTAGACCACATCATATTTTCTTTTATTTCGTAGTATTTTTTGTCATTAAACTTTACTAGAAACACCACCCATCAATCAAAGGTCTTCTAAATATTATAAATATTTAATATTTTTTTAAATGAAGTCAAGATCTATACATAAAATATCATCTCATTCAAACTTACGAATAAATAACTAAAAACAAAACACTAAATTGTTGCATTGTAGTTAGCAACATGTTCGGTCGATTTGGAATTTGATCAGAAAATAGACTCAAATATAAACAAAAATATTTGAAAATTTGCATTGACTCGTATATTTGAGTTATCCAAACAACATTCAAATTTCAAATAAATCTAAGTTACCTATGAAATACTAAATATAGTTTACTACACCACAATATTTATAAATTTTGTACTAATGTACTTTCAAAATTCTATTTTCATCTAACTAGAGTTTTCACCTATCAACCCTAATTATTCAAATAAAAGAATGATTTAAAGTGTCTCATGAAGTTAAAAAATCATAACTAATTATCATCATTAATATTTCTTAATAAAGGATCAATCTAATAAAGCTTGGAATCATTCAATTAAACCCTAATTCACAAGATAAAATAAAAATGATCCATTACAAATACTCCTCTTATTTTAGGATTTTATCTCAAGATATAATAAAATATGATGTATAATTGTTCATCTCACTTAGTGTCTTCTCTCTATGAATTCTCCATATATACTTCTTCCTTGTGAAATCATTTTCTCAGGTCCTAGATCTTTTACATTGAAATTCCAAATTTTCTCATTTTGGATGGACATTTGCATTCCCTCTAGTCATATATCTCATTTTATTTATTACATGATTTACTTCATAAATATTACTGATAAATCGTTTTAAAGGTGTGTTGATATCTTCTTTCATATTCTTTATCGGTCAGCTTACATATCAGATAAATCAATATTGTAAGTCATCATATATTATCGTCAGTTCCTTTCATGTAGAAGATTATTTTATTTATGTATCATTTTCTCAACTTTCTTAAAATTTTTAGATTCATACTTCTAATTAAATCCATTAGAAATTTCATGCTCATTTAGATTCCATCATCTTTTTCACATGAAATTTTCGACTATTCATAGGTTCCATATTTTACAATGTGTTCCTTTCTCTTTCTACAATATTATGATTTTCATTTCCATATTACATCTAATTGTAATCACAAACTATCTTCATATAGATGTTTCCTCAGGGCAGACATAAGAAGTGCAGTCGCTAGTTCCATACCAACTTATTTCAATACTTAGATACTTGAGTAGAGTAGCTAAATATTCAGCTCAATTAGTTTGCATATCATCCAAGTTATATTCAAAATCCATATTATCATTTTTCCCTAGATCGTATTTCCCTACATAGTCATCTAACATAAGATTTGATACCACATTTTTGAGACCTCTCTTTTGATCAACATAAATTCCAGCCATTATAGTGGTACCATAAACCTGAACCCAAATTAGGAAACAAAATACCAAATTCTCCACAAACACGATTTACTTAGAATATGAAAAATAGAGAAACAATTTCCTTTCCTTTCTCATTAAACCTCATAAACTAGTATCACATTATCACAATTCATATTCAACTATATCACAATTAGACTCAAATCATGTTGCTCATATATAATTCAATGTACATCATATACATCTACATAAAGACCAAACTTTGTGTATTACCCATCCTATAAAATAGCGAGTTCATGGACATTATAATCTACAATATTCTATTTATTGTAACCTATCTTCTAGACAACTTTATACCTTAAAATATATATCAGACTCTTATAGATACCAGTCAGTGGATACCTTCCACTTAAGCTGAGTACAAGAATCAACATTAGGTTAAGTATATCGAACTTGAAATAAACATGTAGATATTGAAAAGTCTAACATATAGTTCTAGCATATTATGCAAGCAATGTTTACAACAAAAATCTGATTAATTATATAGGCATTCATTTTCACAAATCCAAGCCTCTTTAAGTATCATCAAAAGTATATCTATGACCAAATTAGAAAATACAAAATATTGTTGAATTATATTTCTATTGCATTAGAAAAATGTCTAGATGCAAGCATTAAGAATCAAAACATAACAACAATAATTTTTTACACCCCACCAGACCGGTCAAGAACACATCCTACATTCCTAAATTTTAAGAATACATTAGACATATCTACCAAACAAGACTATTCAAATGATAAGTAAATCAAGATCAGGATCAGAGTGTATATAAAATCCTAGAATCAACTAGTTGTCAACGTTTAATATTATATTCCAAACCAAACATATAAGAATATGAAATTAAATGATCCCTATAAAAGAATTATTAAGTTACCTAACAAGAATTATATTAAAAAACAGTAGATTTATCAAGTAGTTGTAAAGGGAATGTGATATTACAACTCATATTCTACATGGCTTGTCAACTTTTATTCATTTGCCCTAAAACTACTTGGCTCATGCCTCACCAAGTAGAAGTTTCCACACCTAATTCTTGTGTTAACAACTCAGTGGAACTATCTTAGGGTTTATCTGACCACCCTAAGATATCAATAGAAAATATTAGTCCATTTTAGGGTTGCGTCCAGAGGCTCACATCCTCATCTCAGGCACATGAGATAAGAACCAACATAATAGGATATTACATATAATCATATTTTACATATTTAAAAAAAATCATTTCATCAAATCGTTTCCTCATGAACATAGATTTTCACTTCAGATTATTTAGGGTCAGAATAACACCAAATGTCTAACTGCTTAATCTCAATGGTTTAACACTTAAGGTCTCAATCCGTAATTATTTGATTGCTAAAAGGAGATCTATTTCATTTCCCTATACCTCAAGGAATACTCACACTGTTCAGGGTGCCTATCTAGATGTATTCAACATGTCACTTGTGCATAAATCCTCTTACACTTCTGAAAAAGAATTATAAACATAGTTTATCATGTGTGTATTCCTACACAACAAGAATGACATAAAGCATAATATTCTTAATAAAAAAGTTAATGATTAAACAAGAAGTAAAACAATATGCAATTTATGAGATATATGTTTCTTTCCATTTTCACATCATTTCATTTCATATCAGTCTTCATTAGTGGACTATCAGCCTAAGGTATAATCTCATTATCCAGCATTTTCCCTAAACATGCTTTCCTATATATAGTTATAGCATGTTGATTCATTTCCAACATCTTTCTTTTTAGTTCATTCTATATCACAATTTCATCAAATATTCACTTCGACATTAGGACCAACAAGACTATCAACTTGTAAACATTTTGTATCATCCATCATGCTCAACATAGTTTGATTATATGACATAATAATCACATACAATTTTTGTGGATATGAATAAATATCAATGCATTAACATACATAGCACATTTTGTTAGTCCTCTTTTACTAGCTACCGCTCTTCAATTAGGGTTGCTATTTGAGACATATTTGATCAAATTTAAAATCCATTTAATTAGACCATTCTTAGAGTACACGTGTTCTAACAAACAATTATAAAGAACACATTCTTACGAATCAAATTCACACCAACGAACTTCATCTTGCTGTATAATAACGGTATACTTATATACATTCCTCAATCCCTAATTTGTAGATAATTATTCAATATTATCACATAGTTTATTAAACTAGGGTTTGGGAAAGGTTCTTATATACAACTATCAATTTCCTTCATTTTCCTTCCATTACATCATCATGAGTAATAACTTTTTGAATATCATGTTTACTACTATTCTTGAAATCAATCATACTAAATTTACTTAATTCATAAATTTTCTTCTAATCAAAATCCTTCACAGTCTTATTTTTATGCATTTCATTCAATTTTGGTCAAACCAAAAATATTTGAAGTAAATGTATGAAATACTTTCTCATACTCATTTCATTAATATTTCACTCATTACTTATCATCACAATTCAATTCACATTTTCCCATTTCTTTTCTTACATTTTGGTACATGTACCATGTCCTTTTCTTTCTAGTGGAATTTTCTACTTGAAGAAGCCCTTCTATTTTTTATAAGATTCTCAATTTAGGAAGTACCACATATGAAGATTACTTCTTGTTACTAATTCCTATCATCTTCTTAATTAATTCTTATGTGACTAGTAGAAAAACGTTGCATGCATGTGGAGTTTACCATTATTCCATTAATTATATTAGAATATATGGACCATGTTTAGATAATCATAAGAAAACTTACCAAATTCAAATGAAGAATTAGTACCTACAATTGATCATTTCTCACATTAACAATGTTATAAAAAAGTTAAGGCTTTATTTTTCATACTTTTCCCAATATTAAATATTAGAGTTCTCAAGAAGTTTTAGTATTTTAAAACATCTAAATTTATCATAATAAACATCTTATCATTCAATAACTACACCATGGAATATAGGGGTTCAACCATGATATTTGATACTCTAGTTTCCAATATGTGCAAGTCATCCATTATTTACAAGTGTACATCGATTCATTGGCTCATTTATGTCAATCTATCAATGCTAACACTAGACAGGGAACAATTCTATTTCAAACCTTCATATGGATCCTCATGTACATAGAATATCTAAGTTCAAAAAATCTTAGAAATTATAATGGAGGAACTCTTACTTATTCAGTTCAAACTAAATCAATTTGCAAGGATATGTTCATTGTTTTTATTTTTAAGAAAAATTGGTATAAAATAATATAGTTCTCTATCCATATGATGCCCATATCACTTGAATAAATATATCAGTAACTTAGAAAAATAAAAATCAGTTACAATGAGTCTAAATCAGAAGCATTCATTTCCCAAAAATCTTCCCAATTGATTACCAAAATGCATATATATACACACAAGGAGCTTGTTTATTTCAGTCAGATAGAATTAGTATTTCAACATGATAAATGAAATTTAAGAGTTAGATAAACACTCACATAAGATGTAAGCACCTAAAAGTTGTATCCCAATAACTGATGTCATCGAATACATAACAAAATTTGAGGAATCAGTTCTTTTCTTTCTCCTTGCAGCTCAAAACCCCCAAAATGGAGATTGGGTCAAAAGTAAAAGAAAAAAGTTGATCATATATCTTACTGGTCCAAATAAGAGGAGGGATGAAAATTAGACATGAAAGAAAAAATATAACCATGAAAACCTAACTAAAGTAGATAAAATTACTTACTTTCATCACTTTTTGGAAGATAACACCTAGATCAACATCTCTACCTCCTTCCTCACTCAAAACTTAATTTCATTCATCACTCCTTGGAAGATAAACCCTAGATCAACATATGTATCTCCTTCCTCACTCAAAACCTAATGACCATATCTCTCTAGGTTTTTATTTCTCTAGAATGCATTAAGAAGTATGGGAGCTACTAGGGTGTTAGGTTACTCGTATAGATCAAATAAGGTGTTTGATGATTGTAGATTAGCCCCTTCTTTTATTTTAATAAAATTTACTATCGATAAACTTTATTGGAAATCCTAGTTTTCATCAATCAAAACTCTTCTACAAAATATGAAAATATAATTTGTTGTTTGAAATGAAGTGTCAGACGTACTGCTAAGTTTTCTGTTCATTCAGAGTTACAAATAAATAATTAAAAATAAACACCATATTTCATAATGAAGTTTGAGCATGGTCATTCAAATTGGGATTCAAGTAACAAACAAAATCTAAGAACATCCAAAACTTCTAAAATTTTTGCATCGACACATATATTTGAGTTATCCATACTATATTCAAATTTCAAATAAATATAAGTAGCTTGTAAAATATTATGATGATTTACTACACTAATATATTAATGAACTTTTTTATTCATGTATGTTTTAAGTGCTAATTTTCTTCTTATTAGGGTTTTCACCTAATTATTCAAATAAAAGAATGCTATTGTAAATAAATATCATCATTAATCAAGATTAATCAAGGATCCATTTAGTAAAGAATGCAATCGTTAATGTAAACTCTAATTAATTGGCTAGATTGAAAATAGATCATTACAAAAACACCAAGATTGACATTATAATAATTAATCGCATCAAATATGTCAAATACATAGCAGGAGGGGTCAAAAGACCCATAACAAGAGAATAACACAATATTCACAGTACTTCAAATTATTTCAATTTTGAATAGTAAAACTTGAATTTAGATATAAAAAACAACAATGTTAAAAAATATGCCTCATTGTAGGAAATTAGGAATCAAATTCAATTGAATGTCCCAATAAAAATAGATATTTGCACATACCTGATATTCACAACTAAACCTATCTCTAGGGGGGTCAAAATATGTCCTTGTCAACCTAAAATAGAAGTGTTTTATGCACCCATTAGTTCATATCTTCTAAATCATGAACACGATTTTATTTAAACCTAATCAATTGTTCATGTTTTTAAATATTGATATTACCCATATATTGAATAAGGGATGCATTTACATGTTATTTACCATAATACCCTTACTAGGAATATCTAGGGCTTAGTGTTACATATCACTATATATATTAGTCGTATATGCATACTCAGAACTTTTGTATCTATATGAATACAAGTATATTCAATATGGTTTAAGAGGATTATATATATTTGTATATTAGTCATATACTCATTTACCTTTTTATAGGGCTACAAAATTTTCCTTGGTGGGGACCTGGTTGAGGTTCCAAGTATATTAGTCAAAGAATTTCGAGCCAATTGTATTAGGTAGCAAGGGTTTCTAAAACGTATTTCTCATATCATGTCATGTTGTAGACCTATAAAATTGGGTGGAAATCTACATTCTCCCACATATTGACCCATATAAGCTGGGTTTTGGTGATGGAAGGTTTGCACCTACTTGAAATCACCCAAACCCATACCCATCCATCTATTTAGTGGATTTCACAAGTAACACATGATAACCCACATATGACACAGTTAAGTAAAATATATAAATAATATAACCATGATATATGTAAGACTCTTAATCAACATCACACACACATTTAACAAGAAGCTAAATTGTTGATGTTGAAAGTATAAAATATGAAAAAGTCCAAGGCCATAATTGATATATTTTGTCAACTTTTTTATATTAGTGGAAACAAAATAGTTTGTTCTATATTTCCTTTTATGTTATTGAATAGATAGTGTACGTCTTGTCTATCTTTTATATTCATTTGTAGTAATTGTAGAACCTTTATGTTCACTTTCTGTAGTAAATAACCAAAAGCACATGCTATATTAGGAATTCCTACATTATATCACAATATATATATATATATATATATATATATATATCTGTGTGTGTGTGTGTGTGTTTGTTGTGTGTTATTGTGATATAATATTCTATCTGCAACACTAAAGCAATATGTATTACGTTGTTCTTGACACCAAGTGGATGGTTGCTCTCATTT
Source organism: Alisma plantago-aquatica (assembly GCA_963693085.1). Classification (NCBI taxonomy): domain Eukaryota; kingdom Viridiplantae; phylum Streptophyta; class Magnoliopsida; order Alismatales; family Alismataceae; genus Alisma; species Alisma plantago-aquatica. The sequence continues at coordinate 39,837,591 of OY856409.1, forward strand.
TCCTATGTTTGCATCAAAACAGTAGAGATAGAGCATTCTAGAGTATCATCTAGTAACATTTAATATATTATACACATATTATGAAGGCACACATAGGTTTATTGGAAACCATTTGGGTCAGGTTTATGTGTGCTACTTCTTTACTAGTATACCATTGAGTATATTTAGTTGCACTCGTGTCACCTAAACCCATAATGGCCCAACCCACTCACCCATTTGACAATTCTACCAAGGTGGGCCATAACATGGTTCATGCAAAACTTTGGATCACATTTTTTCATCATAGGGTACCCCTGCCAAGTGTAGTAGCACTTGATGTACACGAGCATGTCACCTTTCTTTAGATACTTGTGCAACTTAGAAATTTGATTGTTTATTGGTATCATTGCATCAGGAAAATGACCGAATCCTCCAAAATTCTTTGCCCCACCTTTCATGATTTTGCAAATAATCTTTAGCATGATGAGATCATTTATAGAGTTTTCTTTATTAGGTTTGTTTCAATTCATGTGATCATTGATACAATCTGTAGATTGATTGTCGTTTTTGGCATTGTATATACTTATTATGGGAAACCATATGGTCTACCAATGTATGGATTATATCATGGAGGAGGTCGATTAAATACATGACTATGAGTATTGACTCCTCATGTTCCTATGATGTGTTGGTATGTGTGCCCAGAGATCCAATCATATGAAGATTGTAATAGGGCATTAGGTATTTGATTTAATAATCATAAAGGTAATTTCATCCATTATGTTTGTATTAATTATGAGACAATGACACATATATAATACATGTCTAAATAATAATGTGACTCAATGACATATGTCTTCAGGATGAGGATTTGAACAATGGGATCATATGTATGAAAAGAGTACATACATACTTGTTATGTCCTTAGTCAGATATTACTGTGGAAGAAAAATAGAAAACCGTACTACATGAGACTAGAGTGTGTGTTGATTGATGACAAACTCTCATTAGTCATGATATGTGATATCAAGTCAAACACATAGGTACTTGATATAGAATAATGTATCAGATAGACCCACCTTGAGAGTGATACATGGAGACCATGGAATGGTAGTCAGAATCAACTCTCAAATTTACAGTGGTGATTGTGGTTCTTAGACCTAAAATCACTACACTTATCATATATCATTCAATGTACTTAGACACCATCCAACGTGACCTTGAATAAGGGTTTCCATAAAGGTGATGCATGGGTACACTATAACACATGGGGACCAAGTGTGACTGATGTAGATGGGATTTTTCCCTCCTACATTATATTGATATCTGAGCCACTTGATAAGTGAGACTAAGAAATGTATGGCCATACTCATGTGACTCAATATGTGATATGTGAGCTCACATTCGTATTAGATAGTCTTCTCTTGTTCAAGGAACATGGATTGAATAGTGCAAGGATGACGATTCCATACCTTGAGTTCAATATGGATATCAGACACAAAGGAATTGTATAATTACTGTAACACTAATAATGGATTGTAGGTTAAAGTTGTTCTCCAACTTTCCAAATTACATGGTTAGTAGTGGTGTGTTACTAGATACCTCTCATTACTTATGATATCATAAATTGGTTATGGACATTCACTGTCAATGTAAATTGGGACCTACAGGTTCACATGCATACGATTCACTTGGAATAGGATTCTATTCATGAATGATGTTTAACATGATTACTAAAGTTTTATGTATTTAATTAAATAACTAAGATAAAAAATTGACTAAATGGATTATGAACCGACATGTTCTACTGTTGAATTGATTAATTGAACAATTAAAAAAAAAATTGGCTAAATATTATCTGAGTTGGACAAGAGAAATGACAATTTCATGATATGAAACAACCATTTCAAGAGTGAAACTACTGATTAACCATCTCTACTATCTGGTTCAATGATCATTTGATTGGATCAAATATTGATGATGACGTCATGATTGTGCATTAATCTAATATTAAATACTAGTATGTTTGATAATAGAAAACATATGAGTTGGGTGATTCAAGGGTTGAACCGACCAATTCACTATTCTTAGCTTCTAGAAAAATATGAAATTCCCTCACTTCGACTCCTAGATGAACTGGAAACCCTAAACCTGGCCCTCCTATGAATAGAGGGTATTAAGGGCTTCCGAGACACAAAAACAAGCTCTGACAATCGTTGTCCTCTCTGGTTGTAGTCACCAGAGAGGCCTGAGCATGAGCTACCCATAAAATGGAGGGATAGCAATGGAGAAACAATAGGGATAGCAAGTCGGTGTTGGCATGCTAATGTTCAAAGGGACAACTTCTTAATTTTAGCTATGGTAGCACAACTTGGAGTTCCTAATGGTTTATGTGGACTACTCTAGAGGGGAGAGGCACTTGCCCTACTAGGATGACACAGTCAACCTCCATCTGTGGCATTCAACTAGGAGGTCGTTGACGATATCCATCTAGGTGCAACTCAAGAAAGATGCATACTCCAACAAGAGTTGTCGTTGGACTTGCCCATGACCATTTATAACTCATGTACCATTTCCTTCCTAGATACATTGTTGTTTATGTGATCTTCTAGTTAGAAAATCAAACATTACATTTTTTGTGTCCACTGCCTTATTTGTCGCCCCAATTTCCCAATAGTGGTGTCACATCAATGCCCATTACAATGCATCTGGAACTAAATCGATATGATCGGATTTCTGTATTGCAAACAATGTGAATAATAAACGTGTTAATGTGCACATTCGATTAAATACAACATATGATCCCATTAATATATATATATATATATATATATATATATATAATAAATACACATCGTACTAAAAGTGTTTTTATAGTGATTGGAAGCATGATTGTGGCCAAAACCCCCTATGGATAGTGTGCTTGGTTGTTTGATTTATTTCATGTTGTTACTCTATTTGCATACTGAGCATATATCCTCATTTCCAAATGTAAATTAACACTCTTGTTCCTATTTCACCTTGCATGTAACTCAAAGTCATCCCTTTTACAATGTAATATGATATATGATAGTTTTAATTTATGTCTCAACATAAGAAGACATTATGTGCTAGATGAACCAACCGACTCAGATTTTGAGTCGATTGAATGGAGTATCGACGAGGCAAGACAATAGGAGGAACCGGTCAACTGGTGGCCCAACCGATCTATCAGAGGGGTCCATACGTCGCTTCAAGAAACCAACCAATCAACCATGAGGCCAACCAATCGGATAAAGAGTTGAATCGATCGACCCAGATTGGTTTTAGCACAGAACTTCATAAACAATATGTTTATCCATATAATGTAGACCTTAGGTTGTAGTAATTCCCTGTGTCTCCAAGGAATTACAATAGAGTGGCCATAGCCATCACTTGTGTGTTTTAATTGCATTTTTTTTGGTGTTTACAGCATGCATATGATACATACTATATGTATGTGGTGGTTGGATATATATGTATAATTATATATAAAATCACTCAATATAATATCAAGACTTAGATGCTTTACATAAGCAACACACATGAAAACTTGATCGACTAAGCATAGATTATGCTAAAGCATGGTATGTTATCCATCTCGTGGAAGTGTTATGGTAGATATCTATATGTGTCAAAGTAGGGTGCATATTCTATCGTGTTGGTTTTTGGGTCAGGTATAACTAGGTGATCTCATGACATTAAGTACTTAGAAGCATACAAATGAATTATGAGACAAAATTATACACACCATATATCCAAGAGTTGAATGAGATGAAACTGACAAACCTTGTCTACCTAAATAGTAAAGTTTGGGTGATCAGCCAAAGCTAACTCATAATTTGATGAAATATCAAATTTGGCTCACTAGAAGGTTGTATGCTGCAATTTTTCAAATTCTTGGCAAGGGCTATAAATTTGAACAAATTAGTGGAAGAGATAATTAATTAAAGGCATCACTAATAACATCCATGTAGTCAAATCAAATTAATTAAAAAATGTTGACTGAAGTTGCAATATCTTTTGTAGAATCTAATGGCAAACACAAACATGTTTTCTTTGTGATCGGTCCTTGAGAGTGGCAAGCTGATTGGGAACAACATCTATGATGTGTTATAGGACAGTGAGAATCATTCCCACTCAAGAGAGGAAGCTCTATGTTCTGGAGACACCAGAGCCAGATGAACCCGCTCCCAACGCACATAAAGCTGACAAGGATGCTTAATGGAATCACTCTAAAGATGATGCAAATTCAAGTGCCTAATTATGCTCATTGAACTATGAGTTGAAGAGACAACATGGGAACATGGACGTTATGGAGATGGTTATACATGTTAAGAACATGTACCAATATCACACAAGACAAGGGAGATATGAAGGCTTAAAGGCATTGTTCAAGTGCAATATGACTGAAGGAGATCTAGTAGGTCCCCATATTCTCAAGTTGATTGGGTATGCAGAGAACCTTTCCAGATTGGGTTTTCCTTTGGGTCAAAAGTAGGCCACATAGGTGATTCTTTAGTTATTCCCAAAATCATACAACCATTTTTTCAAGAACTTCAACATGAATGATTTTGACAACACTTGGTCAAAATTGCTTTGCATGTTGAGGACATCTGAAGTGTAGATGAGGAAGGTCAAACCCGAATATGTGATGATAATAAAAAGAGGGAAGTCCAATGGAAAACACAAAGCTAAGAAGAGTTCTAAACCTAGCCAGAAACCAAAGTCTTCTGTACTAAAAGATAAGGGATGAGTGAATAAGGAAGCAAAGTGCCACCACTATCACCATCCTGGACACTAGAAGAGGAATTGTTTATATAGAGGAACTCAAGAAGAAGAATGAGATAGATATTACCACTATAAGATCTGAGAATAAGTAAGCTATAACTATGTCGAGTAAGAGTTTCTACCACTAGAATTGGGATATGTCATTTAGCCTGATGGACATTGAATGGGATTAGTGAATTGCTATTATGTACCTTTTATTTATGAAAATAGCATGTATCTTATAATGACAACAATATTACAAATAAATTGATGTTTCATGACAATGCCCTATGTCTCACAATATATACACGATAGTTGTAGAGACAAATGTGTATGACACATATACTGATTGACTTTATACCTCAAACAATGAATACTTGTAGCATTGACAACTAGAGCATGTAAATGAGAAATGCATTTCTAGAATCCATAGTGATGTTTATCTAGACTATTTTCGTTATTGGGACATGTATATTGGGAAATATGTCAAAAGCATCTTCACTACATGTAGTGGTATAGAGACTAATTTATTAATAATCATAAATATTGATGTGTACAGACTTCTTAGAATAAATGTTAGAGGTGGTTATTAGTACCTCATTATATTCATTGATGATCTCAATAAGATTGCATTTAATGAAATACAAGTCTAATTCTCTTAAAGAGTTCAAGGAGATTAGGAATGAAGTACACAATCAGTTAGGTATAAGTATTAAAACATTTCAATATGATTGATATGGAATCGCTTCTAACCTTTTCCCTATTCCCAAAAGTGGGGCAACCCTCAGGTGTAGTGCAGACTCTAGGTGTGACCCATGATGGCATGTAAATTAGAAAGACATATCTCAAACACATGGTTTAGTCCAATCTTATAAGAAAGTAATAATTTTAGGTTGGGACCAGAGCTCACAATTATAGTATGAAAAACAATAATCCCTCTTTTGGATAGGTGTACAAAGTTGCACTTGGTCCTCCATTGTCCTTCACGTGGGTTCTTCTTACAAGAAATTTTACTATGGGCACCAAGAGTATAGGATATATTAGAGGGTACCTACCCCTATATCTAATTGAATGGTATGGTTTTCCAAACTTTGTATGGGATGTTCCTAGTAGTACCATGGGTGGACAAATTAGCCAGCTATTTACCTACAGAAGATACGTTCATGGGACAAACATGCATGGAAGGGTATGGTTGTGCATGATACAATATTAAGGTTTATGGTAACCTATACATGGCAATGGAATGTGCATGGTTAACCATTTCTCCCAAGATTAGTGCCAAGCTTTCAGGATGATTATATCCTTTCTGGTGTTCTCCTAGTTTCAAACTCAACAGATTATCATTCTATCCCCTATCAATCTGTGTATACTTATCTCATTGATTATTGACCCAACCAGTGAATGGTAGAAGTGGAAGTGTAAGTGGATTGGAAGGGGAAAAGTAAAAATAGGGGTCTCTTTTAATAATCTTAGGCTAGAACCAATTGGTCTAGCTTAACGTCATAGTCTATGACCAACAAATGTGGAAGTGTAGGTGGAGTGTGCTGAGACCATCTTTTTGTTATGCAAAGATGAATGAACCATCATGTTATTGGGTGGCATCATAATCAAGTTGGAAGGTCATTTGAATCAAATAGAGCTAGTATGAGTCGATATTAGCTGGTAGGTATCATTGATTTGGAATTTATGTGAAATCTTAATGAGTGAGTAGTTGTTATAACCTAGTTTTTCCCCATGTTTTAAATATTTATTTATAAATAATCTAATATGAAGAACACATTAGAAAGATGGCTTGCTATGTGTCTTATTTGAAAATTTTTGTGTGAAAGTGAAAATACTCCATTTGGGATGCATATTGTGTAGTTCACTATTTTCAATAAACCACTAATATATTTTGGACAAAGAAGGAGAGAAAAAAATCCAATAAAAAATAAATTATTGAAGATAATTCACAATGGGTGTTTTAAATAGGGATTTTTTTGGAATAGTCAAGAAAAGAGAGTTTTTGTGCATAAATAAAGTACAAGGATTTTGTAGATCACTAGATAATTGAAATACTGAATAATATGCAAGTTTCCAATAGAAAATAAAATATGTGGTGTTTTATATAATTAAAAGGGTACTCATATAGCCATTATTTGCAACATTATGTTTGAGGTAACAAATAGTGTTACTTCGGTCTGGCTTTTGGGATACCTGAAAGTAATAATGAATGTAAGAAAATTATAGACCTTGGAATAAAAATAAATTACCATGTGATGTGTACAATTAATTTAAGAATATGCTAAAAAAGTAAGTTTTGTGAATAAAAGTTACTCCAATGAATCCCACAATATAAATTTAGATAGGGAATGATGTATTGAGTTTCCCTCAAACTTTTGTAGGAAAAGGACATTCCTTTAGGCCTATTGAAAATTGAGATGAGAGAGGGACTTTTTTGCAAATAGTAAATGATTTTCTATTTTAGAAATCAAATGAATGATTTCCTACATTAGAAAGTCATATCAATGCCCCTTCTATGTTGTCACACACCATAGAGAATGTTGGATCAACACCCAATAGTGATACATTCATCTCCTACCCCCAACTGGAGAAGGAAACATATAATAGTATGACGCCTTTCTCACTTCATCTCTCCGTCCCTATAAGCCATGATTCTTTAAGTAAAGGATCCATTGATTTTGAGATACATGGCTGAATTGAATGATCCCTTCCTTCCGATTCTAACACAAGGGATCGGGTTTTCCCCAATTGATAGTTTAGGCTAGATACAACCAAAGGCAGTGGAACCTCCGCACAACCTTTGTGTGTGTGTGTGTGTATATGTATATTATATATATATATTATATATATATATATATTATATATATATATATTATATATATATATATTATATATATATTATATATATTATATATATATAGAGAGAGAGAGAGAGAGATTAAGAGTTTTGCTTAGAGGGGGTAAAACCGCTCTGTGAGGATGTAAAAAGTAGATAAAAACCTATCCCCAACTCCTTATAATGCTTTCTTAGTCTCAGTTACCCACCGATGGGTGCGCCTCTAGGACTTCACCGTCCCTGCCTCTCCTATAGAATTGAGGGCATTGATAAACTCACTGGGAATTGGTGATGATGTGTACACATTTCTCCTTGTCCTTGACATGCTGGAGCTTGAGTTCAACCCACTGGTTGAGCGAGCTATGTCCCTAGTTTGCAAAGAGCAGCAGGCCGCGAGGTTGAAGGAGAAAGTTGCTGGAATGAGCTCTTTATCCCTGAGGTTAACGAAGAGGATAAAGGGCAACTTCATCATTTTGCAACCTATTCTATCTTCAAAGTGTCAAAGGGGGTTGTTGAGATGGCCACACACCCTTCACGCCGGATCGACGTGGAAACATCAAGAATTCTAATTATGCTGACATGGCAGTTCCCCATTGGTCCCAAGGTATTTATATTGTAATAATTCTACAAAATTATTGGTAACTCAGATTGTAACATGATATATATCTATATTGATGAGAAAAATAAGAAGAATACAAATAAAATATTATTGAAATCCAAATATACTTCCTATTCCAAAAGTGGTGCACACATGCATTAAGTGATGAATAATGCACACAAACCGTAGTTTTGGTGATTGTGATGCTTAACACAATTAAATTGGTTATTTTAAGATGTAAATTGATGATATGGAATGTAATGATAATTTAAAATGTCCATGAATCATGAAAAATTAGGTTTTGGCATTTAAGGTGATAACTTTAATGAACTCGAAATAATCCAAGTGAACATTATAAAAGGGATATGTTGGATATAGTATTTACGTTTTCACCTAATGATAAATATATAATGGAAATAGGGTTTATACCCTTATTCCTTTTCTAAATCCTAAACCTTAGATTGGGTCCGAGTGGGGTGTGATATGAATAACATGATGGTGACACTTTAGGATTTACATACAAGAAGAGTGAACTTGATTGCTTGATTTGCTTGCTTGATTGGATAATATGCTTAATGACTGCAAGATATGCATGGCCCACCATTGAGGTACATGGTTACACTTATGAATATTCTCATTAATTTGTCGGCATTTTCTTAAGGTTTCTTAATGATTGTACAAGTAGACTGTTGGATTTTTTTAATTATGTCCAATTACAATGCCATTATGAGTATCACAAAGAATATTATGTGCAAAAAATGTTTGTTCTTACTTTTGAGTATTTTATGGACTATATGTTGTTAGTTTACATGCACACGTTTTGCATGAACTCCACATATATAGTATAGCTTGTTATATTTATCCGCATATTGGTTTCCCAAAGTTTTAGGTCAAGCTAGATAAGATTATATCAAGATTTGATGGACGAATCAAATTACCTAAAGACATTAAAGTTAACTTCTAAGGAGGATTAGATAAATACTTCTTCTCATATTCATAGTTCTAATGATAGAACTTCATGTAAAAGCATCTGGTAAATAATATTTGAAATGTATGAAGTTATTTACTATTGATTATTATTTGGTTAAAATATGGATCCTTGGAAAAAATTTAGGTAATGGTTCTCATCATTTTGGCCTTCCTTAAATAGTGGTTGCAGAAAAGTGAATTTGTTATGTTTGGTATTAGAGCACCATATTTTTCAAATAATATTTAATATTTTATAATTTCAAGTAATATGTAGGAGTATGAGGGAATTACTAGGACATTTTCTAAAGATGATGGTGTCAAGAAGGGACCACAACCTGAGGGTTGGGAAAATTTTCCTCCACACCACTAGTCATCTTACGAGGACTCGTGGGTCCTAGCATCCTATCTAGACAAAGTCGGATGATTTTTCCCAAAGTGAAATACTTTTAGGCTTTCTTGTCATATTGTTTTATCCACTTCTCATCTTCTATGCTTAATAAACCCAAAAAAAGAACTTCTCTTCTCATCTAAAAAGTTAGGATTTCTTAGAAGAAGTAGGATTAAGGCATCCTCCTCCAATTAATGTGGAAATAATAGTGTACATGTAAATGTAGAAGTAATAATATACATGTAATGTGGGAATAATAATAATGTACATGTAATGTGAAAATAATGATAAAGAATAAAATGGTTTATTAGTTACAAGGGTAAACTCTAGATAGACCTAGGGTTGATTAGGGAACCCTAGTGGATGAAGGGATATGGAAACCCTAAGATGTAGGGTGTAGATTGTGTAGTCCCCAACCCAAACCCTTAACCCTAATCCTGGAAAATGGGTGTGATGTGGGTGATAGAGTAACCCCACCATATAAACCAAATTAGGGTAAGATTAAAGAGAAGTGAGAAAATTATAAATGAGTTTACGTGACCCAACCTCCCATGCCTGAATGTGAAGAAATTCATACATGATGCATGTGAAAGAATTTTAATATACATGAGAAACATAAGTAACCAAGGGTTATACATGAAAATGAAAACTTCCCTAATATTATCTTTGGTGTAATGGGTGGATAAAGAATACCCCCAATGAGTGGGTATTTTGCCCCAAGTGAGAGGGTATGTAATTGAAACCACCCCCAGTGAGTGGGCATATTATTGAGATTGTCTCTAGAGAATGAGTATGCTACCCCCAGTGAGTGGGTATGCCACTAAAATACTCCTAGAAAGTGAGTATAATAGTATGGACACCCCAAGTGAGTGAGTATGAACAAATTAATGTATTTTATTAATGTAAGAAATCTATTTTGAGGAACATAAGCAACCTATTAATAACATATTTTATTAATGTAAGCTACTAAAACCTTGTGTCAATCTTTGGTGAGTTAAAGAGCAAGCATGCGGTGAATAGAGTCATCACATGGGGGTGAATAATGTCCACTACAAGGACCACAACTTTTGAGAAGGTTTCCCATAAAGAGGCTCCCCTTTAAAAAGGTATACCATTGAGAAAAGAGAATAAGGGTGGTGAGGTCGAAAATAATGAAGCAGTTATTTAGGTTGCATTAAAAAAAGAGAGATGAAAATATGAAAATAACATGCTCGAACCCTCAATGTTGTTTTTGGACGTTTGAATATGGAAAGAAAGTCATTTAGATGACTATGATCAAAACCCTGGAGGGGAAGGTTAGAAAATATCAAGCCCCTAGAGGGGAAGGTCAGGGGCGATCAAGTCCCTACAGGGGAAGATCACAGAAGGTCAAGCCCCTAGAGTGGAAGGTAGACATAGTACCAAGCCCCTAGAGGGAAAGGTTGAGAAAGGTCAAACCTATGGATGGGAAGACTACATGGCATCAAACCCTAGATTGGGAAGGTGGCCTGAGTCTTTAGTTTATACGACCAAGCCCTAGATAGAGAAGGTCAATAAAAGGTTGAGTTCCAAATTGGGAAGGCTAGTAAGGAACCAATCCCTTAGAGGGGAAGGTGGCCCAAGTCCACAATAGGGACAAAACCCCAGGAGAGGGTATCCCATAGATTGAGCAAACAAAGGTTGAGATGTTATTATAAAAACCATGCATAATGATGAAAATATGAAACCTTCAGGGACGATGTCCCAGATTGGGGTGGGTCAACCCAAGAGTGGGAAAAAAGACCTATGGGAGAGGCAAAACCCTAAGCCCTTGGAGTCAGGTTGTGGTTGGAGAGCCCTAACCTCCTCCTATGAGCCAAGAAGGCAATTTGGGTTAGGAAATTCCCTAGAAGAGTGAAATGGTAAATCAATTTAAAGATTAGGGTAACCTTAAACATCACCTGAAGTGTAAAGAATTAAGCATATAAAATATTTAAGCACATATATTGAGTATGATTCTTTGAACCCAAGTATGACATTTTTATGGAACATGTGAAAAAGTCACTATGGAAGTGGCTGACAGTATGAGACCGAGCTGGAAGAGAAATTGTCACAAGTACAATGAGTGGATATAAAGTGAATAATGAGCATCATCAAAGATGGAGGAAATCTAGTTTAAAGAATTACATATGAAGACAATGTTCTTAAAAATGGTTAATGTTGTAATCTCAATGAAAACCTTAGGAAGGGTAAGTCCTAAGTCAATACTAAGGTCAAGTAGGGGGTATGGAAGGTACATGAGACCAATGGGATTAGGAATTGATTGTTTCCTAAATGCACAAGACCATCTGGTTGGGAGGTAACAACCATGTTTGCCCGATAACCATGTCTTAGGAGATTGACCACCTTCATGATGTTAATGAAGCCAAAAGGTGAATGTGAGAGGCACTCCCTAGATGCATAAGGATTATATTACTCAAGAAGAACATGTACCCTTAGAGACCTTTGTTGGTACCTTAGAAACCTTTGTTGGTATATATGCCCAGAGAGATAATCATATGGTGATATGGATGTGGCATTAGATACCTGGTTTCATAACAATAAAGGTAATTTCATCTATTATCTTTGTCTCAGTCATTAGATGATGACACGAACATAATTATATGTCTAAGGAATGATGCTACTCGATGACATATGTATTCAGGTGGAGGGCCTGAACAATGAGATCATATGTATGATAAGAGTACATGCATTCTTGTTACGTCCCTAGTCATAAATTACTATGGAAGAAAAATAGACAATAGTAATACATAAGACTAGAGTGTGTGTTGACTGATGATAGAGTCTCATTAGTCATGATATGTGATATTAAGTTAAGCACATAGGTACATGCTAGAGAACATTGTATTGGATAGACCCACCATGAGAGTGATACATGGAGATCATGGAATGGTAGTTAGAATCATTTCTCATACTAATAGTGGTGATTGTGGTTCTTAAACATGAACTCACTACACTCACCACACGTCATTGGGTATACTTAGACATCATCATACATAATCCTAAAATATGGGTTTTCATAAAGGTGATGATTTAGTAGCTTTGACACATGGGGATTTGAGTGTGAGTGATGTAGATGGGATTTGTCCCTCCTACATGAGTTTGATATCCAAGGCCTCTTGATAAGAGAGATTGAGAAATGTACAGTCATACTGATGTGGTTCAATATGTGATATGTGAACTTGTATGCATCTCAAACAGTCAACTATAGTTCAAGAAACATGGATTGAACATTGAGAGGATGATGTTTCCATGCCTCGAGCTCAATCTGGATATCATTAACAAAGGAACTATATGATTACTGTAACCACTAATCATGTATTGTAGGTTGAAGTTGTTCTCTATCTTTTTTAATTAGTTGGGTAGAAACGATGTGTGACTAGGCACCACTCTTTGCTTGTGATGTCATAAGTTTGTTATAGACATTCAATGCCAATGTAATTTTGGACCTATAGGGTCACACTCATAGGATGAACTTGGATTAAAGGAGTATATTCATGAATAATGTTTATATTGAATGATAAAGGTGATTAGGTATTCAATTAAAGAATAGATCAACTGACTGGACTCTGAATCATCAAGTTCAAGTGTTGGACTGACTAATTGGAGTGTTAGGTTGATTGGAAATTGATTTGGTTGATTTCGGCTTGACTCGGGACACCAACTAATTGGCTCACTGGGTGAACTAATTGGCTCAGGATGATGAGACGACTGTTTCACTTAGTGAAACGGACGGCTCAGGCCACCGAGATGACCGATTCACTCGGTGAACCAATCTGCTCAAATGGTACAGCCTAAGGTTTTGGTGTTTCTTAGAATCACGAGAAGAGAGGATCATTTCACATTGTTCAATAAGATTGCAAGGATTAATGTGGGACATTAATTAGAAACAAATTGGAAATTCAATTAAAATAGGAAACTTTCAAAATGACTATCCCGCTATGTCAGACGGCCATATCACTCACCAAACGAATGTTTGGGAGTGCAAGACAACCGTCTCACACACCAAGTGACCGTTTTGGAAGTGTGAGACAACTACTTTGTATTGTGCAAGTTCTAGAACATTCATGATTTCATACCCTTCTACTCCCAAACCGATCGGGAATCCTGACCCTGGCCTCTACTATAAATACAGGGGTATTGGGTGCTTCTCGTGACACAATTGAGAATCAGTTGCTCAGAGAATTGTTGTCATCTCTAGTTTTGGTAACCAATAAAGACCCCAAGCAAGTCCTATCTATTAAAGGGAGGGATAAAAAGAGAGAGAAAATCTGAGGATCAGTAGTAGGAGAGCATGTCGGCGACTAGTACTATAAAAGAATGAAATCTACACTTTACTAAAACTTTGAAGAATAAAACATCTATCCCAAACATACTCAAAGGTAAGTTGGAATAGGTGTAAAAAATTTAAGTTCTTATATAATGGTATACAAAAGAACAAAGTGTATAACAGCAGAAAAATAATAACTATATTCGATTTTTCAAAAGATTACAAAATCCATCATATCTCCCATTAAGGGATTAAATATAAGATATATCAAAAGGATCTAAGATTGAGGGAAGTCTAAAATACTTCAAGTCGATCTCCAAAGCGACATCCCCAAGAGCTAGGTCCATGCCAAAAGCTATGTTCTCCTTGATCTTTTTCATCACCGTGTGCTTTACCTGGGTGGTTGGGAAGTGTGACAACCTCAATTTTCTATCTCCTTTATTGCATTATGTTACACTCTCGTCAAGTGGTTTTTTACTCAATTTGGTGTTAATTTCATAATTGGAGAATTTTGATGTTTCATTTTAGCCACTACAATGGTCAATTTGACAATGTGTGACTTTTACTTGAGTTTTGAACTAAGTATCGTGCTCATTATAGATCACCAACTTGAAATCAAAATTTAACTGCTTCAATAAACTCTACATGATATGAATTGTGTATCATGTTCTAGAGGACTCGAATATAAATCCAATGGCCCAAAAATCACATAAATATGGGTTATAAATCACTAAATATGGCTATTTGAATGTCCCCATATAATGTATTATTTTATTTGGATTTTGGAACCTTCTTGGTCCCAAATACAAATTGAGGCCCAATTTCTTGCCCCTCCTTACCCTTCCACTTTGAAGAAAATCTCAGGACTGGGAAGCACGTTTGCCGCCTTTACCCATATTGGGCAACAAGGGAAAGCTCTTATTTGCTTGGAATATAAACCCTAGTGCTCTTAATCTGATTATAAACCCCTCTCATAAAGCCTTTGTTCATATTCTTGATTTCTTCTTTCCCTTAGTTGTGTTTCCCCTCTCCTCACTGCCTGGTGGCAAGGACTATCACCGCAGGTCATAAGGGCTATCAAGGTTAGTGGTTGCTCCTCCCTATCTTTGCCCTGGAGGCCAACATGTTGGCGAACCTTGGCGGCTGATATACTTAGATCCTTAGCCCCTACCTCAAGCCTCTTGTGGCTGTGGAAGGTGCTGATGAGGCGAGGCCAATGTTGGGGTCATCGACCTGCCAAGCTAGTGGCCAAAACCCCCGTGACAAGGACTTGTCCTTGAAGAATAAAACATGCTATGATGACGCACCCAAGACCAGGTCTACCCTGAGCTTGTGGAGGTGCAGTGGTTGCTGAGGGAGACTTGTGCATCATCCCCTATTTACATTATGTTCCTATACAAGGAATCGATGTCACACGACCGGGAATGCCAAACACAGTCGCCCGGGGCCTGGGTCAAGAGAGGCGTCTAGACCGGATGTCCATGGGCTGAGGAGTGGCAGGCCCTACTTCGACTCACACCCTTCGGAGGGTGAAGATGGCACCCATGTGAGCCATCAGATCATCATCTGTGGGCCTAGGTCCATTGCATGATTAATGGTAAATGCCACTAATATTCTATATAGTCTTTGGCCAAAACTTTGAAAATGCATAACTTGTTCATACTAAGGCAAAATATAGCAAAATTATATATCAAATCGATCCTCTAAAAAAGATCTACAACTTAGGCATGCTTTCAAGACCTAAATATGATCCTAGATATCCTATTTATTTTTCAAAAATGTAACCTTTTGATCTTCTTAACATATTTAATGCATGATTATGATGAAGTTTGAATCTTTCATATACTTATAGCATTCTAAGAAACAAATCAGCATCTCTTTTACTCTTGTGACCCTAATGAGGGTCCTAATCAACCCATTGTTCATGAATGACTTCAATTGTACATATGTGCCTACTTTGAACTATAATGTTTACTTTGCCTAGATTTCTAATCTTGCTTCTAATGGACACACCTATTTTAGAATATGTTTCTTATGACCTAATGTAGTTGATCTAAATAATGTTTGATGATGGGTTCTCCTGTATTGATGAATCATGATCTAGGATGCTCTATTGTGAGTCTTTCGACCCTAGAATGCATGTAAAAGCTTTAAACCTTGATATGATCATAGAAAGTGAATGGAACGTCATAATGGCATGAAACTCGACCCACACCATCATGGCTCCCTCTAAATTAGTATAAGATCACCTATTGAACTAAAATGTAACTTGTAACCTAACTTGGCCGAAACCCTTAAAATGGAGAGCATTAGGGTTAATGATGAGAATCAAATGCATGCATACAATCTTGTTGTTAATCAGGTTTGGCATGTGGCTAGATGATGATAGATAAGTTAGGTTATGAATCTCTGAATCAGGTACGAGCCCTATCTAGTTATATGACTAGCTTTCTTGTTTGAAATGATATGTATTGTATGCTTGTTTGTTTACTTGTCCAATATTGCCATGTAGTATTTCTATGTCTTACTCGATGTTTGCCTCATCAGTTTTATAACTTGAACACATATATACAAAACTCCATTATAATATTGTAGATAAAGGGTTAGCTCTTGGCTATGGCCTTCAGGTCCCTCTTGTATAAAAGGGTTAGCTAATTTTGTAACCCTTACGGACCCTTCCTATGGGAAGATGGTCAAAGGCCTTAAACATGCTTGATATTGTTGATATAATGGAGTGAAATGACATAAAACATGGTTTCACATTTTGTTAAACAGTTAACATGTTTATTATTGTTCGTTTCATCTTGAAATCTTTTCAAATTATGCAAAGCTTATACATATATGTATCTTTCTGTCCCGTACTCAGCACCTCGTGTGTTGACCCTTTTCTCATATGTTATTTTTAGGTTCCGCGATGGCTAGAAAGATGATGGGCTTAGTGAGCTATGTTAGGTGTACTTATTGTAAGATCCAGATATAGTATACATGAGTAGACTTGTACAAAGTGACTCTTGAACATGTAATTCAAATCATGTAATATAATAATGTTGCTTAATATATCTTGTTGGTTGTTGAGATTATGTTGGTGCCTTTATCTTATTATTTGTTCATGTGTGCTAAGATTTACGCTTTTGCATGTCACCTTTGATATCCGTTCGGTTCATGGGAATGGGATTCCAGTTTCATGACAGATGGTATTAGAGCATGAACAATAACTACACCAAACATTGCTCACATGAAACACAAACTAAACTCACCTTACATCTCAACCCTAGAAACTTAATAAGATGTCCTTTGTGGACTAGGTGTACTTAGCCTCTAGGTTAGAACCTAGATGTTCTAGAACAAAGTGTAGACTTGTGTAAATTTTCTCCCTAGACATATGATTCATGACATGTGGTTAGGGTGTCTACACAGGTGTGCACCATGTTCTTGCTAGTTCTCTAGGTGTCATGGTACTAGAATGCCTCATGAGTGTGGTAACTCATTTTGGTTTTGGTTTTATTCGAATGGAGTATGGTGGTTTTCATTGCCTGTTTAAACATTGGAGAAAACATATTTCAAGTATTATTATATGTACATATGAAAAATGTTACCATATGTAGAAAGGCAGTGAGTTTCCATGCAACCTAGGAGAAAGAGTTGTAACATCAAGTCTAGATGAGAGAGTTTAGATGATAGTGATACTCTCTAGAGTTGTCCAGAGCCATGATATAGGTTAGGCCAGTGAGTAAACTGGATAACCTAAGATGATGATGATGATATTGTTGATGATGTTGATGTTGATAAGACCCAAGTTTGTCTTTGAGAGGGCCAAGTAGTTTGATGATATGAAATGAGTTTTAACATGCATCCCTAGCTAGACCTAGCACCTTGTTGATACATGTGACTTAATTGATGTGCTAAACATAGCTGGTGGGTTGGCATGCTTTCTTGTACCTAGTCTTGTATATGTTGAGATATGATGTATGATATATGGTTTGAGACCAACATGGGCCTCAATCTCTTCACAAAGAAGGACCTCTAGCATGAAAGATACATAAACTATGACCTCTTGATATGAGTCAACTCATCGTGGGAGAAGGTTGGAGTACCTAAACTCCAGAATATTTGAAATATTGAGAATATGCATGATGAAATACATGATGATGAGTCTGTATCTAGAATACTTCTAAGTATATGAGATAAGTCTCCTAGTTCTGGTCCCTTGAAAATGTCAAACCCTAGATTTCCTATTGAAAGACCTAACCCTAGAGAAAGAGGCAATTGAAAATTTGATGCTTGCTGCATAGGTGGGGGAGGTGTCCCAAGACCCTAAGATGATGTACATGTTGTGTGATATCCATGATGAGTCTCATAGTCGGGTTAGTGATTATATATAAAGGAATCTAGTGGTTACCTTTAATTCTCGAAATATGGGTAGAAATTGTGTTACATGTAGAATATTGTGGTTAACATGTCTTGTTGGACACATATGTCTTAGCTTGAGTGGCTAGAGATTGTGAAGCTCTTTCTAGATACAAGTGAGAAAGTTACAAAACCTCGATATTGATGATAATGTTGTCCATCATATGGTGCTTGATGCATGAAATAATCTCAATTATGTTTAAAACTTGATATATTCCCAATAAGTCACCCTCATAAGCTAGACCTAGTATGAAATCAAACCATACATGAAGATGTAGTTTTGAAATCATGAACTCAATATGGTGATGCCTAGAGATAGTAGCTTGAATAGTTAGGGGTAACATGCCTAATCGCATATCCTGAATGAAAAAAGATTATTAACTCGATATGTCAATGATCTTGGAGTCATAACCTGAATAAAAATGATGAATAAATTGTTTAATTTTAGATTCGAAATGAAAAAAAGAACATATTTAATTAGAGTTGGTAGAAATTTTGGGGAAGGAAAAAAGATGCATGAAATCTATTGCAAAGATGAGATACACACTCGATGATAATCTCGTTTGAAGCCATGACCATGAACATATTCATTTGAGATTTGATAACATAGATTTTTTACGATACACCTTGGTCTCATATGAAGATATGAACAAAACCTTTCATGTATGGATACTAGGCAATGAAAAACTGTAATGTCATGGTGAGGTCATAGTATGATGGAATAATAAGTAAATGAGTATATCATCAAAATGAGTATACCCTTAATGACCATAACCTAAGTGTGCATCCCATTATGAGGAATGCCTTGACAACCATGGTTGAATAACCAAACCCGATGGACCCAGACTGGACTCTTAACCATAGTCATGGATGAATTTTGAGGACGAAATTCCTTGTAAGGAGGGAAGGATGTGACAACCTCAATTTTCTATCTCCTTTATTGCATTCTGTTACACTCTCATCAAGTGGTATTTTACTCAAATTGGTGTTAATTTCATATTTGGATAATTGTGATGTTTCATTTTAGCACCTATGATGGTTAATTTGATAATGTGTGACTTTAACTTGAGTTTTGAACTAAGTATCGTGCTCATTATAAATCACCAACTTGCAATAAAAATTGAACTTCTTCAGTAAGCTCCCCATGATATGAATTGTGTATCATGTTCTAGAGGACTCGAATATAAATCCAATGGCCCAAAAATCACATAAATTTGGGTTATAAATCACTAGATATGGCTATTTGAATGTCCCCATCTAATGTATTATTTTATTTGGATTTTAGAACCTTATTGGGCCTAAATACAAATTGAGGCCCAATTTCTTGCCCCTCCTTCCCCTTCCGCTTTGAGGAAAATCACAGGATTGGGAAGCACGTCTGCCGCCTTTACCCAAATCAGGCAATAAGGGAAAGCTCTTAATTGCTTGGAATCTAAACCCTAGTGCTCTTGATCTGATTATAAACCCCTCTCATAAAGCTTTTTTTTCATATTCTTGGTTTCTTCTTTCCCTTAGTCATGTTTCCCCTTTCCTCACTGCCTGGCGGCAAGGGCTATCGCCACAGGTCACAAGGGCTATCAAGGTCAATGATTGCTCCTCCCGATCTTTGCCCTGGAGTCCAGCACGTTGGCGAACCTTGGTGGCCGATATGCTTAGATCCATAGCCCCCGCCTCGAGCCTCTTGCGGTTGTGGAAGGTGCTGATGAGGTGAGGCCAACGCTGGGGCCGTCGACCTGCCAAGCCGGTGGCCAAATCCCCCACGACAAGGACTTGTGCTTGAAGAAGAAAATGGGCCATGGTGGCTCACCCAAGACCACATCTACCCTGAGCTTCTGGAGGTGCAGTGGTTGCCGAGGGAGACTTGTGCATCATCCCCTATTTCCACTTTCTTCCTACGCAAGGAATAGGGGTCACACGATCGGGGATGACGAACACAGCCGCCCGAGGCCTAGGTCAAAAGAGGCGTTTGGACCGGATGTCCATGGGTTGAGGAGTGGCTTGCCCAACTTCGATTCACACCCTTGGGAGGGTGAAGATGTCACCCATGTAAGTTGTCAGATCATCTTCTGAGGGCCTAGGTCCATTGCATGATTAATGGTAAATGCCTCTAATATTCTATATAGTCTTCAGTCAAACCTTTAAAAATGAATAACTTGTTCATACTAAGGCCAAATATAGAAAAATTATATATCAAATCGATCCTCTCAAAAATAAATACAAATTATGCATTCTTTCAGGACCTGAATATGATCCTAGATCTGGTTTTGTTTTTCCAAAAATGTCACCTTTTGATCTTCTTAACATATTTAATGCATGATTATGATGAAGTCTGAATCTTTGATATACTTATAGAATCCTAAGTATCAAATCAGTAGCTCCTTTGCTCTTGTGACCCTAATGAGGGTCCTAATCAACCCATTATTCATGAATGACCTCAATTGTACATATGTGCGTACTTTGGACTATAATATTGAACTTTGCCTAGATTACTAATCTTGCTTCTAATGGACACACCTATTTTGGAATATGTTTCTTATGACCAAATGTTGCTGATCTAAACCATGTTTGATGATAGGTTCTCCTGTATTGATGAATCATGAACTAGGATGCTCTATTGTGAGTCTTTTGACCCTAGAATGCATGTAAATTCTTTAAAACTTGATATGATCATAGAAAGTGCATGGAATGTCATAATGGCATAAAACACGACCCACACCATCATGATGCCCTCTAAATCAATATAAAATCACCTAATGAACTAAAAAGTAACTTGTAACCTAACTTGGCCAAAACCCTTAAAATGAAGAGAATTAGGGTTAATGAAGAGAATTAGGGTTAATGATGAGAATCTAATGCATGTATGCAATCTTGTTGTTAATCAGGTTTGGCATGTGGCTAGATGATGAAGGATAAGTTAGGTTATGAATCTTTGAATCAGGTACGGACCTTATCTAGTTATATGACTAGCTTTCTTGTTTGAAATGATATGTATTGTATGCTTGTTTATTTACTTGCCCAATATTGCCATGTAGTATTGCTATGTCTTACTCGATGTTTTCCACATCAGTTTTATAACTTGAACACATATATATACAAAACCCCATTATAATATTGTTGATAAAGGGTTAGCTCTTGGCTATGGCCTTGAGGTCCCTCTTGTATAAAAGAGTTAGTTAATGTAACCCTTACGGACCCTTCCGACGGGAAGATGGTCAAAGGCCTTAAACATGCTTGATATTGTTAATATAATGGAGTAAAATGACATAAAACATGGTTTTGCAATTTGTTAAATAGTTAAAATGTTTACTATTGTTCATTTCATCTTGAAATATTTTCAAATTATGCAAAGCTTATACATATATGTATCTTTCTGCCCCGTACTCAACACCTTATGTGTTGACCCTTTTCTCATATGTTGTTTTTACGTTCAGAGATGGCTAGAAAGATGATGGGCTTGGTGAGCTATGTTAGGTGTACTTATTGTAAGATCTAGATATAGTATACATGAGTAGACTTGTACAAAGTGACTCTTGAACATGTAATTCAAATCGTGTAATATAATAATGTTTCTTAATATATCTTGTTGATTGTTGAGATTATGTTGGTGCCTTTATCTTATTATCTGTTCATGTGTGCTAAGATTTACGCTTCCGCATGTCGCCTTTGATATCCATTTGGTTCATGGGACTGGGATTCTGGTTCTATGTCAGGAGGTCACCCAGAAAGAGAGAGAAACAAGGTATGTGTCAACAATATGAACACTAAACAAAGATAAGAATAACAGTGAGGCATATAATAGAAGATTCTTGCCAAAACTAATAAATAATAATGAATTTTGCATGAATGACTAATATTGGACTAAATTAACTAAGTAGGGTTGAGGAACCTACCAGACCTCAACATATAGATGAGCGGAGACTAATCACATTCCCAGTCACCTATAAAATATTTATATTGGGGATAAATAACACATTCCCTTGGGCAAGAGTAAACACATTCCCTAACTATGGGTGGTTGTACATAAGTACCACTACAATAGATAAATAGTCAAATAAATCATCATGCTCAAGAAATAGTAATATGTTAAGATTAAATCATGAAATAGTTACAACATGGAAGTGGGGTTCCAAGACCCAAGAAAAATATATCAAATCTGATTTTGAGGCGAATAGAACAAAAAAAAACAATATTAGAGGAAATAGGGTTCATGCCACACTATGGAAAATAGGGTTGGTTTACAAATATCCCAACTTAAGGGTAAGATTTGCAAATACCTCTCATATTGAATTCTATTACTCACTTTCACCACTTTAGTTGAGTCCAAAGTCCAATTTCCCTATTTTCAATGTATAATCATGTATTAGGGGATTTTTTATGCATTAATGTAAAGAAACCCTAACTTTTAGATTTTTTGAACAAAACCTTGATTTAGATTCTAAAAACATCACTATTGAACTTATTAGGTTCTTCTAATTAAGAAGACATATAATTTTGTTCGATTTGGAGTTATGATGATTAAAGTGTATTTTTGGTGATTTTTTTGTATTAAAATCATTTTTAGAAAACACCTCTAAAAAAAACTCTAAACCAAGCATTGTAAGTATTTTTATTAGAAAATTACATTCTTCTAATTCCAAAACATATTTTACTTCAACTTTTGGACAAGTGAGTCAAAAGATTTGATTTTTAGAAGTTGGACCAACCAAAAATCAAGAACATCCATGTCAGCAAAATGAAGTTGTAAGAGAGAGAGTGAGGGAGGAGGAGGCTGGGCCCCAACTGACTTGGCCCAATCGGCTAAGGCCAAGTCATGGGTCAATGGTCTTGCTGACTCATCCCAAAATAAAAAAGAACATGACTAAAAGGCTTTTTAACCCTTGGTGAGGAAACGAAAATAAGAGAGTGAACGAGGGCAATAACGAGAAATCAATAGGGGGCATCTTCTCCTCTTCCCCAACACCATGGCTACTTCAAATAGCAGGAAGCAGGCACCCAAAATTAGGTAAAACTGGATGCAAGGAGATCTCAAAGTTCTAGTTACCAAAAAACATAGATCATGGTCCGAAGAAGCTTACCCCCGAAGGAATTGGACCGAGGAGAGATGAAGGAGGAGCACGACCTACTAGCGTTGCTCCATACTTCCCATCCTCATGGAGGTAGCACACAATTAAAGAGGTTAAATTCAAGTGAGAGGGGAATCGCAATTCGACCAAGGATGCCCATGGTACATCTATTTATATGAGGGTCTAAGAAATAGAGAAGGGGAAGGTTGGCTAAAGGTACCTTGCCATCCAAAATTTAGGTGATTCTCAAACAATGGAAAGTAGGGACTAAGTTATGGATCATTATATGTAGATTGTTTTGAAAAACACGTTACACCAAAAATCTCGAAGAATGGTCTAGTGTGGAGCGAGTAATATGTGAATTACCAGGGTTGAATATTGTTTTGGTCACACCTCTCCTACCCAAGGTAGGAGACGAGTTCCACAACGTCGGATCAAAAATCAAACAGAAAAAATCGCACGTGAAAATAGAAGGGTGTGTGACATTTAAACCTTATCCAAATCAAAATCATACTAAAGTGTGATTACATTAATTTCTCTTTCTCTCTCCTCAATTGAGGGTGCAAATAAGATCCAAATTAATTGAAAATTGACAGTTAGCCTATTTTGGATATGAGGAATCCGAATATGCAACTAGATTTTCCTTTTGAAAACTTTTGTTTTGTTAAATAAATCAAATCCTATTTTCTCTTTCATCCATTATTAATGATTATAGGATTCTCCAAATTTTATGAAACTTCACCCACAAGTCACATTAAGTGTCTCAGATACAAATTTGCCCTCAATTTTACATGTAGAAGTTGTTTGTACATTTATTTTATATTTTGAAGGTTCTACACACTTTTTCTCTCCTAACTTCACATGTATATTAATTATTATCCAAAGTACAATTCACCCAAAGGATATTTTTAAGGTTTAGATTATTAATCTAATATTATTTTCCACTTTTGGAGTCATTAAATATTTTATTTCATATTTTGAGTAAAACTCACCTTTTCTTTTCAAAGTAAAAGTCGCATAGTTATTATTCGAAAATTATGAAACTTGGCCTCCAAGACAAACCAAACCCAATGAAATGAATCTCAACTTATATTTAACCATTTAGTCTTCCTTTTATGAAAATTAGCCCATTATCCAATATTACCACTATTTCTCATATTAAATAATTCAATATCACATTAACATGTTTAAAGCATTATTATTCATTCCTTTTTCTACTCCTTTCTCTAAAAGGCTAAGGAATATTCTAGAACAAAGTCCTTTTATTAATGTCATATAAGTGGTAAATTTGCATATTAGACCTTTAAGTAAACTTTCACTGAGGTATTTGTGCATAAACCCATTTGTTGGCATAAATGGTGATCAAATTCACCCCAAGCCACTAATATTTCCACAATTTAAACATCAAAGGAAAAAAGGATATAGATGAAGGGAAAATCTTGGAAAATTTTCATAAGAGAATATATCCAAATTTTAGTTTGTTACAACACTCCACCCCTTAAAATTAGTTTTGTCCCTAAAATCCTAACCAAAGAGTGAAGGGTGAGTGTGAAACAATTTATATTTGAACAACCCATAAAACTTTCACCAAACTTTCACTAAAAAAACCCATAGGTCAGGTTCTCAAGGATCACCTAGTGTTCCACTATTAACATTTCTTTTATGATATTTAACATTATTAATATTTTTTATCATTAGTATTATATATTTTATTATGATATTATATTATCATTACTATTTAATGAATTATATCCAATTATATTCTCTTTGTTGCCAAAAGAATTATATTTCAATATTATGCAAGAAATCTTATATAATTCTTATTTATTTCATTAGGAAATTTAAGCACAATTAGGGTTTATTAAATTATCTCAATATACTTGGATCATTATTCTTAATAATTTGGAATTAGACTCCATTATGTTCATATTATCACCATATTGAATTATATCAAGTTATTTAAATGAGGTAAGATATCTCATCCAATTTATTATTTAGTCTTAAATTAATCCAATTAATGTCACATTAATTTCTTATATCTATATTAAACATTATCTTACTTTTCTGGCACATTCATGTCCTCATTAATCATTTTCTCATATTTATTCACTTATTATTATTGATTATGCACAATTATGTGAATCCAATTATTTCTTATCCATATTGAGTCATTATATGATTTTAGTGAATAAGGTGGGACATATTACGTCTTAATGATATGGTTCACATACCAAGGCATGATTAGGTGATTAATGAGGTGTGTATTTGAGAACAAGGTAACATGCATTACATATTGATGACTTGATTAATCTATGATTAAGATGATTATATATCATTTATGTGTACTAAAGTATGTTATCTAATTATGACACCAATTGTCACTAATGTATCATGAAAGGAATTAAGGATGTATATTGAGGTTCGATGATTACAACTTAGGATTTAGGTCAACATGATCAACATACTTTATTTATACCTTTTTAACATGTATTAATTCCAAGATTAGGTTACAATTATCTTTCTCATCATTTTTATGATATGATAAACATCACTGAATTATTATGTGAGTTACTCATATTATGTGCATTAGGTATTCATTAGGGTTCAAACATATGAACTATTCATTATATGATTATTATATGTTCATTAGTATATAAACAAGCATGTCAAGTTATAACTATAACATTTTTGGTCAAAACTAAGGGTCCAAGCAAGCTATCCTCCTATTCATGGAGTTAGGGTTTCTAAAGTCATGTATCTAGATCTCGGTATGGTATAGGGCTCCATCCCCCATAAAAGGATTTCATCCTGGAAATCTAACTACTCAAGCATCAACAACCAACAAGTCTCCACCCCTTAAGAGATTTGACCTACTAAGCCAAACTAAACTATAGGTAAAAGGGTGAGTCTAACTAAACCATGTATAAGATCCACCATGCTTCAAATTATAGGTAAAAGGGTGAGTCTAACTAAACATGTGGTCCTAAGGTACATAAGGGAACTATATTAGGTATCCTCAAAACAAGTCACAAGGTCAACATATTAAGGTCCCCAAATATATCCAACAACAATGTCTAAGGTTACTATTTCCTAAAAACATGTTATTATGGACAATCTGTATTAGCTCAGGCTAGGTAGGTATCATATGGATCTAGGAGTCCTCGTAAACTAAGCTAGTGTGCAGAGGAAAATCTTGTCAGCCCCTGAACCATGATCCTTTCTAGACACCTTTGTTTTCAACTTCATGTCCTAGTAGCTACCTAAAGGCAAATCTATACAACCTCAAGTTACTATGATTATTTATGCATCTTTTAGTTGTAAGTATTTTAGGGGTTTATTCAACATGATTCTAATATGAAACTCATAGGATCCTACATCAACCTTTCATCATCTCAAGGGATGCATAGACAAATTCAAGGGCAAACATGTCACTTAAGGGGTACTATGTAAGCCAAGGTTTCTAATTAGGGAGACAAAAATTTAAATAGTCAAATTCCCACTATCATGGGCTCTGATACCGTGTTGTAAAAGAGTGAAATCATCCCTTAACTAAATATTTGAATAATAAAAAATCTATCACAAACATAATCAATGGTAAGTTGGAACAGGTGTAAAATTTTCAAATCCTTATATAGTGGTAGATAAAAGACTATAGTGTATAGCAGCAGAAAAATAGTGACTATGTTCAATTTTTTAAAAGATTACAAAAGTACATCTTATCTCCCATTAAGGGTTTACATGTAAAATACATCAAAAGGATCTAAGATAGAGGGAAGTATAAACTACTTCAAGTCTTGTCTCTAAAGAAACATCTCCAAGAGCTAGGTCCATGCCACAAGTTATGTTCTCCTTGATCTTATTCAACACCTTGTGCCTTACCTGCGTGGTTGGGAAGTCACCCAACAAGAGAGAGAAACAAGGTATTTGTCAACAATTTGAACAAGGATCAAAGATAAGAATAATAGTGAAACATAAGGATATAGATTTGTCGTAAGATGAGAAGGCCAAGAGAATGCGACATATAACAAAAGATTCTTGCCAAAACCAATAAATAATAATGATATTTTCATGAATGATTAACATTGGACTAAATTAACTAAGTAGAGTTGAGGAACCTATCGAACCTCAACTTATAGATGAGGGGAGAGTAATCACATCCCCAGTCACCTATAAAATATTTATATTGGGCAGAAATAACACATTCCCCAGGGGAAGAGTAAACACACTTCCCAGGGCAAAATAACACATTCTCTAACTATGGGTGGTTATACATAAGTACCACTACTATTTCTAAATAGTCAAATAAACTATCATGCTCAAATATTTCAAGATTAAATCATGAAATAGTTGCAACATGGTAGTGGGGTTCCAAGACCCAAGAAAAATATATCAAATCCGATTTTGAGGCATATAAGAACAAGAGAAATAATAATAAATGAATTAGGATTCATGCCTCACTATGGAAAATAGGGTTGGTTCAAAGATATCCCAACTTAGGCGTAGCAATTTGCACATACCTCTCGTATTGAATTATATTACTCACTTTCACCAATTTAATTGAGTCAAAGGTCCACTTTCCCTATTTTCAATGTTTAATCATGTATTAGAGTTTTTCATGTGCATTAATGTAAATAAACCCTAACTTTTGGCTTTTTTTGAACCAAACCTCGATTAAGATTCTAAACGCATCACCATTAAACTTATTAGATTATCTGATTAAAAAACATATAATTTTGTCCAATTTGGAGTTATGATGATTAAAGTGTATTTTTTGTGATTTTTATGTATTAAAATCATTTTTAGAAAACACCTCTTAACAAAACTCAAAACCAAGCCTTAAAAGTATTTTTATTAGAAAGATTAATTTTTTTATTCCAAAACATATTTTACTTAAATTATTGGACAAGCAAGTCAAAAGATAAGATTTTTAGAATTTGGACCAATTGGAAAATCAAGAAAATCCATGTCAGTAATGAATTCACAAGAGAGAGAGAGTGAGGGAGTAGACCAGGCCCTAGTTGACTTCACCCAATTGGATGAGGCCAAGTTGTAGGTCAATGGTCTCACTGACCCATCCCGAAACAAAGAAGAACTTGGCTAAACGATTTTTTTACCCTTGGTGAGAACACAAAAAGAAGAGAGTGAGCGAGGGCATTAACAGGAAATCACTAGGGGGCATCTTATCCCCAAAACCAATGCCATGGCTACTTCGAGCAACAGACAGCAAGCAACCGACAATTAAGTGTTGGATCAATGGGATCTAGAAGGGGGGGTTGAATAGAGCTTCACAAACTTCACAAAAGTGATTAGACCACCAAATTATATTAAGTGCAGAACTTAAACCAAAACAACAATTTGATGTCCTAAACTAGCATACAAAGCAAGGATAAGAGACAAGGAATAGCATGCACTTGGACAGGTGGTTTAGAGTGGTTCCATGTCCTAAACTTAGGAGCAATGTCAGTCCACTACCTAGAGTTGGTTAGGCTCTAGGATTTGTAACTTGGTTCTCTTATATATATCACACAATAAGATTACAAGCTACAACAACCAACCATCCAAGGACTTATATATCAAGCCAAGATCTTCTACCTCACCAAGGACTTACCCACCAAGCAAGTAGTCTTCATCCTTCTTCAAAGGACTTACCCACTCTTGCTCTAGTCTTCGGCCTTACAGGAATTACCCATCTTGCTTGAGCTTTGTCTTGCACCTCTCCTTCTCTTGAGCTTTAGCACCTTCCTCCTTCACTCGGAAGCCTGGAGCAGCTAGCCTTCTTCTCCTTCACTCGGGGAAGAACAACAACCTTCTTCTCTTCACTCGGAGAAGAATCTTCAAGCAATCTTCATAGGGAATGGAGATGGGAGAAGTAGAAAGGAGAGCTTTACAACATTACAAATGATAGCTCTCATACATGGGATCCTAACTCACTCATACTCACGATTTTGCTTTGATGGTAGAGAGAGAAAGGGGCTCAAAGGATTAGAAACCACTCAACTAAGGCTAGGACCAAGCATATGTGAATGAGCAACCTTGGAATGAAGAACAAGAGGTCCTATTTATAGTTGAGGGTGTCCCTTTGAGGTTGGGAGAGATAAGGGGCACAAACTAGCCGTTTTACAACTTGCAACGGATCTATTTTGAGTCCCACCTACTCCTCCAACGGTTGGAATTGCTTTTTCTGCATTCCAGTACAGTCTGATCGGCCGAGTTTCAATAAAGGCAACTCGGCCGAACCACTAAAAGACAAGGCTGAAACTTAGACTTTCGGCCGAGTTCCTTTGGAGAAATTCGGCCGATCGGTCGACTTTCAACTTGGACCGATCAATGGATCGACCGAGTTTCGTGGTCTAGAAACTCGACCGAACGGGAATCGGCTGAGTTGGAAACTCGGCCGATTACATCAAAAATTCCAGAATAACTGGATCGGCCGAGTTTGGAATTCGGCCGACAAAATCCATGTTATGGGTATTTTGGATTTTTTTGTAAAACTGTACAAATGATGGATTTTTGAGTCCCAATAATTTTATCCATCTTAGTTACAATGCAAAACATGAGTATAAGTGATTACATCAATTGTTCTAAGCCAATAAGGGCTATTTTACAAAACGGTTAAAAGTCACATGTTTTGCATGTGCTGGATGAGTAGCTTTTGAGTTGAATGTGATTCTTTTCTTGTACCTAATGTCTGAAACAGTCTCAAATAGATTTGTTAGATACATACGAATGGAATGGTTAAGTCATTATCAAAATATGAGCAATGTGCAACACCTAGGTCAACATTCTCCCCCTTTTTGACAATGACAAACCATTCCTCAACATATTGAAAAGAATGTGAAAATTATACCTTTTCTTAGGGAATTGCAAGGGGATGCAAATATGATCAATTTGTAGTGCTCCCCCTCAATTCATGCTTACTCATGCCTGCATGGTTAGTTAAACAACAAGCAACCAAAACACATATGTATACTATATGATTCTAAGCAAGTCTAGATGCATTTCAGTTAATAGACAAGAAAAGAACCATACAATCAATAAATTCAATATGATTGAGCTTTTTCTCCCCCTTTGTCATCTCAAAAAGGCAGGGGGGGGTAGAAGAGCATAAAAGCAAGGTCTTCTCCATAGAAAAACAAAAGCACTCAATCAATCACTCCATAGAAGACAGAGGAATACCAAGATAAACAACTAAAGCATGCATTATCAAAATATGGAAAACACTAAAAGATATACCATACAAAGCGTTCCCATAAACCATAAAACAAAACTGCACGGATAGCATAGAGAAAAAATAGTACAACTCAGATGATGTGCCTAATGTATATAGTGCAAACATAGTCCAAAGAGATACAGCATGATCATCTAAGACTAAAACTAGATACATCAGCCCACAAAGCTAACTACTCTATGTCTATGTCATCAACAGCAACATCGATATCCTCATCTGGCCGGTAGTCCTCGTCTTCGTAGTCAGAAGGAGGAGCAACATCCTGTGTATCCCCATCAGCATGATCAGCATCGTTGTCATCATCCTCGTCATCAGCATCAGTCACAGTAGCCTCATCGTCTTCATCAGCATCAGTCTCAGCATCCTCCTGGTCAGGCATATCCTCATCTGGAGGACCAAAAGCTCGCCCGGGCCACCTAGCACTCTGCTCGGACCAAGACATGCCTAGAGCATGTAACTCATAGGCAACCTCAAGGGGAGGAGCAGAAGAGGTATACTGGGCCAGAATCTCAGACAGACGACCACCTGGAAGCGCCAGAACCGGGGAAAGGTGTCCACCTGCAGAGGGCTCAGCGGAAGCAGAAAAGGGTGGAGCAGGGTAAAACTGACTATACGCATAAGAAGTGTAGTCACCACCGGGATAAGGTTGGTAGGTGGGATAAGGCTGAGGGTAGGATATATGTGTGGAGGACATGATGTGGCAAAGATCCTGATGATGGTGTTGCTGGACCTGCATGTTGTACGCTTGCTGGTGCATGAGATACCCCATGAGGGCCTCATTTGAAACATGGAAATCAGCAAAGGCAGGCTGGGGAGGAGGCTGGAAGGAAGGCTCAGGTGGAGGAGGTGCAGCTGAGGATGGTGGAGGTGCAGTTGAGGAGGGTGGAGGTGCAGCTGAGGAAGATGATGCATCAGGGGTAGGAACACTCTTCAGAAGAGTGGTCTCACTGATATAAACGCCTTTGCGATCAGGTCGGTAGAGGAGATCGGCAAAGAGGGATTTACCAGTGGCATGCTGGAAAAGACCACAAATGAGGGCAGGATAGGGAAGATGAGTGCCCTTTGTGTTCTTTCCGGAGTCAAAACAGGTCATATGATGGAGGATATAACGTGCCCATTTGACTCCTTGATTCTTTAGTAAAAGATACATCATAACAGCCGTATTCTCAGCAATGTCCGTTTGATTCTTCTTAGGATGGATTTTGCAGCTCAAGATAAACGCCAAGACACGGCGAGGAGCAGAAAGGGCTGAGGAAGGCAGAGTACCCCTTTTTGTATAGGGAAAGTTGGGTCGCTTGAGAAATTTATGGATGTCAGTCAAGTCAACCTCAATTGCCTTATACACGTCATCGGGGTAAAGAAGATCAAGATATTGAGGATAGTCAGCGATCCATGACGCCGTACCAACATTTCCATGAAGATAGAGATTGAAAGAACGCTCAGTGATATGGAAAGGTTTACCGGCAATCATGGACGTCAACACAATAGAAGTGTCCGCGGATGGGACCAAAGAGTCATAGTTCCAACGCAAATTGGCGTAGAACTCACGGACAGCTTTGGAACTATATTTCAAATTGTGGAAGCGGGCATCTTCTATGCAAAACGGATCAAGGTGATGAGTTCGAAGGATTTGACAAGCTTCATAAAGGTCAGCGTGAAAGCTGTTAGGTTGATGTAGAGCTCGAAAAGGAAAAGGAGTGCGAGGAAGGAGCTCTTGATATCTAGTAACAGCAGCTTGGTCAATAAAAGAGAGATTTTTGAACACGATATACCTTGGAGCAAGAGGGTTCGCCTGAGCAGGGGAAGGGACAGCTCTCTTCCGTCGTTGGGACCTCATGGAGACGAGATAGAGGAAAGAGAGTCGAGCTCATGGAGAATGCTAGGCAGACGAAACCCTGAGAACAGCAAGAACGAAGAGGCAAGGTCGATCGGAGGTGAAATCAGCCGGAACGAGGGGAGAGAAGGCCAGGGTTAGAGAGGGGCGGGTGTTACGGCTAGGGTTCGGTCGACTTTTCTCTAGTTGAGAGGGAGAAAGTCGGCTGATTCCTATATATATATAACTGGTCTGCCGCCGATCGGTCGAGTTTGGGAAATGGAAACTCAGCCGATCGAGCGCACAGGCACCCTGAAGCCCGACCGATCGGTCGAGTTTGAAACTCGGCCGACCAAAACCCTGAAGAGGAAAAACTAAAAATCTAGCCCTAGCCTCAAATGACCGAATGCAAAATTTCTTTTTGGTCTAGTTTGTATATTAAGGATATTTAGGCACATTCCCATCATCATAGGGTACTATTTGTCGATTAAAACCCGATTTGCGAGAGAAAGCCCGAAAGAGAGATAGAAAATTAGAAGAAATTTTAGCTAAAACAAGCATCTTGAGCAATCAAAGCATTTAAAGCAAGAGCAACACATATAAGATGTAACCAACTAATTAGAGAGCAATTCAATATCATCAAGAGAAATTATGAGCAATTTTGATCTAATAAAATTAAATTGTTCTCTAGCAAGTGGTTTAGTGAAAATATCGGCCAACTGATTTTCCGTATCCACATGTGTGATATAAA
This sequence comes from Alisma plantago-aquatica, assembly GCA_963693085.1. NCBI lineage: Eukaryota > Viridiplantae > Streptophyta > Magnoliopsida > Alismatales > Alismataceae > Alisma > Alisma plantago-aquatica. The sequence continues at coordinate 39,870,702 of OY856409.1, forward strand.
TATCCTTTTTGACAATGTGGTCACGGAGAAAATGATGGCGAACTTCTATGTGTTTAGCTCTACTATGCAATATCGGATTATAAGAAAGATTGATTGCACTAGTATTATCACAGAAAATAGGAGAAGCATCAAAATGAATGTTAAAGTCTTGGAGCATTTGCTTCATCCATAGGACCTGGGCACAACAACTTCCGGCTGCAATGTACTCAGCTTCGGTAGTTGATAATGCCACTGTGCTCTGTTTCTTGGAGAACCAAGACACCAAGCATGGTCCCAAGAGGAAGCAAGTGCCACTTGTGCACTTTCTATCAATCAAGCAACCTGCGTAGTCAGCATCACTATATGCTACAAGAGTAAAGTCCCTTGACTTAGGGTACCATAGTCCAAAATTTGGAGTTTTGGCTAAGTACCTCAAAATCCTCTTGACAGCAATAAGATGTGATTTCCTAGGGCTTGATTGAAAGCGAGCACACAACCCAGCACTAAACATTATATCAGGTCTAGAGGCAGTTAAATAAAGTAAACTTCCGATCATACCTCTATAGAGCTTCTCATCTACCTTTTCACCTTCTTCATCCTTGTCGAGTTTTGCGGTGTTTGACATGGGTGTATCCATCGGCTTCATGTTCTCCATCCCAAAGCGTTTGAGTAGCTCAGTTGTGTATTTTCCTTGGTTGATGAAGTTTCCTTCCTTTGTTTGTTTGATTTGAAAGCTGAGGAAGAAGGTCAGCTCACCCATCATGCTCATTTCAAATTCACTCTGCATAAGAGAGCTAAACTCCTTGCAAAGATCAAGGTCAGTTCCGCCAAATATAATATCATCAACATATATTTGAATTATGAGAAAATGGGTAGAAGTGTGTTTTAGAAATAAAGTACAATCAACTTTGCCCATGATATACCCGTTATCTAACAAAAAGTTCTTTAGTTTCTCATACCAAGCTCGAGGTGCTTGTTTGAGTCCGTAGAGAGCTTTTTGCAAGAAGTATACATGATTGGGTAACTTATCATTTTCAAAGCCTGGAGGTTGAGCAACATATACTTCCTCCTCGATTTTACCATTTAAAAACACACTTTTAACATCCATTTGATAAAGCAAGAAATTTTTATAACTAGCAAAAGCAAGTAGCATACGGATAGATTCTAATCTAGCAACAGGAGCATAGGTTTCATCAAAATCAATACCTTCTTGTTGATTGTAACCTTGTGCTACTAACCTTGCTTTGTTCCTTACCACTTTTCCTTGCTCATCAAGCTTGTTGCGGTAGACCCATTTGGTACCAATGATCTTTCTATCATTTGGTCTTGGCACTAAGGTCCACACACGGTTCTTCTGAAATTGCTCAAGCTCTTCTTGCATGGCAAGGATCCACTCATCATCACCAAGGGCCTCTTTGATGTTCTTTGGCTCCAGTTGGGAGATGAAGGCACAATCTGCTTGTTCTTTGTTGTGAGCAGATTGTGTCCTCACTCTCTCAAACGGATTGCCAATGATCAACTCCTTGGGGTGATTCTTTGCAAAGCGGGGAGTGGGATCCTTCTTTTCTTCTTCTTTTTCTTCTTCTTATTACCTTTTTCTTTGATGTTGAGCTCTTTTAAGATAGGAATGATTTCATCTGCAACATCATCATCACCAATATGCTTGCCAATAACAGGGTTAGTTTTAATAAATTTAACATTTATAGATTCTTCAATTTTAGATAGTTCAATGTTAAATACTCTAAAAGCCCTGCTAGTAGTGCTATAGCCTAGGAAGAAAGCCTTGTAAGATTTCGGATCAAACTTGTCGAGAGAATCCTTGGTGTTTAAAATAAAACAAGGACATCCAAAAACATGAAAGAAATCAATAGACGGCTTCCTACCACGCCATAGTTCATAGGGGGTTTTCTTAAAAGTCGGATGTGTGAAAACTCGGTTTTGCACAAAACATGAGGTGCTAACGGCTTCAGCCCAAAACTTCTTAGGAGTGTCATACTCAAGAAGCATGGTCCTAGCCATCTCTTGCAGCGATCTATTCTTCCTCTCAACAACTCCATTTTGTTGGGGTGTGCGAGGAGAAGAGAAATTGTGCGAATAACCCGATTTTTCACAAAAACGTTCAAAAAGATCATTTTCAAACTCTCCCCCATGATCACTACGGATAGAAACAACATGGCAAGAAGCTTCGTTTTCAACTCGTTTACAAAAGCTCGAGAAAACATCAAGTGTATCACTTTTAGAAACGAGAAAGAAAGTCCAAGTATATCTAGAAAAATCATCGACAATAACAAGACGATACTTGGAGCCGCGAAGCGTTTGTGTTCTCATTGGTCCGAAAAGATCAATATGAAGAAGCTCAAGAACTCTCTTGGTGCTCATGACTCCTTTGGATTTGAAGCAGGATTTGGTTTGTTTCCCTTATGTACAAGGTTGACATTCCTCATCCTTTTCAAAATCCAATTTAGGAAGTCCTCGAACCAAGTCATTTTTGTTCAGTTTCTTCATTTGATGCAAGTTCACATGACCCAAACGACGATGCCAAAGCGAAAGATCGTTTTTATCCACAACTAAGCATCTATTTAGTATGGGCTTAAGAGCATCGAGAACAATCACATAGAGATTACCATTTCTAGTTCCCTTATATATAACATTGTAGGACAGGGAATCTAGAAGCAAGCATTCTAAAGAGGTAAATAGCACAAGATAACCATTATCACATAATTGGCTAACACTAATTAAATTGTGATGTAGGCCATCAACAAGCAATACATTTTTAATGCACAATTCATTGCCTACATCACCCTCACCTATAACCTTACCCTTTTTGTTGTCCCCAAAGGTTACCGATCCTCCTTTCTTTTTCACAAATTTGTTGAAATGGCTGATTTCTCCAGTCATATGCTTAGAGCAGCCACTATCAACAATCCATTTCTTTTTAACCTGCAAGAAAAGAGGATGTCAGAACCCAACTCAAACTTTGGGGTTCGGGGTTAGCTTGGGGACCCATTTCATCTTTGGGTTGGTCCCCTTGGGCTTGTAAGGACAATAGGTAGAATAATGATCATCACATTTGCAATGAATACATACCATGGGATTTTTAGAGCCGGAAGACTCTCCATTGAAAATTGGAGTTTCCACACTCTTTTTCTTACCCTTCTTCTTCTTCTTACCTTTTGGAGTAGTCTCATTGTATCCTAGACCACTAGTACCAACTTGTTTGGTAGAGTGCTCTAGAACATCATTTAGGGATTTCTTACCCGAAAGAAACCTTTGCAAAGTAGATCTTAATTTAGCATTATCATCACTAAGATTTATAACGGTAGTAGATAAACTAGCAAGATCTTCTCTAGTATGCAAAAGGTCGGCCTCAAGGCAGAGGGATTTAGTAAGAAGAGAGTCTTTTTCTAGAGTTAAGTTAGCAACTTCATTTCTAGGCAAGATAGGTCTAGAAGATAAATCATTTGTTCGAGCAAGCAATTTAGCATTTTCAGATTTAAGAACAACAATTTCCCTTTGATAAGCGTAAACTTAATCTCTCCTAGCATCATCAATAAGCTTAAGTTCAACATTTTCAGTTTTTAGAACATCAAGCTCATCTAGGCAATTTTGGTTCTCAACCTTAAGATTTTCAATAGTTTTAAGATAAGTACCATTCTCAACCTCTACTCCATTATATTGAAGTTCAAGGTCAAGAAATTGCCCTTGCAAGGAATCTATGCTATCAAGATGTAATTTCTCATTTTTATCAAGAATATCAATCTTGGCATAAAGATCATCAACTATCTTTCCTAATGAGAGTTTCCTTAGATAACTCAAGTAAATTTTCATCACTTACCTTGCTTACCTCACTTACCTCAATTACTTCTTCACTAGTAGATGCCATGAGGGCAAGATGACATTCTCCATCCTCGGAGCTTGAGGAACTTGAAGTAGAAGACTCCTCCCATGCCGCATGAGCTGCATCTTTGGATCATCTCTCCTTCTTGTCCTTCTTCTTGTACTTGGCTTCTCTTTTGTATTTGTCATCCTTCTTGTGGCTGCTCTTATGATAGCCCTTCTTGGCCTTTGGGCAGTCACTCTTGTAGTGGCCTTTTTGACCACACTCGTAGCACCTAGGAGTTGAGGAGGAGGGCTTGCTCTTGAAGTGTCTTCCTTTTGAGTAGTTGGCTTCATGATCATTTGCACCTTCATCTTCACTTGAGGAAGGGCAGGGAGACTTCATGGCAAGTTGTTGTTGTCGGACCATTTCTTCAACTTGGGCTTTGACGGCTGTGTCCTTCATCTTCTTTGATTCCTTCTCTTCTCTTTTCTCCTCTTCCTCTTGCTTGTCGAGCCTAGGTTCATGTGCTTGGAGGTTACCAACCAGCTCCTCGGTTGACAACTCGCTCAACTTGTAGACTTCTTCAATTGAAGTGACCTTTGGCTCCCATCTCTTTGGAAGAGATCTCAAGATCTTTGCATTGATTGTACCTCTATCCATGACACTCCCAAGGGCTGCAAGGCTGTTCAAGATGACGTTTAACCTTGTGTACATGTCCGCAACTCTTTCATTCTTCCCCATCTTGAAGTTCTCAAGTAGGCCACCAAGCATATAGACTTTGGCCTCCTTGACTTGCTCCGTCCCTTCATAGGTGACACACAACTTGTGCCAAATCTCATGCACTGTGTCCCAAGAAGAGATGCGGTTGAACTCTGATGGTGAAAGGGCGGCGTAGATGATGCTCACGGCTTTAGCATTGAGTTGAGCACGCTTCATCTCGTCTTTCGTCCATGTGGTGATGTTCCCCTTTGGCTCTTTATACTTGAGATGGACTATCTTCCACATCTCGTAGCTCACTCCTTGGATGTAGAATTGCATCCTTCTCTTCCAGTATAGGAAGTTTGTGCCGTCGAAGACCGGGGGTCTCATGGAGAAGCTTCCTTCAAGATTGAGTGACCCAAGAGCCGAATCGCCCATCTTCTCTTACTTGTTGAAGTAGCTTGGAGAAGACCTGCTCTGATACCACTTGTTGGATCAATGGGCTCTAGAAGGGGGGTTGAATAGAGCTTCACAAACTTCACAAAAGTGATTAGACCACCAAATTATATTAACTGCAGAACTTAAACCAAAACATCAATTTGATGTCCTAAACTAGCATACAAAGCAAGGATAAGAGACAAGGAATAGCATGCACTTGGACATGTGGTTTAGAGTGGTTCCATGTCCTAAACTTAGGAGCAAATGTCAGTCCACTACCTAGAGTTGGTTAGGCTCTAGGATTTGTAACTTGGTTCTCTTATATATATCACACAATAAGATTACAAGCTACAACAACCAACCATCCAAGGACTTATATATCAAGCCAAGATCTTCTATCTCACCAAGGACTTACCCACCAAGCAAGTAGTCTTCAGCCTTCTTCAAAGGACTTACCCACTCTTGCTCTAGTCTTCGGCCTTGCAGGAATTACCCATCTTGCTTGAGCTTTGCCTTGCACCTCTCCTTCTCTTGGAGAGCTCTAGCACCTTCCTCCTTCACTCGGAGGCCTGGAGCAGCTAGCCTTCTTCTCCTTCACTCGGGGAAGAACATCAACCTTCTTCTCTTTCACTCAGAGAAGAATCTTCAAGCAATCTTCATAGGGAATGGAGATGGGAGAAGTAGAAAGGAGAGCTTTACAACATTACAAATGATAGCTCTCATACATGGGATCCTAACTCACTCATACTCATGATTTTGCTTTGAAGGTAGAGAGAGAAAGGGGCTCAAAGGATTAGAAACCACTCAACTAAGGCTAGGACCAAGCATATGTGAATGAGCAACCTTGGAATGAAATCCAAGAGGTCCTATTTATAGTTGAGGGTGTCCCTTTGAGGTTGGGAGAGATAAGGGGCACAAACTAGCCGTTTTACAACTTGCAACAGATCTATTTTGAGTCCCACCTACTCCTCCAACGGTTGGAATTGCTTTTTCTGCATTCTAGTACAGTCTGATCGGCCGAGTTTCAATAAAGGCAACTCGGCCGAACCACTAAAAGACAAGGCTGAAAGTTAGACTGTCGGCCGAGTTCCTTTGGAGAAATTCGGCCGATCGGTCGACTTTCAACTTGGACCGATCAGTGGATCGGCCGAGTTTCGTGGTCGAAACTCGACCGAATGGGAATCGGCTGAGTTGGAAACTCGGCCGATTACATCAAAAATTCCAGAATAACTGGATCGGCCGAGTTTGGAATTCGGCCGACAAAATCCCTGTTATGGGTATTTTGGAATTTTTTGTAAAACTGTACAAATGATGGATTTTTGAGTCCCAATAATTTTATCCATCTTAGTTACAATGCAAAACATGAGTATAAGTGATTACATCAATTGTTCTAAGCCAATAAGGGCTATTTTACAAAACGGTTAAAAGTCACATGTTTGGCATGTGCTGGATGAGTAGCTTTTGAGTTGAATGTGATTCTTTTCTTGTACCTAATGTCTGAAATAGTCTCAAATAGATTTGTTAGATACATATGAATGGAATGGTTAAGTCATTATCAAAATATGAGCAATGTGCGACACCTAGGTCAACATTAAGGAAAACATAATGCGATGAGATCGCAAAGTTCTAGTTGCCAAAAAACATAGATCATGGTCTGAAGAAGCTTATCCCCAACGGAATTGGATCGAGGAGAGATGAAGGAGGAGCATGGCCCACTGACAACTCTCCATACTTCCCTTCCTCACATCGGCAGCACATGAAAAAAGAAGTGAAATTGAAGTGAGAGGGGAATCACAACTTGACCGAGGACACCCAGGGTACATCTATTTATAGGCGAGGGTCCAAGAAATAGAAAAGGGGAAGGTTGGTCGAAGGTACCTTGTCATCTATGATTTGAGAAATTCTCAAACAATGGAAGGTAGGGACTGAGTTATGGCTCATTGTGTGTGTATTGTTCTCACGAACACGTTGCACCAAAAATCTCTAAGAATGATTGAGTGTGGTGCAAGTAATCCAGAAATTACCAGGGATGTATATTGTTTCGGGTGTGCCTCTCCTACCCAAGGTAGGGGACAGGTTCCACATCGTCAGATTGAAAATTGAACGGTTAAAATTTCACATGAAAATTAAATGGTGTGTGACATTTAAACCTTATCCAAATAAAAATCTAACTAAAGTGTGATTACATTAATTTCTCTTTTTCTCTCTCCTCAATTGAGGGTGCAAAAAAGCTCCAAATTAATTGAAAATTGAGACCTAGCCTATTTTTGGTATGAGGAATCTGAATATGCAATTAGATTTGCCTTTTGAGAACTTTTGTTTTTTTAAAATAAACCACATCCTATTTCTCTTTCCTCCACAAATAATGATTATAGGATTCTCCAAATTTAATTATACTATACCCGCAAGTCACATTAAGTATCTTGAATACGGACTTGCCCTCAATTTTACATGTTGATGTTGTTTGTATATATATTTAATATTTTGAAGGTTCTACACACTTTCTCTCTCCTAACTTCACATGTATATTATATATTATCCAAATTACATGAAAATTCATACAAAGTCTATTTTTAAAGTGTAGATAATGAATCCAAGATTATTTCCACTTTTGGAGTCATTAAATATTTTGTTTCACATTTTGAGGAAAACTCACCTTTTTCTTTTCAAAATAAAAGCGATATTATTATTCTAAAATTATGAAACATGGTGTCCAAGCCAAATCAAACCCAAAGAAAATGAATCTCAACTTATACTTAACAAATTAGTCTTCCTTTTTTTTGAATTTTAGCCCATTATCCAATATTTCCACTATTTCTCATATAAAAATTTCAATACCACATTAACATTTTTAAAGCACTATTATTCATTCCTTTTTCTCTTCCTTGCTTCAAAAGTATAATGAATATTCTAGAATGAATTTTTTTAATATGTCACATAAGTGGTAACTTTTCTTTATAGACCCTTAAGTAAATTTTCACTAAGGTATTAGTGGATATACCCATTTGTTGGCATAAATGGTGATCAAATTCACCCTAAACCATTGTTATATCCACAATTAAAACATCAAAGCCAAAAAGGATAGCAATGTAATGAAAAGATTAGATTGGAAAAAGGGTCAAAAGAGAATATATCCAAGTTTCAGTCTATTACAAGTACATCGACATAAAAGGAGAACTTCATGTTGGCTCTTATAGCACAATGTCGAGTTCCCGGTGGTCTGTATGGACTATTCTAGAGGTGGGAGGTTGTAGTCTACCACTTGGAGGATAATGTCAATTTCCTATCTGTAGTGAAGACCAGGAGCTACAAAAACTCTGTCCAAGAGTAACTAGAGGACAGTTGTACATCCACAACTATGTGTAGTATGTCTCCGGACTAGTTCTACGACCATGTACATCCTCAAAACCATCCTTTCCAATACATAGTTTTTGACGTGATCCGCTAGGTTATGGGGAATATGGCAATAAAAATTTTATTTTTGCTACCAATATATGCGCCCTATTTCCCAATAGTAGTATCAGAGCCACGTCAATATACTATATTTTGGGATAATCGATATGATTGGATTTTGGTTTCATCGTTTAATTGTTGCATGCGATGCAAATATCTTTTATCCAATCAAATACCATGATAATCCCAAACTAATATATATGGTATATATGCTATTTACACGCATCTCACTAAAAGTGAGTTTTGGTGGTGGATGTGTAGCATGGTTATGGCCAATAACCCCTATTATAAGTGCCTAGTTGTATGGTTGGTAGATCTTGTTATATCTTGGTCTGCATACTGAGCCTCTATCTTATCTTCCCAAAGTAAAGTTAATTCTTTCCTACCCAAGCTCCTCTTGAATTTAACTTGAGGTTTCTCTATAATCATGTAATAGTAGGATAGTTTACTTTCCTATTATGACAAAGAACAAAGATGTTCTGACGATATCAATCAACCATCTCAGAGATAGTTTGATCGACTAGAGGACTGAGGAGGACCTAAAGGACAAATTGAACCGATCACCTAGTGGACCCAATTGATCTACTAGAGGAGCCTAGTGGACAGAAGAACCAAACGACATGTGAGATGACCAAACGAGTGGCCAATAGGCAAGGTGATCGGTTCAAAGGTTGAGCCGATCAACCCGGATTGGCAAAGCATGGATCATCATTAACAACATATTTTTATATGTGATGTAGACCTAGGTTGTGGGAATTCCTTATGTCTCCAAGGAATTATATTGGGTTGGCCATAACAATCACTTTTTGTTTATCACATGTTTTTATTATGGGATATAGCATGTATATGATATGTACTATATATGTGGTGATTGGATAAACTATATTTATTATGAATATAAAAATCTCTCAATACAATATTAAGTCTTATTTTCTTTCAATAAGTAGTACATGTGAAAATCTTGATCGACTAAGTGTCGACACACCCTAGTGTGGTGCATCATCAATCTCATGGAAGTGTGATGGTAGATATGTAGGTTTTCCCTAGAAGGGTGCATATTCTATCGTGTTGGCTTTTACATCAGGTTTAACAAGGTGACCTTAATAGGATTATGTGCCTAGAAGCATGCATATGGATTGTGAAAAGGATTTGTACACACCATCTATCCATGAGTTGCATGAGATGCAATTGTCAAACATATCCTACCTTAATAATTGGTCATGAGTGCCAACATTGGTTGTCTATTGACTTAATTGTTTTGGATCTTGGCTTACTAGAAGGTTGTACACTGCAATCTTCTGAATTGATGATAACCTCCCATTTTGTGATGTTATCTTATTAGTTTTCCTCAGTTTTCCATACTCTTTCTTACATAAATTAGATAGAATCATTAACTTTTTACCTTATGGCTGACACATCAATAGATTAACTTTTCTCTTCTTTATCCTTGCAGAAAAACACAAAAAAATTACAAAATCCCCAAACGATCCCCAGACCATTTGAGGCCAAACGGTCCTAGGACCGTTTAAGGCCGAACGGTCCCAATACCGTTTGAGGCCAAATGGTCCCGAGACCGCATGAAGGCCAAACGGTCCCGAGACCGCATGAAGGCCAAACGGTCCCGAGACCGCATGAAGGCCAAACGGTCACGAGACCGCATGAAGGCAAAACGGTCACGAGACCGCATGAAGGCTAAACGGTCTTAAGACCACATAAGGTCAAACGGTCTCGAGACCGCATAAAACCAAACGATCCGGAAGACCGCATGGAGGCAAGGGCAAATGGGTTCAGGGCCCAAACGGGTTCAAGACCGTTTGGACCTCACTTAAGGCCTATAAATAAGACCTCAAGGGTCCTCCACGAGAGACAAGTTTCAGACGTCCAAAGGCTGCCTCAATCACTCCAGAGCAAATCCGACTTCCATCCTCCACCCAGGGGCTGCCGGTCTGAGATCCACACTACATCTCGAAGTTGTTTTATCTCTCTCTGCCAAAGAAGGTGGGAAGAGGGAGATCTCATCATCGCGGAACCTGTGAAGCCGGTGGATCGTTTCTCTCTCTCTCCAAGGGGTTGACTTTCCTCTCTCCTTTATGGGGATGATGCACTCTCTCCCTCTTCTTGCCTCCTTCTTTGTCCTAGTTATGAGCGAGTAGTCTCTCTCACTAGGGTGCGGGGAGTAGCCCCGCTACCCATGCTTTCATATCATGTAAATGTAATCCATAGTTTGCAATATAGAGTTTTTATCTTCTCAGTTCAACATCAAACGTTTAATGAATGCTTGTTGTTTGATCACCAACTTGTGTTATCTTTTATCTTTTAGTATGAATTGTCTATGTTTGTACTATTAGATTTGAAACTCATTTGTATGTTGGTTCTTGGTGCATGTATCCACCATGCATTTGTTTCGGTATCTAGAAGTGTATCTCAAGGAGTGGAGTAAACAAGTAAGTGACCATTTTTTGGGAATGGTTGGCATTGCAACATTCTTGCACTTCTCGTAGTTAGCTACTCGAAAGGAAGCTAAGTGTACAAAGATACTAACTGACTAGACTCTTTCTGCAGGTTATGTTTTGCTTTGCATGTGTTGATCTATGTGCAGTAGTGGTGAAAAACCGATCACACCCTAGTGACTCTTATCATAGTTTAACTCCTTAGATCTACTTGCTTTCTTTACTTTGCATGTTCTTAGTTTAAAACAACAAAACCAACCTTCTGATTTAAGTACCTACTATTAAGTGACTAAGTGAAATTCCAACGTTTTCCATCTTGTTGCTTGCAACAAGACCGTTGTCTCATGGATTCGACCCTTAACTATACTACGATAAGACTTCCACGTATCTCAACATACGTGGGTGGAGTTCTCTATCTAGTGTAAGCAAGGCTAAACCTAAGGATTTACCATCTTTAGAATTTTTAGTGGTGCACGCAATTCCACATAAGTGGAAGCTCCATCAAAAATTGGCGTCGTTGCCGGGGACAACGGAACGTTTTAATTTTATTTAGTATCTTGCTAGTTGGTTAGGGTTTTACACTTTCTTTTAATCATTAAACCATATCTTCTTAAACTTCATTATATCTCCTCCATCATCTAAAAAGGTGTTTTCTTCTCTCTACTCAGGTAGAAAACATGTATGCAACCAGTGCATAACCCCGGATTCTCCCCTAATCCAGAGTACGACTCTGAGGTAGAGAGAAGCTTCCACCGTCGCATTCGACCCAATCGCCAAAGGGCCAGGCAAATGGCTGAAGATCAACGCGAGGCTGCTTTGGTGATGGAGAGGGTCAACGCCGCCATCACCGCTCAAAGGGCACAACTCATCGCTGATACTCGTGCCCAGATTCAAGCGGAGATTCGTGTGGAAGAACAGGCCTGCATTAGAGCTAAAAATGAAGCAGCAACCCAAACTGCCCAGTTGGAGTTAAGGAACAAACAACTGAGGGACTACGCTATCCCGAAGAATTATGAGGATAACCACCCGGTCCGACCTCCGATTATCAATATCCCCAACGTCGAGATTAGAACCCAGTGGATCCAGATCATGCAAGGCATCTCTTTCTCCAGAGGTTCTAGAGATGATTGCATGGATCATCTGAAAAGGTTTAAGGCGCTATGCCGCCTAGTTCCGCAAGCTGGAGTAGCTTTTGATGCGATAATGCTTCATCTATTCCACTTCACTTTGTCTGGGAGGGCCCTGAGTTGGTATAACTCACTTGACAGAGAACCTATAATAACCACTTGGGCTCCCCTAGAGGAAAAGTTCTTAGAGAAATTCTTACCGCCCTCACTGACTTATGAGATCATAGGGCAGATCAATCACTTCTCTCAGTTACCTGGATAATCCCTTTCTGAAGCATGGGAAAGGTTTAAAGAACTTTTGCGGAAATGCCCCCATCATGGAATCTCCCAGAACCAACTAATAGAAACCTTCTATAGGGGAGTGAGCGATGATTTTAAACAGTTTTTAGATTCCTCATATGGAGGAAACTTCATGAGAAAGAATTATGAGGATGCCTGGAAGATTGTTACACTCAGAGCTGAAAACTAGTCCAACTGGGGACGGTCAGTCGGTAAAGGTGTTCTCAAGGTTTACAAAGCTGAAGAATCTATAGAGATGAAGGCAATAGCTGAAGCCTTGAAAACTATAGTTCACAAACAACAAGCTCTCGAGACTTCTCTCAGAGAGATTGATAAGAAGAAAACTCCTCTAGTTCAACAAGTCAAAGCCGTCACAGGATCCTGTGAGGCTTGTCATGCTTCTGATCATCCGACTCTTTCTTGTGGTATGTTGTATAATGTGATGATGGATATGCATTCACCACCACAACCATATGAACCTATCATTGATCAATCGGAAGAACAACTACCGGAACAAGTTAACTCTATCCACTCTATCCCTGGGCAAGTCTACTACAACCCTAATCAGCCAAGGAATCATCTAGGGTTTCAGTATGGAAACCCTGTTGGGACCGCTAATCCTCAGCATCAAACGCAGCGGGGATCCTCTAGCAGGATACCACCTGGGTTCCCAAACAGTTTCAACCAAAATCAAGGGAATTCCAGGAACAACTTCCCTAGGGCTAACTACCCCAGGAACCAATCGGCCTACTACCAGTACACTCATCCTCCGCTCCATCCGCAACTACATACTCAGAAACCTCAGCTGGCGCTACCGCCGCAACAATCTCAACAAGCCCAACAACAAATTCCTCTGAAAACCGCTCATGTCCAACCAGAAGATGAAATATCCTTGATAAGGCAGATGTTACAATTACTGCAAACTATGCTTGCTAACCAACAAGCTCAGCAGAAAGCAGTTGAAGCCCAACTCGCTCAGATCGCTGCGCAATTAAAGCCCCCGGCAGGTACGTTTGCTGGGCAGCGTGAATCAAATCCTAAGCATGGGCAGAACAGACATGAACAGTTGAATGTTGTCACCACAAGGTCGGGACACACTCTTCATGAGACTACCAAGATCACTCTGGATAATGATGATACACCCGCTTTTATGACAAATGAAAGCCCGCTATAAGGAATAGAGAAGCCCGCAGAGGGCACAAAGGGAAAAGATAAAGACCAAGTGTCTGTAGATGCTGAAGTTTTGCAATATAAACCAAGAATCCCATATCCAGGTAGACTGCGAGAAACAAAGATGGACACCAGGTTTCAAAAGTTCAAAGAGGTGATGAAGAAACTGTACATCAATATTCCGCTCCTTGACGCTCTTTCCGAGGTGCCGGCATTGGAAAAATATCTAAAAACCTTGCTATCAAGAAAGTATATCACCGAGGAGCAAGAAACTGTCAAGCTCGCTCAGACCACTTCTGACATCATCCTAAACAAAATGCCAAAAAAGAAGAAGGACCCAGGTTCCTTCGGAATTCAATGTTGCATTGGAAATGCATCTACAAAGAAAGGATTAGCTGACCTTGGGGCCAGCATATCCATTATCCCTTACTCAATGTGTAAACGTCTCGGTTTCACCGAATTTCTGCCTACGGCAATGACTATTCAATTAGCTGACTCCACCATAACCGCACCTCTGGGAATCATTGAAGACATTCCAGTAAGGATAGGCAAGGAAGCCTACGTTCCATGCGATTTCGTTTTCATGGATATTAAAGAAGACTTGAGATACCCGATCATTTTCGGCAGACCTTTCCTCGCTACCGCCAGGGCGCTGATCGATGTCGAAGCTGGTACCATCATTCTTAGGCTCGGAAAAGAAGCAATTCAATTTTGAGTCCTTAATAGCATGAAAGGCGCTAGTATCCAAGAGGAGGTTTTTCTTCTTGACGCAATACAACAGATGTCTCAGTTAGAAATATCTGAGCCTGCTAACGAACTAGAAAATGTCCTAATCAATCCGGATGTTGAATTCTCTGCAAACGAACTAGTTCAACCGTGCCTGCAACACCTAGAAAAGGCCGAAGAAGCATCAACGGCCACTTTTGAAGAACTTAAAGCTGCTACCATTATAGAAGCAACTGAGCCACCAAAAGCCCCTGAAATGAAGACTTTACCCACAAGGCTTAAACATGTTTCTTAGATAAGGAAAAACTATGCCCGATCATCATCAGCTCTACCCTTACAAAAGATCAGGAAGAAAAGCTCCTGGATGAGCTGAAGAAGCATAAAAAGGTCATTGGATATAAGATAACTGATCTAACGGGCATAAACCCAGCTCTGTGTATGCATAGACTTCCTATGGTTGAAGAATTCAAACCCTCTCACGAACATCAAAGAAAACTGAATCCTAATCTGAAGGAGGTAGTTCGTCTGGAGGTCCTTAAATTACTCAAAGTCGGCATGATCTATCCTATTTCTGACTCCCAGTGGGTCAACCCTGTCCAGGTCGTTCCAAAAAAAGGAGGCACTACTGTAGTGCTCAACGAAAAAAATGAGTTAGTGCCTACCAGGACTGTAACAGGATGGCGAATGTGTATTGATTATAGGAAGTTGAACAAAGCTACAAGGAAAGATCACTACCCTCTGCCTTTCCTTGATGAAGTCCTGGAACGTGTAGCTCACCAAAAATATTTTTGTTATCTCGATGGTTACTCCGGGTTCTATCAAAAACTCATACACCCGGAGGACCAGGAAAAAACCACCTTCACCTGTCCCTTTGGGACGTATGCATTTAGAAGAATGTCGTTCGGGTTATGTAACACACCCGCCACTTTCCAACGATGTATGTCTGCCATATTCGCCGGTTTAACAGAATCTGTCATGGAAGTATTTATGGACGATTTTTCAGTTTACGGAGATTCCTTCGACAACTGTTTAATCAATCTTAGACAAGTTCTGCAACGCTGTGAGGAAATGAACCTTATCTTAAATTGGGAGAAATGCCATTTCATGGTAACAGAAGGTGTCGTCCTCAGACACAGGGTAAGCGATAGGGGGATCAAGGTGGATAAAGCAAAAATCGATGTTATTTCAAAACTATCGCCACCAAAAGATATAAAGGGAGTAAGAGCTTTCTTGGGTCATGTGGGGTTCTACAGAAGATTCATCAAAGATTTTTCGAAGATAGAAAAGCCCATGACCCAGCTTCTGACTAAAGATACTGACCTCATATTCAATCAAGAATGTATGCAAAGCTTCTCCACCCTCAAGAATGCCTTAATCTTCACACCTATTCTAAGAGCTCCAGATTGGTCGTAGCCCTTAGAAATCATGTGCGACGCAAGTGGTTATGCCATAGGGGCTGTTTTAGGACAGCGGATTGACAAGAAACCCTATGTTATCTACTACGCATCCAAAACGCTAGACGAAGAACAGAAAAACTACACTACCACAGAGAAAGAGTTTCTGGCTATCATCTAGGCGTTTGAAAAATTCCGCTCTTATATGATTGGTTCTAAAGTCATCATTTATACCAACCATTATGCCATTCGATACATGATTCAGAAACAGGATGCCAAACCCAGACTTATCCGCTGGGTGCTAATGCTTTAGGAATTCGACTTGGAGATAAAGATAAAAGTGGAGTGGAGAACATTGTGGTCGATCACCTCAGCCGGATCGAGGTTGAAGAGAAAGATAAAATCCCTATCCGGGACTCTCTTCCTGATGATCAGCTTATGAAGGCCACTCATGGTTTTCCTTGGTATGCTGATATCGTCAATTATCTAGCCACAGGGATTATCCACCCATCTGCTTCCCACCAGAATAAAAGGAAGTTCCTTCACGACATAAAACTTTATTACTGGGATGAACCCTACTTGTTCCACCTTTGTGCCGACGGACTTTTCCGTCGTTGCATGCCGGAAGAAGAAATCACCCCTGTCCTTGAGCATTGCCATTCAGGACCTACAGGGGGGCACATGAGTGCTAAGAAAACTGCTCTAAGAGTTTTACAATATGGTTTCTTCTAGCCTACTATAGCAAAAGATTCCTACGACTTTGTGAAATCCTGCAACAAATGCCAATTTACTGGTAACATATCAAAAAGAGACGAAATGCCCCTCACTATGTGGCAGGAAATTGAGCTTTTTGATGTGTGGGGGGTAGACTACATGGGCCCTTTCCCTTCATCCTATGTCTTCTCCTACATCTTGGTCACGGTGGACTACGTCTCAAAGTGGGTCAAAGTTGTACCCACTGTGTCCAGCGATTCCAAGCCTGTTATTAAATTGTTCAAAGATATTATTTTCCCAAGATTTGGAATTCCGAGAACTGTCATATCAGATGGCGGGACCCATTTCTTGGAACGAAGTTTTGAAGCCTTACTGAAAAAGTATGGAGTAAATCACAAAGTCGCCACGCCTTACCATCCACAGACTAGTGGTCAGGTAGAGGTATCTAATAGACAATTAAAAGTGATTCTTGAAAAGACGGTGAACAGAAACCGCACTGATTGGTCCACCAAACTTCCTGATGCCCTTTGGGCATACCGAACTGCATATAAAACACCAATCGGAACAACCCCGTTCCGTTTGGTGTACGGGAAGTCCTGTCACCTGCCAGTAGAGCTGGAACATAAAGCCTGATGGGCCATCAAACAATTAAACTTCGATCTTAAAAGTGTAAGAGAGCATAGACAACTCCAGCTGCAGGAGTTAGAAGAGCTCTGAATGATTGCCTATCACAGTGCCAGAATCTATAAGGAGCAAAAAAAAATGTGGCACGATGGTCATCTCAAGAGAAACGATATCTCTGTTGGCGACAAAGTGCTCCTTTTCAACTCCAAGCTCAGAAATGGGATCACCAGCAAAGCAACCAACAGGAACCGAAGATGCCCCTTTCTGGACTGAGGAGCAACTCCGAGAAGACCGTGCCAAGCTCCAACAGATCATTGAAAACTATAACAAGACTGGGAAGGCTCCACAAAATGTCAAGATCATGGAAGTACTTTGAGAAATTGACCGGATCAACAAATTCCTAGCAGAGGCACCTGAAGAGGAAGTGGAAGAACTATCTTTCGATGATGATGAAGGCTCAGAAAATGAACCTACACCTGAGGCAGAATACCCTACAACAAAATCAAAGGGAAAGCGAAAGGCTCAGGCAACCACCTTCGCACCACAACCTACGAAGAGGGCACAAAAGTAGGTTCACCCAACCACCGCTAGGGAGCAAACCCTAGTAGGTTTGATTCCATCAACCACCACCACCACTTCGGCCACCATCACCATCCCTATCTTTCCTCCCATCACCACCACAACTCCACCACCAGAAAACCTTCACATCCATACCCTTCCATCCATCAAACAAACTCTAAAAACAACAAAATATATATGCCCCAACATACTTTTGAAGATGGGGATTTATAATAGAATCCTCACACTGCTTGATAACTCAAATCTATCCCGACTCTGCTTTGTCGCTGAAACCTCCTATGTTGAACCTAAAACAGAATTCTTCACATTCCTAGAAAAAGAAGCAGCAAATGCTATGGATAGAACATGGGATGGAGGCGATTGTAGGCTGGTCACCAAGCTTTTTGGCAACAGAGTTGTCATCACAGAACACATGCTGAATGAAATCTTCATTGATAACCAGGAGCAACTAAAGAAAACCATGGCTGTTGGCATAGACAACCCACAGTTCAACAAACACAACTTCTAGAAATCTTTAACGGGGATACCAATTTATGAGGCAAAAACATGCAAAGCCTCAAACATTCAATCGGGTTTTGTGCGCACACTTCACAAAATCCTTGCTGGTGCACTTTTCCCCAGGTCAGAAGGAGGAAATGTAATCATATCAGACCTCTTTGTTATCTGGTCCATCCTAAATGGGATGTTAGTCAACATTGGACGTCTTATGATCCAAAAACTATCAGCTTTCGCCCTGGGGAAAGAAATTTGCATGGGTTGTCATATCACATCTATTATCAAATACCTTAAGATGGATAGATTTCTACCCAAATGCACACAAACAAAAGGCGACATCCTTACCAACGAAGAAACTTTAAAGAACTCCTTCATCATAAAAGAAAAGGATGGCAAGCTACATTATGTCTTCTGCCCTGCAGCAAAATCTTTCAAAATGCTGATCCCACTACCAGAACTTGTTGATTATGACAAGAACAAGCTCCTATTCTCAGATGACGAGCTTGCAAAACTCATATATTCAGTCAAAATCGCCGAAAAGAAAGCAACAGTGGGACAGACGGAGCTCAGCATAACAGCCCCGGCAGCAAAACCAACAAAAAATCCTGCCAAACGACCTTTTTGAAGGCTTTTGCAGGCACAAGAGATGTCGGGGACGCCAACATCAAAACCCCACCCAGAATCAGAACCCACCCCCCCAAGGAACAAATCACCACCTCATCACTAGACTCTTTCATAATGAGTCTAAATGTTGAACTTACTTCCACCACCACCCCACCATCCGCCATCCCAGCGCCCCTCATTCCACCGCCCACCACCCAACCATCAAACACCCCACCATTCTCCATTTTTCAACAATCAACCACTCTTCCACCATCTTCCACATCACCCTTCTCCACAACTATACCATCACCCCCACACTTCTTCACTTCGAGCACCTCATTATCCACTGCAACGCCTGAATTCACCTCCACCGTCTTTCCATCAACATTCCCGGACACACTCTTCTCTCCGGGTATGTCACCTCCCTTCTCATCCGCCACCACCCCGACACCGCTGGTGACCCCTTCCACAGTCACCACGCAGTTCGTGGGACCTCCAGCAGTGTCTTTTCCGCACGACACTACCTCCACCATTCCACCCTGACCCCAGCCACCCCACCCTTCAATAACTGGGGTCCCTTCTTCTAACGTCGGTGAGGAATTTGGACGTCAATTCGACACCATCTGAAACCTCCTCACCGACCCTTCTAACATATTAAATTCTATTTTTTCTTGTGTGCAGGGTTTAACAAAACAAGTCGCCAAGATTGACGAGCAGAACCGTGCCATGCCAAGCATCCTCCAAGGAATCTAGTAATGACAGGACATAGTGGCCAAGCAAATCGATCATATCAACGACCATTGCACACCCTTGTCTGAGCTGGTCCATGGAGCAAAACGCCAGCATGAAGCGTTGGCGAAGTAGGGCGATAGGATCTCTACGCAGACTCAACCTTTGCCGGAGACCCTCCGTGAGCTCAAGAAGCAACAAAAAGTCTTCAGCACACGCTTGGATGACATCAGCACAACCCTCACACAGCTCAATAATCGTCAAGAGGAGTCATCCAATACTGAACTCAATCAGCTAAGAGCTCAGGTGACTGACCTTACAGCATGACTCCTCTCTACTGAAGGAATCTACTCCGATCTAAAGGAAACCCACAACGCACTGCTCGAGACACACGAGCATGTGCAAGTGGCATATGATGAACTACAATCCATCCATTGTCTGTGCAAAAAGGTAGCACGCAAGAAAACAACAGACAAATCAGCAGTGGATGAAGAAGAAGACGATGAAGATGTGGATGAAGATTCTGATTCCTCGGCTGACTCCAACAACAATACCTCCTCAGATGATGATTCTGATTGACCAGACAATGCTGGGGAGGGCCCCAGTCGAGGAGCACAACAAGAACAACAGAAAGATCACCAAGAAGGTGATACAGATCCCAAATCCCCTGCTCACAATGAGCACGTAAACATATCTTATGGGGACCAATTCCTAGACTACTCCACCATGGGATATTTGGGGGAGGCTGCAAAAGAAGTAGCTTTTGCTGAGTTCCACCAGTGTCTAATGGGAACCAGCACCAGTCTACCACCAACAACAGCTCAACAAGTTTTTGAACCTGAACCCTCGGTGCCCTTTCCCCCAGATCAAGAAGAATCCAAACGAGTACAACTAGCTACAGACGAAGACCTAGATACTCCTTCTGATTCTGACAAAGATGAAGTTCTGCAACAATACAGGGATCATTCAGAGCAGCCTTCTTCACCTCCTCCTCTATATCTACCCCCACTGCCACCTCTACCTCACAAGATGCACGACTTAGATATGGCGGCCATCTCCACCTTATATGCATAGGATATTTTCATCCTAAACACTATAGTAGATGATGCGAAAGAAGGGGGAGATGTTATCTACATCAACACAAAGACTCAACGCAAGTTGACACGCGAAGATTTCCGCTCAATTCTCCGACCTCAATCTACGGTGAAGATGGCGATCTTCCGTGCACTCCTTTCAAATTCTATTGAGATCTACAGAAGCTCCAAGCGACAATAACCAGTTCTCAACGCCTCACCCACTCTGGGTTTGTGCTTATTGTACAAAGAACTACAACACAAATCTATTGAGAGGTTGCACAGGGGGATCGCAAGAAAAGCTAGATATATAACCGTGCCATTCCAAGTTTCTAGTCACTGGTTGCTCATGATTGTGGACATTGTCACCCATGATGCCAAAGTGTACAATTTCTGTGCCAGTGATCTAAAGGTCGGTATAATTAACTTCATTGCAATTGAAGCCGGGGAGGCAAGATGCATCCCTTTCTGGCTTCTTAAACTCATCTGGGCCGCATGCCCGTCTCTCCACCAGGGTTGGAGCCAACCCTGGTTCCAAATAATTAACCCACTTGCCCAAGCTGCCGAAGGCTCTGGGGACAGCGCTTTTTACGTCATTCGACACATACTAGCGCTAAATCAACAAGTTCCCTTCACAGATCTCATGAAGAAGATTTTCACTCCCTGTGAGGGCGTTACGCCATGGAACTTATCTGCGATAGAAGGTTCTTCAATGACCCTACTATGGCAACATATGACGTCCCTCGCTACCTCTTTTCAGCAATCCAACGTCCAAAAAGGAGACCCTTCAGACAAACACTACAGGAGTTGGAAAGAGACAAGCAGCCGGCCAAGGTCCCCGAGAAAAGTAGATGGCATCCTTACGACTTCGATCTGGCCCAAGATAAAGGACAAATAGATTTGATAACGGGGGAAGCCATCAAGAGATCCCCATTACAAATGGTGCCCCTATCTGCCATCGAACCATCATTTCCCAATTTTTATCTAGAAGCCTGCAAGAGTCTTTCAGACAATGAACTTTGACTTATTATGTCAAGGCTCTATGCTGAAAATGAAGATCTTGTCTTTATAGATGAAGATATCATAGTTATGGCATATTGCCTCCGAGAAACCGTGCAAATTAAAGGTTCTCTTTCAGTAAGTTTGATGACTGCTTATCAATACTTACTCGGACAGAGGCATCCCACAGTATACATGGTGTAATCTTACCTGAAGGATGATCTCTTAGGGCTGAAGAACTTCGGAACAATGGAGACACTCATCTCCTATCTTCAACATACAACTCCAAAGTTCATCATGCTTCCTTTCCTTCATCAAGAACACTGGATGCTACTGGAAACTAACCTACATGAAGGAAAAACAATAATTTACAACAGTTCCGACAGCCAGTACGATCCAGAGCAAAGAGTATACACTACGACACCAAGGACGCCAACGGAGGAGGTGGCAAAGGAGTGTGCTGACAAATTACATGATCTTTTGAGTCGGCACACATGGGTGTATGATAAAGAACACTTAAAACCCCCAGCCTTTAGCCACAAGTGCCCCCAGCAAATTCGCCAATCCAATGACAGTGGCTTCCGCGTCCTCTACTGGATGTACACCATTTTGGCCCTCCAGAAACCAGTAGAGGACATGACAGATGTGGATTACCACGCCCTTCGTGGAAAGTTTGCAGCAACTATTCTATGAACTCATGGAACAAACAAAGGACTCACAGAAGCCTAATGCCCTTGTCAATGCACTTCTCAACCTATCACTTTGACACTCTGAGGACAGAGTGAATGATAAGTTAGGGGGGGAGTACATTCGACAAGGGCGAGGTATCATTTTTCAATCCTTCTCCAACTCTACTCTCTCCTTTCACTCATTTTTTCCCCTGCATAAAACTTGCATTTCACATTAAAATAAATCATGTGCATAATAAGTAACACCCCTTTTGGAAAGGACATCCCCTGCTAACTTAGAATCCCAATTTTCCTCAAAAGCAATAACAAGATTAGCTTATAGGCATATAATGGTGAATTAATAAATTACATTCACTTTTGGTTTTTATGCTTTTATTTCAATTTTACTTTGGACTCTTCACATGTCAATATCAAGGCAGAAATAAGCCAAGCTCTCAAGGATGAGAGGGGCATCAGGCAACTTCCAAATCAAGAAGTTCCGCAAGTGGACCACAAAAAAAAGTGCATGTTGAAAAACTCTAAGAACAACTTTCCTCTCTTCAAAATAAAAGAGGCTTGGCCGCCCAAAATAATTTCCCGAACAAAACCCCAAATCCCAAGCCTGCGAGTCTTCGAATAAAAGCCAGAGAGTCGAATAAAATTATGAGAGTTGTGCCATAAATAAGGATCTATATAAAGAACCAATGAAGATCTCACCCGGCTGGCACATTCAGCTGCCCTCACAAAGGCAGATGTGTCGTGCCCGGTAGTGAAATCCTAAGGTATCTAAATACATGAAAGGCTTATAAAGGACTCACACGGCCGGTACATTCAGCTGCCCTCACAAAGGCAGATGTGTTGTGCCCAGTAGTGAGATCCTAAAAGCATAGACAACCCCTCCCCCACTTGAAGGGGGAGTTACACTTCAAGCCTTTAGCCAACCCTCATACCCTCTCTAGCTTCCAGTTGGTCCTTCAGAGAGGTATAAAGCTGATTAGAGTCAACAACATGCACAGAATAAAGGTGGTCCCGATGTGAGCTACGAGATACGGAAGAAACCTGAGACCCAAGAAACTCTCGAAACCTGAAAGAGTCAAGGCAAGCAATAAGACCCGATATGACCTTAGGAGAACTCAGGTTGAGAATTGAAGCAAAAGTATGGAAATCCTAATTAAATAAAATTGCCTCACCATTACATGCCTCAGCTCTATCTAACTTGAGGACAAGCTAGACTCTAAGTTAGGGGGGGTGATAACCTCTCATTTTGTGATGTTATCTTATTAGTTTTCCTTAGTTTTCCATACTCTTTCTTACATAAATTAGATAGAATCATTAACTTTTTACCTTATTGCTGACACATCAATAGATTAACTTTTCTCTTCTTTATCCTTACAGAAAAACACAAAAAAATTACAAAAGCCCCAAATGGTCCCAAGACCGTTTGAGGCCAAACGGTCCCGAGACCGCATGAAGGCCAAACGGTCCCGAGACCGCATGAAGGCCAAACGGTCCTGAGACTGCATGAAGGCCAAACGGTCCCGAGACCGCATGAAGGCCAAATGGTCCCGAGACCGCATGAAGGCCAAACGGTCTCAAGACCGCATAAGGTCAAACGGACTTGAGACCGCAGAAAACCAAACGATCCGGAAGACCGCATGGAGGCAAGGGCAAATGAGTTCATGGACCAAACGGGTTCAAGACCGTTTGGACCTCACTTAAGGCCTATAAATAAGACCTCAAGGGTCCTCCACGAGAGACAAGTTTCAGACGTCCAAAGGCTGCCTCAATCACTCCAGAGCAAATCTGACTTCCATCCTCCGCCCAGGGGCTGCCGGTCTGAGACCCACACTACATCTCGAAGTTGTTTTCTCTCTCTCTGCCAAAGAAGGTGGGAAGAGGGAGATCTCGTCATCACGCAACCTGTGAAGCTGGTGGATCATTTCTCTCTCTTTCCAAGGGGTTGACTTTCCTCTCTCCTTTATGGGGATGATGCACTCTCTCCCTCTTCTTGCCTCCTTCTTTGTCCTAGTTATGAGCGAGTAGTCTCTCTCACTAGGGTGTGGGGAGTAGCCCCGCTACCCATGCTTTCATATCATGTAAATATAATCCATAGTTTGCAATATAGAGTTTTTACCTTCTCAGTTCAACATCAAACGTTTAATGAATGCTTGTTGCTTGATCTCCAACGTGTGTTATCTTTTATCTTTTAGTATGAATTGTCTATGTTTGTACTATTAGATTTGAAACTCATTTGTATGTTGGTTCTTGGTGCATGTATCCACCATGCATTTGTTTCGGTATCTAGAAGTGTATCTCAAGGAGTGGAGTAAACTCACTATCATTTGTTGCACTTTCATACTATGAAATGGAATCAGTTGACGTATGGAAGTGCAACCTTGGTAAGTCGAGGAACACACTTCGAGAGGGGAATGATGAAAAGTAAGTGACCATTTGTTTGGGAATGGCTGGCATTGCAACATTCCTGCACTTCTCATAGTTAGCTACCCGAAAGGAAGCTAAGTCTACAAAGATACTAACTGACTAGACTCTTTCTGCAGGTTATGTTTTGCTTTGCATGTGTTGATCCGTGTGTAGTGGCAGTGAAAATCTGATCACACCCTAGTGACTCTTATCATAGTTTAACTCCTTAGATCTACTTGCTTTCTTTACTTTGCATGTTCTTAGTTTAAAACAACAAAACCAACCTTCTGATTTAAGTACCTACTATTAAGTGACTAAGTGAAATTCCAACATTTTCCATCTTGTTGCTTGCAACAAGACCGTTGTCCCGTGGATTCGACCCTTAACTATACTACGATAAGACTTCCACGTATCTCAACATATGTGGGTGGAGTTCTCTATCTAGTGTAAGCAAGGCTAAACCTAAGGATTTACCATCTTTAGGATTTTTAGTGGTGCACGCAATTCCACGTAAATGGAAGCTCCATCAATTGATACATGATG
Source organism: Alisma plantago-aquatica (assembly GCA_963693085.1). Lineage (NCBI taxonomy): Eukaryota > Viridiplantae > Streptophyta > Magnoliopsida > Alismatales > Alismataceae > Alisma > Alisma plantago-aquatica. The sequence continues at coordinate 39,895,685 of OY856409.1, forward strand.
GTTATCAATTTGCAAAAAATAGTGGGAGTGATAGTTAATCAATAGCCTAACTAATATCTTTAACTTATCAAATCAAATCAAATCAAAAAATTTTGAAAAATTGCAATATTTCTTTGTAGAATCTAATGTCAAACACAAACATGTTCATATTGTGATTAATCCTTTAGAAGGAAAAAAATGGGATAAAGTTCCACAACTGATTAAGGACTTTGAGACATTTTCTCTTAAATTAGAGAAAAAAACTATGTCCTTGGGAAACCTGTGCCAGAGGAACCCACTCCAAATGCACCTAAGTCTGAAATGGGTGCTTACTTGAAGAATGCCAATGATGACATATACATTTGAATACCTAATACTTTGTTAAATACACTATGAGTCACATGAACAACATGGAAACATTGATATTCTCGTGATAGTAACACATCTTAAGAATCATGTAAGGAAAACAAGGTATAATGTCTTCAAAGTGCTATTTGAGTGCAAACTGACAAGGGAGGTATAGTATAGCCCCATGTGCTCAATATGATTCGGCATGTGGAGTGACTGGGATTTCTCTTAGGTCAATAGTTGACCATGGATATGATTATGCAAGTGTTGCATGAATCATATAGTTAGTTTATCAAATTCTTGGCACGTTGATGTAAAAAGCAAGAATCTAGAAGGACAAATCCGTGATAGTGATTAGCAGAAGTGAGTCCTAGGGCAAAGGCAAGGCCAAAAATGTTTTGAGGCTAAGCTAAAGTTCAAGTATTTTGCACTCAATACATGGAAAAGGGTAAGTGTAAAAGGAATATGTCCTTTCAATTAATGGATTAAGGAAAGAAAGTGCCACCACTGTCACATGTCTGGACATTGGAAGGAACTATCCTCTTTATAGAGGATCCCAGGAAGAAGATGGAGATAGAGATTCTTACTTCAGGACCTGAGAAGAAGTAATCTAGAACTATATGTAGCAAGGGTTTCTACCTCTAAAATTGGAATTTTCAATTCCTAGGCACATAATAGAATTAGTGAATTGCTATCATGTATCGACCATTGATGAAAAAACATCATATGTCTTGTATGACAAGAACCATTATGTTTCATCTTAAAAGATATGATCTTTTATGGTAGTGCCCTATGTCTCACAAATTATACTTGATAGTTCTAAATACAAACATGTCTATGAAACATATATATTGAATGACTTGATGACTCAAACATTGAATACCTATGGCATTGTCATCTAAAGAACATAAATGAAGAGTCCATTTCTAGAATTCATATGATGGTTATCTAGACTCTTTTGGTTATTGAACCAATAGTGACATGCATGTCTTATTTGTTGTGTAGTATACAAAAGTATCTTCACTAGATGTAGTGGGAGAAAAAGTATTTTATTAGGGATCATACATACTAATGTATATAGACCTTTTGGAATAAATGTTAAAGGTAGTTACCAGTACCTCATTATATTTACTGATGTTACTAGTAGATACAGAAATTTTTATTTAATGAAATACAAGTATGAATCTATTAAAGAGTTCATGAAAAATGTGAATGAAGTATGCAACTAACTTGGTAAAAGTATTAAGTTACTTCGATGTGATCGATGTTGAGATATTTTAAACCAAGAGTTTAAGAACCTTCTGGGAGATCATGATAATGTATCATGACGAACTCCACCTGAAACACAATTATAGTGTATCATGAAAGTGTATGAGTGAGAAGGAATCACACCTTGTTAGTCATGGTGCAATTATCATTAAAATCCAGCTGATCTTACATTTCCATTTTGGGCACATGCTTTATACTAGAACAATGTACCCTTTTAATGGTTCAAAAGATACCATATGAGATTTGGCATGGAATGTGTCCCAATGTGTCTAATATAGTGACTAGGGATGAATGCTAATATAAGAAAATAGTTTCTTAAAATCCTTGTCTACAAACTCACATAAATGATATTTGTTAAATACTAATCTTATCCCAATTCTAGAACAAAGTTGTTTGTTGATATGGATAATTGTAGTCCTAAAGAGGAACATAGTTCCAAAGGAATAAGTGGGAGTAAAAGTAGAACTTGAAATGCTAAAAAAAAATAGGAAAACATTGAACCATGGGAACAGATGGAATAGATGACATATGCATTCACAATTGGATCCATATTGGATGCAATGTTATGTACTTATATCATTATCTCATATGTATTGGACATGACAAGAGCATATCCAGTTATCTTGTAGGTCTTGGACATGATGAGAGGATATCAAATCATATTAAATGTATTGGACATGATGAGAGGAGATATATATACCTACCTATCAATCTCATATGTATTGAACATGATGAGAGGGTATATTCTAGGTGTTAGTGAGAGTCACTTGACTACCATAAAGAACATCCTTATGTGCTTGTGAAGCACTAAAAGGATTGATTCCATGGTTATGGTAATAAGGAAGAGTTGGGTGTAAAAGGTTACATCGTTGCAAGATTCCAGATTGATAAATAAATAACCACAATCTAAATCTATGTTTGAAATTAGACAAGAACGGTAAGCTAGAAAGGGTTTTAAGCTAATGATAGCTGTTCAAATCTACAAAAGAAGCAGAGTATCTTTGTGTTACGAGAACAACAGAGGAAATTGTATGGATAAAGAAGTTCATTTGAGTGAACTTATATGAGGTTTCAACCATTTATGACATAGTAGAAATACTAAGGACAACAATGGAGTTACTGGTTTGGGTGGAAATCTTAGATATCATACTATAAAACTTCTATCTCATATGAGTAGTCATACATCAAAGAGATGTTAAAATTACAAAATTCCGACCTTAAGAAAACATTGCCAAACCTACTATAAAAGAACTTGCACAGTAGAGACATGGTGGACATGTTAATATCACTTGGAATATGATTCATGAGTGCTTGTCTCTAAGTGCAAGTGGGTTTTTTTTGGTATGTATGCCCATAGAGCAAATCATATGATGATTGGGATGTGGCATTAGATACATGTTTTGATAACAATAAAGGTAATTCCATTTATTATGTTTGTCTCAATCATGAGATGATGACATAGACATACTTAGATGTCTAAAGAATGATGTTACTCGATGACATATGTCTTTAGGTTGAGGACCAGAACAATGAGATCATATGTATGATAAGAGTACATGCATTCTTATTATGTCCCTAGTCGCATATTATTTTGGAAGCAAAATAGACAACAATAATGCATAAAACTAGAGTGTGTGTTTACTGATGATAGAGTCTCATTAGTCATGATATGTAATATCAAGTCAAGAACACATGTACATGTTAGAGAACAGTGTATCTAAAAGACCCAAGATGAGAGTGATACATGGAGACCATGGAATGGTAGTTAGAATCATATATCATAGTGATAGTGGTGATTGTGGTTCTTAAACTTGCAGTCACTGCACTCATCACATGTCACTGGGTATACTTTGACATCATCAAACGTAATCCTGAAATACAGGTTTCCATAAAGGTGATGATTGGGTAGCTTTGACACATGGGGATTTGAGTGTGAGTGATGTGGATGGGATTTGTCCCTCCTACATGAGTTTGATATCCAAGGTCTCTTTATTAGCAAGACTGAGAAATGTACAACCATAATGATATGGTTCATTATGTTATATGTGAACTCATATGTATCTCAGACAATCTTCTCTAGTTCAAGGAACATGAATTGCGCATTGAGAGGATGACAATTCCATACCTCGAGTTCAATTCGGTTATCATTAACAAATGAACTATACAACCATTGTAACACTAATCATATATTGTAGGTTGAAGTTGTTCTCCAACTTACCGAAATGCTTGGGTAGCAATGACGTGTGACTAGGCACTGCTCTTAGCTTGTGATGTCATAAGTTTGTTGTGGACATTCACTACCAACGTAATTTTGGACCTATAGGGTCACACTCATAAGATACATTTAGACTAAAGGAGTATATTCATGAATGATGTTTAGATTGAATGATAAAGGTTTTTTGATATTCAATTAAATAATTGATCAACTGACTGGACCTAGATTTATCAAGTTCAAGTGTTGGATTGACTGATTGGAAGGATAGGTTGATTGATAATTGAATTGGCTGATTTCTACATGACTCAAGACACCAACTGATCTACTCACTAGGTGAACTGATTGGGTCAAGATCGTGTGATGATTGTTTCACTTAGTGAAATGACCATCTTAGGACACTGATATGACCAGTTCACTTGGTGAACCAATCATCTCAGACACGCCATCTGAAGGTTCATGTGTTTTCCCAAATCATGAGAAAAGAGGATAGTTTCATCTTATTCAATGATATTGGTAGAAGGATTAATGTGGGACAATTATTAGAAATAAATTGTGAATTCAATTGCAAGTAAGAAATTTGCAAAATGACTGTCTCAATGTGGGATATGACCATCTCACTCACCAAAGGACCGTTTGGGAGTGTGAGACAACTGTCTCACTCACCAAATCACCATTTGGGAGTGCCAGACGACCGTCTCACTCACCAAATGATAGTTTGGGAAGAGAGAGATGATTGTTTTGTGTTGTAAAAGTTCTAGTACATTCATTATTCCAGACCCTTATACTGCCACACCGATCAGGACTAACCGTGGCCTCTACTATAAATAGAGAAGTACTGGGGGCTTCCCAAGACACACAATTCAAAATCAGTTGCTCTGAAAATTTTTGTCCTCTCTAGTTGTGGTAACCAATAGAGAGCCCAAGCAAGTCCTACCTATTAAAGGGAGGGATGTCAAGGGAGAGAACAATTGAGGATCAGTTATGAGAGAGCATCTCGACGACTAGTACATTGATAGAAGTGGACAACTCCATCCTATTGGCTCTAGTAGAACAACATGGAGTTACAGATGGTCTGTGTGGACTACTCTAGAGGTGGGAGGCCATTGTCTTCCACTTGGAGGACAATGTTAGTCTTATGTCTATGATAAAGACTAGGAGCTACACATACACCGTCCAAGAGCAGCTAGATGATAGTTGGGCATCTACAACTATGAGGAATATGTCTCTGGACTTGCTATAGGACTAGGTATATCCTCGAAACCATCCTTTCCATTATATAGTTTTTGATGTGATCTGCTATTTTATGGGGAATATGGAAATCAATTTTATGTTTTCATTGCCTAAATTGTGCTCTATTTCCCAACAAACTCAAGGAAGTTGCTAAGGCTCATTATATGTGATGTGTAAATATAAAAGGTACAAGAAGTTATGTGATCGTGAAATCTTAAAGATGAGTTATGCACTACTCAAGAGTGAAAAAGGCACTTCAATTCATCAAATATAAGAATATTGGGAATTAAAAAGTATGTATAGTTTAGATTCATGATAAGAACGATTCAACCTAAAATTGACATATATAAATGAATACCCTAAGTTGAACTTAATGACAGGACCTACGGTTTGAGGTTTTACCTCACCCTTAAGTGATGATAAATGAATGATAAGTCTATAGAAAATCCAGAAGAAGCAAGGACTTAATTGCAAATAATAAATGGTTTTCTATTTTGGAAATCAAATGAATGATTTCCTACTTTGGAAAGACATATCTGCACCCCTTGTATGTAATCATACACCCTATAGACCGTTGGATCAACATTCAATAATGATCTAGTTGTCTCCTACACTCAACTTGAGAAGGAAACTTGTAGCAGTATCACACCTTTCTCTCTTAATCTCTCTCCCTATAAACCAAGATTCTTTCTGGAAAGGATCCCATTGATTTCGAGATTCAAGACCAAATTGAATGATCCCTTCCTTCCACTTCTATCAAAAGCGATTGGGTTTTCCCCTATTAATAATAGATGCTACATATAGCCTAAGGTATTTGAACCTCCCCACAACCTTTATATATATATATATATATATATATATATATATATATATATATCTGTGTGTGTGTGTATTTATATTTATATATATATGTATATATATATATTATATATATATATATATATATATATATTTATATATATTATATATGTGTCTGTGTGTGTGTATAGCCTAAGAGTTCGGTACAGAGGGGGTACAACCACTCTGCTAGGGTGTAAAACATAGAGAAAAATATATCCCCAACTCCCTATACTAATTTCTTAGTCTTGGTTACCCATTGATGAGCATGACTCTTGGACTTCACCATTCCTGCCTCTACAATGGAATTGAGGGCAACGATGAACTCACTAAGAACTAGCAAATATGTGCACACCTTTCTCCTTGTCCCTGACATCCTGGAACTTGAGGTCAACCCACCGGTTGACAGAGCCTTGCCCTATTTCATGAATAGTAGTAGGACGCGAGGTTGAAGGAGAAACTTACTAGAATGACCTCTTTAACCCCAAGGTTAACAAAGTGAGTCAAGGGAAACTTTGTCATTCCAGGCCCTATTTTTTTTCAAGATTGTCAAAGTGGGTTTCTGAGATGGCCACATGCCATTGGCTACGTTAGATCCATGTCGAAAAGGCACGAAATCTAATTATGCTGACATGGTAGTTCCCCATAGGTCCTGATGTATTTATATTGTAATAATTCTTCAATTGGTAACTCAAATAGAAACATGTTACATATAAAACTTAATAAAAAAATAAGAACATGAATAAAAAATTAGTGAGACCTAAATCTACTTCCTATTCCAAAGGTGGTGCTAACATGCATTAAGTGGTGAATAATGCACACAAACCCTAGTTTTGGTGATTGTGATGCTTAACATAGTAAATTTGGTTATCTTGAGATATAAAATGATGATATGGAACGTAATGATAATTTAACATGTCCATGATCATAATAATGAAGAATTAGGGTTTTGATGGTAAAGGTGATAACTTTAATAAACTCAAACTAATCCAAGTGATCACAATGAAAGGGATGTGCTCGTTATAGTAATTAGATTTTCACCCGATGATAAATATGCAATGGAAATAGGGTTTATACCCTTATTCCTTATATAAACCCTAAACCATGAACACGAGATTAAGGCCAAGTAGGGTTTGATTTGAATAACATGATGCTGACACTTTAGGATTTACATACACGCAGAGTAAATTTGATTGATTGATTGATTTGATTACTTGATTGGATAATAGGTTTAATGACTGCAAGATTGGAATGGCTCACCATTGAGGTATGTGGTTATGCTAATGGCTACCCATATTAGTTTTTCGGAATTTTCTGAGGGTTTCTCGAGGCTTGAACAATTAAAATGTTGGATGTTTATTTAATTTTGTTCAGTTACAATGCCACTATGAGTATCACATAAAGAAAGATTATGTCCAAAAAATGTTTGTTCTTATTTTAAAGTATTTGATGTAATTTGTGTTGTTATTTTACTTGAACACTTTTGCATGCACCCCACATACACAATATAACTTGTTATACCGATCAGCGTTTTGGTTTCCCAACAATTTAGGTACATGCTAGATAAAATGATATCAAGATGTGATGGACGAATCAAATTACTTGAAGACATTAAAGTTAACTTGTAAGGAGGATTAGATAGATACTTCTTCTCATATTGTTCTCATATGTGCAATTCTGATTATAGAATTTCAAGTAAAAGAATCTTGTAAAAATATTTAAAATGAATGAAAATATTTAGTAATATTTATTATTTGGTTAAAATTTGGATAATTGGGAAAATTTTAGGTAATGTCTCTCATATTTTTGGCCTTCCTTAATTGGGGGTTGCTGAAAAATGTGGTCATTTCAAAAGACATGTTTCCTAATCGCAAAGCTCCATTTTCAATGGATCAAGCTGAGTTGAAGAGTATTTCTAAAAGATAGCCTCTATGAGTACATGTGTGAGACTAACCGTGCAAGAATATATATATATATCAGGTATACACCATGTGATTGTATGGTATGAGGTTGAATGTGATTTGTCTAAATAAAAGATCATTGATTGATGATAAATATGTATGGACTCTTTTAAGGTCCCTGGCCCAACTTAGTGCTTAAATGTGCTTACTTTGCTTAATAAGATGCTTGAACCTTAATATAATATCTTGAGATGATTTTATAACATGTGACAACCTTAAGTTTTTGGATTGGTCATGTTTGGTTGATGTTAGAGTTATGTATGCTTGTTTTGGACCAAGTTGCAATTTACCCATGAGTGAGGGTTGTCTTGCAATTTTGTCACATGTAGAGTATGTTCCTTGTTCCTTAGCTTCATGAGAGAAAAGATGATGCTATGGGGTGCCTTGCTTGGACCATGGTTGATGATGTGGCATCACATAGTAAATTAGGGTTTGCTTGAGTTGCCTTATTTTTTAGTGTCGACCTTGCTAGGGTTTGAGTGTGTAGCGCCCGAAACACCACTCTTGGTTGAATGTTGTGACCGCTAAACTCACCCTAGGAGATGTTTTCTTAGAACATGATGATCTTGATGTGGTTTGTTCGACATGTTTTGTGATTTAGTGATCTGTTTCAACCTTGGTTTCCTTGGTGACCTAGTGTAACAGACAATACATGTAGTCTATGTGTTGTTGTGACTTCAATAAGGGTGTGGGTGACCTAAGTGGTTAATGCCTAACCTAGGTTGCTTCACCCTTTGTTGCATGCAAGTGTTTAGTGGTTGCATGGATGTTTCATTAGTGGACAAATGTCCTTTTGGTGATCTCTTGTGTTGACAACTCATAACCTTCCACCTCCCTCCTACCCACATGTATACATGCTCTCTCTTTTACATGCAAGAAAATCATTTAGCTCTCTTTCCATCTCCTTTCTTTCTAGGACAACCTTGTATCTTGGTGGATCTAAAGGGTGAAGGTCTAGGTGCTTTGGTGGTCGATCAACCTTGCATGTGGAGCTTTTGAGATTGATCATATTCCATGCAGTAATCTTTGTTGATTTTCTTCCTTGGTAAGTGGTTTTGAACCCTTTATATCATTTTCTTTTGCACCCTACCTCTATTTCTCCTTCACATACATGAGACTATTGTGTAACCATGGTGGGTTTCTCTGAAGATCTTTTCCTCACAAAGGTTAAAGATTATGGTTTGACCATGGTAGTACCTATGTGAGAAGAACCTCTCTTCTTTCTTCTTCTTGTTTGTTCTAGGGTTGTTACCCTCCTTGTTGAGCTAACCTTTGACCATGGTGTTCTTCTCTTTGGAGATGACCTTGTGAACAAAGTGTTTATCTTGGTTGGAGCTTCTTTCTCTCTCTTAGAGCTTTTGTTTTGGAGCTTGATCACTTCATAAGGTCGGTTATATAACTCTCTACCTTCTTTTATTGTCACACCTTAATTTGTGCTTGCATGCTATTGTTTTCATTTCTAAAACATGATATAGATGATGTTATCATGATCTAGGGTTTGTGACTTTGTGGTATTCTCATGTAGATTGCTCTCTTCCTTAAACCTTAATTTCATGTACTTGGTGATGGTTGAGGTGATGTTCATACATGCATTATGATCCTTATCTTTATCATCATGCTATGGTTTTTTCCTTAAATTTTTCTTATGGTTTTGAATCATTTTTCTTGAGGTTGAAGCTTCGTCCTCTCTCTCTTCTAGTTTGGTTTCTTGGTTGATCATGTTGAAGATCGGTTTTAGGGTTTTAATGTTCACCTTGCATGGAGTTTTCCCCTCCTTGATGGTGCTTAGTGTTTTGACGTTCATCATCTATTTTGATCATGGTTATCTGTGTTTTTGGAAGATGGTTAACTGTGGTTGAGGTAGCTTGATCATAATGGTCGATACACCCCCTTTGAACTTGTGACTGCTAGATGTTTCATGGTTGTTGCAGTCGATACCCTTAGGTGCTATTGCGGGTGTTACATTTTGTTATGTTGCTCTTGATCGAGACTTGGTTTCCTATTTCCTTTTTATACTTAGCCTTCTCCTCCTTGTGATCATGCTTTTAGGTTTACATTTGAGTGTGTTCTTTAATCGACATGGAAAGTGGGAGGGTCACTATATATATATATATATATATATATATATATATATATATATATATATATATATATATATATATATATATATATATATATATATATGAATTAGGCTAGGATACACTTAAGTGTATAGGGGCCATAATACAATCAAGTTTTAAGCCCTTGGATCTCCATCGATTTTGATCAGTGGCTAGGAATTATCCCGCCCACTAATGCAACAACAAATGTTGGGTCCACCCAGTCGTTCTCTCTCCCACTATCACCCAACTCTCTCTCTCTCTCCCTACTCTCTCTCTCCCTCATTGTTCTTTCCAGGGCCCTCTCTGTCACACTTTGTTGACCAAGGCTCAGTGGTCGAATGAGGCTCAGCGGCTAGCATGAAGATATGTTGTGTCGGCAAGTGAGTGGGGTTGCTTGATTGCCCCGTTTAGTCATGAAGATCTATCGGCGACCTTCTTACTTGCACAGTGAGCATGCTGGTGCTTAGATCTACCGGCGAGTTGCTTCCCTTCTACCAATAGGAGAGCTTGGCGCTTAGACCTCATTGAGGTCCCTACATCTCATCCGAGTTCTGAGTGACAGAGTGTTTGGAGTGCAAGGAAGTTCTTTGTTGAAGATTAGAGCTATCCACGAGCTTTCTTGGAGTCCTTGAATCTCATCGGGGTCAGGCGGCATCTCATTGGGGGTAGGCGACACATCTCAGGGTAACACGTTATTCACATAAACATTGATTGCAATGGAGAAACAATAATCCAGGAGCATCATTTTTAGTTTTCTGAAAGAATAATCACGTTATTCACATCTCATGATTTAATCACCGAATCAAAATTAGAAATGTTATCATTTTCTACATTTTTAGGTACATAAATCTAATAAGACATGAATAAATTTCTACATTTTTTCATGACTGTTATCAATATGCCGACTTAAACTAACCACATCATATGCCAAAATAGTAAACTTTCTACATTTTTTGCATGACAAGTATGGAGCAAATGTTATTAAATTCCATACTAGGACCGCAACAATTTATATTTATGTACTGGGTTGTTCATGTGGTAATTTAATCTTATTGGGTTTCTCATGATATTCTATTGTTTTTTGAAGATATGGAAGGTTACATTCCAATTTGGTCTGATATGGAAGGCACAAGCGCCACATAACAACCCCTGCATGGTTAGACTTCCTTTAAACTTATCAATCCACTTTAACTTTCTATTGTTTGATAATATGAAAAAAAGGGAATGATTATGTCTTTGTTTTGTAGATATGGATTTTTCTCATGATGTAGACGGCATGGAGGGAATAGATTGGTTAGATGAAGAAGCGGCAGTGGATGCAAATGATCAATTTGGAGAAGAATATGAGACCCCTATAGAGGATGAAAGGTTTGAAGTACAATCTGATAAGGCTGAGGAATTTTATAATCAATATGCATATCAAATGGGATTTAGCATAAGGAAGTGAAATCATTATGTCTCAGCTAAAACAAAAAAGTGACAAGTAGGGTATTCATGTGCTTGAAGGAAGGGTTATATAAACCAAAAAAGAAGGAAGACAATGGTCATAAGGGAACCCCACAAAAGGACATCATTTCTAATCGAACAGGTTGCAAGGCTCAAATGTGAGTCAAGATACAAGAGGATACAAAGTGGGTCGTTATGAGCTTTGAGAAAGAGCACAATCATGATCTCACCAATAGTCCATGTAAAAAGAGGTTTCACCGCTCACACCGTCGCATGTCTTCTGAGGTGCATGATTTGATCCAGGCAATGCATGACCAAAATATTTCAAGTGCACATATAATGACACTTATTGCTAGCCAACAAGGTGGAATTCGTAATGTCACATTCATAAGAAAAGATCTAAGCAACACACTTGTTTCTTTGAAAAAGATATACATAGGTGTTGATGTAGCATCCACATTATAGAATTTTAGAAATATCTACTCTGTATTATTTGATGATGAGGGTTGTACATGCAATATCTTCTGGGTAGATGCAAGATCAAGACTAGCATATCAAACATTTGGGGATGTGATTACATTTGACACAACATACATGACTAATAGATACAATATGTTGTTTGCACCTTTTATAGGGGTGAATCATTATAAGCAATCTACTTTGTTTTGTTGTTCTTTATTAAGAGATGAGACTATTGACTCATTTTTTTGGGTTTTCTAAATATTTTTGGAAGCAATGTATGAAAAACACCCAAAGGAAGTTTTAACTAATCAAGATCCAAGAATGAAAAAGGAAATTCATATCATGTTTCCCAATGCAGTTCATCGTTGTTGTCAATGGCATGTAATGAGAAAAGCACGTGAACATCTCGGTGTGATCTATGGGACTGTTGTTGGGTTCATTAAAATCACCCCATCACTATTGATGAGTTTGAGCAAAGATGGAATAAGATGATAACCGATTTCAATTGCAGTGACAATGCACATCTAACCTTGTTTTTTAATAACTGAGAGAAATGGATTCTTGTATACTTTAGAGATACATTTTTTTCCAACATGTCGACATCACAACGGAGTGAGAGCAAGAATGCAAAATTTAAAGATCATGTAAATAATCATTTTCCCTTGTTTAAATTTGTCCAAGCATTTCAGACAATGGTTAATAGTCGATATGACAAAGAAGATGAAGAAGACTACAGATATAAGGATGGACAACCAACACTATGGTCTTATGCTCCCATTGAAAAACATGCAAGGGATAACTACACTAGATCAGTTTTTAAGATTTTCAAAGAGCAAATGAAGTTGACCTCATGCTATCATTTAGAGGAGGTTACTAAAGATTCTATATATCAAATTTCATGTGTTGGTGGTGAATCACTTCCATTTATATCAAATAATAGCTACCAAGTACATGTTAATCTGAATAATGAAGAATTCTTTTGTGAATGCAAGCTATTTTAGTTTTCTGGCATCTTATGTGGGCATATAGTAAGAGTGATGCTTTATCTTAAAGTTCATAAGATACCACCTCTATATGTTCTGAGTAGATGGACTAGGAAATAAAAAACTACAAGTGCAGATCATTATGTCAAAGAGACTTGTGAAGAAGTTCATGGTAGTACCCCTTTGGGTAGGTACAACTCACTTTGTAGATCGGCAATGAAGTTAGTTGGTATAGCTTCTAAACATAAAGACAGTTACCTTGATGTGAACGAGCTATTTGAAAAAACTTATGACAACATCATGTCCTTGCAAAAAGATATGGGAATGGCTTCTTGTGAAGAAGGAATGCCATCATCTCAAACTCACGTTCCAACACAAGGTAGTCAATGTGTGCTCCAGATTCAAGATGTGGAAGATGGAATGGAAGCAAGATATCCACCTCCATCACATTGTAAAGGAAATAGGAAGCCACAAAGGTTTAATCCACAAGCCAAGTTAAAGGCAAAAAGACTAAGGACATGCAGTACATGTAACAGAAAAGGGCACAATATTCATACATGCAAATCCGAGGTTAGTTGACTTAGTTGATTTTTGTTCTAGTTAATTTACTTGATTTTCATTTTCCTGGTCACTCATGTTGTGAAAATTTATTCAGGTTGTCAATGATACATCTGATGCTCATGATCTTCACCAAATTTATGAGACTAAAGAAGAATAAGATGCAGGTGGATGCTCATGATCAATTTGCCTATGGGTCTTGTAACCATTTTTTGTTGAAACTATGTATTCATGTATGCACATTCACTGCAATGTATTCATGTATGCATGTTTTCTACTAATGTATTAATATATGCACACTCAGTGCTGAAACAGAAAATTTTGTTCTTACTGGATCTTTTCTATAATGCTTATCCAAAATTCTAAAATGAATGGACTTGTTGTTGGATTCAGTTCAGTTCATGTTTGGCTCAAATGTTGATATTCTAGTACACGGTTGGATCTGAATGTGTGGTTTATTCAATGTAATTTTTATGGATTGAATGTGGAATATGAACTGGTTCATTAAGTGTTTTTGTTACTATTGCAAAAAAAAATGAACTACTAATTCAGATGGTTGTAAATATAACAACAAGGTAATGTATTAATTGAAACTAAGACATGTTTATTGCTAAACTTGGTGTGGAGGAAGCAATGAATACGAAAGGAACATATTTTAATTTTTTTTCTATTCTCCTTGACTATATTATCTGATTGCTAAATTACCATGTTCACGACATTAATACAAAAATGGGCATCTCCTTATTTGATGAGAACATATGTATAGTATTGGCACTACATGTATTGATCATATCCCCAACTATAATATTGTTGGGGTCTTGGGTATCCAATGTTAGGTATGTGGTTAGCGATGACAAGAATGAACCCTGCAGGTGCATCCGATGTTGGGTATGTGGTTAGTGATGTGAAGCTTCCCTTCTTTGCAATAAAGAAATAATAATGAAGGAGCCTCATTTTCAATTTTTTGAAAGATGCAGCTGAATAAGGGGTTATTAACATGTGCCAGATGTCCAAGGGATTTAATCACCCACTCAAAATCTAAACTGTTATCATTTTCTACACTTTTTAGGTACATAAATATAATAGATAGGAATAGATTTCTGCAATTTTTTCAAGACTGTTATCAATCTGTCGACCTAAACTAACCACACCATATGCCAAAATAGTAAAATTTCTGCATTTTTGCATGACAAGTATGGAGCATACAGTCAATTTCAAGTTCATCAAATTACTTGATCCTTATTGATGTTCAGTACATTGAAGTTGTCCAGACAACCCCTAGGATGTGGTTCATGCTTCATTTTTGTTCATGCATGCTTCAGTTAACTCTAAATGATAGCATGTTAGTCAGTAATTAGTATACTTCAAGTCTCACATATGGGGACATGTTTCGTGCTTGCCTGTATCATCATCCATTGATGGCAGGTGAGAACTCTGCCTGAAGCACTTGTTCATGTGGTCAGGTAGCTCCTTTTCAGATTTGCAACGAATTGATGTATCATACTTCATAGGTTTACAATTTGATATCCTTGGATGAATATTTTCAGTTGTTTATGTGTCTGGTTAGTGTTTCTAGTTTAGCATCCTGGTGACTGGAGTTGTTCAAATATCCTCTGGGGTGGTTCATGCTTTAGTTCTTTTTAGATAAATCCAATTCAGTTTGGTGGTGTATGTAATTGAGTCTTCGATGGAAACCTTATGTTCAGTACAATAATCTTTATTGGATTTTCATTTGAGTATAGTATAGTAATGTGATATGTTCATTACACCAATATTTGTTGCATATTCAATTTGTTGCTGCTTCAAGTGCACAGATGAATGTAAATTGTTATTGTTGAATTAATTCATTAATTTACTTCAATAGCATTCAATTAACCCTTAGTTCAGTTCATGATTTAGCAATTTGAAATTAGTGCATGGTTACTTGTGCTTGGTCCTATTGATGTACTGAAACTCAACGTCGTCTTGAATTTTCATTTTGTTGTTGCTTGGCACAGTGCACACAGTTTAAATTAAACATCGTAAACCATAGATATAGTGGGATCCCACCATAGGTGTAACAGATCGTAGCAAGAACCTCCCATATGGTAGATGGTATTCATTCAGATGCGAGAATAGGATCGGCTGAGCTTCATAGGGTGGATCATATCAATTTTTACATTCAGTATGACTCATTGATTGTCAATGGAACGCACAAGTAATGTCAATGGTGGGTAACATTCATTCATTCAGAAACCAATACAAATATTCAGAGATTACAACTCCAACCACAACTACAACACACTTAATAAACCATAATACATACTCGTTCTTTGTTAATACCCACAACTTACTGACATGGTCCTACATACACAACAAGAAGATAGACCCAAGAAGCCACCAATACAACTGCAGAACACCTATATTTGGTAACAAATCTTTCTTCCCTCATCGTAGACACCTTCATTCCTTCTTCAAGCCATTTCATCTTGATAATATATTCCCTAGGAATGTTCATAGGTTCATTAACCCAATGGAAGAATCGACAATGATCAATTTCCTACATACAGAAACAAAAATCAATACATACGTACTAAACTCAAAATTCCTAATTGAAGATACCATTCATTGGTTGAAAATAACCTATTTGTTGAATTTGGGACAACCAAGAAATTTTTGGCCATAATTCTTCTCAGTACAAGTTGTCTTAGCTTGAAGTACCAGACCACACTAGCAATGTTGGCTAATGCTTCCACTCCCATTAAATGTTGTTGAACAAATAGAACCAGGGTTGCTTCCAACGATCTTGTCATAGTAGTTAGGGAAGAGTAGATCCAACTAAAAATAGGGGGAATTAGGATGAAATGCAGACAAAAGGAGGAAAGGGGGGAGAAGATCTAAAGGGGGAATATGACCTAAAGGGGGGAAGAAGACCTAGATCTCACTGGCACATATATGCCAAAATCGCAACAACATAGATATGAGAAAATCACAGTAGCACATACCTAGATTTTGCATAGACAACAAAACAAAAATGGAGTGTTGTAGTGTGGACGGTGGAGGTGATCGTCTCCCTATTGTGACCTTGTCACCTGGGAAGTTAGAAAATCCTAAGGTGGAGGTGGGTTGCTCCTAATTGTGCCGGTTCACCATGTGCTGATGAAGCCACCTAACTACTACGGCGGCGGCCGGAGTGTTGGATTGGGAAACTTGCAGACAAACAATGAGAAGGAAAGCCAGAGAGCAGGTAGTGGGGAGAGTGAGAGTAGAGAGTGAGTGGGGGAGAGAGAGCATAGATGAAAGAGAGAAAAAGCTATTGTGAGAAGGAGATCATCGTTGTATTGTTGGCTATGGTCATTGTTGTTGCTGTGAGAGAGACACAGCCAGCGAAGGAGCTAGAGCGAGGGTTGGGAGAAGGAGAGTAGACAATGGGTGTGCGAGAGAGAGAAGGGAGCGGGGAAGAAAGAGAGAAACGGATATTATTGAATACAACTGTAGGTGGGGTCAACACGGGGAGAGAGAGAGGGTGAGAGAGCGGGGAGAGAGAGAGTTGGGTGATAGTGGGAGAGAGAACAGTTGAGTGGACCCAACGTCAGTGGTTGCATTAGTGGGCGGGATAATTCCCAGCCACTGATCAAAATTGGGGAAGATCCAAGGCCTTAAAACTTGATTTTATTTTTTCCCCAATACACTTAACTATATATATATATATATATATATATATATATATATCATATATATATTTATATATATCATACTAAGGTTGCTACACATCTACATGTGAGTGATGGTTAATACTTAGTGCTATTTAGAAGATAGTTTGGTTAATCCTAATCATGTCTCTTAACCCTAATGTGTTCCATGAAGATGGTATATGGTGTACCTAGGGTTTAGGAGTTGAAAGATAATATGAAACCCTAATTGACTCTGTGTGTGCAACCTTAACCCTAATGATGATGCATGTTGTACTTGTTGAGCTTTCTTGGATAACTAGCTTGTAATTATAATTTTCCCTATTCTACATGTGTAAACCTAACCTTGCAGGTTGAATGAATGTCATAGCTTGTGAATAATATGGTGGTAATCATATTACGTAGGGTGATGGCTATGATCCTTGATGAGGCATGTTGAGATCATAATGATGTGATGGGTCTTATGACCTAGAAGAGGCTTAATGCCTAATGAGAGATGTATCCTTCAATGAAGTGATGAAGGGTTGACATCACATGATAGCATGTTAATGTTCATGACCTTTAATTGGTAGTGATATCAAGTGATATTGTGACAAATTTGCACCTTATATGTTTTATATCTTCAGGAGTTGTATTATCCCCTTGTCTTTGTAGAACTTTTTTAGGGTTTATACATTGTAACTTGATTGATGCCGAAAGATACTCAATTGGTCTAACTAATCAATTATAATCCTAATCATGTAGCTTCCATGTGCCATAGATCCATCTTTAGCGTCAGTACTTTGCTGGATGGTGAAATGGGTATTCCCAAAGGAAACCCAGAGCGCATATTGTTGAGTATGCAAGGTGCAAGTGACCACATGTCCTTGACATCTTGACCCCAAGTGTTTCCAGAACGACTATGGTCGGGTCTCGATGATGACTATGTGATAGAGGATAGTTGTAGTTGTACCCCATTGATTGGGTTATATACCTTATTTTCTAGCATCGTGACATGTACCGGGGCAGGCTAGGTGTTTTACAGGATCATAGTTTTGACTATGAGTTGTTGTCTCTACAAGACTATAGCTTTGATTATAAGTTGTTATCTTTGTAGTTTGACTATACGTCACTATGTTGCAGACTCGAGTTGACCGAGTAGTGCGTGATAGATCAGGGAGTCCAGCTCTTCCATTGATCTTATACAGTACCGATTTTGACTTTGCAGTGGTCAGTTGGATTTGGGTGGTAGTACTTTAATCCTCAGGTATTAATAAAAGACATAATACATCCATGTAGTATATTTTGTTAGGGTCAAATATGCTTCACATCGGATGACCCCTTGCCTTATCTTTGTACTGATTTCTTGAATTATGATGTGGTAAGAGAAATCAACTATTATACATATTCTTCATATTCCTTCCAAAGTTATAAGACGTTCTACTACTCAGTTGTATCTACCTTAACAGCTTAGTTTGTGATATTAGTTTTATACATGTCATTGGGTTGAATCTTATTAAAATGGTTAATTTGTTGTGTGATATCTACATGTGCTTATAATAGACATTGACAGAGAGTTATATCTCTCAGTGGGACGTTTGGTCTCACTCCTTGGGTTTCCACATCATTTAGGTGGTCGTGCACGACGTGGTAAAGATCATGCAGTCGATGTGGAGCAATAAGAGGAGCAGTAGAAATTGAAAGGTTGGACATGCTTGTTTAGTAGTACAGTCCTATGTCTTGTCCCTATACTCTTGAATCCTTGAGGAGGTTTTTGTGGTTTGTACATCGATATGAGGTTTTTGGCTTTATGTTGATGTTGAATATATATGGCATGTATGTATATGAACAAGTTATCATATGTAACAAATTGTGGCCAGTGATCCATTAAACAATGCGATGTAAGCATCTTTTGGCATTAGATATGTAATACGGGTGGCTTTTGTGGAATCAGATTCATATGCTTCTACTTGAGGTGGATATTTGATATTTGTTTTAATTACTTGGTTTAATGATTATTTGGTTGTTAGTGGTAATTTTATGCTTAATTTTGAGTAATCTTGCTTTGTCGTGAGTCAGGGTGTCACAGTTTGGTTGGTATTAGAGGTTTACATTTGCTGAGTCTATAGGGACATGGGACTGGGGTGGTGTCTATTGTAGTGTCCTCCAGTCCATCTTATGCTAACTTATTCTTCTGCAGAAGAAGAAGAAGAAGAAGAGAAGAGAAGATGGTTGGAGAACATGAAGAACATGCTTTCGAGAGCAGTGTTGCTGCACTGGGTGGTGGTTCCAGGAGACAAGAGAGAGTTGATGTTGTGCCTGAGACACCCCAGTTTGGCCTAGCTCTGGTGGCCAATTCTGCTTTTCAGTCCATGTTTCGATAGTTCATGGCCACGATGAAGCATATGGTGGATAGAATTTCCCCACCCCAAACAAGAGCAGTAGTTCCTAATACGGAAGCTTCAAGTTTTGGGAAGACCTTTGAAAGTTTGAGGCATGTAGGAGCGGTGGAGTATGACGGTACAGTGAATTAGACTGATGTAGGTTTATGGTTGACTGAGCTGGAGAAGGCCTTCAAGATCCTCAACATCCCTGAGGAGGATAAATTCAAGCTTGATGTGTATCTTTTGGAAGGGAGTGTTTGCCACTGGTGGGTCATTAAGGAGGAGAAAAGTCTTGGTGTCGTGATCAGTTGGGAAGTTCTGATAGGAGTTCATGAGTCGATACATTTTGGAGACCTACTTGGACAAAAAATATTACACAGTTTGAGAAGATCCAATAGGTTTTTTGACGGTAAATGAGTATGAAGCAAAGTTAATGGAGCCTCTGAGGTTTTGTCTCCATATGGCAGTGATGGATAAGGAGATGATCAGACAGTTTGAGAAGGATTTGAGTATAAAGTTGACAACATGGATATCAACTCTATAGAATAGAGAGAAGTTCACCATATTTATGGAGTCAGTTAGGAGGGTAGAGCGATCAGTGGTGGAGAAGTGTGAGATGAATGCCAAGAAGAGGCATGTGCAGCATCAAGGACACAGTCATCAGGAGGCTTTAAGAATCCTAGGTTTTTTGCACCACTGTTATAGAAGAAGTCAGCAGACCAGTCGCAGTGGTCAATGAGTTGAGGTAGAAGTCATACCTTTCCAACGGTAGCAGCCCATAGTGTTGCATCAGTTTTGATGATAGGGTCGTCTAGGGCATGGTATGAGAGTAAGAATTGCTACAAGTGTGGATAGGTTGGATATACAAAGTGGTTTTTACAAATGAAGGATGAAGAGGTTACCCAAAAGCCAAGACAGAGTCAACAAGGGTCACAACAATGACAACAATTTAACAGTGGCATTTCCATAGGATGTGGATAGGCATCACAGGCTAGTTCTTCTAGGAAAGCTAACAAAGAAAGGGGATGTCAGGAGGCAACGACTCTATTTTACATGATGAGTCATCCAGAAGGAGTGGTCAACCCATGAGTTGTGATGGGTCAGATAGAATTGTTTCATTCTGGTTTGTCTTCTTCTTACTTTAATTCTATTTTGGTTGACCCGGGTGTAACACACTCTTGTATCACTAGGAAAGTTATTGATAGTTATTCTTTTGATATTAGTCATAGAGTTGATAGCCTTCATTTATAAACCTCATTGGTTTGTTCTGTCGAGCTGTGGGAGGTGTCTCCATCTTGTGTCCTTTCTTTTTTATGACATATCATTCAAGTGGATCTCATACCACTTGATATGTGTGGATTCAATGTGATCCTTGGAATGGATACTTTGGATAAGTATCAGGTGGGTTTGGAATGTAGTTCCAAATTGGTGGCATTTGTAAATGGTGATGTGTTGTGGGTCTTTCAAGGAGATAGGAAGATTGTTTCGACTTGTTTGATGTTGATGATGGTAGCAGAGATATTGATGAGGCATGGTTATGATGCATTCTTGGCACATGTGGTGGATACCAAGGTGAGGAGTCCAACTATCCAAGAGGTGTCAGTTGTTTGTGAGTTATTCGATGTGTTTCCAGATGAGTTTCCAGGTGTCCCCACTTGTCAAAGAGATTGATTTTGAGATCACTATGGTGTTTGACACCCAGCCAATAGCATAGACACCGTACAGGATGGCACCATCTGAGATTTTAGAGTTGAAGAAATAGTTGCAAGAGTTGCTTGATAAAGGCTTTATTAGATCGAGCACATCACCTTGGGGTGGTAATGTGTTGTTATTGAAGAATAAAGATGGATCCATGAGGTTGTGTATTGATTGCATGCAGTTGAACAAAGTGACGATCAATAATAAGCATCCTTTATAGCAGATTGATTATCTGTTTAACTAGTTACGAGGTTCCACAATCTTTTCCAAGATAGACCTAAGGTTAGTATATTACGAGTTGCTAATCAAGTCAGATGACATACTATAGATAGCTTTTAAGACAAGGTATGGTCATTACAAGTTTGTGGTTATGTCGTTTGGGCTAACCAATGCACCAAAAGTGTTCATGGACTTGATGAAAATGTTTTTCGGACCTTATCTTGATCAGTTTGTGGTTGTATTCATATATGAAATCTTGATATAGTGTTGAGATAGCCAAAATCATGAACAACATCTGCGTCAAGCATTGACCTTGTTGAGACAACATCAGTTGTATGTAAAGTTTTAGTAAATGTGAGTTTTGACTGAAGGAAGTGTCCTTTCTTGGACATGTGATATCTATTGAGGGTGTTTGTGTGGAATCCAAGAAGGTTGAATCTATAATAGAGTGGGAATAGTTGAAGACGCCGGAAGAAGTTTGTAGTTTTCTAGGTTTGGTAGGCTACTACAGGAGGTTCATCAATAACTTCAGTGTTATATCTTTACCCTTAACAAAGCTGACAAGGAAAGATATGCCTTTTGTCTAGAATGACAAGTGCCAAAGTCCTTTCTAGTTGTTGAAGGAGAAGCTGAAAACTGAACATGTGTTAGTGTTGCCAGAATAGGGTATAGGATATGTTGCCTTTTATGATGCCTTGAGGAATGGTCTGGGTTGTGTATTGATGCAAGACAAGAATGTGATCTCCTTTGCATCATGACAGTTGAAGAAGCATGAGGAGAACTATCCCACTCATGATATGGAGCTAGCTACAGTGGTTCATACCTTGAAGATCTAGAGGCACTACCTTTATGGTGACATGTGTCAGATCTTCACAGATCACAGGAACCTCAAGTACATCTTTTTACAATAGGAGTTGAACATGAGGCAGCATTGGTGGATGGAGTTAATCAAAGATAATGATTGCACCATAGATTACCATCTAGGAAAGGAAAACATGGTGGTAGGCACTCTGAGCAAGAAATCTCCATCATCATCATCTACTGATAAGTCACAATTATGTTCCTTGGTGTTCTATTAGAGAGACATGTTGGTCTCCTTTTGTCAGATGAATGTGAAGTTGGAGGTATCAGTGCTAGAAGGACTGTTGACATAGTTGCAAGTGATGCCTATGTTGAGGCATCAGATTAGAGATGCACAATAGATTGATATTGTGATATAGCAGATACAATCAGAGTTTGGCAATGAGAAGCATGATACCTTCCATGAGACAGAGGATGGGATAGTATGTTACCACAGCAGATTCGTGGTTCCCGATGTTGATAATATGAAGAAGATGGTTTTTGAGGAGTCTTACTCTTCAATGTACGCTATGCATCCAAGAAGAACCAAGATGTATCACAATCTAAAGGATTTGTATTGGTGGTCTGGTTTGAAGCGTGATGTGGCTAAGTTTGTTTCCAGATGTCTTATGTGCCAGCACATTAAAGAATAACATTAAAGACTTGCAGGAACTTTGCAATTGTTTCCCATACCATAGTGGAAGTGGGATCATGTCATGATGGACTTTGTGGTTGGCCTTCCTAGGACAGCCAAAGGTCATGACTCCATATGTGTGATAGTTGTCTGGTTGACAAAGACAACACACTTTTTGTTAGTGAAGATTACATACATAGATGATAAGCTTTCTCAGATATATGTTGATGAGATAGTGTGGTTGCACATATTCCAGCAACCATCATGTCAGATAGACGTCTTCAGTTCACCAGTCATTTTTTGGAACATCTACACACATCTATGGGTATACGGTTAAAGTTCACTATAGTGTTTCACCCACATACAAATGGAAAATTTGAAAGGACCATACAAATCTTGGAAAATCTATTGAGAGCCTGTGTTTTGCAATTTTTGGGCAGTTGGATGTGTACCATAGTTTGATAGAGTTTGCCTACAATAATAACTATAAAAGGAGCATTGATATGACACCTTATGAGGCACTGTATGGAATACATTTTAGATCTCCATTGTGTTGGTGTGAGACTGGTTAGTATCAAATTTTGGGTCATGAGCTTGTGTAATAGACAGTAAAGAAGATAACACTGTGATAACCTTCCATTTTGTGATGTTAGGGTGATAACCTCCCATTTTGTGATGTTATATTACTAGTTTTTCTTAGTTTTCCATACTCTTTCTTAGATAAATTAGATAGAATACTTAACTTTCTAGTTTTATTGTGAATATATCAATAGACTGATATTTCTTCTTTTCTTCTTATAGAAAAAACCAAAAAAATTGGAAAAGTCCCAACCAAAATGGTCCAAAGACTGTGAAGGTCCAACCGGTCCCAAGACCGTGAAGGTTCAACCAGACTCAAGACCGGGAGGACCCAAACAATCTCAAGAACAATGCAACTCCCATCGGTCCCAAGATCGAGTGAAAGCCTACTGGTCCCAAGATCGAGTGGGGGTCTACCGGTCCCAAGACCGAGTGAAGGCCTATTGGTCCCAAGACCGTGAGGACCCAAATGATCCCAATAATGATGCATCTCCCATCGGTCCCAACACTGAGTGAAAACCTACCGGTCCCAAGACCGAGTGGGGGTCTACCGGTCCCAAGACCAAGTGAAGGCCTATGGGTCCAAAGACTGAGTGAAGACCCATCAATCCCAAGACCAAATGAAGGCTTATTTGTGTTGGAGTAGAATTTTGAAATCCTTAAACGTCCAACGATATAATTGAATTCATATGTTTGAGTTAGTTTGAGAGTTTTAAGTGTTTTGCTAAAGTATGAGTGTTATTTGAGGTTTGCATAATGATTAATGTCCCTAAGTTCATGTCTCTTGAGGAATTTAATTGAATGGTCTAATAGCTGAGTTTCATAACCAAATTAAAGTTGAATGTACCTTGAGAGGTAAGGAAGCTATGGTTAAAATTTAGTGGTAATCTGATATTCCTAGAGAGAGTTATCAAGGTTTGAAGTTTGTGAAAAAATGCACATTATTGAGGGTTCATAGACCTAAGTTTGTGGTTTATCTGGTGTCACGCATCCCTTTTATTTGGAGTTGGCTGCGTGGCCCTTTTCTACCCCTAGATCTAAGATCCAACAATCCAGGCGCTTGCAACTATGAACCCACAGATAGGCTGAAGAGAAGGAGTAAGTTGGACCCTTGGATGAAAGATCGACGCCTATACTATCATCCCCTACCTTGCGGTTAGAGTAAGGTAGTGAGGCGGACAGGCAGTGTGAGTTCTCAGCCACCACTCACTGGGATCGTGGGATCGAGAGGAGGAAAGGATTGGGCAGTTGATCTCAAACACTCCCATCAATTAGTTTGACCCCTTAAATGAGGTATGTGGCCTTTCCAACAGAGAGAACGAGCTCTCCATCCCCGCATGATCTCCATTTCATTTTAGAGGAGGTAGCTGGAAGAAGGGAGAATGAATAGAACGGGCTTTTAAAGAAGATGAAGAAGGCAGAAGCAACACTAGTACATAATCGGCCTTTAGTGTCGGTTATTTAAGGCCTTTAGTGTCGGTTTATAAGTGACACCTATGTGGGCACTGCTAAAAGCCCAACTGTTATGCGTCGGTTCTCAAACCGATACCACAACCCTTCGCGAGCCACCGAATACGCGTCAGCAGGGGGTATAGGCGTCGGTTATTAGCTTTGAAACTGATGCCATATACCTTCGCTCCACAGAAAGGGCGCCATCTGGGGCACTATCGGTGTCGGTTTATTAGTGATAACCGACGCCATATCACCCATTACCATGGCTATGGTATCCGGCCTCATTCGGGAAACCGACGTCGGTTACTAGTAGGGAAACCGACACTGTAACCATATGTCGTCGGTTTTATACAAAAAACGACGCATATTTTATGTCTGGTCCGCTTCCACGGCCGTGGTGTCTGGCCTCATTAGGGAAATCGACGTCGCTTACTAGTAGGGCAACCGACACTGTAACCATATGTCGTCAGTTTTGTTCAAATAACCGACGCCTATGTTTTGATTTTTTTTCTGTCAGTCTGCAGACCTACTGTGGCTGGTCGCAGGATGAGAAACCTACAGTTCAGTTATAAACTGTAGGTTTTATGACATCCATTGATATCATGATATCAGCCAACAACAGGCCACAAACCTGTAAAATTAACATGATGGACAATATTATATATATGTGATTCACACTCATGTATAAGAATATTTAATTCATATTATTTTTTCATCACACACATGTAGAAACTAGTCGCAACCTGCAGTTTCATTTATTTCATCTCTTTTCACATTCAGACACATGTAGAAACATTCATGTATTGATGATTTTCACACACATATGACAATTCATAAAAATTTATTCACATTCACACAAAATTAATTATGAGAACAAACTTATTCTTTATTCATCATTGTCATCATTGTCAGCAAAATCATATTGAAAAATTCCCACTCTTTGCAGGGCTTTTGCCCAATCTTCTCTTACAGCATCTAATTCATCTCTCGTATAGGGAGCATGTACATCGAAACGCTTTGCACCTGTGTTGAAGTCCTCAATTTTAAAGACCTATAAAGAGAATGATGTATATACGTAATTATAATAATATATAATAAGATTCATACATTTCATATTATCTAACGAGACTATGTATAATACATTTTATATGTAATCGATTTCCAATACGGCATGTTTGATGATTAGGTCCATAAATCACATCACATAGTAGGCACATGCCCAGCCGTTGTCTTGTGTAGCACACTATAAATTGAAACATACAAAATATTCAAAAATACAAATAAGCACAGTTCACATAAATAATATATACATTGGAGTCAAGAAATTACTTTCACGTTCTCCCAAATGAGTGTCAGATTTTTTTTTCCTGGGGACCTTTCCTCTAGCTTTTTTGTACTCTTGTAAAGCCCTATATATGTTAATGTAACACATTAAATTG
This sequence comes from Alisma plantago-aquatica, assembly GCA_963693085.1. Classification (NCBI taxonomy): domain Eukaryota; kingdom Viridiplantae; phylum Streptophyta; class Magnoliopsida; order Alismatales; family Alismataceae; genus Alisma; species Alisma plantago-aquatica. Next base: position 39,921,970 of record OY856409.1, read on the forward strand.
CATAATTAAATAGTAATGCAGTAATAGATGTTAACAGATATAAAAACATAAAATATTTCTCACGAGAATAATGGCCTTTTAATTGCATGTCCATATAATACATCCAACTCACTCCTCGCAGGATCTAGATAATAGATGGTGAATGTCTTAGGGACAATAACTAATAACTCCCAATGCTTAGCACTACAGGTAAGAAAGTAGAAAATTAATAACTCAATATCCGCAATAAAAATGTAATTTGCTTAAGTCCAAATTACAAGCAAAGTAAACTTACTCAACATTGAATGGAGCTATTATCACCGTCTTATTATTTTTACCAAAATATTCAAAAGCGTCACAACAGTATGAAGTAACTGAATACGGGTCTGTATCTACAAGACTAATCAAAGATGGAACCAAAAATCCCACATGGGAAAACCCAATATCTGTACATGTCTTGTGTAAGTGGCTACAAAACATGTATTACGTTTGCATTAATATATAAGAAACCAGATTGCCGTATATAAAACAAGGTATATGGATGTATAAATTAGATTTCCGTATGCATTAATCTCACCATATCCATAGCTCTATCATATATGTGTTCAGCCATTCATAACAAAACAACTCCAAAATATCTTGTATAAATATGTTGTTTCCGAATGTTTGACCTGCATTAATACATATCCAGAACTTCTATTACGTATGCATTAATACGTATGCTAAACTTGTATAAATAGATTTTTATCGTATTATTTACCTGCAGCATTCTCCGGAATAGTAATATTTATAGGGCAATTTGGATTATGTTCGTCGATCCATACTACCACACTCCTACAATTAGGACCTATCGAGGCGTGTAGGTCCCCTGGAAGCCAACTTGGTAGTCAAGGAGGTGGAGGCCGAGATGTAGTGGGTCTCGTATTTTTGGCCTATATATATAATTTCATATCAGTTGACTCATATATATATACACACTAACAAATTAAAGTAATGAAAATTTATCATACAATATCAGTCTATAGGACATCTGCTTCGGGCCACAGTATCACTCCGCCTACTGCCTCACCAAGTGTTTCAGCATCTGGGTGTGCATGAGGCAGTGAAAGATTCATCCAACCAGTAAGTATATGTATCGGGCTCACATGTATCATGCCATCTGGTACTGGACTCCCATGAAACATGCACCCTTTAAGGGGTGGGTAAGCTGATGCCTCTGCAACGATATATCCTTCTCTTTTTATTCGGCATGGCTTCAACCCCTACAAATTTACGTAAACAATGTTATATGCATATATACACAAACATATCATCTTGAATAGACTAGCTATTATATATGCCATAAAAATACTTACAGAGGACGTGTTAGGTTGTGGGTCTATAGGATTACTCCCAACCTCTGCAGTACGAGTAGTAGGAGAAGAGAGGTTCGCCACAGGTATTGTCTGAGTGGAAGTCTGAGATGCCTGCCACTTGTTAATTGCTTCCTAGAGCCTTTTATCAACTACTTCCTCGACTCTCCTATCAATTAAGGAATCTACCTATACATGGATAAAAGAAATGCTAGTTTCTGATTATTGAATTCCCTTTCGCAATAATGTTCTAAAATAAGAATAAGTTCCCTCATCTTGTGAAAGTCCCTCTTTTGGGATAGCTTTGCGCAGGGATGGCCCAAAGAACGCTTTGATGCCCACACCAGCGTATGCACCCCTTACACGTCCAGGATGCTCTAGGTTACCCCGAGCAACTATCAATTCATCCCTTGTGCCCAGAGGGATGAACTTGCCTTCCTTCCTCTTCTCGTGCAGCTCTCGCTAATCACCATCAACAAAATTTTGTAAGTAAACATAACAATAATCAATATCGATAGATTGCTCTAAGAGTTGATTTTTACCATTTTTGCATCCGCCTCAGCGGTTGCGGGCTTCGGTATCTCTCCCTTCTTGTTTTGCCTCCTAGCTATCCACATAGCATGGCGAGGCAGAGGTGCGGGAGCAGCAGTAGAGGACTCTGCAGTCTCCTGAGTAGTAGTAGGCTGAGTAGACTTAGCATGTAGTCTTTGGAAAATGCCTAAATATCCTCTTGGACCCATTGTGTGGTCGTGCACATTCAGTGCACGCCTTGCTCGTTGAGCATCGTTGATAGCCTAGTTCATTAGTACATTGATTTGGTTAGTAACACTAAAGATTAATCTTTTTTTTTAAACAACCTAAAATTTTATTAACGACTGGCTAAGCTAGCCCACAGTTGATTAATACAAATAGAGATTTTTTGATTAAGCCATATGGGATTATCATAAAAGTCTACTGTAATAGCACTATGCAGAGCATGCTTTGCTATAGCATCTGCAACAATATTAAACTTCCTGGGAAGGAATAGGAAGTAGCTATTCCGGGGACTGGTGTTTGAGATAAGCCTCTTGAAAGGCAGAAGCTTCACAAAGGTGGTACAAGAACCTGTGTGCATCTTGATAGCCTGCTCAGAGTCTGAGAGGAAGAGGAATTTGTTCAGACCCATAGAACAAGCCATTGAGATGCCAAGGATGAGCGCTTGGAATTCAGCCTCCAATGGACTAGCGACAAAGGAAGAAGTCCCCAAACCTCGAATGAAGTTGCCATTCATGTCAGTAATGTGAATACCGATTGAGCTTTTTCCAGATTGAGCCATGAAGCCAGAATCCACAAACACAAGGAAAGAGGCCTCCTCGAGGGCATGCAGGTGCTGGAGCAGAGGTTTTGTAGGGCCCGTGTGGGCAGTATCCTGTAGGGAAGTGATCGTGGAAGCTCTTGCAGTAATGAATTTAGCCTGGACAGATGAAGGAGTTCTGATATTGGAGTGGACTACTTCGTTGCGGGCTGTCCAGAGATGCCATACTGCAACACCATAGCTTATGGATAGGTGGCAGAGTTTTATAACCTCCACAATCCATTCTTCAAGATTGGACGAGAAGAAGGATGCCTCAATGTTAAGCTTCAACCAAACTTCTTTACTGCATGTACAGTCTCGTAGACAATGGAGCAGGGATTCTTTAGCATTGTTACATTGCGGGCAGATAGGATTGACATCAAGGTGACGACGAATCTTTTCTGTGTTAACCAGCAATGACCTATGAGCCAGGAGCCAAAGGAAGGTTTTAATATTCTCTAGGGCTTTAAGTGACCAGATATCTCTCTAGGGACTTGTTGTGTGTGTTTCTTTGTTCTTGCGGATCCAGCTATAAGCTGATCTGGTGGAAAAATCTCCAGAGGTTTCAAGGGGCCAACACCAATTATCGTCTTCAACCTCCGGACGCGGGGGTGGAAGTCTTTGGATTTTCAGCCAGCAATCTTGAGGAAGATACGAGTGGATAAAGTCAGTATCCCAGTGACTCCTATTTCTCACCATGGAGGACACTATGAGATCATCCAGCTCAAGAGGAATCAGAATATTGGGGTATTTGGAGGCAATGTTGTGGTTGTCAAACCATCTGTCGTGCCAGATGTTGGCATTATGCGTGTTGTTACAATCTTCATGTTGATAGCTTGGATAGTGGTACTTTGATTTTTTATGAAATTCCAGGCAGTGGAAGAAGAACCACTCTTGGCCTTTCCATTACAAAGGTATTTACCTTTCATAACCTGTACCCAAAGTTTGGAGGGGCATGTGAGATAGGTCCATACATTCTTAAGCATTAGTGATCGATTTTGATTGCGAGCGTCTTTGACATCGAGACCGCCTACATCCTTATGGGATGTAATCTTGTTCCAAGAAACTAAAGATAACTTTCGTTGCTCCCGGTTTCCGAACCAAATAAAGCTTCTGACATGTCTGTCCAGCTCGTCGCAAAGGCTTGGCGAGAGGATGACAGTCTGCATTGTGTAAGCCGGTATCGATTGTAATGTGGCTTTAGCTAGGGTGGTCCGGCTGGCGAGGCTGAGATGCCTAGTGACCCAGCTGTTGGTTCTAGATTTGAGGGATTCCAGAATACTAGATTGTGTCAGCTTATTCACACGGTGGTAGAGGATAGGCACACCGAGATATCTACCAAGATCCTCGGTGGAAGGGATCCCTAGGGACCTGCTGATGATTCTTTTGTCTCTTGACGATGTGTTCTTGGAGAAGAAGCATCTTGACTTAGTAGCAGAGATGCTTTGGCCGGAAACTGTAGAGAATTCCTTCATGACCTTCTTCATGATTTTCGCCTGCTCGTTAGTCGCTTCACCTAGCAGTAGTAAGTCATCAGCAAAGTAGACGTGAGACAGAGGAGGACCATCTTTGGAGAGGCAGATCAGTTTCTATGGGCCATCCAGGACCGCCTTCTGAATCGATTGGATGAGATGCTCCATATAGAGGACAAACAAGTAAGGACTTAGAGGATCTCCTTGACGGACTCCTTGAGTTTCTTGAATAGGCTCTAATGGCCTACCATCCCAGAGAATTTGTGAGGTACCTTTGGAAATAATTTGATGAATGATATTTTGAATCTTTGCCGGTAAATTAGCTTTTGCAGTGTGTCACTGATGAAAGACCAGTTCATACGATCAAAGGCCTTATCTAGATCGATTTTCACCGCCATCCATTTCTTTTTTCCGATTTTGAAATGCATTGAATGAATCACCTCTTACACAATCAGAATATTATCAGCAATCTTTCTACCAGCGATGAAACTGGATTGGAAGGGTGAAATCCAATTATGAAGGAGGGGTTTAAGATGCTCCACAAGAATTTTTTATACAACCTTGAGACAGTTGTTATTGAGTGAGATTGGCCTCAAATCATTGCAGCTTTGTACTGGTTCTTTCTTGGGCAGTAAGATCATCCACGCATTGGATAGCTCAGAATCAATGGATTCAGAAGAGAAAATTGCGGTAATTGTCTTGATAATAGAGGTACCCACCGTGGCCCAATTTTTCTATAGAAAATCGTTGTAGATACCATCGGGGCCAGGAGCTGCGGTGGCTTTCATGGTGAAGACTACGACCTTCACTTCCTGTGGAGAGGGAGTTGCATTGAGTGTATCCAGTAGGTTGTTGTTGGGGCTCTCGAAAATGCCTGGGTAGGATGGAATCTTGTCCAAGGTGACCAAAGAGGTCATTGTCATCAGATTGTTGAAGAAATTCCACACGTGTTGTTTGATTTCGTCGGGTGCAGTGAGGAGTTGGCCTTATTCATTCTTAATGGATGCGATTTTGTTGCGGTGTTTCCTGGCCTTGATGAAGGAGTGGAAGAATTTCGTATTACCATCACCCAGCTTGAGCCAGTCAAGGTGAGCCTTTTGGCGCCAGTCTGCCTCCTCACGAGAAAGAATTTGTTGTAGATTTTCCTGGAGGTCGATGTATCTGAGCTCATCCATGGGATTAGGGTTAGAGGGAATGCGTACCTGAATTCTATTAATGGCGTTGATGAGCGAGGCTTTCTCCTTATTAAGTGCCTTCATCGAGGAAGAGGACCATTTGGTAATATCTGTTTTGAACAATGCTAGGGCATCATAGAACTCCACATTCCGGTCCCAGAAGAGGTTCAGTTTTTGGTTGAAGTCCGGGCAAAGGTTCCAGCTGGCTTTAGTTTTAAAGGCAAATTGTCGTTTGCACGATGATGCGTTGTTGGACACGAGCAAAGGGTTGTGATCAGAGAGGATGCATGGTAGGATAGTGACAGAGGTGTTTATGTTGTTATCCAACCAAGCTTCATTAGCTATGAGGTGGTCTAGGTATTGGAAGACACGCCTCTTTTGAAAGGTGAACCATTGGCCTCCCGCTTGAATGTCGGCTAGACCAGTTTCAAGAAGGAGGTCGTTGAAGAGGATAGAGGTTGCGGAATCGAAGTAGCGGTTGCCAGATTTCTCAGCAGGAGAAAGCATCGTGTTGAAATCTCTAATGACTGCCCAAGACGATGAAATTGAGAGGGACAAGTCCTTCAAGTGATTCCAGAGGAGCGGGCGAAGAGAAGGATTAGGGCTGCCATAGACGAAGGTGATGAAAGCAGAGTTGTTCACTCGACAGTGCACGAATTGTCTGTGGTTCAGAAGGATTTCCACCGTGATGGCATGCTGGTCCCAAAGAATCCAGATGTCGCCTGAGAAACTAATGGCTTCGACTCTATGAGAGGAATTGAAGCCCATCCTTTTTAAAATAGAATCCGCTTTGTCGCTGCTGCATCGAGGTTCGAGGATGGCGAACAGGGAGAGATTGAAAGTACGTTTTAGATATTTCACATAATTGGTCGTGTCCTCATGGCACGCACCTTGAATATTCCAAGAGACATAGTTCATTAATGGAATATGCAGGAGGTCGGGAAGATTGAAATTAAGGAATTATAGCTTAGAGACCAACAGTAGCGTCGATGGTCTCCCCTGTGGTGTTGCTAAATAATCGGTGAGCTTCGGCTAGTTTCTCACCATCTGTGGGATGCGACGACTTGCCCTTCTTTCGCGTTCGATCTGGACTAATGGGAATGGTTTGGTTGACTACTCATTGATTCTTGAGTAGAGGACCAACATTTCTATTTGTGTCGATGAATTGGTTGCCGAAGCATAAGGATGTCACCAGCTCCATGGACGATGATGATTCCTGTGACCTACCAGTGGCAGTATTGTTGTCGGTCAGGATGATCACAATGTTGTTTTGCTCAAGGACATGGGGATATTGAGTTGGGGCCTTTGAGGTTGAAGACGAGGCTTGAGTTTGTTTTCTTCTGGCCTTTCTGTTCTGCACCATTGTCCACCCCTCACTGTCCGGAAGGGGAGGAGGTGTAGAGGTCTCAGGAGGAGGCGTGGAGTTTCTTAGGACCTCACCAAAGGGGCATGCAGCAGGGTCAGGGCCTTGTTGGGAAGGGTTGGGCGGTGGCTTCGGTTTTTTTTGTTCAGGCTTCTTGGCGTGCATCGCCAGGGAAAACGGCACAGCAGTGTTAGGTGAGTCTTCCGTTGTCTCTGTTGAAGCGGTCGGGACAACAGTGTGGGTGCAGTCGGCATCAACATGACCGATTCTGCCACATTTGATACAAATCGAAGGAATGGATTCATATTCAATTCTAAAGACCTCATTCATAATGCCGATCGCCGGCAGGAGGGGTTTGAAAGTATCCACCTCTACTGCTAAGCGGGTGAACTTGCCTCGATTTCCCAGTGCAGTCGTCGAGTCGATGCGTAGCGTTTTGCCGACTACGTCGCCGATACTCCAGAGCAACTACATTTGGAACAGGTGGACCGGGAGTTCAGGGATACAGATCCAAACTAGAAGCTTCCTTGGGAGCATGTCCGAGGGATGGAAGCTAGGGCACCACAACTGCACCGATAGATAGTGTCCAAATAAAGTCCAAGGGCCGTTGGTGAGGATGTTGATGTAATCTTCTTCATTGTGTAGTTGCATGATGTAATAACCCTTTTCAAGATCGATGATGCGGAAGTCGTTGGATTGATGCGATGATTTTGAGTCGCATTTATAGACCTTTTTCATATGTGTTTTGTGCTCTAATTACTCATTTTTATGGATAATATTGCATAATTCACTCATTTCGGTCTTTGCCTTCATATTATGTCAAATCCCCTTTGTTTTATTATTTTGAGCATTATTTATCATAATATTATTATTTGTGTGGATTTACTTGGTCTTGTTGTGAGATTTCAGGAAAAACAAGTATTTGCTTCCGTCGATACCATCGACGGAAGTCGATACCATCGACCAAGCCACAGATTGCCAGACGAGAGGAGCAGCACAGAGTCGATACCATCGACACCCAAGTCAATGGTATCGAGATCGCTTCAGATTGCTGGCGAGGAAACTGTCGATACCATCGACCCAAGTCGATGCCATCGACACATGGAGAGCTACAGCGTCGCTAAACAACAACAACTGACGCTAAAGAGAGTCGATATCATCGACCCAAGTCGATGGTATCGAGATGACCACAGGCACTCAGACTAAAAGAAAGGAAAGCTGCCGCTAATCCGCTGGGTCGATACCATCGACCCGCATCGATGGTATCGACGCCGGCAGATATGCGTTGGATCTGTTTTGATCTCGATCGGATGGCTGTTGTTTTTTGACGACCTAATTAGGGACTTATACCTAATGACGACCGCCCAGACGAGGGGATCTCTCATATTTTGGATTGCACGAGTGCCGAGGCCGGAGAGAAAGGAGAACGGAGGCCAGAAGCTCATCCCGGGTGATTCGGACGCTGCCGAAGACGATTTCCACCACCGACAGGCGGGGAAGCTCGTGTTCTACGCCAAGGATCTACCGGTTCTTCTCCGTTCAGGAGTTTTCCTACTTGTTTCACGTTTTTCTTATGAAATCCCCTATTTCTACCATGTATTCGTGTGAGATGAACATGAGAGGCTAAAACCCTCAATCTTTAGGACCGGGAGTAGCCCGGGAATACATTGTATGACATTTTTATATTGATAATTCATATTTTCTCTCTCAAATCCGTGGTATAGATTCGTTTTCTCCATTTCTATTGTTATGCTTGATCACCATAATAATAATTTAATGCCCTTAATCACTTTGACAGAAGGATTAACGGTTGAAAAGAGACGAAATCTACATTAATTAATAAAACCCTTGACAGAGGAGTTGTAAAATTAATGGTGGGAACTGAGGGACCGTTTATAATGCACTTAATTTAGGGGAATGATTACTACGACGGTGGAATCAACCTAAACCTAAGTAGTGACTTACACCACGACAGTGGGTAATTCTGTATTCAAGCCACTACCCAGATAGAGAGAGAAGTGTGAGGAATTATATGAAACCTAATACAATGTTGACCCGCGGTGAAACCGCCATCCTAAAGATATCCCTTTGAATTGATTAAATTAACCTTTAATCGATTGTTTTCTTTGTTTGATTTTTATTTTCTTTTAATTTCAACAACAAAACCCTACTTTGTTAATCGGCCTAGCTGATTGCGATTAGTTAGTAGAAGTCTCCAATAATTCACGTATCCCTGAGTTCGACTCGGGCCTCACAAGGCCTATATTACTCGACGTGTATACTTGCGTTTAAGCGCGTAGTAAAATACACGTCATGGATAAATGCCACATCACCGCTAGTCTATTGATGAGGACATTGTAGCCGATGTTGATCCCTATAGCCTTGAGAATCACTGCATGTTTCCAAGGTTCAACTAGGGGGGTAAAGGCCGCATCTTTCACCGTGATTTTAGGCATCTTCCCAGAAGTTTCTATTATGAGGTCATCCGCCTTGAGGGTGTATGGCGGGGTTGCCGGAGTGGACCTCTTGTTGTGTCCCTTTGTCGCATCACAGTAGGACTTAGGGTTCTCTTGACGTTCAGCATCGACAGACATCAGGTGCTCTTGACTTTCCGCATTGACAGACTCTTCCATGGCTTCATCCACTGTTTCGTCCTCCGGCAGAGGACATTGTGGCTGCTGCACACTTCTCTCTTGATGGTTGTTGTTGCTAGCGGGGCCGCGGCTGCTGCGGCCGCCACCGCCCCTCACCCACTTCCTCTTTCCCGCTCTAGCAGCATGCTAGGGCCGACCCGATGTCTATTATTTCTCTCACACTAAAGATTAATCTTGAATAGGTGAATACATAAAAACGTATATTAATTAAATTGGGAGTGGCGCATAATACCTTGAATTCATCTGTTTTTCTTTGGGTAACAAACTCCTCCCAGTCTTTGGGGTCCAAGTAGTTCCATTGTTGTGTGGCTTCCTTCTTCCAATATTTATTTTTCAAACAGAATACAAACAAAAAATTATTAGTGTAGAGTTAGTGAAATATTGATCAATGTCTAGAATTTAAATCAATCAAGAACCTATTGTCAGCATCGCGTATGTAATCTCAGGTGAGATTGGTCCTATAGTTCCTTAGGACCCTCCCACAATGTTGCATCACACATTTAAGATGTAGCTTTTCATCCAGATTAAATATGCTCTGCAAATTAAATAGAATTTCTATTAACTAGTATCCTAAAATTAGTAATCTACACAAATAGAATTACAAATAATAATAACTTATGCATAGTTCCTTCCATATGTGGTCTTTCTTCCCCTTAGGAACTTTACGCCATGATTCTAGGATAGGATTGCAATGGCTATGAGTAAGAACCCCAAGATATGAAACAAATGAGTTGTGGTTCACTCCATATGGATTTCCTGCCTGATCTGCCAATTTGGGTCCATTGCCCCTTTGATGTATTAACTTGTTCATCATTGTGATGCCCCTCACTTTCTCAATTTTCTTTTGTTGCTCATCAAGTGTTGTAATTTCTTCACGGGGTACATCACCAACCTAAAATTTGATAAAAAACACACTTACATAATATAATTATAAATGAACATATAGATAGAAACCTCAGGGATATATTCTTAAAATTTACATTGTCAGGCAATGCAAGCACATCCTCACCCTCACGGTGATCATTAGCACGGTCATCATGGGAATGCTCAGCCATCTGAAAGTTCACATTCAAATTATAAATTTCACATTGTAAAGTAATACTGATTGTAAAGTTCACATTGTAAAGTACACATTCACATTGTAAAGTAATTCACATTGTAAAGTTCACATTCACATTGTAAAGTACACATTCACATTGTAAAGTAATTCACATTGTAAAGTCCACATTCACATTGAAAAGTTCACATTCAGAAAAATAAAACATAATAAAAATATAAACATCCATGCCTCTAATATTGTGATCTTTTATCAATTAACAATCCTTGATTATGATCCCCGTGAACATACAAGTCATTGTGATCCCCAGCTTCAATGTTTGGTGGTGTTGGCAACCCAACTGAGAATGGACTGGAGTCATCATACTTATCATAGTACTCTTCTTCATCTATAGGTTCTTCAATGAACTGTCTTTTACCATGAAGAACAACTGACCATTTATCATTTGCAGGATCATCGATATAAAATACTTGTTTCGCCTATGATGCCAATATGAATGGTTCACCCTTCTCGCCAATCTTTTCAAAGTTCACTAACGTGAAACCCAATTCATCTGCTATAACTCCTTTGTTGTTGTCAACCCAATTACATTTAAAGAGCGGAATTCTGAAATCTACATAGTCAAACTCCCATATGTCTTCAATGACACCGTAATATGACATTTTAGCTTCACGTAGACTTTTATCCTTTGCACTTGCAAAAAACAATGAAGACGCTTGAAGGGTGACTCCGCTGTTTTGGACGACACTCTTATCATCTTGACGCTTTGTGTAATATGAGAAACCATTTATGTGAAACCCTTCATAAGATATAACATTCAATTTTGGTTTAAAGGCGAGGCATTTGATGGTTTCAGTAAGATTATCTGATGTTTGAGATAGTTGATGTAAGACTTTATCTTCAATCCACTTAATAAATGTCTTGTTATGCTCTCTAGAAAGCCACATTGTATTGGCTCGAGGATATTGTCTCTTGATGAAATTGGTATGTTCCTCGATATAAACGCTCACTTTGTCCATGTTGTGTAAAATATACAAGTGACCTTGCTCCAACTGCTCATGGCTGATTACTTTCACCCATGATTCCAAAACTCCTTTGCCAAAATGCTCCTTAATATTCTTGTCATTCACGGGAGCGTCATTACCACTCAGAAAGTCATTGCAAAAATCCATAACCTCTCTCGCCACATAACCCTCAATAATACTCCCTTCAGGCTGATAACGGTTTAGAACATCACCTTTAAAAAGTCTCATGTATCGTTCAAAGGGATACATCCAATGCAAGAAAACTGGTCCCAACATTTTCACTTCCCTAGTCAAGTGGACAACAAGATGTGCCATGATATCAAAGAACGACGGAGGAAAATACATCTCAAGATGACATAGGGTAACAACCACTTCTCTTTGCAAATTATCGAGAGTATCAGGGTCAATAACTTTGTTGCACAAACTGTTGAAAAAGAAACAAAGTCTGGTGATTGCAAACCTTACATGCTTCAACAATATAGATCGAATTGCCAAAGGCAATATTTGTTGCATTAGAGTGTGACAATCATGAGATTTAAGACCTATCAACTTCAGATCTTTCATTGATACCAATGTACAGATGTTGGATGAGTAACCCTGTGGCACCTTAACATTTACCAAGCATTCACAAAATGATTTCTTCTCCTTTCTAGACAACGTGTAACCAGCGGGAGGTAAGTATGTTCTCCGATCGCTACTAACTACTTCTGTTAATTTTGTCCTTATTCCCATTTCACGTAGGTCCATTCTAGATTTTATCCCATCTTTAGTCTTACCTGGTATATTCAATAGAGTACTGATGATGCTATCACATACATTTTTCTCAACATGCATGACATCGATACAATGCTTGACTGTCAAAGAACTCCAATAAGGAAGATCCCAAAATATCGACTTCATAAAGACTTGTCACTCATTGTGGCCATTGTACATTGTGATCTCTTACCAAATTCTTTGGTGATGTCTTTCACTCTTTCATAAACATCCTCCCCTGATATAGGTTTAGGTGCACTACGTTCCTCATTCCGTCCATTTGAATGCTTTGCGCAACCTACGATACGGATGAAATTTTGGAAGAAACCTTCGATGAGCAAGATATGCAGTCTTTCCGCTGTGTTTTAGTCATATTGAATCAGTTTTCTCTTCACATATAGGACACGCTTTAGATCCTTTGACACTATATCCAAACAAATTCCCATATGCTGGAAATTCATTCACAATGTAAAACAACATAGGGTGCAAACAAAATGACTCTCTTCGTGAAGCATCATAGGTCATCACACCTTCACCCCATAGCTTCTTCAAGTCATCAATCATAGGTTCAAGATAAACGTCGATATCATTTCCAGGTTGTTTAGGGCTCGATATCAAAGACGACAACATAACATACTTATTTTTCATACACAACCAGGGAGGAAGATTGTAAATAACAAACATAACTGGCCAAGTGCTATGTTGGCTGCTCAATGTCCTGTACGGATTCATCCCATCTGTACAAAGCCCAGGTCTTAGATTCCTGTCCTCTTCACTGAATTTAGGGTACAATAAATCAATCTTCTTCCACTGTGGGGAATCAGACGCATGTCGTAGGATCCCATCATTATTTTTCTTAACATTTGCATGCCACCTCAAATTCTTCGCATCTATAGGATTGGAAAACAAGCGTTGAAACCGTTGTATTATAGGTAGATACCACATCACCTTGGCGGGAAAACCAGTTTTGGACTCCCCCGAAGTCATCAATTTATACCTTGACGCACCACATTTCAGACAATCTTTCAAATCCACATAGTCCTTTTGAAATAATACACAATCATTCTTGCATGCGTGTATCTTCTTGGCCTCCATTCCCATAGGGCACAACAATTTCTTTAACCGGTATGTTGAGATCGGCATCTCATTTCCTTCAGGAAGAATTTCTTTCAACAAAGACAACAATGACGTGAAGCTTTTGTCACTCCATCGATTGTTAGCTTTCAGTTTATACAATCTCAACACAGCACTAAGCTTCATAAACTTACAACCCGTGTATAACGGTATCTCAGCATCATGCATAATGTTTCTAAACATGGGAGGTGGATCAGTTTTGGTGTGCTCTACCCCACAACTATCCAGCATCGCATCAACGATGTCTAATGGAACTGATTCGTTCACATCTACATCATCGAAGGCAATTTCTTCTTCCACACAAGCACTACTATTGACATTTATTGGTTTCAGGTTTGAAATCTCTCCATGCCAATGTCATTCTGTATAGCCTTGTACAATCCCATTGCACATGACATGACTTCTGATTTCATCACCAGTGCTGACTTTCAAGTTGTTACGTCAATGCCTACATGGACAGTAGAACCTATCTCCAGGTTTTTTCCTATGTTCCTCGGCAAATCTAATAAACTGGTCAAGACCAGATATAAACTTTGGGGTGCAGTGATTGCGAATGGATATCCATGATCTATCCATTCTATGATCAAAGAGAAAACAAGCTATATATTGCAATAAAATTAGGGTCTAGGGTTAACAGAGTAGAGTTTATGCATGGTTAAAACTTTAGGCCAACAAATACATGTGTTGTCATTCTTATATATAATAAATGTGTACCACCTATCCCATTCTTGAACACCTAATCTCACTAGTAAGTGTATAATGTCTATTGGGTTTTCAAGAAAATTTTGGCAGCATTTCCCCGCTGTTCTCTAAGTACATATGTACTTAGAGAACAAATAGGGAAATGCTACCGAAATTTTCTTGAAAAACCAACACATTATACACTTACATCCTAAGTGAGATTAGGTGTTCAAGAACAGTCTCAAACTAGGGACTATCCAAGATTTACTCCTAATGAGTAAATCTTGGACGGGTTTCTAGGCCAACAAATACATGTGATGTCATTCTTATATATAATAAATGTGTATAAACTACAGGCAAAATGGTTAATCCTAATCTATAGAGCATTATAAAATAATAAATCAAGAAATCAATAGTTTCAAACATGCAATAATTCACAATGCAATGTTATAAACTACAGGCAACATGGTTAATCCCCACACTCTAGTAGACAGACTAACCTTAAATATAGTGATGTATAAGAGATTAAGAAAAAAATTTCTTAGGTAAGAGTAAGATGAAACTCAACATATATGCACAATTAGCATCAAATATAGGACAAAAGGGTAGATTAGAACCCTAATTTACTCAAACATGTATAAAAATTACCCTAATGACAAAAGGTCTAGGAATCTTTACTAGACATTATATGTATATCCCTAATAATCATATTTGACATACTACGTTATTATTAACATCCAGATCAGATTAAGATCATACTATGTTATAACTATTGGTTTAATAACCCCATTTCCGCATGTACATGATTATCGACTTTAAAACCCTATAATTCATTGAAATCATTCTAATTCAATTTAATATGTTGGGATCGCATAATTATATACTGACATCACAATAAATAAAAGAATCATAATTAACATGATTAACAACATGCTCATCAAACTAGGGTTTTCTTGAATATCATCTAATATTCGTGTACTAACTATACCTTTGTAACAAGAAGAATAATAGAGCTTTAAGTATATTTTATTCACAATCTACGCATTTTTCTAATAAAAACCATATACAACATGTTTATAATTGGAGCTAGCATTCATTTCCTACATTATTTGTAATATTAATGTGAATCGAAGCATTTTTTATTCACAATCTACGCATTTCCTACATTATTCGAGCAGGAGTAGGGTACCTGCTTGAGGGTAGAGGAAAAAGAGGAGGAAGAAGAGCAGGAGCAGGGTACCTTCATGGCGGCATTGGGCACACAGGAGGTGTGGTCAGAGTAGAGCAACGACCTAGAGAGCAGGGAGCAGAGCCCTAGGAGCCGCGGCTGGCCTGGAGAGTAGCGGTCGGAGAACTAGCGGCGGCTGGTGGAAGCAGAGGCAGTGGAGGTAGAAGTAGAGGTGCGGTGACTGGCGGTGGCGAGTGGCGGCGGTGTCGGAGACCAAAGCACCAGCAAACAGCGGCGGAGGCAGAGGCGGAGGCAGAGGAGCAGCGAGCGGCGGTGGAGCAGAGGAATCGCCAGACCAAAAAACCCTCAATCGTGGAAATGAATGAAATAGAAGGGGAAGAGTCTGGCTCGCACGGGTGTTGTTAAATTAACAATAGGCGTCGGTTATTAACAACAACCGACAATAAAAACTATAAGTGTTGGTTACCAACAAAAAACTGACACTATTGTTCAATTATAGGCGTCAGTTCCAAACATAAAAACTGACATCTATATTTATATGCTGACAAAAATAAATGTTCTCGATTTAAGACCATAGTCGTCAGTTTCCTTATAAAAACCGACACTAAAGGGAGGTGAAAATTTTCGTGGTTATGCGCGCGAAAACACAATGGCGTCAGTTACTGTAACACAACCGATGATAAAAATTGGTCAAATTTCTGTCTCAGAGAAAAATTTTAGTCGTCAGTTTCTTTTTTAAAAACTGACGATGTATGTTAATTTTTGGAGGTAATTTTTTTCACTGGAAAATTTGGATTTGGCGGTTAATTTTAGGTGTCGGTTTATGATTAGGGAACCGACACTGAATAAAAGTGAAACCCGTGTCTGGTCGCCCTTCACAGATACATGTCGGTTTTTTTATTAAACTGGCGCTTTAGGTTTTAGGTGTCGGTGTATTTATACAACAGACGCCTTTAAAAGTGACGTTATAAGCCATTTCTGTAGTAGTGCAAATATGAGTTCAGGTGAGTCCAACCCCGTTGTTCCCATGGACTCTCAAGGTGGCTTTGGTAGTAGACCAACCCCGATTGGTTGGAGAAGAAGGCAGAGTCGGAAGAGGCTTCAGGAGCCTTTCCACTGTGAGAAAAGGTCATGGTCGAGTTCGTCGAGATCTAGAGATGCAGGTTGGTGCTCTATTTTGAAGGATCAGTGCTAAGGGGTGTTTTTCCCCTTTTTGTTCCGCCATGGCAGCAGCCAGCGGTGGCGACCTCCGTGAGCTCACGAGGAGGAGCATCAGGCAGAAGGGTGACCGGCCAGTGGCGTCGAGAGAGAGAGGACGGAGCTAATGGAAGCTTCATGCTTTCACGAGTAGCACTGGTGGATGGACAATCACACACCGGAGAACCTCTGTGCGGCGACGCATGCGGATAACAGGGGAGGCGGACATCCGTGTCGATACACGAGCGAAAGAGAGCGCCCAGACCTGATTCACTCAACCCTAAACCAGATCAACTCAAGCAAGGAGAAAATATCACGATCAGCTAGAGAACCGAGCGGTTCAGGTGAAGAGTTGCGCCTCTTCATAGACACGTGTCAAGATTTAATTGGCCTAAAAAGGTGAATTCCCAGTAAATGATCATATATTCTTTAATTCATAGTAATTAGCTCGATACAAGTAATATACCAAAATTCTTAGAAAAATGAGTAGAACAAAGTAGAATGGTAATATTAATCTTTTGATGTACAAATCATAGTGATATTGTATGAGATGTAAAATGGTATTTTCATGTCTAATAAATAATAAACAAAGACATAAAATTATGGGAATATGTCACTAAGTCTATAATCAGGTTTAGAATCCACTTGAAGTCAATAATTATGATGTTGATGCATGAAATCACATAATTTGATTAATATGGCTAATTAGGGCTAATAGCACTAAAAATAATGCAATTAATACCTGCATGCTCAATAAATGATGAAATTTACAGAAAACCCTCATGTATGTAACTAGAAGATAATATATAAGTTTGAGATCAGTTATATACACAAAATTGATGTTATATGAAGAGCACCCGTAATACATGTGATGTAACCCTAATATGGTTAATGAAAGTGACATAATGTTAAATATGTTCACATAATAATGTGACACATGAGTATATCTAGTTGATGAACACTAATATGGAAAATGACATCAGTGAGATAATCATAAAATAAGAATGCAATTAAAGATGGGAATATCCTAATGAACCAAGTTAAACCATAAAATGGAGATACTAGGGTTATGATGATGAGAATCTGATGATAGTATATGATCTTATCTTAATCAGGTTTAACAAGGATATAGATGACTCAATAATATGTGGTATAGATTATGATATCTCTTTGTAAGGTACGCCATTGCCTCTTACTTGGCTTATTATACAATATGCTTGTGTTATATGCATAGTAAAATACTTGGCATATGGTATTGGATGAAATTATTGTTCTTGTATGATATGTTGGTTGGTTTTCTATACTTACTGTTATGAACACATCAAACATAATATATCTATTCCATTATATGAAAGCACCAACTCTTTGGCAGTGTGCTTGGAAGTGACCAAACTCTTTGGTAGTGGTCACATTGTACATATGGAAGCACCAACTCTTTGGTAGTGTGCTTGGACCCAACTCTTTGGTAGTGGTCACATTGTACATATGATCGTACTCTTTGGTAGTGATCATAAATGCCTTGAGATATAATGGAAAATAAGCTTAAAATATGTGTTCTCTTTTGTTAATGAATATCTTTGTGCAAGTATACGATTTTCTTATATTCTTCTATCACTGCCAAGTATATTAGTTTTATCTTATTTCCAAGATATGATGAGAGGTATATAAAAGACACGTAGGCGTACTCAATACAATATTCTTGAATATTGTGCTGATGTGTACCGTATGTAATCTTTTGTTTAGGTTGTGGTTATGCTCTTGAAAGATTCAGGATAGTTTTGAGTTGTGTGGCGAGCTGATGTTCAAGTGGACCTGTTGTCTTAAGATCATGTAGTTTAGATGTAGTACATGTTTATGTATAAGTTTGTTGTTCAATATGTAATATCAAATGTTGTAACAATTCATGTTGTAATTATATGTTGAATGGTGAACATGTGTTGTGGTCTGTTTATTGTTCATGTGCATGTGCTACTGATTGTTTCCTTCTGACTCCCTTGATTTTCTTCTTCTTAGCCTAGTGTGTGGTGTTTAAATTGGGATTCTCCTTAGGTGAGGTTTCAATTTGGACGTCACACATTAGATTAAGTTTTAGAAAATCTGGGGACGTCACAGGTGGTATCAGAGCATGAACAATAGCAAAGCCTGACATTTGCTCATTATGCAACTTGAAACCAGAAAACCTTGAACTTTATAATTTTTAGGGTTAGATTAGTCGTCTTTTAGAGACTAGATCTGACCTAGCCTCTAGGTTAGTACCTAGATGTCTGAGAACTAGGTCTAGACTGGTGCTTGTTGAGTAGCAAGTCCTTAGATGTCGTTCTTTCCTTGTAGTGCAGCGGTATGGGACGTTGCACTATTTGGAAATCACATGCATCAAGGGAAGAGAAACCCTAGACATATGGCGCTCGTTGTCTAAAGTAGCTACGCTAGTTTACATCATGTTCTCACCCTTTTCATTAGTTTTCATGACACTGGATCTCTAATATGTGTGGGACACTCATTTTCTGGATTTGGTTTCAGATTCCAATCGGATCGAACCTTGGTAGTTTTCTCTGACGCTTGTTTTATCGGAGAAAAACTATATAATATTTTATTATATATATATATGTATTACAAAAATGTGTCCCCACACAAGTACGAGTAGGAGGTGGTCATGTAACCTAAGTGAAAGTGAATGACATTTGTCTAGAAGAGAGAGTAGTTATAGATTAGATTTCTAGAGCCGTGTTGGAATATGTGATACATGGAATAGATGATATAAGTTTTAATGATATGATGTAAGTCTTACATAGATGATATAAGATGGTTATGATGATTTGTCTTTGTCTTTGAGGACATGAGTTAGGTTTGCGGTTTTGAGATAAGTCTTAATGATGCAAGTAACTAGGCTTTTATGAGATAACATATCTTAAGTTAAGACTAGGTTGTGAGTCAGCACGAGCCTCAATCTCTTTTACAAAGGAGGACCTCTAGTGTTAGGACCAATTTCAGGGTTAACTCCAGCAAGAGTGAGACCCATTGGGAGAAGGCTAGAGAACCTAAACACCAAGATATGAGAATTTTGAGATATGTGATATGATATGTCCTAAACTAGACTACTCCTTAGTGAATGAGTTGTGTTGCTTTATGCATGATTCCTATAGTTTCTTGAACCCTAGATGTCCTTGGGAAGACCAAACCCTAGAGTCAGAGAGAGGCTGGTTATATGAACATGTGAGCATGAATATGAGTGCCTGCCATCTGGGTGAGGGAGAGAGCCCAAGACCCTAGAGGAGGTAGCTTGTTAGTTTATGTGAAGCCTCATGCTTGGGTTGGTGGTTTCCCACATAAGAATCTAGTGGTGTATATAGGAAAGTTTTGAGTAGGCATGTTTCATGGGTAGAGATCTATGAATGGAATGTCATATCATGTTTTAGTTTGTTCTTATGTGTCTAGAGCTTGTAAAGCTATTGCTAGTAGAAATGAGGTAATCTGAGAACCCTAAACCAAGGAGGGAGGATATATTATATGCATATGATATGATGCTAATGATGCATGTTCATGAAATAATGATCATGTAATATAATTGGCTAATCTTGTTATGAAATCATTAGTAAATGTTGAAACTTATTATGAGCAATGAAATAAGATCATGTGAATGAAACATGCTACATGAGGTGTTAATCTTAGTGTTTAATAAAGATGAAATATATAGTTTGACAGTTAGCACAACATAATGTTGATGACACCTTGATATAATGGGTTAACTTTAGTTAACTTCTTTAGAACATGGTTCTATGATGTGGGAACCCTAATGCATGGGTAAAGTTAAAGATGCAATCCTAACATATGAGATATGTCATGACATAATCATAGTTTCTAAACCCTTGGTTTTTCCTTGGAGTATATGAATGGCTTAATTTTGAGGACAAAATTTCTTTTAAGATGTATATGATGTGAAAGACTGGGTTTTTGGCTTAATTCCGAGGATGGAATTTCTTTTCAGGTGTGTAGGATGTGATCAAGTACAATTTTGAAATCCTTAAACGTCCAACGATATAATTGAATTCATATGGTTGAGTTAGTTTGAGAGTTTTAAGTGTTTTGGTAAAGTATGAGTGTTATTTGAGGTTGACATAATGATTAATGTCCCTAAGTTCATGTCTCTTGAGGAATTTAATTGAATAGTCTAATAGCTGAGTTTCATCACCAAATTGTAGTTGAATGTACCTTGAGAGGTAAGGAAGTTATGGTTAAAATTTGGGGTCAATTGGATATTCCTAGAGAGAGTTATGAAGGTTTGAAGTTTGTGAAATAATGCACATTATTGAGGGTTCATAGACCTAAGTTTGTGGTTTATCTGGTGTCACGCGCCCCTTTTGTTTGGAGATGGTTGTGTGGCCCATTTCTACCCCTAGATCTAAGATCTAACAATCCAGGCGCTTCCAACTATGAACCCATGGATAGGCTGAAGAGAAGGAGTAAGTTGGACCCTTAGATGAAATATTGACGCCTATACTATCATCCCCTACCTTGTGGTTAGAGCAAGGTAGTGGGGCGGACAGGTAGTGTGAGTTCTCAACCACCACTCACTGGGATCGTGGGAGCGAGAGGAGGAAAGGACTAGGAAGTTGGTCTCGAACACTCCCATCAATTAGTTTGACCCCTTAAACAAGGTGTGTGGCCTTTCCAGCAGAGAGAACGAGCTCTCCATCCCCGCATGATCTCCACTGCATTTTAGAGGAGGTAGATGGAAGAAGGGATAATGAATAGAAGGGGCTTTTGAAGAAGATGAAGAAGGCAGAAGCAAATATGAGTTCAAGGGAGTCCAACCACGTCGTTCACATGGACTCTTGAGGTGGCTTTGGTAGTAGACCAACCCCGGTTGGTTGGAGAAGAAGGCAGAGTCGGAAGAGGATTCAGGAGCCTTTCCACTGTGAGCAAAGGTCATGGTTGTGTCCGTGGAGGTCTGGAGATGCAGGTTGGTGTTCTGTTTTGAAGGATCGGTGCTAAGGGGTGTTTTTCCCCTTTTTGTTCCGCCATGGCAGCAGCCAGCGGCGACGACCAGTGCGAGCTCACGAGGAGGAGTATCAGGTAGAAGGGTGACCGGCCGGCGGCATCAAGAGAGAGAGGACAGAGCTAATGGAAGCTTAATGCTTTCATGAGGAGCACTGGTGGATGGACAATCGCACACTGGAGCACCTCTGTGCGGCGGCGCATGCAGAGAATAGGGGAGGCGGACATCCGTGTCGATGCACGAGAGAAAGAGAGATCCCAGACCCGGTTCACTCAACCCAGAACCAGATCAACTCAAGCAAGGAGAAAAGATCACAATCAGCCAAAGAACCAAGTAGCTCAGGTGAAGATTTGCACCTCTTCATAGACACGTGTCAAGATTTGATTGGCCTGAAAAGGTAAATTCCCAATAAATGATCATATCTTCTTTAATTCACAGTAATTAGATCGATGATCAGAAAAATACAAGTAATATACCAAAATTATCAGAAAAATGAGTAGAACAAAGTAGAATGGTAATATTAGGCTTTTAATGTACTAATCGTAGTTATATCATGTGAGATGTAAAATGGTCTTTTCATGTCTAATAAATAATAAACGAAGACATAAAATTATGGGAATATGTCACTAAATCTATAATTAGGTTTAGAATCCACCTGAAGTCATTATTATGATGTTGATGCACGAAATCACATAATTTGATTAATATGGCTAATTAGGGCTAATAGCACTAAAAATAATGCAATTAATACATGCATGCTCAACAAATGATGAAATTTATAGAAAACCCTCATGTATGTAACTGGAAGATAATATATAAGTTTGAGATCAGTTATATACACAAAATTCATGTTATATGAAGAGAACCCATAATACATGTGATGTAACCCTAATATGGTTAATGAAAGTGACATAATGTTAAATATGTTCACATAATAATGTGACACATGAGTATATCTAGTTGATGAACACTAATATGAAAAATGAAATCAGTGAGATAATCATAAGATAAGAATGCAAGTAAAGATGGGAATATCCTAATGAACCAAGTTAAACCATAAAATGGACATACTAGGGTTATGATGATGAGAATCTGATGATAGTATATGATCTTATCTTAATCAGGTTTAACAAGGATATAGATGACTCAATAATATGTGGTATAGATTATGATATCTCTTTGGAATGTACGCCATTACCTCTTACTTGACTTATTATACAATATGCTTGTGTTATATGCATAGTAAAATACTTGGCATATGGTATTTGATGAAATGATTGTTCTTGTATGATATGTTGGTTGGTTTTCTGTACTTACTGTTATGAACACATCAAACATAATATATCTGTTCCGTTATATGAAAGCACCAACTCTTTGGCAGTGTGCTTGGAAGTGACCAAACTCTTTGGTAGTGGTCACATTGTACATATGGAAGCACCAACTCTTTCGTAATGTGCTTGGACCCAACTCTTTGGTAGTGGTCACATTGTACATATGATCCAACTCTTTGGTAGTGATCATAAAGGCCTTCAGATATAATGGAAAATAAGGTTAAAATATGTGTTCTCTTTTGTTAATGAATATCTTTGTGCAAGTATATGCTTTTCTTATATTCTTTTGTTACTACCAAGTATATTAGTTTTATCTTATTGCTAAGATATGATGAGAGGTATATAAAAGACACGTAGGTGTACTTAGTACAATATTCTTGAATATTGTGCTGATGTGTACCGCATGTAATCTTTTATTTAGGTTGTGGTTATGGTCTTGAAAGATTCAGGATAGTTGTGAGTTGTGTGGCGAGCTGATGTTCAAGTAGACCTGTTGTCTTAAGATCCTATAGTTTAGATGTAGAATATGTTTATGGATAAGTTTGTTGTTCAATATGTAATATCAAATGTTGTAACAATTCATGTTGTAATTATATGTTGAATGGTGAACATGTGTTGTGGTCTGTTTATTGTTCATGTGCATTTGCTACTAATTGTTTCCTTCTGACTCCCTTGATTTTCATCTTCTTAGCCTAGTGTGTGATGTTTAAATTGGGATTATCACTTAGGTGAAGTTTCAATTTGGACGTCATACATCAGATTAAGTTTTAGAAAATCTGGGGACGTCGCATTATTGGTCCCAAGACCGCGTAAAGGCTTATAGGTCCCAAGACCATGAGGATCCAAATGGTCTCCAGACCATGAAAATCTAAACAATCTCGAGACCGTTCAAGATCCCCTTGGAGCCTATAAATGGGACCCAAGAGGCCCTCATTTAGAGGAGAGTCTTAGACGCCCAAAGGCTACCACCATCGTTCTAGAACAACTTCATCCTCCATCCTTCGCCCCAAGGCTTCCGATCTAAGATCCACACTCCATCCACAAGGCTACTTTCTCTCTCATCGACATAGAAGGAGTGAAGTTAAGGATTCATCACCAAGGCAACCACGTAGTGTGAAGATAGTTGTTCTCTACTCCAAGGGTTCAACCTTCCTCCCTCCTACGTGGAGATGATGTTCTCCTTCTCTTCTCCTGTTACCTTATTTGTTCTTTCCATGAGTGAGTAGTTCTATACTCTAGGGTGCGGGGAGTAGCCCCACTACCCATGTTTTCATTCCATGCATTGTAATTCATGAGTTTGCAATAAAAAAATACTATCTTTTCAATTCAACATCAATCGTTTAATGAATGCTAGTTGCTTGATCACCAACTTGTATTACTTATTATCTGCTAGTACAAATTGTCTATGTTTGTGCTTTTAGATTTGATTTTTGATTGTATGTTGGTTCTTGATGTATGTAATCACCATATATCTATTTCGGTATCTAGGAGTGCTTTTCAAGGAGTGGAGTAAACTCACCTCCATCATTGTGCTTTTATACTATGAAATAGAATCAGTTGACGTATGAAAGTACAACTTTGATAGGTCGAGGAAAAGTACAACTTTGATAGGTAGAGGAACACACTTTGCGAAGGGCGTGATGCAAAGTAAGTGACCATTCATTTGGGGATGCAAGCCATTGCAATACTCCCACGCTTCTCATAGTTAGCTATCCGAAAGGAAGTTAAATCTACAAAGATACTAATTGTTCAGACTCTTATTGCAAACCATGTTATTATGATGTATGGTATGATCCATGCATAGTTTTGGTGAAACTCGATCACATCCTAGTAGTTTCCAAATATTGTTTACAACCTTTAGTTTACTTCCCTGCCATTTAATTTACTTTTTCATATTAGTTTAATCATCAAATCAACTCTTCGATCTAGATATCAACTCTTGAGTAGATAAGTAGAATTATAATGTTTTTCCATCTTGTTAATCCTTAACAAGACCGTTGTCTCATGGATTCGACCCTTAATTGTACTACGATAAGACTTCTGCATACCTTAGCATATGTGGGTGGATATCTTATTATAGCACACGCAAGGATACTTAGAGACTTACTATCTCTAGGATTTTTAGTGGTGCATGCAACTTCACGTGAGTGGAGGCTCCATCAAAGCGATTCAACAATAGCTGAAGGCAGCACAAGATAGGCAGAAGTCCTATGATGATAATCATCGCAGACCCTTGGATTTTCAAGTGGGAGACAAGGTGTATCTCGAGGTCACTTCTTAAAAGGGTGTTTTGAGGTTTGGGAAGAAGGGAAAGTTGGTTCCTAGATATATGGGACCTTACCTAGTGGTGGCATTTGTTGGGAAGGTGGCCTACAAGTTGGAGTTGCCACCTAAATTTCACATGTTGCATCCATGGTTCCATGTGTCAATGTTGAGGAAGTACCATCCCAATACATAGTTGGTGTTGCATCCAGTGGAGGTGGAGCTAGATGAGGATATATCTTATGTGGAAGGCCCTATGTTGATCCTTGATAGGAGGATCAAGAACCTGAATAAGAAGGATGTAGTGTTGGTGAAGGTTTTCTGGAACCATCATGATGTAGAGGAAGCCACGTGGGATCTTGAGGAAGAGAAGCGTAGGAAGTACCCTTCTCTTTTCGCATAGGATTTTGGAGGTGAAATCCTTGTTAGGGGTTTATGGTTGTAAGGCCCTTGACCTAGCTTAGTTCTTAAGTGTTCTTTCTTTGCTTAATAATATGCTTAAACCTTAATATAATCTCTTGAGATGCTTTTATAAAATGTGACAACCTTGTGTTTTCAGTTTGGTTCTGTTTGGTTGATGTCTGAGCTATGTATGCTTATTTTGTACCAAGTTGCAATTTACCCATGTGTGAGGATTATCTTGCAATTTTGTCACATGTATAGTATTTTTCTTATTCCTTAGCATCATGAGAGAGAATATGATGCTATGGGGCACCTTGCTTGGGCCATGGTTGATGATGTAACATCACATAGTGAATTAGGGTTTACTTGAGTTGCCTTGTTGTTGAGTGTCAACCTTGTTAGGGTTTGAGTGTGTACCAACCACAACACCACTCTTGGATGAGTGTTGTGATCGCTACACTCACCCTAGGATGTGTTTTCTTCAACCATGATGATATTGATATGGTTTGGTCGACATGGTTTGTCCTTTAGTGATCTATTTTGACCTTGGTTTCCTTTGTGACCTAGTGTAGCGGTCGGTATATGTGGTCTACGTGTTGTTGTGACCTCAACAAGGGTGTGGGTGACCTAAGTGGTCAATACCCAACCTAGGTTGTATCACCCTTCATTGCATGCAAGTGTTTAGTGTTTTCATGAATGTTTACTTGGTGGACAAGTGTCCTTTTAGTGCTCTCTTGTATTGACACCTCAAAACCTTCCACCTCCCTCCTACCCACATGTATATATCTCTCTCTTTTACTTGCAAGAAACTGTTTTAGCTCTCTTTCCTTCTCCTTTCTTTCTTTTCCAACCTTGGAGCTTGGTGGAGCTGGAACGTGTTGATCTAGGTGTTTTAGTGTTCGATCAACCTTGCATGTGGTGCTTTAGAACTCGATCATCTTTCTTGTGGTGATATTTGGTGATCTTCTTCTTTGGTAAGTGATTTTGAACCCTTGATCTTGTTTTCTTTTGCACCCTACCTCTATTTCTCCTTCTCGGCCATGAGACTACATTGTAACCATGGTGGCTTTCTTTGAAAATCTTCTCTTGACAAAGGTTGGAGACTGTGGTTTGACCATGGTGGTACCTATGTGAGAAGAAGCTCTCTTCTTTCTTCTTCTTGTTTGGCCTAGGGTTCTTACCCTCCTTCTTGAGCTAACCTTTGACCATAGTTTTCTTCTTTTTGGAGGGGACATTGTGGTTGAAGTGTTGGTCTTTTCTGGAGCTTCTCTCTCTCTCTCTCTCTCTCTCTCTTAAAGCGTGTGGTTGGAGCTTGCTCTCTTCATAAGGCGGGTTATATAGCTCTCTACCTTCTTCTATTATCGAACCTTAATTTGTGCTTGCATGCTATTGTTTTTGTTTATAAATGTGATATAAAGATGGTAGATGATTTTACCATGATCTAGGGTTTGTGACTTTGTAGTATTCTCATGTAGATTTCTCTCTTTCTTAAACCCTAATTTCATGAACTTGATTGTTAAGTGATGGTTGAGGTAATGTTCATTCATGCATCATGATCCTTGGCTTTATCATCATGCTATTATTCGGTCCTTGTGTTTTTCTTGAGGTTATGGATTGGTTTTCTTGAGGTTGAAGCTTTGTCCTCTCTCTCCTAGTTTGGTTTCTTGGTTGATCATGTTGGAGACAGGTTTTAGGGTTTTTATGTTCACCTTGAATGGAGTTTATCCCTCCATAATGGTGTTTAGTGTTTTGATGTTCACCATCTATTTTGATCATTTTATCCCTTTTTGGAATATGGTTAAGTGTGGTTGAGGTAACTTGATCATAATGGTCGCTACACCCCCTTTGACCCTACGACCGCTACATGTTTCATGGTTGTTGTGGTCGATACCCTTGGGTGTTGTTGTGGGTTTTACACTTTGTTGTGTTTCTCTTGGTCAACACATGGTTTCCTCTTTCCTTGCTATCCTCGGTCATCACACCATGGTGTTCATGCTTTTGGGTTGTCGCTTGAGTGTGTGTTTCAGTCAACATGGAAAGTGTGAGGGTGTTGTGGTTGCAACAACCCTAGCCCTAATGGGTTTGGTCTCTACAATGCTTCGGTTGCAACGCTATGTTGATTGTTTGGTCAAAACACTTGTTTTAGTTGGGCTTCGTTCGACTCACCTAGAGGTTCTTCGTTGGCAACAGGTATTTATGGTGATGGTCGCTACCCCTAGCTAATCATAACGGTCGCTATACATGTGAGTATCTCATATGGTCACTTTATATATATATATATATATATATATATATATATATATATATATATATATATATATATAGATAGATAGATAGATAGATAGATAGATAGATATATAACATAATAAGGTTGGTACACATGTACATGTGTGTGATGGTTAATACATAGTGTTGTTTGAAAGATAGTTTAATTAATCCTAATTATGTTTCTTAACCCTAATGTGTTCCAAGAAGATGGGAGATGGTGTACCTATAGGGAAATACGGCATTAGATAGGTGGCGGAAACAAAAAATTTACTGACATATTTCCCATTAACCAGCAGATTGTGTCAATAACTATGCAATGGAAAGGATGGTTTTACAAAGATATACCTAGTCCTGGAGCTAGTCTAGTGACAATAATCATCGTTGTAGATGCATACTTTGTCTTGCACGGTGTTTGTGTAGCTCCTAATTTCAGTGGGACTCATCTGACTACTTATCCATAGACATCAAGGCTTACACATCATCATCTACATCAGCTCCTCTCATCATGAATTGTTTGATGATGTCCTCCTTTTAAGCGAGGGGAAAAGGCCACCTCACCTCTAGAGAAGTCCACACAGACCAACTAGAACTATGGTTGTCCTTCTAGAACGAATAGGAAAGATTTGTTCATCCCGTTGGTGTACTAGTCACCATCCTGCTCTCCCACAACAATGATCCTCAGTTGTTTCTCTCTCGTAGCTATCCCTTCCTAGTCGGGTAGGACTTTCTTGGGTTCTCTTGGTTACCACAACAAAAGAGGATAATAATTGTCAGAGAAATTAATTCTCAATTGTCTGTGTTGATCTCTCAGAAACCCCCAGTACCCCTCTATTTATAGTAGAGGTCAGGGTCGGGGTCCCCAGTCTATGTAGGAGTTTGAAGGGAACGAAAGATCTCAAATTTTTATAACAATTCTGGAAACGTCACATCCTGTAACAACCGAAACAGCCATCTAGCAACCCAGAAGGTTGTGTGGTATGTGAGATGGTTGTTTGGCACTACGAGATGGTCGTTTTGCAATTTCCCAGTTTTGTACATATGTTGGCAATTCAATTCCACTTAGCACATAACATGATGTCAGCACCAATCCTTGATGCAATCGAGTTGCACCCCCAAAATTGTTTAATGCATACGATATGGGTGTCTTTCACCACTCAAGATGGGCATCTCGCACAAGAGACACGGGCTTCTCATAGGATGGTTCAAGCTGAATCCCAACCAATGCACAATATAATGAGTCTGACACTCCAAATGGTTGTCTCAACACTTGAATCGATCATTTGGCAATCCAGTCAGCTAATTTGTTGTGTGATTGAATAGCTAAACATTTTAGTAATCAATTCAATCATCATTCAATATTAAACTCCTCTTATAGATGAGCTCCTATGTGTGTGACTCTATAGGTCCCATATTATGTTGGTAGTGAATGTCCATAGAAACTTATGACATCACAAGCAATGAGAGGTTCCTAGTCACACATCATTGCTATCCAAGTAAATGGGAAGCTAGATAACAACTTCAACCTACATTCTATGTATGTTGTTATAGTATTTGTATAGTTCCTTTGTCACTGATATCCAGATTGAACTAGAGGCGTGGAACAATCATCTTCATTATTATTAAATCTTGTTTTTTGAACCAGAGTAGATTGTTTGAGATATTTGTAAGATCAATATCACATATTGACTCACATGTGTGTGGTCACACATTTCTCAGTCTCACTAATCAAGAGGCCTTAGATATCATTCTCCCTTAAGAGGGACACATTTCATCTCTATCACTCACAATCAATCCCCATGTGTCACAATCACCCGATCATCACCTTTATAACAACCCATTCTTTAGGATTGTATTTGATGATGTCAAAGCAGATCGAATGATGTGTGATGATTGCAGTGTTTTTAGGTCAAAGAACCACAAACACCACCATCACTATGAGAGCTGACTATGACTACCATAGTAATGGTTTTCATGTGTTACTCTAATTGTGGGTCTGTTTGATACACTGTTATCTAACATGTATTTTGTAGTTAGTTTGATGTCACCATATCATGACTAATGAGATTCTGTCATCAACCAACTCACACTCTGATCTTACGTGTCATTGTTCTCTATTTACCTTCCACAATAACAATCAATCAGGTACATAACAAGAATGCATATACTCTTAACATATGTATTATCTCATTATTTAGGTCATCAATCTGAAGACATATGTCAACGAGTAATGTCATTCCCTAGAAATTTATTATGTTATTTCATTATCTCAAAACTGAATAAACAAAATAAATTAGAAGCTTGCCTTTATTAATAATGAAATCATTTACAAGTTATGACATTACAATCATCATATGATTTGCTCTCTAGGCATACATACCAACAGACTCCTAGTTGCACTTAGAGTCAATTACCCAAGAATCTTATTCTATGTGACCTAACATGACGATCATGCTTCTATTGTGAAAGTGCTTTAGTCAAGGGATCAACAACATTGTTCTTAGTTGGTACTCTACAAATATTCACATCTCCTCGTTGTACAATCTCTCTTATGAGATGATATCGCCTTCGTATATGCTTTGAGCACTGATGCGATATGCGTTCCTTAGCTTGTGTAATAACTCCATTATTGTCATAATATATCTCAATTGTGTTGCTGATTCTTGGAATGACCCCAAGTTCTAAAATAAACTTTTTGATCCATACATCCTCCTTTTCTACATTCAATGCAGCAATATACTTAGCCTCTATTATAGAATCAACAACTATCTCTTTCTTGGAACTCTTTCAGCTTACAACTTTGTTGTTTAGGAAAAACACAAATCCTGATTGCAATTTGTAATCATCTTTGTTAGTCTGGAAGCTTGCATCTATGTAACCTACTACCACCAACTCTTCCTCTTCTCCGAAGACCAAGAATTAATCCATAGTCCTTCTCAAGTACTAGAGGTGTTCTTCACATCACTCTAGTGAGCATAATCTGGATCTAACTGATATCTACTTGTCATTCTCAAAGCATACGAGACATCTAGGTGGGTGTACAACATCGCATACATGATGGATCCAATGGTCAACACATATGAAATCACACTCATGTTCCCCCTTTCTTTAATAGAATGGGGACATTGACCTTTAGAGATGGTAACTCCATGTAACATGGGAAAGTTTCCTCCCTTTGAGTTCTCCATGCTAAATAGCTTCAACACTTTGTCAATGTATGTACTTTGACTTAGTCCAAGAATCATTCTTGATCTATCTCATAGATCTTGATTCCCAAGATGTAGGATGCTTCTCCCAAACCATTCATAGAGAATGCATTTCCAATCCATGTCTTTACATGTTATGATGTCAGGATGTCATTCCCCATTAATAGCATGTGATCTACATAGAATATGAGGAATACTACAACACTCCCACTAACCTTCTTGTACACACAAGGTTCATATCCTTTTTGAAAAAATACAAACTCTATGACTGTCTCATTAAAATGAAGATTCAAGGTTCGAGATGCTTGCTTCGATCAATAGATTGACCTTTTTTTATCTTACAAACTTTATTTGCAAACTTTGGATTTATAAAACCCTAAGGTTGTGTCATATACACATCCTCAAGAAGATTCTCATTAAGGAATGCAGTTTTAACATCCATTTACCAAATCTCATAGTCATGATAAGCTCCAATAGCAAGTATGATCCTGATGGACTTAACCATGGCCACTAGAGAAAAGGTTTCATCATAGTCAACACCTTGATCTTGTCTAAAACCCTTTGCAAACAATCTACCCTTATTGGTTTTTACTTTACCATCCATGTTGGTCTTCTTCTTGAAGACCCACTCGCACCCTGTGGGTTTTACCCCTTTAGGTGGATCCACCAAGGTCCATACCTGGTTGGCATACATGGATTCCCTCTCAAATCTCATGGCTTCAAGCCATTTATTATACTATGGTCCCTCAATAGCATCTTGGTAGGTAATTGTCTCACTATCTATGACCAATTCACTGTCTTCTTGAGTCACACGATATCCATATCTCTCAGGTTCAAGGTGTGTCCTATTATATCTATGAGGTTTCTGTGTTACTTGAGGAATTTGAGATTCCACGTCAACATGTGAGTCTATTTGTTCCTTCATGTACCTCCTCAGGTTCAATGTTTTCTTATAGGTTTCGAACCTCTTTGAGTTCTACTTTCCTCCCAATGATTCCCTTGAAAATAAATTCCTTTTCAAGAAATACAACTTTTCTGGCAACAATTATTTTGTTGTCATTTGTGTTATATAAATAGTATCCCCTTGTCTCTTTGGGATATCCAACAAAATAATATTTATCAGACTTAGGGTTAACCTTTTGAGTAAAGACTTTTCTAACATAAGCTTGACATCCCCAAATCTTCATAAAAGACGCATTGGGACATTTCCCATGCCATGTCTCATATAGTGTCTTTTGAACCGTCTTAGATGGTACTCAGTTTAGTGTAAACGTGGAAGTTTCAAGAGTATACCCCCAGAAGGAAGTTCGAAGATAAAAAAAACTCATCATTGATCGCACCATATCCAGCAATGTGTGATTCCTTCTTTATGACTCACCATTATGCAGTGGTGTTCCAGGTGGAGACCATTGTGATACAATACCACAAGCTCTCAGAAGGTCCTCAAACTCTTGGCTTAAGTATTCTCCATCTTTATTGGATTCAAGTTCCTTAATACTGTTTCCAAGTTGGTATTATACTTCATTCATAAACTCTCTAAACTTTTCAAGAGTTTATGACTTATGTTTCATGAAGTAAACATAACCATACCTACTGAAATCATCAATGAAGGTAGTGAAGTGTTGATAATTGCCTTTGACATTTGTTCTAAAAGGCCCACATACATCATTATGTATGAGTCTTAATAGATCACTAGCTATCTCACTGCTACTAGTGAATGGAGTCTTGGTCATCTTGCCCAACAAACAATATTCACATATTTCTATTGATTCAAAATCAAAAGAGTCCATATAAACATCTTAATGGAGTCTGGATATGTGTTTCTCATTTATGTGCCCTAGATGACAATGCCAAATGTATGTTTGGTTTGAGTCATTGAGTTTTTTTTCTTTTGGTATTTATGTTATATATGCTTGTCTCTAGGTCTATCAAGTATAGACCATAAGACATTGCGACACTGTCGTAAGAGATCCCATCTTTACTAATAGAACATCTACCATTCTTTATAAGAAAATTGAATCTGTTATTGTTCAAACAAGATACATATATGATGTTCCTATTAATGGAAGGTACATAATAGCAGTTCTCTAACTCTATTACAAGTCCACTTGGTAGAGATAACTCATAGGTTGCAACTACATTGGCCACAACTCTTACGCTATTTGCAACTTGTAGTTGTACCTCACCTTTCTCTAAAGGTCTACTTCTTTTTAGATCCTTCACATTTGAGAAAATGTGTGATCCACATCTGATATCTAATACCCATGATGAGTAAAACCTCAATAACATATATACCAGAAGTAGAGATCTTAATCCATTGCTTCATCTTCTTAGGTTCCCTTATCCTTCTCCTTGTTTTTAGTGAAAAATATTTGGACTTCAGCTTAGCCACAGATCACTTCGTGTCCTTCCCTTTGTCGTTGGACTCAACTACACTGATCATCATCACAGATTTTTCCATCTTCATTTGTGTTTTGACACTTATCGAAAGGTTAAGAAACTCTGACAGAGGTCTAGCCATGTTACTCAAGTGATAACAGTTGATATACTGTCTATATGATTTAGGAAAAAATTACAAAATCATGTACCTTAGAGACATTATACCTTTCATCCTTATCATGTTGTTTATGGAACTCATGGTTCATACAACCCATCATAAGGTTCTTGATGTTTACAACATCATTGGCATGCTTCAAAGAAGCATCCATGTTAGTCTTAGGAAAATATGGAGTGGATAGTGGCACTTGTGTTTCAGGATCAAGCAGAACACTTCTCAAGGTCCTGAATTAGTTATGGAAATAAATCTCATTTAATTCGTCTGATTTTGATGATTGAGTGTATTCCATTTGATTCTATAAGAGAAAATTTACATTTGTCAAAGACCATTTTTTATTTGATTTGATTTGAAAAGTCGATATTAATTAGGTCATTAATTAACTATCACTCCCACTATTTTATTCAAATTGATATCCCTCTATATCAAATATGAATATTACATCGTACAATATTCTAGTTGGCCAAGATCCTAATTTCATCAAAATCATGAGCCAGCTTGGGCTTTCACCCACAACTTGATTCTATCAGGTAGGCAACTTTTTCCATATGCATCACATACAACTCCTGATAGATGATATGCACAACTCTTTGTCATTGATCATCTTTATGCTTCTAGGAGCTTAATACAATTAAGATTACCTAGTTAAGCCTGACCTATAAGCCAACATGATAGACTATGCACCCTGCTAGGGTAGACTCACATATTTACCATCACACTTCTTCAAGATATACGGTGCATCATGTTATGGCATGTCCATGCTTAGTCGATCAAGTTTTTCATGTGTGTTTCTTATGGAAAGAATCTAAGACTTAATATTTTAATTGTGGGAGTTTATATAAATACATATACATTACCCAATCACCACATATATACTATGTATCTTATACATGCTATAACCCACAACGAAAACATGCAATAATAAAAAAGAGATGGTTATTTCCAACCTAATGTAATTCCTTGGAGCCACAAGTAATTACCACATTCTAGGTCTACATCATATGCAGAAAACTATTGATGATGAAGATCCATGCTTGCCAATCCAGGTTGACTGGTAAAACCTTTGAACCAATTGGCTCGCCTCTTGGTCGATCGGTTGGTCACCAACATTCAGTCCTCTATCTCCTCTAAATGAATGGTTGGTCATCACGTAGTCAATCGGTTGTCTCCTCAAAATAGTTGATACATTTGTTCCTTTGGTCTCCTAGTCAGCTTGCCAGCCAGTCATCTCAGTCCCACCAACTAGTCGACTCGAACCCTTCAGCCGATCATCTCGGCTCCTCCGTGCGGTCAGTTGGCGTCTTTCTTCTTCATAAAAAAAGGAAGTAAACTATCCTACTTTTGCATAACTATGAAGAAACATCGAGTTACATTCAAAGTGAGCAAAGGTAGAAGAGAATAATATTTTTACATTGGGAATATAAGAGAGAGACTAGGTTTTTAGATCGAGATAAATAGTATTAACCAAACACACAACCATGCACAAATAATAGGGGTCAGTAGCCATAACCATGCTACACAACCACCATCAAAACTCACTTTTAAGGTGATGCATGTAAATTACATATGTACCATATATATACATACACACACACACACACACACACACACACACACACATATATATATATATATATATATATATATATATATATATATATATATATATATATATATATTCATTTGGGTTATTATGTGGTGCTTAATCAAATGTGTACATCAACTAGTTTAAATATTTGCATTGTATGCAATAATTAAACTCTTTAAACCAAAATTCAATCATATTGATTATCCCAAGACATAATTAATTGATGTGGCTTTGATACCACTATAGGAAAATACAACATCAGATAGGAAGCGAAAACAAAAATTTGCTGACATCTTTCCCATTAATCAATAGATCGTGTCAGTAACTATGCAATGGAAAGGATGGTTTTATGAAGATATACCTGGTCCTGGAGCAAATCCAATGACAATCCTTATTGATGTAGATGTACACTCTATCTTGGACGGTGTCTGCACAACTTCTAGTTGTGTTGGGACTCGTCTGACTTCTCCCGTATGGATAATAGACTCAAACATTGTTGTTTGTAGTAGCTCCTCTCGTCATGGACTGTTGGCTGACTTTCTCCTCCTTAGTTACAGGAAAAGGCCACCTCACCTCTACAGAAGTTCACATGGACCAACTAGAACTTTTGTCGTCTTGCTAGAATGGACAGGAAGGGGTTGTCCATCTCATTGGTGTACTAGTCACCATCCTACTCTCCCACAACAATGATCTTCAACTATTTCTCTCCCGTATCTATCCCTCCCTAGTCATGTAGGACTTTCTTGGGCTTTCTTGGTTACCACAACCAGAGAGGACAACAATTTTAAGAGAAACTAATTGTCAATTGTAAATGTTATGCTCTGTGAAGCCCTCAATACCCCTCTATTTATAGTAGGGCCAGGGTCAGGGTCCCAGTCTATGCGGGAGTGGAATAGACTAGAAGATTTCAAATTTTCACAAAAATTATGAAAACTTCACAGTTTGTGACAGTCAAAATGGCGGTATGGCAACCCAGACGGTCATCTGGAACGCTAGATAGTCATCTCACAATTTCTCAATTTTGTACATATTTTGATAATTCAATTCCAATTAGTGTGTGACATGATGTCAACACCAATCCTTGATGCAATCGAATTGCACCCTTGAAATGGATGTTTGGTGCAGATAAGAAGGGTGCTTTGAACCACTCTAGACGGGCATCTTGCAAGTTAGGTCAGGCTGAATTCTAGCCAATGCACAATATAATCAACTTAACACTCCAAATAGTTGTCTCAACACTTGAACTGATCGTTTGGCAGTCCAGTCAACTGATATGTTGGGTGAATTGGATACCTAAACACTTTAGTGATCAATTCAATAATCATTAAAGATTAAACTCCTCTTCTAGATGAGTTCCTATGTGTGTGACCTTATAGGTCCCATATTACGTTGGTATTGAATGTCCATAACAACTTATGACATCACAAGTAATGAGTGGTGCCTAGTCACACATCATTGCTAGACAAGTAAATAGAAAGTTGGAGAACAACTTCAACCTACAATTTGTGTATGGTGTAATAATGTTTGTATAGTTCCTTTGTCATTGATATTCAAATTTAACTAGAGGCATGGAACACTCATCCTCATTATTATTCAATCTTGTTTCTTGAACAAAAGAAGACTGTCTGAGATATATGTAAGCTCAATATCACATATTGACTCACATGTGTATGTGTAACACCTGGGCCCACTACCCTAGGATCTAGTAAAGTTTCAGGAATGACGAATGGCCCCACAAACCACCACTAGCCTTAACTGCGTGTTTTTTTCTCACTCACGTGCAAGCTAGGGTCAACTTCCTGACTGGCCAACCATCCTAGTACTCCAAGTTGAGCACACTTAACTATGGAGTTCTTTAGTGACGGGATCCCAGAAAAGGAGGTTCACCTTGATGATATGGGTAGTCCAATCATTCCTTTTAAGATCATGTTATCTAAGGTCTCAAATCCTAGGACATTACATCTCCCCTACTTAGACTCTTGACATCCATGTAAAGGCTCAACTATTTGGCCTCATAATATTTCCCCATTTCAGTGAAGACCCAACATGGCCATGGACACCTAGCTCCCAATCACAGAATACCAACGCAAGGGTGGCTACATCACCATGGACATCCCTTTCCAGCTTACTTGGATCACACGACTCAAGACTGCCATGCCACATGCCCATCTCGACCCCACCTACTGGAGGGGTTATGGCTCTAATACCATTTGTAACACCTGTACCCACTACCCTAGGCTTTAGTAGAGTTTCAAGAAAGATGACTGGCCCCACAGACCACCACTAGCCTTAACTGTGCATTTTTTCCTCACTCACTCGCAAGTTGGGGTCAACTTCCCCACTAGTCACCCATCCTAGTACTATTCCAAATTGAGCATGCTTAACTATGGAGTTCTTTAGTAATGGGCTCCCAGAAAAGGAGTTTCACCTTAATGATATGGGTAGTCCCATCATTCCTTTTAAGATCATGTTATCCAAGGCCTCAAATCCTAGGACGTTACAGCATGGCTACACATTTCTCAGTCTTTCTAATCAAGAGGCCTTGGATATCATTATCTCTTAGGAGGGACAAATCTCATCTCTATCACTCACAGTCAATCCCCATACGTCACAGTCACTCAATCATCACCTTTATAACAACCCATGTTTCAGGATTGCGTTTGATGATGCCAAAGAATATAGAATGACATATGATGAGTGCAGTGATTTTAGGTCAAAGAACCACAAACACCACCATCACTATGAGAGTTGACTATGACTACCATAGTAATAGTTTCCATGTGTCAGACTCATGATGAGTGTGTTCGATACACTGTTCACTAACATGTATCTATGTGCTTTGTCTGATATCATTATATGATGACTAATGAGGTTCTGTCATCAACCAACTCCCACTTTGATCTTATATGTCATTGTTTTCTATTTACCTGTCACAATAACAACCGATCAGGGACGTAGCAAGAATGCATTTACTCTTAACATTCGTATGATCTCATTGTTCAAGTCCTCAATCTGAAAACATACAACATCGAGTAACATCATTCTCTAGACATGTATTATGTTATTGCATTATCTCTGAACTGAATAAATAGAATAAATTGGAAGCTTGTCTTTATTAATAAATAAATCATTTACAAGTTATGTCATTAAAATCATCATATGATTGCCTCTCGGGGAATACATACCAACACTACCTAGGGTTTAGTGGTTGAATGATAATATGAAACCCTAATCAGCTATGTGTGTGCAACCTTAGCCCTAATGATAAGGAATGTTGTACTTGTTGAGCTTGCATGGACAACTAGCCCGTAATTATATTTATCCCTCTCCTACCTGTATAATCCTAACCTTGGAGGTTGAATGTATGTCATATCTTGTGAATTCTATGGTGGTAATCATATGACATTGGGTGATGGCTATGAGCCTTGATGAGGCATGTTGAGATCATAATGATGTGATGGGTCATATAGCCTGGCAAAGGCTTAATGCCTAGTGAGAGGTTTATTCTCTAGTGAAGCGATGAATGATTGATAACCCATGACAATGTATTAATGTTGATGGCCTTGAATTGGTAGAGATATAAAGTGATTTTGTAACAAATGTGCACCTTCAACATTAAATATCTTTTCGAGTTGATTATCCCCTTATTTTGTAGAACTTGTTTAGGGTTTATACTTTGTAACTTGATTGATGCTAAATGATACTCAATTGGCCTAACTAATCAAGTGAAACCCTAATCATGTAGTTGCCCTGTGTCATAGATCCATCTTCAGTGTCAGTATTTTGTAGGATGGTGAAACGAGTATTCTCAAGGGAATGCCAGAGCACATACTATTGAGTATGCGAGGTGCAGTGACAACATGTCATTGACATCTTGATCCCAAGTATTTTGAGAACATATACAGTCAAGTATCAGTGATGAGTATGTGATATGATGGGATAGAGGAAAGTTGTGGTTGTACCTCACTGATTGGGTTATATACTCTATTTTCTAGCATCATGACATGTACCAAGGCTGACTAGGTGTTTTACAGGACTATAATTTTGACTATGAGTTACTTCCTGGAGATGACTATAGCTTTGGCTATAAGTTGTTGTCTTTGTAGTTTGACTATATGTCACTGTGGTGCAGACTCGAGCTGACCAAGCAGTATAGAAGAAGATCATGGAGTATGTCCCTTCCATTGATCTTGTATGGTACCGATTTCAACTTCATAGTGGTCAGTTGAATTTGTGTGGTATGACTCAAATTCTCGGGGATTAATGAAAGACATAATATAATTGTGTAGTATATTTTCTTAGGATCATGGAAAATAGAAGACGCAGCCCCATGTAGCTGAACAAAATTGTGGAAGCTAAGAAACAAATTCTACAGACAGCCAATGTGCAACAAACATGATATTTGTAGAAAGATCCCTTAACCCCAGATATGCAAACTGGGTAATGGAGATTCAAAACTTGTTAAAGGTTGGGTGGATGGTGCACTCTGAACGAAGAAAATCCAACTTAGTAGTGGACTTCCTAGACAAGTTTCACTTAAAAAACAAAACATGGGTTTTCACCTATGCGAGACCTCCTCAGGAAGTTCATCAATTGCTGAACATTGAATGTAATGGTAGTAGTACTACCACGTTTATTTTCCCACATCATTTATAATGCTTTCAAAAAAATTTGTGCACGAAGAGGGTGTGATGAATAGATAGCCTCCTCATTTTTCCAAAAAAAAAATATGCTTCACATTGAATGACCCCTTGTTGTATCTTTGTACTGATTTCTAGAATTATAATGCGGTAAGAGAAATCAACTGCTATACATGTTATTCATATTCCTTCTAAATTTATTAGACATTCTACTACTCAGTTGTAGCTACCTAAACTTCTTAGTCTATGATATTAATTATATACATATCGTTGTGTTGAATCTTCTTAAAATGGTTAATCTACTTTGTATTATCCACCTACGCTTATAATAGACGGTGGAGAGTTATATCTCTTGTTGGGACATTTGGTCTCACCTTGTGGGTTTCCACATCTTTTAGCTGGTCGGGCATGATGTGGTGAAGATTGTGCGGTTGAGGCTGAACAACAAGAGGAGTGACAGTTGTTGAAAGGTTGGACATGTTTCTAGTGTTTCGTAGTAGAGTCCTATGTGTCATCCATCTACTCTCAGGTCCTTGGGGATGTTTTTGTGATGTGTACATCCATATGTGGTTTTTGGCTTTATGTCGATGTTGTACAAATATGGCATGTATGTATATGCACATGTTAACATATGCAACAGGTTGTGTCCAGTGAGCCAGTGAACAATGTGATGTAATAATCTTTTGGTATGAGATATGTAATACAAGTGGATTTGGTGGACTCAGATGCATATGTTTCCACTTGATGTTGATATGTAATATCAATTTTAATGTACCTGGTTTTATGGTAATATGGTTGTTATAGATAATTTTGCACTTTGTTTTGAGTAATCTCACTTTATGGCTTGTCAGGGCGTCACAACTCTGGTGCTTAGACCAGAATTGGGAGGCATTATGGTAAGGATAATATTAGCAGTTTTTGCAAAAATTATTCCAAACTAAGGGATAATTTTACATCATTCTTAGGCGAAGTAGCCACCAAGAGAATGTCAACTAACACACAAAATGATCATGTTTCAATGGTATATTTGGCAGTCTTTCAATATAGGTTAAGATGGAAAGAGAACTTAAGATCATTAGAATGTTGAGACATTCTTGACAACGATAACCATTATTGTCTTGAAAACCTAAATGTTTTAAAAATGATGAAACTAACCATGCAAGATAATCACCAACCAACAATCTTTAAGACATGAAGCAAACTATTCTGAGAGTGTGAAGCAAGAAACATTTGATTGTGGAAGATAATGCTTCCCTTCTTTAGAAAATGAGTTTAGATGTGACTTACGTCCTCACTCAAGCATAACATGCATGAGATGGGATGTC
This sequence comes from Alisma plantago-aquatica, assembly GCA_963693085.1. Lineage (NCBI taxonomy): Eukaryota > Viridiplantae > Streptophyta > Magnoliopsida > Alismatales > Alismataceae > Alisma > Alisma plantago-aquatica. The sequence goes on from OY856409.1 coordinate 39,962,903, forward strand.
CTTTAATATCTCCATTGGGTGATGGCACTTGTGTGGGGTAACTAGATTTCTATAGATTTGGATATATTTCCTAAAACACCACGTGATTATTGTGATCATAATCAATCATTAGCGCTAGGAGAGAGGGAGTGTTCTCATGACCTTTTGGTGTCTATCATTATGTTGTTTCAATACTTTTACTAAGACATCCGCCTTATCAACTTATCCAACATGATTGTTGGTACTCATTCCATAGACACATTGGTTAGTAGGTGTGTGGAGGGAAAATATGCAAGTTTTAAATGTTCATTTTCAATCCCATGAAATAAATATATGGAAAGTAAATAAGATACATGAGACACTTAAGTAGATATGGAAATATATCCCAACTTTCCCAAAGCCAATCAATCACGTGAACACATAATGAAGAAAGAATCTTACTCGTGATGGAAGACTTCTCCTTTTGTTCTTTTTTGTTTTCAAAACAAATTACATAATCAAAAGAGGAATAAAAATAAACCATAAAAAGGAAGAAAAAAGGGTAACATATAGGAAATCCTAAAGAAAACAATGAAATAAGGGATATGAAAAGTGATATATATATATATATATAAATAGAGAGAGAGAGAGTCATGCTAGAATACACTCGAGTATATAGATCACATGAATACACTCAAGTGTGTTTGCATATCACAACTATTTTTTTTGCAAAATGTAAACCATTGATCTTCATTGTCATACTATAACTAGGCTACATACAAATTTTGAGCCAATTTGGATGAGTGTAAGTAACTCATTCATGGGCGAAAAAATCGACACGCAAAACTAATTTGATATTCATAATTTTTGTGGTCTTTATAACATGACCTATAAATGTCCAAATGTGCTCAAATTTTGTATATGAGCTATTCACAAGTTGTTTAAGAAGATCAATGGATTAGATTTTTGAAAAAAATATTGCATCATGAAAAACTACATGAGTGTATTCTACTCCAAATACACCCGAGTGTATTCTAGGGTGACTCTCTCTCTCTCTCTCTCTCTCTCTCTCTATATATATATATATATATATATATATATATATATATATATATATATATATATATATATATATATATATATGACACCATAATCAAAAACCAAATTGAAATAGGAAATTTGAGAAAGATAGAATGAGAAAACTTCCATTATCTCATGATTTCCCAATAGGGTCACAATACTACTTTACCCATGAGAGAAAGATATATGGATGATAATCTTGAAGGTCACTCTAAAACTCAAAGGAAATACAAAAGATAAGATAATTTGGAACAACCACCTCATTTTATGAGACAAATAAGGAAACATGTAGATATGCATTTAAATCCACACTGAACACCAAAAGACCACAGATGGATCTGCTCGAGGATGGATACGAGTGGATATCATGGTCAAGAGACAAGGATTAACAATCCTTTCAAGATTGGGGAAGGTGTTAGCAAACATGTCTTCTCTAAAATTTAAAATTCTACATTAAAATCTCAAGTTTGTGAGAAAGCATCGGGTTTGGGTTTTGTTAAGTAAAACAAAACAAGAAAATGTGATCGGGTTGGGGGAGTCTAGAGGGACTCAAAGTGACTCTGACTTTACATAATCATCCTCAAAGACTTTAATTTGTATTCATGGATCCCTATCGTCTTAGGATCTCTCGTGGTAGAGGTCCATCATGGGTGATTGAGATGATATGTTGAAAACTATGAGAGGAACAACTCGAGAAGAAATAGATATGAGAAAGATACAAATTCATCTAAGACATAAGGAAATAGAAATATTTACATGATAATGATCTAGTTGTGGAAATTATAAATTAAACAGTAACTATACTGGTAGGGTGACATCTAGTCCTACTAAGCATGGAAATGTTGTTGATGGTATATAAGAAATTGTTATCCATAATAAACAAGTTGATGATAAACAAGTTGAAAACTAGTTGAGAATTTAATAAATGAACAAGTCAATGATCGTGATAGATGATTAACAATGATTAGGTTATGTGGTCATGAGCCTTCTTACAGTTTATAGATTTTGTGTTGTCGTGCTAGAAGAAGGATCTTCTCGACACTTATTTCTAGCATCTAATTAAATAAGAGGAGATAGTATCTCTCTGGCTTCAAGAGAGTCAAAAGGGGCTCTTTGATATGGAGGGCATGAGGGGTGTATTTATAGGTATGGTTTGGAGTTGAGAGTTGAACTTTGAGAGATAAGTTTCATGAATGAATTCTCAACAGATCGGGAAAAAGAACCAAATATTAGGAAACCCTTTGTTCTATAAGGATCTCTACTACGATTGTGGGATTCTTCCATATGCACCCTAGATGAATTTTGAAGTACGTCGTGATGTCTTTGATCAAGAGAAAAAAAGGTTCTCCTTATATGAGTTTCTTACTTCATATAAGTTTATGATTATTTCTCATATAGGAATTGGTTTTTTTTATTTTAAGATAGTGTCTTTGAGGAATAAAAGTCAAAATTAAAAAGAGGAGAATAGGAATATGAAAAATTGAGAACCAAATATCCCATTTTTTCAAATGATATAGGATGGATTTGAATATTATCTTCATCACAATAATGGAAATGGTTTCTCAAGGATTCGAGGGGAGTTGAATTTTCAATTTGGATTGTGTGTGCTCATAGATAATGCAATCAGGAAATTTATTGAAAAGGGGTTCTTAGAATATTAATTAAAAGGAAAATTACACTTAATTCCATATAGAGGATTTTCTATCTAGTAAACCCTCAAAATTTGGTATCTAGATGAAATAAGTGGCTTAAATGTGAGGGAAAATATAATAATTGTGGAAAAAGTTGAAATTCATGGGATAAATTTATCATTAGCAGAAAATGGATCTTATCGTGATCATTGATGGAATGACAAAAAATAGATTGTCACACTTATATGGAAATAATGAAAAATGAAATTAGTTTTTTGTCATTTCTACCATTTCATATAAGTATCGTCTAGAGTTATATTATTGTTAGAAACATGAAACTTGATAGATGAATCACTTCAAAATTTGTTGTAAATGTCACATATAATTTACATGTCATCTTCCATATACTCTGGTTTTAATTGGAGATTAGATAGATATGCATTACAAATGACAATGCAAGAAACCAGAAAATGTGAATTAGAATGAAAGCAATAAGACTATTCAAGTCACTGCTATGTGTAGGTCAACACCAGACTTTCAAGTCAATTACAAAAAGATTAATATCTCAATATTTAATAGATATCAAACTACAAATATAGAAACCTAAGTTCTTTTAATTGCTATCCAACTTTACGTAACCCTAGAATGAGCTCTTATGATGTGAGGAGATATTTGAAAATAAATAAGAGAAAACAAATAAATGATCAAGAGCAAAAAAATATCTAATTTATCCGCTGAGGTATACATTTTTTAGTTGATTATTCTTCAGTTTTCTACCTAATCCAAGTAACAAATGAGCTAAATTTGTTGATCTTTATCCTCTCCTTGATCTAGTAGGGCTAAGCTACATATAGGAATAATGCACAGGTGATCACTAGAAGCAGAATTAGGATACTCCTACCAAGTTCAAGTTGGAATGTTTATATTCATGACCATGAGTAAGCATCTAACCTAAGGGGAGTGGAATTTTACAATGAAGTTTTACTTGATTGTGATCATAAGTCTTAAATTGAGATTTTCAATCATAGAAAAGGTTGAATAATTAAAGACTATGATTGAATTTAGCTTCAAGATAAATAAAAATACATTTCATGGCATTTTGAGAAGTTTGAACTAGGAAACACATGTACACTTGCTTTTGCCTGATATTCACAATAATGAACAAAATTAGGAAAAATCCTAATTAAATTGCTTGTTCATCTCTAGTTGTTATTCCATGGATGATATTAAAAACCTAAATCTCTTGTAGAAAACCATCCATATGTGTGACCTTGTTGGATAAATTGGACATTATGATAAATCCCTTTGTTTCGATGATGACAAACATTTCATTCTTGTTAATCTAACGTGCTACTTGAGTGTTGCAGGAATGAGGTGGATGACAAAGCTCTAGGGAATCTATATGCTTGAATGATTATAAATGTCATGAAATATAATCAATTGTAAACTTGTACAAATATATAATGTACAAGTACTTAGACTTCATGTAAATCAAGTGTTAGATCTTCCCTAGCTAAACACCACACTTAGATAGGTCATCCCCTTCAATAGTGTCACATATGCACACTCATACACACACTTAGTACCTTAGTTGAAACATTGAAACAGGGTCAATCTCGGTCGACAAACTCCTCGACCGAGACACTCTCGGTCGACAAACTCCTCGACCGAGAAAGACCCAAGTAGCCGTTAGACACAGCTGAAAAGGTAGTTGGCAGTTGGAGATGAACGTTGATCCAGAGATCCTGTCGGTCGACAAAACTTCGATAGAGTAGGTATCTCGGTCGACAATTGCTCGACCGAGATGGACTCTGACAGCAACTGCAGAATAAAGTAACTAGCCGTTACTAATGCAACTAACTTATACCTAACGGCTAGTTAAGCACTTAGAACCCCCTAGAAAGTGTCTAGAACGTCCTTAAGAACTTGTAGGTCATTCATGTAAATAGGACATGCCTTAGGACACCTAAATACACCTAAGATACACTTGTGATACACTTGAGCATACACTTACAATTGGCAATCTGTTTTGAGAAATTGAGCAACACTTGCATTGGCGATTCCTCTACTTGCTCTAATTTCGTGTCCTATAGGCTAGTATCTCCTATCCACTGCAATCACATTTCCATACACATTGGTTAGGAGATCTACACACTTGATATAGGCAAATCAAGCCTTGTGCTTCAAAGGTTAAGTTGTAATTTCCATTTTCCTTCTTGTTCCTTTTATTCTTTGTATTCTCCTTGCTACTCCTAGGGTTGGAGGCTACGGATTGGAGAAGGTTCTTCTCAGAGGAGAAGGTGGACTTCAAGCTACTTCAAGAAGGCTATTGCAACGGGAAGCTACTTCAAGAAGGATATTGCAACGGGAAGCTACTTCAGGAGGAAGGCTGCTTCAAGGTTGGTGCAATTACTTCTAGGTGAAGGCTGCTTCAAGGTTGGTGCAATTACTTCAAGGTGAAGGCTGCTTGAAGGGTTTAGGGAAAGAATTGTAATTTTATGTAAAGTCCTTGCGAGGTAATAAAATTAAATTCTTTCCAAATCCCGATTGGGTAAGCAACCGGGTAGTGGACTGACTACCTTAGTATTTGCTAAGGTAGGAACCACTCTAAATCCTTGTCCCCTTGTCCAATATTTTTGTGGTTGGTTGTTTGAGTTAAATAATTGATAAATTAATTTTAAAACCCTATTCACCCCTCCTCTAGTGTTTTTCAATTGGTATCAGAGCAGGCTTCAAGGAACCCTAACAAAGTCTTGAAGAATGGGTGACGGGGTGCTCAACAACCTTAACCTTAAAGGGACACTTGTTGCTAGGCCTCCAGCATTTGATGGAATAAACTACACATATTGGAAGAGAAGGATGCAGTTCTACTTCTAAGGCATCAGTTGGGACTTATGGAGGATGGTGTCAACCCCATACGAGCTTCCTCAAATGCAATATGCAGAGTGGGATGCAAATACGGTAAAGTCGGCTCAAATGAATGCCAAAGCTGTAAGCATTTTATATTGTTCAATTCCACTAGGAGAATTTAATAGAATATCAAACTGTGACACAACCTATGACATTTGGCATAGACTATCCATAACTTATGAAGGTATGGTTCAAGTTAAGAATTCTAAGATTAGTATGCTTAAACAGAAGTTTGAACACTTTCGTATGGATCCGAATGAATCCATAAGTGAAATGTTTGCAAAATTCTCTTCTATTGTTAATGGTTTGAATGCCTTAGGAAAAACTGTTCTTGAAGAAGATCAGGTATCAAAGGTACTTCGATCACTTCCTCCCAAATACAAGCCCAAGGTGACAGCCATTGAAGAAGCTAATGATCTCACTAAACTAAAAATGGAGCAACTCATTGGCAATCTAGAAGCTCATGAGGCAACTTTAGAAGAGGAAGAAAGAAGAGAACGTGAACGTCAACAAGCGAAAAAGAAGGACATTGCATTCAAAACAAGTGAAGATGATAGTGAAGAAGAAACTCTCATTATAAATGGTAAGCAATATAAAAGTTTTAAAACTAATAAAACTTCTAGTGTTTCTTCTTCCAGGTGCTTTGAATGTGGCAAAAAGGGACACATGAAAGGTGATTGTCCAAAACTCAAGAAAGGGAAGAAATCATCTCATAGAAAGAAAGAAAGAGCATATAAAGTTGCATGGGATGATTCAAGTGATGATAGTGATGATGGAAAAGAAGAAGTAGAATGCCTCATTGCTACAAAAAATGAAGAAGAAGAAGAGGTAAGTCTTTTTGAACTACCAAAAGAAGATCTAATTGCTAGTCTTCAAGATACTCATGAGAAATATATTGAGTACAAGAAGAAACTTCAGAAATCAAATAAAATAAATGATGATTTAAATGTTAAACTTCTTGCTCTTGCATCTGAAAATGAAGATCTCAAAAAGGAAAATAAAGATTATGATCTTAAGTTAAATTCTGTAGAAGCTGATTGCAACCTTCTTTCCTTAGAAAAGCTAAACTTGCAAACTCAAGTAAATGATCTTCAGAAACAACCTATTCTATGTTCACACTTAGATTATGATGAGGTTGTCAAAGAAAGAAACTCTCTAGTATCTGATTTAGATCAAGCAAAGAAAAATATAACCAAGAAGATGGATGATATTGCTAAGTTACAAAGAAATATTAATGAGTTAAGAGGAAATGACATGCTTGAAAATATTCTGAAAATTTCCTCTAGTTATAATGGAAGAAGAGGATTAGGATATGATCCAAAGAGAAATAAATCCAAAAGAGCTAAATCATCCAAGACTAAGATTATGTTTGTACCTAGGAACACAATTCCTAGGAAGAGAAATGAAGTTGAATCTATTAGTTGTCATTATTGCATGCGTCTTGGACATTATTCATTTTCATGCCCATATAAGAAAAAGAATGATGATTTAGCTTGGATTCCTAAAACTTAGAAGCTTAAATTTAACTAGTTGAGATTTGACCTAAACTGATTCTTGATATACAAATGTCATATCTTAACACAATCGAGCTCTAACTTGCATAATCTTATTTTACTTAGAATCAATAAATAGTTCTGAAAACAATACAGAAACTTGATCGGTCGAGAAATCTTCGACCGAACAGTCAGTCAGTCGAGAAATCTTCGACCGAACAGGTCACTGATTTCATTCTGTTGTAAAATTGCTGAATTTTTTGTAATTGATCAAATTGCTATCTATTTGTGGTTAATGATTGTTTGTACATGCAAAACAAAGTATAAATTCTGGAAATCATCCTTGAAAACTTATATGAGATTAACTTGGTTTATTCTCTAAATGATTTAAGTTAAAACTGAGAATTATGAATCATGTTGATTTAAGTCAAATTACTGCCTTCATGGTCTATTCTAAGTATTCTTTGATTTATTCACATAGAAACCATATGTTGAATTTCATGTTGTTACTGTTTTATCATTACATCATGGATATGCTTTCAACATTTCATTATTCAACTTTCTATATATAAAGTTGATGCTTGTTGCATGAATAATGATTATTGCATGAATGACCCTTGATGATACATAGGCAAGCAAAACGATTTGTTGGTGATATGTTGTTTTAATGCTTGCAACACACAAGATAAAAAATTTCAATTGGTATCTTTAAAGACTTGAGATATTAATCGTGTTTTCATTTTTAAGAATCTTACGAGGGTACAAGAAGAAATGGAATTTTATATTTATGTACCTACAGCAAAGTTTATATAAATATTCTAGGAAAATCAAGGACGAATGTTTTCATATTGAGTATCATTTAAAATGCTTCAAATTGATATCTAATCAAATTACATGCAGATATTATACTTCATATATGAGTGTTCAATTTGGAAATCTGCAAATTTGCCTCTTGGTTGAAATGAAATTTGACCAAGGGGCGCTTTGGTCGAAGTCAAGGTCGACCTAAAATAAGCTTTGACAAAATGCTTATTTGGACATCATTTTATTGTACTTAATCTTAGTATACTTTTGATAAAGGTCAAAATCAAAAATCATTTGTGACCTTAGAAGCTTTAAATTGCTTTAATGGTAATATTAAGGGGGAGCTCATAAAAACAAATTTGATTATTTGATTAAGAAGCTTACAAAAACATTGTAAACATCATTTGGAGCTTGTTACGACCTTAGTATTTTTACTCTTGGTTATGAAGAAATCTATGAATTTCATAAAAATGATATATCTTATTCTTAAAAGAACTCTCTAAACAAATTAGGGCTTAACATCCCTTGCATTTGGTTGAAGACATTTTTATGTACTCTAAGTTTAAGGGAATCTCATATCATTTTCAGGGCTTAACATCCCTTGTAAAATGGGTGAGAAATCAATACATATGGCATGAACCTAACATAATCTCATATCATTTCAAGGCTTAACATCCTTTGCAAATGATTGAGAAACAAATTGTGGCTAAATTAGACAAAAATGATATTAAATCCATGTTCCTAATAGAATATCTATTTAAGGGGGAGCATAGTATAAAATTAAGGGGGAGAAGAAATATAAAATATTCAACCTGGATATCTTTTTGAAATGACAAAGGGGGAGAAAGAATATAAAATCAAAAATATAAATGAGTTTCATAACATCTTGGTGGCCAACACTCACTTGAAAAACAAGAATTGCTACAAAAGGTAATCTTCAGGTATGAAACTCACATGCTTTATATTTCCTTATTTCATATTTAGGAAATGTTTGTCATCTTCAAAAAGGGGGAGATTGTTGGATAAATTGGACATTATGATAAATCCCTTTGTTTCGATGATGACAAACATTTCATTCTTGTTTATCTAACGTGCTACTTGAGTGTTGCAGGAATGAGGTGGATGACAAAGCTCTAGGGAATCTATATGCTTGAATGATTGTAAGGGTGCGGTAATTCGAGGCGGTATTGTAATTCGCTGCAGTACTTGGACTACCGCACTTGTAAAGTCATTGTTTGGGTAGAGGAATGGGATTTATGAAATTTAGCAGTTGGAATGCGGTATTTCCCTCACCTCACATTCAGCGAACTTCACAAAATCCGCCAATATCGGCAAACTTTGTAAATCATAGACCGAGGGTTGCAACCCCGATCGCCCCCAACTCCCGACTTCGTCACCCCCGACTCCCACCTCGTCGTCTTCTCCCCCGCATCCTTCCGCCTACCATGGCTCATCCTTCAACCGCCACTACAACCAGTACCACGCGATCTTCGTCGCTTCTCCCTTGCACCCAATCCTCTCTGGGGTCGCTAGGGTTTTAACCCTAACCTCTTCTCCTTCCCCATCTTCTCCTTTCCCCGTCATATCCTCCTTCCCCGATGAGGATCTGCTCACGATTGAAGTCGTCACTGCTCGCGATTGAAGTCGTCAGGTGGCTGCTCGCGTTGCTGCGGTGTTTGCTGGGCTCGCTGGGAGTCGTGATCCGACTACTGTTCTAGGGTTTGGCGCATCTCCCTCTTCCTCACGGAGCAGGTTAGTTCTCTACCTTTCTTGTTCCTTCTCTAACCTCGTCTTCACCGATTTTGCCCAATTTCACCCCATTTTGCTTCCAGCCCTAGATCTGTGTGCTAGGGTTCCTCCGATTTCGCCTGATACGCGGGCCGCGCCACCCAATTCCTTCCACCTTCTCTTCCGTTCCTTTCTCCTGGAATTTAAGATGAGCACTCGAGCACAGAAGCAGTGAATTGAAGACGAGACGGGCGGCATCCGCATCGCTTTCCCCAACCACTCGCCACCTGATTTCTCCATCGCCGCCTGCGTGACTGCCGACGAAGTAAGCAATGCCGACGGTCTCTAGCTGTATACGGCTGGGCTGACGCGTTCGACTGTTCCCTTCTTCGTCCTCCGACTCCTTCCTATTTAAAATCACTTTCCCCCACACATTCCTTCGTTTTCTGGTTTTTTCCTGTCGCTACCGCAGTTCGCTGGATCTTGCGGTCCCGCCTCTGGTTTCTTCCGGGCGTTGCCTGCTTCCTCAGCGGCCTTGGCCCGCCACCGTCACACCACTCAAATGCAGTTACCCCGCTGGATCTCTACCGCTCCATCACCACCACCGCTACGAGGATCTCGCCATTCCTTCTCCGGTGATAGAATTAGAAACGGACAAAATAAATATTAATTAAACTCCTGTTAATGTGCTTCACTGGCCGTTGTTTGTTCCTACGACACAAACGAAGCACTTGTTTCCCTTCATTATCTTTCCTCCTGTCTTTCTCCATCATCTTCCCAGTTTTAATGACACCTCAAACTAGGCGCGACGGAGACATTCCCTGTTTCCGCTTTCCCTTAATGGGCTTGCCCACTCTGCTACATCGTCTACCCGCCTGCTTTCCATTTTGGTGAAATCCGACGCCTCGTCATGTTGCTGCGACTTCTGCAACTACGGCTCGAGGCGTGAGAGGTGTGGCTGCAGAAACAGCTCGGAGTCCGCTCTACTTCACCTTCCTTCTTCCTGAATCATGCAGCGACACCTGCAGCTACAATAGCTTCTTCCTGATGTGGGTTAATGGTGGTGTTGTGGGTTGATGGTGGTGTTTGGTGGTGAGTGAAGAGAACCCAAGCAGCTGCTGCATGGACTGAGAATCCAAGCTGCTGCTACATGGACTGCTGCTGCCCGTTTCTGATTAGCCCGTTTTCTATTTTGTTGGTGTTTTGTTAGGGATTTATCTCAAGTTGTTGCATCATGAAATTTTCTGTTAAGAGGTTGTAGTCTATGTTTAGACATGGTAGAATGTGTGATGTTATTTTGTGCAATTATGTAGTATGTTTGGAATGGTTAGGGGTTAAACGTCGTGTGCTATTTCACTCTTTTGATGTGGCTGTTGTATTCGAATTTGTAGTTGATTCGTGTGGTGATAGTGATGTGGTTGATCACATGACATTTTGTACTTTGTGTAAAATTGTATGTTTGATTACACAGTTGAATGGTTAAAATTCGAGAATGATCATGTCACAATTTGCATATCGTCTGGGAAAATCATTGGTGCAAAGGTTGATATGTATGTTCAGATTGCGCACATTATCAATTGGGTTGTGTACCTTGTAATTATATTAATACAGATATGTATAATTTTTTTGTGGTTAAATTCACATCAACATAAAATATGAATACAGATGCCTCGTGTATTAATATGGATGGCTTGTAAACAATACAGTTGTATGTTTTTGTTGAATTCAAATCAACGTGAAATATGGATATGGATGCCTCGTGCCATGTAGCAGGTTAAATATATAATTATGTATTGATTTTATGAAAAAATAAAAAATGCTGCATTTCAAATACATAATTACCAAACAACGTAATCTGGAATGTCAGTAATCATAATTACTGCATTTCTGAATAACCACTCAGCCAAACAATGTAATTAAGAATCTCGGGATTTATAACTTAGGTAATCAAAATCCCCTAACTTGTTGATTACTGCAGCAGTCACAAATGGGGCGCCCAAACGCAACCTAAATGTCATGAAATGTAATCAATTGTAAACTTGTACAAATATATAATGTACAAGTACTTAGACTTCATGTAAATCAAGCGTTAGATCTTCCCTAGCTAAACACCACACTTAGATAGGTCATCCCCTTCAATAGTGTCACATATGCACACTCATACACACACTTAGTACCTTAGTTGAAACATTGAAACAGGGTCAATCTCGGTCGACAAACTCCTCGACCGAGACACTCTCGGTCGACAAACTCCTCGACCGAGAAAGACCCAAGTAGCCGTTAGACACAGCTGACAAGGTAGTTGGCAGTTGGAGATGAACGTTGATCCAGAGAGCCTGTCGGTCGACAAAAATTCGACCGAGTAGGTATCTTGGTCGAAAATTGCTCGACCGAGATGGACTCTGACAGCAACTGCAGAATAAAGTAACTAGCCATTACTAATGCAACTAACTTATACCTAACGGCTAGTTAAGCACTTAGAACTCCCTAGAAAGTGTCTAGAACGTCCTTAAGCACTTGTAGGTCATTACTATAAATAGGACATGCCTTAGGACACCTAAATACACCTAAGCTACACTTGTGATACACTTGAGCATACACTTACAATTGGCAATCTGTTTTGAGAAATTGAGTAACACTTGCATTGGCGATTCCTCTAATTGCTCTAATTTCGTGTCCTATAGGCTAGTATCTCCTATCCACTGCAATCACATTTCCATACACATTGGTTAGGAGATCTACACGCTTGATATAGGCAAATCAAGCCTTGTGCTTCAAAGGTTAAGTTGTAATTTCCATTTTCCTTCTTGTTCCTTTTATTCTTTGTATTCTCCTTGCTACTCCTAGGGTTGGAGGCTGCGGATTGGAGAAGGTTCTTCTCAGAGGAGAAGGTGGACTTCAAGCTACTTCAAGAAGGCTATTGCAACGGGAAGCTACTTCAAGAAGGATATTGTAACGGGAAGCTACTTCAGGAGGAAGGCTGCTTCAAGGTTGGTGCAATTACTTCTAGGTGAAGGATGCTTCAAGGTTGGTGCAATTACTTCAAGGTGAAGGCTGCTTGAAGGGTTTAGGGAAAGAATTGTAATTTTATGTAAAGTCCTTGCGAGGTAATAAAATTAAATTCTTTCCAAATCCCGGTTGGGTAAGCAACCGGGTAGTGGACTGACTACCTTAGTATTTGCTAAGGTAGGAACCACTCTAAATCCTTGTCCCCTTGTCCAATATTTTTGTGGTTGGTTGTTTGAGTTAAATAATTGATAAATTAATTTTAAAACCCTATTCACCCCTCCTCTAGTATTTTTCAATTGGTATCAGAGCAGACTTCAAGGAACCCTAACAAAGTCTTGAAGAATGGGTGACGGGGTGCTCAATAACCTTAACCTTGAAGGGACACTTGTTGCTAGGCCTCCAGCGTTTGATGGAACAAACTACACATATTGGAAGAGAAGGATGCAGTTCTACTTCCAAGGCATCAGTTGGGACTTATGGAGGATGGTGTCAACCCCATACGAGCTTCCTCAAATGCAATATGCAGAGTGGGATGCAAATATGGTAAAGTCGGCTCAAATGAATGCCAAAGCTGTAAGCATTTTATATTGTTCAATTTCAGTAGGAGAATTTAATAGAATATCAAACTGTGACACAGCCTATGAAATTTGGCATAGACTATCCATAACTTATGAAGGTACCGTTCAAGTTAAGAATTCTAAGATTAGTATGCTTAAACAGAAGTTTGAACACTTTCGTATGGATCCGAATGAATCCATTAGTGAAATGTTTGCAAAATTCTCTTCTATTGTTAATGGTTTGAATGCCTTAGGAAAAATTGTTCTTGAAGAAGATCAGGTATCAAAGGTACTTCGATCACTTCCTCCCAAATACAAGCCCAAGGTGACAGCCATTGAAGAAGCTAATGATCTCACTAAACTAAAAATGGAGCAACTCATTGGCAATCTAGAAGCTCATGAGACAACTTTAGAAGAGGAAGAAAGAAGAGAACGTGAACGTCAACAAGCGAAAAAGAAGGACATTGCATTCAAAGCATCAACAAAGGACAATCATGACACAAGTGAAGATGATAGTGAAGCAGAAACTCTCATTATAAATGGTAAGCAATATAAAAGTTTTAAAACTAATAAAACTTCTAGTGTTTCTTCTTCTAGGTGCTTTGAATGTGGCAAAAAGGGACACATGAAAGGTGATTGTCCAAAACTCAAGAAAAGGAAGAAATCATCTCATAGAAAGAAAGAAAGAGCATATAAAGCTGTATGGGATGATTCAAGTGATGATAGTGATGATGGAAAAGAAGAAGTAGAATGCCTCATTGCTACAAAAAATGAAGAAGAAGAAGAGGTAAGTCTTTTTGATCTACCAAAAGAAGATCTAATTGCTAGTCTTCAAGATACTCATGAGAAATATATTGAGTACAAGAAGAAACTTAAGAAATCAAATAAAATAAATGATGATTTAAATGTTAAACTTCTTGCTCTTGCATCTGAAAATGAAGATCTCAAAAAGGAAAATAAAGATTATGATCTTAAGTTAAAATCTGTAGAAGCTGATTGCAACCTTCTTTCCTTAGAAAAGCTAAACTTGCAAACTCAAGTAAATGATCTTCAGAAACAACCTGTTTTATGTTCACACTTAGATTACGATGAGGTTGTCAAAGAAAGAAACTCTCTAGTATCTGATTTAGATCAAGCAAAGAAAGATATAACCAAGAAGATGGATGATATTGCTAAGTTATAAAGAAATATAAATGAGTTAAGAGGAAATGACATGCTTGAAAATATTCTGAAAATTTCCTCTAGTTATAATGGAAGAAGAGGATTAGGATATGATCCAAAGAGAAATAAATCCAAAAGAGCTAAATCATCCAAGACTAAGATTATGTTTGTACCTAGGAACACAATTCCTAGGAAGAGAAATGAAGTTGACTCTATTAGTTGTCATTATTGCATGTGTCTTGGACATTATTCATTTTCATGCCCATATAAGAAAAAGAATGATGATTTAGCTTGGATTCCTAAAACTTAGAAGCTTAAATTTAACTAGTTGATATTTGACCTAAACTGATTCTTGATATACAAATGTCATATCTCAACACAATCGAGATCTAACTTGCATAATCTTATTTTACTTAGAATCAATAAATAGTTCTGAAAACAATACAGAAACTTGATCAGTCGAGAAATCTTCGACCGAACAGTCAGTCGGTCGAGAAATCTTCGACCGAACAGGTCACTGATTTCAGTCTGTTGTAAAATTGCTGAATTTTTTGTAATTGATCAAATTGCTATCTATTTGTGGTTAATGACTGTTTGTACATGCAAAACAAAGTATAAATTCTGGAAATCATCCTTGAAAACTTATATGAGATTAATTTGATTTATTCTCTAAATGATTTAAGTTAAAACTGAAAATTATGAATCATGTTGATTTAAGTCAAATTACTGCCTTCATGGTCTATTCTAAGTATTCTTTGATTTATTCACATAGAAACCATATGTTGAATTTCATGTTGTTACTGTTTTATCATTACATCATGGATATGCTTTCAACATTTCATTATTCAACTTTCTATATATAAAGTTGATGCTTGTTGCATGAATAATGATTATTGCATGAATGACCCTTGATGATACATAGGCAAGCAAAACAATTTGTTTGTGATATGTTGTTTTAATGCTTGCAACACACAAGATAAAAATTTCTCAATTGGTATCTTTAAAGACTTGAGATATTAATCGTGTTTTCATTTTTAAGAATCTTATGAGGGTACAAGAAGAAATGGAATTTGATATTTATGTACCTACAGCAAAGTTTATATAAATATTCTAGGAAAATCAAGGATGAATGTTTTCATATTGAGTATCATTTAAAATGCTTCAAATTGATATCTAATCAAATTACATGTAGATATTATACTTCATATATGAGTGTTCAATTTGGAAAACTGCAAATTTGCCTCTTGGTTGAAATGAAATTTGACCAAGGGGCGCTTTGGTCGAAGTCAAGGTCGACCTAAAATAAGATTTGACAAAATGCTTATTTGGACATCATTTTATTGTACTTAATCTTAGTATACTTTTGATCAAGGTCAAAATCAAAAATCATTTGTGACCTTAGAAGCTTTAAATTGTTTTAATGGTAAGATTAAGGGGGAGCTCATAAAAACAAATTTGATTATTTGATTAAGAAGCTTACAAAAACATTGTAAACATCATTTGGAGCTTGTTACGACCTTAGTATTTTTACTCTTGGTTATGAAGAAATCTATGAATTTCATAAAAATGATATATCTTATTCTTAAAAGAACTCTCTAAACAAATCAGGGCTTAACATCCCTTGCATTTGGTTGGAGACATTTTTATGTACTCTAAGCTTAAGGGAATCTCATATCATTTTCAGGGCTTAACATCCCTTGTAAAATGGGTGAGAAATCAATACATATGGCATGAACCTAACAGAATCTCATATCAATTCAAGGCTTAACATCCTTTGCAAATGATTGAGAAACAAATTGTGGCTAAATTAGACAAAAATGATATTAAATCCATGTTCCTAATAGAATATCTATTTAAGGGGGAGCATAGTATAAAATTAAGGGGGAGAAGAAATATAAAATATTCAACCTGGATATCTTTTTGAAATGACAAAGGGGGAGAAAGAATATAAAATCAAAAATATAAATGAGTTTCATAACATCTTGGTGGCCAGCACTCACTTGAAAAACAAGAATTTCTACAAAAGGTAATCTTCAGGTATGAAACTCACATGCTTTATATTTCCTTATTTCATATTTAGGAAATGTTTGTCATCTTCAAAAAGGGGGAGATTGTTGGATAAATTAGACATTATGATAAATCCCTTTGTTTCGATGATGACAAACATTTCATTCTTGTTTATCTAACGTGCTACTTGAGTGTTGCAGGAATGAGGTGGATGACAAATCTGTAGGGAATCTATATGCTTGAATGATTGTAAATGTCATGAAATGTAATCAATTGTAAACTTGTACAAATATATAATGTACAAGTACTTAGACTTCATGTAAATCAAGCGTTAGATCTTCCCTAGCTAAACACCACACTTAGATAGGTCATCCCCTTCAATAGTGTCACATATGCACACTCATACACACACTTAGTACCTTAGTTGAAACATTGAAACAGGGTCAATCTCGGTCGAAAAACTCCTCGATCGAGACACTCTCGGTCGACAAACTCCTCGACCGAGAAAGACCCAAGTAGCCGTTAGACACAGCTGACAAGGTAGTTGGAAGTTGGAGATGAACGTTGATCCAGAGAGCCTGTCGGTTGACAAAACTTCGACCGAGTAGGTATCTCGGTTGACAATTGCTCGACCGAGATGGACTCTAACAGCAACTGTAGAATAAAGTAACTAGCCGTTACTAATGCAACTAACTTATACCTAATGGCTAGTTAAGCACTTAGAACCCCCTAGAAAGTGTCTAGAACGTCCTTAAGAACTTGTAGGTCATTACTATAAATAGGACATGCCTTAGGACACCTAAATACACCTAATCTACACTTGTGATACACTTGAGCATACACTTACAATTGGCAATCTGTTTTGAGAAATTGAGCAACACTTGCATTGGTGATTCCTCTACTTGCTCTAATTTCATGTCCTATAGGCTAGTATCTCCTATCCACTGCAATCACATTTCCATACACATTGGTTAGGAGATCTACATGCTTGATATAGGTAAATCAAGCCTTGTGCTTCAAAGGTTAAGTTGTAATTTCCATTTTCCTTCTTGTTCCTTTTATTCTTTGTATTCTCCTTGCTACTCCTAGGGTTGGAGGCTGCGGATTGGAGAAGGTTCTTCTCAGAGGAGAAGGTGGACTTCAAGCTACTTCAAGAAGGCTATTGCAACGGGAAGCTACTTCAAGAAGGATATTGCAACGGGAAGCTACTTCAGGAGGAAGGTTGCTTCAAGGTTGGTGCAATTACTTCTAGGTGAAGGCTGCTTCAAGGTTGGTGCAATTACTTCAAGGTGAAGGCTGCTTGAAGGGTTTAGGGAAAGAATTGTAATTTTATGTAAAGTCCTTGCGAGGTAATAAAATTAAATTCTTTCCAAATCCCGGTTGGGTAAGCAACCGGGTAGTGGACTGACTACCTTAGTATTTGCTAAGGTAGGAACCACTCTAAATCCTTGTCCCCTTGTCCAATATTTTTGTGGTTGGTTGTTTGAGTTAAATAATTGATAAATTAATTTTAAAACCCTATTCACCCCTCCTCTAGTGTTTTTCAATTGGTATCAGAGCAGGCTTCAAGGAACCCTAACAAAGTCTTGAAGAATGGCTGACGGGGTGCTCAACAACCTTAACCTTGAAGGGACACTTGTTGCTAGGCCTCCAGCGTTTGATGGAACAAACTACACATATTGGAAGAGAAGGATGCAGTTCTACTTCCAAGGCATCAGTTGGGACTTATGGAGGATGGTGTCAACCCCATACGAGCTTCCTCAAACGCAATATGCAGAGTGGGATGCAAATACGGTAAAGTCGGCTCAAATGAATGCCAAAGCTTTAAGCATTTTATATTGTTCAATTTCAGTAGGAGAATTTAAGAATATCAAACCGTGACACAGCCTATGACATTTGGCATAGAATATCCATAACTTATGAAGGTACAGTTCAAGTTAATAATTCTAAGATTAGTATGCTTAAACAGAAGTTTGAACACTTTCGTATGGATCCGAATGAATCCATTAGTGAAATGTTTGCAAAATTCTCTTCTATTGTTAATGGTTTGAATGCCTTAGGAAAAATTGTTCTTGAAGAAGATCAGGTATCAAAGGTACTTCGATCACTTCCTCCCAAATACAAGCCCAAGGTGACAGCCATTGAAGAAGCTAATGATCTCACTAAACTAAAAATGGAGCAACTCATTGGCAATCTAGAAGCTCATGAGGCAACTTTAGAAGAGGAAGAAAGAAGAGAACGTGAACGTCAACAAGGGAAAAAGAAGGACATTGCATTCAAAGCATCAACCAAGGACAATCATGACACAAGTGAAGATGATAGTGAAGAAGAAACTCTCATTATAAATGGTAAGCAATATAAAAGTTTTAAAACTAATAAAACTTCTAGTGTTTCTTCTTCCAGGTGCTTTGAATGTGGCAAAAAGGGACACATGAAAGGTGATTGTCCAAAACTCAAGAAAGGGAAGAAATCATCTCATAGAAAGAAAGAAAGAAAGAAAGAGCATATAAAGCTGCATGGGATGATTCAAGTGATGATAGTGATGATGGAAAAGATGAAGTAGAATGCCTCATTGCTACAACAAATGAAGAAGAAGAAGAGGTAAGTCTTTTTGATCTACCAAAAGAAGATCTAATTGCTAGTCTTCAAGATACTCATGAGAAATATATTGAGTACAAGAAGAAACTTAAGAAATCAAATAAAATAAATGATGATTTAAATGTTAAACTTCTTGCATCTGAAAATGAAGATCTCAAAAAGGCAAATAAAGATTATGATCTTAAGTTAAAATCTGTAGAAGCTAATTGCAACCTTCTTTCCTTAGAAAAGCTAAACTTGCAAACTCAAGTAAATGATCTTCAGAAACAACCTGTTCTATGTTCACACTTAGATTATGATGAGGTTGTCAAAGAAAGAAACTCTCTAGTATCTGATTTAGATCAAGCAAAGAAAGATATAACCAAGAAGATGGATGATATTGCTAAGTTACAAAGAAATATAAATGAGTTAAGAGGAAATGACATGCTTGAAAATATTCTGAAAATTTCCTCTAGTTATAGTAGAAGAAGAGGATTAGGATATGATCCAAAGAGAAATAAATCCAAAAGAGCTAAATCATCCAAGACTAAGATTATGTTTGTACCTAGGAACACAATTCCTAGGAAGAGAAATGAAGTTGACTCTATTCGTTGTCATTATTGCATGCGTCTTGGACATTATTCATTTTCATGCCCATATAAGAAAAAGAATGATGATTTATCTTGGATTCCTAAAACTTAGAAGCTTAAATTTAACTAGTTGAGATTTGACCTAAACTAATTCTTGATATACAAATGTCATATCTCAACACAATTGAGCTCTAACTTGCATAATCTTATTTTACTTAGAATCAATAAATAGTTCTGAAAACAATACAGAAACTTGATCGGTCGAGAAATCTTCGACCGAACAGTCAGTCGGTCGAGAAATCTTCGACCGAACAGGTTACTGATTTCAGTCTGTTGTAAAATTGCTGAATTTTTTGTAATTGATCAAATTGCTATCTATTTGTGGTTAATGACTGTTTGTACATGCAAAACAAAGTATAAATTCTGGAAATCATCCTTGAAAACTTATATGAGATTTATTTGATTTATTCTCTAAATGATTTAAGTTAAAACTGAAAATTATGAATCATGTTGATTTAAATCAAATTACTGCCTTCATGGTCTATTCTAAGTATTCTTTGATTTATTCACATAGAAACCATATGTTGAATTTCATGTCGTTACTGTTTTATCATTACATCATGGATATGCTTTCAACATTTCATTATTCAACTTTCTATATATAAAGTTGATGCTTGTTGCATGAATAATGATTATTGCATGAATGACCCTTGATGATATTATATAAAGAAATTGACTTCTTAGACTGAAATTCTTAAAAAGTTGTGCCAAATTTTAAATTCCCTAGTTGCACCTTCAATCCATAGCTATGTTTTTTAAACATCTTACTACAAAAAACATGGTCTTAGGCTTCGACTCCAATGTCGCATGGGCATTGTTTTGAGCATGCTTACACATCCACATGTGTTTTTATTTGGCTAGATCAGTTTGAATTATGTAGGAATCAGATATCAATGTGTCAAAAATATGTTAGGTGTCAAAATGTGTCTTTGAATATTTTTCATATGTTCCATCCAAAGAAACATGGCTCCTCATTGGTGCTCCTATTCCTCCTCATCCTATGATCTCCTAATGGAAAGTAAGAGCAAGTAACAACATCAACATTATTGTGTCTCATAGAACTAACAGGATCCCGCTTGGAAACATATATGAACAAGTATACATATTCCATAAACTTAGATGACACACAAAGCCATTACATTAGATTGAAACATGTTATTTCTCGAGTGATACCCTCCATCTTCATCATCTTTCCAGGGGTCTCATTACATACAGTGAAAAATTTCCAAAAATATACTACTATATTATTTGTTCAATATAAATTTCCCGGCAAAACTGAAGAGATCCAAAAGTAGTTCATTGATCTTAGATCAAATTGTTGTAGAATCTCACCAGAATAAATTCTTGCCTGACATGTCGTATTCTTTTTGTAAAATATCTTCCCATTTAGTAAAAAGATGTGTGATCTTTTAGGTCTTCCTTGATAATTGACCAAGTAAAGCGGTAGAATATGACCAACGCCCTTAACCAAGGCTGAAATCATGTGCTCCATTTCCTGCAGCGATGGAAATATTATCATCTGATTACTTATCTTTACTTCTGATTTGGCATGACACCAAGGGATCCACTACTAAAGAAGAGTGGCAAGAATTTAAAAAATATAAAGTCGGGGAATTTCCATACCAAGGCTAGAGCCATGCGCCCCATTTCCTCCTCTTAAGGAATTAGTTTCCTCACGTTACTATCATCACTTGTGATTGGGAATGAAATCTAGGTATCAACTCTTAGGAAATGAAGTTGGAAAAAGAATTAATGTGACCATGATTCATGCCAAACATAAAACTTTATGGTGCATTTCCTCCTCTCCTGGACAATCAGCTGATTAGGGATCGACTTTCAGATCAGAGTATCAAGTAACAAAAAAGGAAATAAAAGAGAAGAGGTCTTTGAGCTAGAGATTTGATGTCGTTTTCCGTAAACAATAAATAAGAGGTAGTAAGTAGGCTAGAGAAAAGTTTACTGCCGGGTTGGCTTCATAATTCATGGAAACAAAGTTGAAAAGCGCCAAATTCTTCAACAACTTCCTATAATAATAACGCCGTCTGTGGGAATCGAACCCACGACCACATGGTTAAAAGCCATGCGCTCTACCAGCTGAGCTAAGACGGCACATGCGTCCTGTGAATCGCTGGTAGAGCTAAGACGGCATATGCGTTCGGTGAATCGCATTTTTTTTATTAAACTTATTTTGGCGAGTGTCATGACACACCGTCGGACAGTCGCTATCGTCCACCGAAACCCGGGTTATCAGTTGAGTGGTGGGGCGACGACGGCGCCACGCCTTCCGATAAAACGGCCGGTGACGAGGAGATAATCAGGTGGGCTTATTTTTTCTGCGTGCGAGATTTTCTTTGGACGAAGGCACCCCCCCTTCCGATAATGGACCGGCGACTGGCTAGTGGTCACACGGAGGAGATGGAGAGAATCCCTCCAATGTCTATCTATTTTTGTCTCTATTTTTCCGCCATCCCCACTCCCAGACCAGCGGTCCCGCGGAAAGCGATACGACAAGGGGAGGAGGGGATGGACAGAATGGAAATTTCAATTGTCTAGAATCAACGATAACATCGTGCAAAACAAGATATCTAGCAGACTAGTATGTTGTACTGCGAATGTACGTAACACAGCACGTTTGGCATATTCGTTTATGACTCAGTTGCCTGACTTATTACGGTTCTGGTAAAGGAGAGCCAAAGAAACACCCACTGGAACTTTACTGCTTTGAATTTACAACAGAATCACGCTGCCGTTTCTCTCGTTTGACTGGAGTCAAAGCAACCTCTTAACTCCCCAAACAGCCCAGTCAACGTCATAAGATGAAATCAGACACAGATCGTGTAGCTAGGATTCATGCTTTCTGTTTCTAGTGATCATCAGTAAAAAAGAAGGATAAAAATGTCATCAACTTCTTATGTATTTGGGGGATCTTTAATCATATTTTTGTATTGAGAATCGATTTTTCTCAAATCAATTTTAATTGGGACTCAGTGTTTTGAATAGTAACTTACTTCGATTTCAGCATCTTCTAGGCTGTCAAATTGAGAGTTTTTCATTCAAATACTTCTGTCTACCTCCCTCTTTCCTTGAACTTCTAGGTTGATGGGGCATTCTTGATCTTAAACTCTACTCATTCGTCCTTTCCACAGTTGATTGTACCATTTGTGAGAATATAATGGGAATTTTCAGTTGTCCAGAATCAACTATGCATCGTGATAAACAAGATATCTAGCAGACTAGTATACTGTACTGGGACGTACGCAACACAACACGTTTGGCATCTTCCTTGATGACTCAGTTAGTTGACTCATTACGGTTATAGCAGAACCAAAGAAACATTAGCTGGAGTTTTTACTCCGAATTTACAACAGAACCTCATTGTGTCGTTTCTCTTGTTTGAGGGGAGTCAAAGCAACCTCTCTCTCCAAACAGCCCAGTCAAAAGTCTTAAAAGAGGAAATCGGAGAGACAGAGCTTGTGGTCAGGAATCATACTTTTTAGTGATACATCAGTAGCCACCAACCAGTTGTTTGCCTCTTTTCCTGATCCAACAGATTTTCAAATTTACATGTCTCATAATACCTGAATCAAGAAAGGAGGCATATAAAATTGTTCATATGGACAAGGCTCAACCATACAACTCCATGAGATTGTTTTTCTTCTCCCTTTTCTGGTGACTTTTCAAGGGCATCCGGCTGTTTCTTGTCCGGAATCAACTATACATAGTCATAAACAAGATATCTAGCAGACTTGTATACTATACTGGAACGTATGTAACACAACACGTTTGGCATCTTCCTTGATGACTCAGTGACCTGACTCATTATGGTTTAAGTAGAACCAAAGAAACACTCACTGGAATTTTTGCTCTGAATTTACAGAGGAACCAGTGTGTGTCGTTTCTCTCCTTTGAGAAGAGTCAAAGCAAACTCTCTCTCCAAACTGCCAAGTCAAAGTCGTAAAAGAGGATATCAGAGAGAGAGCTTGTGACTAGGAATCATACTTTTTAGTGATACATCAGTGGCCAACAAACAGTTGTATGCCTCTTCTCCTGATCCAAAAGATTTCAAAATTTACACGTTTCACAATACCCGAATTAAGGAGGCGGATCCAAAAGATTTCAAAATTTACACGTTTCACAATACCCGAATTAAGGAGGCGGCATATAATTTTGTTCATCTGGACAAGTCTCAACCATACGGCTCCATGAGATAGTTTTTCTTTTTCCTTTTCTGGTGACTTTTCAAGGGCTTCCAGCTTTTCCTTGTGTGGGGGAATATAGACGGAAGAAAAACTGCCAAATGGAGAGTATCAGACGACAGGAGGCATGCGAACCTGGTCACATGACACAGATAACCTCTCTAACTAGCGAATATTTGTGATAAGATAAATACCCCAGCTAGCTCTGTTTTGTTAACTATACTACCTGACACCAATTAAATGTCAACATATTAGATGATTCTAAAATCACATATGTGAACTATAGGGGGCCTGTTTGGTTTGGGATCCCATCCGGATTTCAACTTATCTTCTTGTGCCACATCAACACGATCCAGTCTGGGTTGGCGAGAGGGGTGTTTGGTTGAACATTCTGAAACGGCCCCGCTTCGGGTTCCGTTGTCCTGATGTCCGGATTAAGTCAGTCTTGCTAGCATCAGGTTTTCGGGAACCCAGTCTGGATTTCACTCTGTCTTTTGTGTATCAGTCCTTCTAGCATCAAGTTTTCGGGAACCCAGTCTGGATTTCGTTCTGTCTTTTGTGTATTTTGTTTTATATGCCAGACTGAAAAATATGAGTTACGAGGTCAGTCCAATTTAATGATGGAATTGGTTTGCCAAACAAAAACATGATTGACTCTAGTCCGGATAATCTCGATATATGGACAAACCCGGTCTAATCCTAGATTTTCGTAATCTTCATCTTGAACCAAAAGGGCTAGAACTCCGATAGGAGAGATAAAGACAAATTCTTGGATCAGCATCGGATAGACGGTTAGAGTTATATTGTATCTCCGTTAATAGTTTAGTCCATCACTCTACTTCTTAATGACTCCCTAGCATGCCTCATTGCAATCACTTGTCATCATTTCCTTGCAACTTCATAATCAATTATGATTATTCAGGATGAAAGGATAGTCTGCTTAACTATTAAAAAGCCTGGTTCCCGTTTGTGTTGGAAAATTTCTGCAGTCTCTAGAGTTTCTATCCATTAACGGTTGAATTGGCTTCACAAGGCTTGCTTACTCGTCACTTACTAGAGTCAGTGATGTCACAAAGGAGCCTATTGAAAACAGCTGCACCGACTTAGAATCGGACAATCCTTTTCGTCATTGTAACAATTAAACAGCAAAACCATCCACAAACAGGAGAATTGAGAGCCGGTGGTTCGACCGGTTTGTTCTTTGCGGCATAATTCTAGGTTCGGCTGGACTTCACACATTTCTCAACAGCTAGCCTCTTTGGAATTATATATTCACGTTAGTGGCGTTTCTATTGATGTAAAGGTGAGGAGGGGCCTATGTAGCATTACAAATACGTACACCATAGAATATTCTTTGATGTATATATAAGGCTTTAGTTTGACTTTGTGTTATAATCCTGCTAACTTGTCTCATATAAATCTTTCACAATAAGGTCAGATATTGATTATTCGTTGAAGAGGAAAACATTAACATGTGAAATCACAGTAAAAACGTACTTTTTACTGATAGTCCAATGGGAAAAAGATAAAGACAAATTCTTCAATCGGCGTCAGATTGGTTATTGGTGTTAGATTAACTCCCTCAGTTGCTAGTTTAGTCCATTACTCCATAGCATGTACCCATCTACTTCTTAAAAACTCCGTACATGCATCATTCTCATCACTTCCCTAATCGTAACTTTCAATTATCCTTTTATGATTATTTAGGATGAATGGGTCGTTTGCTTGATTGTTGTAAAGTTTCGTTGCCATTCGGATTGGAAAATGTCTGCAATTTAGAGTTCTAGAGATTCAACCCTAGAGTTAATGATGTCACAAGGAGCCAATGGAAAATAGCTACTAATCTTCGAATGGATAAACCTTTTTGTTACATATAGGATAGAAATTGATTAAATTTTAGGCACACAATTAATGTGACCGAGTGAGTTTTTCATATTATTTCCTCTCTCTTAAAGTTTTGTTTCTCAAATTGTTGAAAAAAATGTTCTCAAATACCTCCCTAACTAAATTGAATAGAAAGGAGGCACAAATTTCAAAATAATGCAAACCCTAGTGTCATATGAAGGTGAATTATAGGTATTAATGTATTTAGTCAATAACTATGATCAGTATCCAAATTTCAATCCCAATTTTATACCACAACTACATCGTGACATTATAAGACTACAACTAAAATTTCATTGCAATTAGATTCAACAATTAGGAGCTTGACTTGATGGGTATGTTCCAACTCTCCACTAGAAGGCTCAATTTAAGAAGACCTAGAAGAGGACATGTATTGATTTTGAGATGTGGTTTCATCCTTGATTTTTAGCAATAGATGATTTCATGCATTGAGTAGGTTTGTGAACCATTAGGGTCTCACTATAATGTTTGTTCTTAATCAGTCCTACTTCCTATGATTCTACTTTGAACCTTTAGCTTCAGGGTGCAAAGGGGGACGCATTGAGACACTTTGTAGATTAAGTGGATTTTTTAATTTATTTTGATGATCTTTTTTCATTTCTACCATGATTTTTCTTCATTTTGAATTTTTTCATCACAATTTTGAGTTTTTTCATTTAATATTTTTTTCTTTTCTGTTTTTATTTTTTTTAACTAAAAATATTTAGATAGATGCTTCATGGTCTCCAAGTGCTTTAGGGCTTGCAGCAATTGTGTGTCTTGGTGATCTTTAGTAGAGATCTGGAATGAGTGGAGACTCAATAAACTCTATGACCGCATTTGCCGATGTGTTCCTGCTATGGTCTGACTCAAGTAGGATTTTAATCAATCTTGTGTCTGGATATGGATCCTCGATGACAAGCTTTGGAGTGACTCATCTATTAGGTTGTCCACTTGGACAAAACTTATGTCATTAGTTTTTTAATATAGTGCTTGAGGGCTATACACAAATCTATTTTGTGCCCCATGTTTCAATAGAAATCATAGTGGGAATTCAAATTCTAGCTCTTTAGCAATGCACTAGGAGGCTTCCTTATGGCTGGAAACTCTACAAGGTGCTTAACCAATGGGAGAACATTGTTGAGGGAGATCCCTAAGAGTGTGAACCTTCTCTTGGGTTTCCACATTGGTATATCCTCTTTGACAACAGTGGGAGAATTAGTCACTTCTAAAAGTGTATTCCCTTTCATCACACTTTGGCAACCAAGATTTATTATCTTCTGGTGGTGACCTACAAAGGTGTTGGTTTTTACTTTCTTGACCTCTAGATCTCCCAGTTTATGTAGGATTTCTCTCATATTGTGTCAACAAGATGTCATAAATTTGAGTGAATTGTGACTGTCAATGTTGTAACTAATCATGGATGAGGTGGTACCTATATGGTCATGCAACTAGAGTATAATTCCTATGTGGTGGTTGAGGGTGCATTATAGGATTGACTGCACAAGACTTCTTCTTCTGTGTTGGAATTGTAGTCATGTGAACTTTATGGCTTTTGGCCTT
This sequence comes from Alisma plantago-aquatica, assembly GCA_963693085.1. Taxonomy (NCBI): domain Eukaryota; kingdom Viridiplantae; phylum Streptophyta; class Magnoliopsida; order Alismatales; family Alismataceae; genus Alisma; species Alisma plantago-aquatica. The sequence continues at coordinate 39,990,111 of OY856409.1, forward strand.
CTACCTTAATAAAAAATGACTTTTTATTGTTCATTGGATTCTTCTATCTGATCGTATACTTGGTTATTTTGTGGAGTGATTGTGTGCGTCGTAGATGTCTCCTTGTACTTATGTTTATATGTAACATCCTTGTGTTGGTATACCCTTAATCGGGGTTGTCTAAGATGGTGTAGTCATTTCTCCTATAAGTTTTGTGGTAATGATAGTTGTGCATGTCTTAAAAAGGGGAACACCAATATATGTGGCTTTGATTGACTGATGCTACATTTAACTAAATGCTTGTCCTCAGACTCAAGTGCCTATGTGACCTATGATTCTTCAACCCATTGTGACTCCTAAATGGATCATCTGTCAACCTGAGTCTTTAGATCAACATGAAAGTCTTCAACTAGTATCTTCATCACCTCACTAGTGTTGGACTATTCATTGGTGCTCACCATTACAAAATCTCTCTCCAAAACTATTGTTAAGATTTCTTCTACGTGACACCTTTTTGACGTAATCCTCTATGTTGAATGTATAATGATGGTTGTTAGGATTGGGAGGCCAATTGGGAATCTTCCTCTTATGCAACTAGGAGTTCAAAAGGGAGAGAAACATGATTGTGAGCAAAGTTGTTACGTTAGGCAAGAGGCTTCAATAGATGGCATTCATGTTTTTTTGTGTCCCCAGCATACCCAATAGTGTCCAATAGAACCTATCCCTTGCGTGGAAGAGAGTTCCTAATGTTGAAATATGAAAGTTCCCCCTTTATGCGGAAAGGGATCATTCATACATCAATGTAAATTATTGGATATGATGATATGAATAGGGAAACATGCCTCTAGGTTAAGTGAAATGGAAATATTTTTACATCCTATCATGATATATGTCCAGTAGTACCATTATTAACAAATGCATATTATGAGTGTTGGCTATAAAGGGGAGTCGGGTTGGTGTCTAGGGACAAGGTGGCCCACATGGAGCTAGAAATGTGGTTGGAGATTGATGTGTGAGGTTTCTCTCTCAGTATTGGATATGTTATGAAAGGAGCACTCACAAGGAAATGGGTATTTAAGGACAAGGTGTATTACCCAAGGTATGGCTAAATTTGGGTGTAATGGGTGTGTGCAATTTATCTCTCCTTAGGAGAGATTTTATTAGAGAAATTTTCACAAGGAGAAGGATATATCCAGGGACAAGGTGGTTTAATCTGGGCCAGAGACTTTATCTAGATTTGGGTGCAATTGGTGTATGTGATTCATCTCTCCTCAAATGAGATTTTATAAGAGAAACATTCATAAGGAAAAGGATATCTAGGGACAAGGGGACCCTCTCGGAGCCAGATACTATGGCTTAATAGGGGTGTGTGAGATTCCTCTCTCCTTAGGGAATATTTTATGAGAGTAATACTCACAAGATAAAGGATATCCATGGACAATGTGACCCTATCGGGGCCAGAGATTGCGGTTGGATATGGGTGTGTGAGAATTCTCACTCCTAGGGATAGATTTTGTAGAGAAATACTCACAACAAAAAGGATATCCAGGGACAAGGTGGCCCTCTTGGGGCCAAAGATTGTGGCTAGATACGGGTGTGTGAGATTCCTCTCTCCTTAGGGGAGATCTATTGGGGAAAATACTCACAAGGAAAATAGATATCCAGGAACAAGGTGACCTACTCGGGGACGTAGAGTATGACTGGATAGGGGTGTGTGAGATTCCCCTCTCCTTGAGGAGGTTTTATGAGAGAAATGTTCATAAGGTAAAGGGGAAATCTAAGGACAAGGTGACCCTTTCCAGGCTAGAGACTATGGTTGGATATGGGTGTGTGAGATTCTTATCTCCATAGGGTAGATTTTATGAAAGAAATATTCACAACGTAAAGGGGATATACATGGATAAGGGTGACCCTCTTGAGGCCAGAGACTATGGTTGGATATGGATATGTAAGATTTCTATATCCCCTTGGGAGAATTTATGAGAGAAATACTCACAAGGAAGAGGGTATCTAGGGACAAGGTGATCCTTTTGGGGCTAGAAACTATGGTTTGATATGATTGTATGGATTCCTTTCTCCTCAGGGGAAATTTTATGAGAGAAATACTCACAAAGAAAAGGATATCCACAGACAAGATGACCTACTCGACCTAGAGACTGTGGCTGGATAACTGAGTTTCCTCTCTCCTTAGAGGAATTTTATGAGAGAAATATTCACAAGGAAAAGAGTATTTAGGGACAAGGTGGCCCAATCGGGGCCATAGATTGTGGTTGGATATGGTTGTGTGTGTTTCCTATCTCCATAGGGGACTTCTTATGAGAGGAACACTCACAAGGATAAGGGGTATCCTAGGACAAGGTGACCTATCTAGGCCACAGGTTGTGACTGGATACAAGTGTGGGAGATTCCTCTCTCCTTAGAAGAGATTTCATGAGAAGAATACTCATAAGGGAAAGGGTATCTAGGGACGAGGTTATCCTTTTTAGGTGTTGAGATTTATAGAAGGGAAAGGATTTCAACTCATTGATCACCTACAAGTATACATGAGTCAATGTAGTCGAGTGTCGGACACAAGGAGCTAGGCTAGCTAGGCGCAAATATGTTAACTTTCATTAATCTAAATCGAGTTATAAAAGCTTGATTGATTGACACTAAAAGTGGAAACACAAGAAAAAGACTTAAACAAAGGTGTTGATTAAATGATTACAAACTTGAGCATTGGATTTCGCTACCATTACCATCATATCACATGAACATACGAAACAAAGATCACTATTTAACAAGCAAGGAGGTTGTCATCGTCATGCATCTCCTAATGCCATGAGATGGTTCTCAACTTCACATAATGCTCCCGCGTCTATGTTTAGTGTCGAACAAAACCAAAACCCTCAATAATCTCTAGCCACTCCCGTGGTCAATAGAATATTGCCATAGATCCTACTCCATACTCCCTAATGCATTCTTCTGAAGCACAAGGCAAGCATAAAACATGTATAAGAGGTGTCCAACCAAGCATACAAGCAAGAAAACACCATAGGAATCCATGGAAGAAAGCAAATTAAACAACAATAAGCATAAATTTTGAGTTCACATGAATAATAACATGGGATCTACTCTCCCATGCTCAAGAAAAGAGCTCTACTCATCCATAGTGAAGATATGCAGATACATGACAGTAATGTTAGAGTTTTGCATGCTTAAGAGAAGGAAAAAGATAGACAAACCATAGATGCGGGCTAAGAGGAGAGAACTCCAACTAAAGGATGAAGTTCCACCCCTTGGGACTGCTCCAACTCAGACAAACTTCCCTCCCGGAAAGCTTGAATGAAAGGGTAGCTCTGCTGCACCTTTGGAGTAGAAAATGGAGAAGAAATGAAGTAGAATGGAGGTTCTCTTCCAAGAAACCACCTTCTTCCACCCCCAAAATCGCATTCCTCAACTCTGGAACTTCTCTTGGGTGTAAAACACTTTAAAAATGACCGAGCATGACCGCCTATTGGATTCCAATTCACTTTTAAAATGAGAGGCGATCCTTTTTATTTTTGTAGAAACTGATAACGACACGACGTTTCTGTAGAAGGACATGCCATGCCATGTCATTTGGTCTTACTCAGTATTGTCGCTGCATTGAGCTACACGATGTGTCATAAATAGACACGTCGTGTCTCTACTTCCTGGAGGTAAATCAAGTGAAGGGCACATGGCGTGTTTGAATAAATGCACGCCGTGTGCATTGGCAGAAAGGTGCAGACGGTCTTCATGTACCAAGAACACACCATGTCCTCTAAGGAACGCGATGTGTCACCACTCCCTTGGCTCTGGGATAGAAGCTGCTTGAAATGCACACGCTGTGTATTTATTAACACACGACGTATTCTTTGTTCCGTGGGACTGCCTGTAAAGGAACATGCCATGTCTTGTGTTGTTTCTTTAGGAAATGGATTTGGATCAACTGCAAAACGTGGAGAAGTCCCATTAAGGGAGTCGGGCTATCTCCAATTTGACCTTTTTAATACATATCTGCAATCAACATCTTGTGATAAGAAATGAAACTAAAAAGTGTGACAAAATGAATATGAATAGAGGCTAAATGGGGACAGAATGAGATGAAATTGTGTGATAATGTGCAGAAAGTCAATATAAAACATACACAACAAATCCCCCTAAGCATGAACTGTTGCTTGTCCTCAAGTAGAAATAACATAGAATTACACACATGAAAGAATTTTCATGCTCATACATAGATTAACTGAAAGAAAGATGTGCAAGGTTCAACCAACAATGATCAACAAGTTTATACTCATAGCCATCAACTCAACTTAAACATCAATGAAAGAGATTCTTAAGTTTCACAAGGGTGGTCTCAATTTAATGAATGAATCAACTCAACAACACTAAAAAAAATTGGATAACCAAGACAAACAACTAGTGGATGCACAACACTATTTCTCAGCTATTAAGGATACAAATGATGAAATCTTATTTAACATTAACAAAATTAGTTATACTCTCCTTCTTTCCCAAAAATGATATGACAATGGATTATGGGTTTTGGCACTCAGCTGCTAATGTAGGCTTATGCACATGTGGAGTGTCGGTTGGGATATTTTACCCTCTTTTAAGACATACCACCTAACCATCATGGCCAGACCAGACCTACACTAGGCTAGCATGATATGTGGGCGGTAAAGCTATCTTTTATGGGGTAAGAGGGTGAAGTGAGATAAAAGAGATTTTAAAATTATTCCATAACATAGGAGAGTCAACTAAATAGCAGCATTAGCTAGATTTCATTCATTTGTTTTGAAATATTTTCACTGAAAGAATGGTTGAAAACACACTGAGAGCTTGGAAAGGGTATTTCGTATTCCAAATGATGTCGTAAAGTTAATTTACTCACAAAAATTAAAACCATTACATGTTTTAAACAATCAATGATGAAAAAGGTGAGTGTTCAAGCTACAAGCATAAACCCAAAATTAAGCACATGTTGGAGGCCAAATGATTTCAACTAATCTATGCATGCTCTTTACAATTCCTTCAAATGACTGATTAAGGTACAAGAGGACAAGATGGTTCAAACTTGGTAGGTAATTAGTTCATTACATCAAGATAGCCTCACATCATACTAGATTTTTCCTCAAAGTGAAAGAAAAACAAAGAACAAACATGAAAGCAGAACATACATGACTTGACAAACAACATGAAAAACAATAAAAAGTAAACTGAATTATTGGCCGATTGCATCCCCCCTAAGCTTAAAATTTATAGTGTCCTCACTACATCAATCAAACCTATGGAGGAAGCAACTGGGTACCTATCCTGGGGCGGGTGCATCAGTGGGATGGGCTAGGGCCCATATGACCAAAAGGGAAGAGCTGGCTGACAAGATCATCGTCTTTTGGAATATCAACCCGCATGGGCTATGGAACAAAGTCAGGCTGCGGGGGAGGAATATGCTGGTGCTGCTATGGCATGGAGTAGTGGCCTTAAGAAAGGTGCCAACTATCCATGCGGTGAACCATATCATTTATAGTAGAAAATTGTTGACCCATCATGTCCAGGTGGTCGTCCATGTGGTCAAACCGCTGCTGCACATAGCCATATAGATGCCTGACATCAGACATGGCCCATGAGTACTCCGTCTGTGTGCCTGTGGAGCGAGGTGGTAGAGAAGTAGGGGGTGTCTCAGTAGCATCAGGAGCTCTAGCTACATCAACTTCTTCAGGGGTGTTTAGAATGACTTTCCAGTTATCTTTATTCTCTAATGTAATATGCTCTAGATCTGGAATGTCAATGTACTGATCTTTATCAAAGAATTGCCTAAAGTTGGTATCACTGTTGGCAACCCTTGAGATCAAGCCTACAGAAAGGAGATATTGAATGTCCACCAGGTTTCTGCCTGGTGCAGCCTCGAGACTTGTCAGATCAACGTCCAAATTATGGGCCATCAAAGTGATCAAACCCCCACACATTAAGCCCCCAGATTCTCTCTTCTTCATTTTCTTGATGTCAAGGAACCTGGTGAGAATATAGTAGCCTGCATTGATCTTGTGGCCATACACCATTCCCTACTAAAAGAACAAGTCTTGCTTGCCACAGACACCTTGGGTATCTTTTCTTGCAAAAAACCATGTACTAAGAAGGCGGTGCACATATTAGAATATGGGGTTGTGAATAGGGGACACCCTAGCTTTCTTGGCATCATGATGTTCCTCATCAGAAATCTCAAACCAAAATTCATCGCTATCAAAAGCTGGTGGAAAAATTATTGCCCCTCGTAATGGAAATCCAAGACCTCATAGAAGCTTTGATGAGCCTTAAACGTGGGTCCAAGAATGGAATCATGTCTAGGTTATCAAAGTTTATAAATTTATAATACTCGAATTTTTAAGACACCTGGAACTAGCACAAGGTCGAAGTAGTTCGGGGTTGAACACATGGATAGGAAGAACGACACTTCAGAACTTGAGTTTCACTTATCTAAGCACATCAAAAGGGGGTGCAAGAAAAGGGGGCATTGTAACATGAACTAAACATAAGGAAACAAACAAAGACCCTATCTCCAAAAGGAGTTACAAGAAAGATTTAAGTTTTGGGGTTTAGAGATTTTTATAGGGGTTTGTATATCAGAAGCCAAGAGAATACAACTATCGTCGAGATAAGGCACGAAGGAAGAAAACTTAGGCATAACAAGCGATTGCGGGAAGCTTCCAACATACTCTTCTCTCAAAGAGGATGCCTCTAACTATGTACCAACTCCCTCTTTCAAGGGTGGTGGCCATAGATTAGAGTGGTAAGGTAAATCGAAGCAACCCTGATCCTGGGTACTCTCATACACCCAGATCAGACCAAACTCTAGAGTTGTGGCAACCCTCTCTCAAGGGTGTCAAAATGGGAAACATGATTCGATAGCTAGTCAAAAGCGAAATCTAAAAGAAAAGAATAGAGTTCAGATGATATAAAGAAATCATCCAACAAAAAGGAGCCATATACATAACAATATGAGGTAAACTCCATAGATTCCAATAAGTTTAAAGAGAGCAAAAGGTTTAGTTACAATGCATAGGGAAATGAAAGTATAATGCAGTAAAAAGGGAAAGATAAGTATCAATCTCCTTGATTTAGGAGGTCGATATACAAAAGTGGACCCTTAAGGGACTGCTAACCCAGTATCGGGCAAGAACTCTACCCGATACACTCATGTTGGGCAGCCGACCCGCTCGGGCAAAAGGTGTGACAACCAGGGCGTATCAAGTAGAACTCCCTACCCGATAAGGCCGTTTCGGGCAGCCAGCCCTCTCAGGCGACATGCCGTAACGATTAGTCCGTATCGGGTTTGGTATCGTGTCAGGTTAGGAATCACTTAGGTTCTTAGGTTCCTTGTATCCGGTATAGAGGGGCGAGCCGTCTCGGGTTAACGCCCATCTAAGGACCCGGAAGGGTGGCCTTCCTGGTCATATCGTGTTGTTGTGGCTACTGGGACGAGTTCTAAGTGAACTCCTCCCCCCTCTCGGGTTGGGGGTGTGCTCACCTAGTATCGCCCAACACACCTTGGAACGTGACACACTAGCTCCTGATGTCTTTCTGAAGTTAGCTCTCGTGGGGTTCTGACCCATCCCATCGGAGTCTTGTAGCTACTATTTATAGGCAGTAGCTGGTAGAGGTTGTGGTCCTTGTGGGTCCACATGTCCTTCATCGACTCCGTTTACGTCGCTTCGGGGATGGTCTACATGTTGTCGCCTGGCACGACAGGCGTCGCGTGTCGGGTTGCGAGCGTATCGGGTGATCCTGGCAGGCAGCTTCTTCTGATGAGTAACTTGCATCGTGTGACATGCCCATATTGGGCTGATGAGTCGTGGCGGGCAAAGCTCCCTATCGGGTAGATAGTGTACCGCTCGTCAGGGCTCCTCACGCAACATGCCCGTATCAGGTTGCTGCCATATCGGGCAGCGACCACGATGGGTAAATGGGCGTGTCGGGCAACCACTAAAAGGGTCGATGCAGGTGCTCATTGTAGATGGGCCGAGATGGGCCTTCTTGCAGACTTTGGGTGGAAAAATGAGGGAAATCTTTACAAAAGATTGGAAAAGAGTCAGGGGCATAGTGCAAGTTATTTCTTTGCAGTAACAAGATAAAACAGAGAGGAAAAAAAGTTTAGAAGGCAGTTTTGATAAAGAAATAAAGGCCCTAAATAGCCCCAAAATGAGTGTTATCAACTCCCCCAAACTTAGCATTTTGATTGTCCTTAATCAATCGTACTTATCTTAACACTTTATTTGTAATACTTCTTCATACCAGACAGACCTCAGACAAGGGGTTTAAATGAGTTTTGAGATGTCTTAAGGAAAATTATGTCTGTCTTCAAGTAAAGGACTTTATTTTTCCTTGCCTTATTTTAAGCAAAATAAATCTTCTCTTCAGCTTCGGCGAGACTAGGGTGCATGATTCCGAAGTTAGCTTTCACACCAAACAACATGTAAATATAAGTTGGGTTTTTTGGTAGGCTTAAGGCTTTTTGGGTTTTTCTTGTTTTCCATTGGTCCATCCAGGTATGGGTCTGTTAACAGACAAGTGGTCCCTGCAGTGCAAGCCAGTTGGCTTTAGAGAAGTGATTTCACATCCTACGTACCACTGCCCTAGATCTACCATGCCTAAAGATGGGTACTTTTGGAGAGACTAGTGGGGTTTATATATATATATATATATATATATATATATATTCCTGCACAACTCTGATGCTTTTATTCACTCTCATAAGGCTTTTTTCTCTTTTTGGGAATTTTGATAGATAGGGGAAAAGGAGAGTTTTGCTGTTTGGGAAGTTTTTTCCTTCACATGCACATCTCTTAGCTGTTGCGAGATTATTTTTGGCGTAGAAAAGTTGTAGCCTTTTTGTCATTTGAGATTGCATTTTCAGAAAGATCATCACAAAAATGTGCACCACATTAGACACATAAAGAGCAATCTGGAAGAAGTTGTATCTGATATTTACTATAGAGTGTATTTGTATAATGGTTGAGAGGTAAGTAGTTGTATATGTACTATTTTGTATCGGACATGTATGTATTATGTATACAGGATATGGGAAAGAATAGAAAGACAAGAAGGGGGAGAAATTTTAGGTACCTCCCTCACTGATATGCTATCCCCCCAAAATTTACCCCATACTCTATCCTCAGAGTTGTGAGATAGATGAGGACGGGTAGTGATAAGTTAGTGAGGGTTTAGCTGGTGAGTGCGCCTTCACCAGATAGAAGCTCCAACACATACTCTCCGTGTTTGCTGTGATAGTCGATGTGGTGGAGCTTGTCGGGTGTTTGTTGTAGCGTCACCGAGGTAGAGATCCATTCTAGCACGTAGATGCCGCAATTGTTTGATTGTGAAGTTTGTTGTGGACTACTGTGGCAGAATTGAAGCTCGTTCCATTTGTTCGCCGTGTTCTTCAGGAATGACTAGATCAATGTTGCCACCTCGATGTAGTATTTCCTTGCTAAGTGCTCAAGGGGTGTCAACGGAGTTGATGTACACTGCACCGGATGATCTTTGTTGCTGTCGGAGCTGTAGTAGAAGATTGCTACTCGTGGGCGAGTGTACACCATCAGGAGCATCCAATGGTTGTAATGCAACATTGGAAAGAATATGATACACGGCATGTTGTGTTGTATCTCAGCCAGAAATAGTTGTTTCGCTCCTAATTCATCAGCTAGGCAGACATCATTGAACACCGTTGGGTGGACGATGTAGGCATGTTCAAACTTCTTCTATAGAATCTGAATGTAGGTTTACGCCATCGATAAGGCTAGACATCCTCCTGCCTTTACTCAGTCCCGAAGGTCATCAACGGGGACTATGTCATTGCGTGTCTCGTAGATGATGTCTGTGGGGGTAGAATCAGCTAGCCCGAGGAGAAATTCATTGACCTTCTCCTGTGATAGGGTTGCGCATGCAGAGCGGTAGAAGTTGCTGATTAATTCTTCAGATACAGCAGGCGAAGCGGAGCCTTCCTTGGTGAGTATTTCTCGCAGAATGTCCATCCGCTTGCCTTCTACGTAGACGTCCATGGCCATCTTAGCTTCTTCTCCTAGGATGATTCAATTTCTTGGTCACTCTCCAACAGCTTCTCTGGTACACCTGCGTCTAGAAAATAACATCTGTACTTGATCAGCAGCAACACATATATGCTTCTGAGTTGATAGAAATTCTAGCCTTGGAGGTGCCTTATATATCTAAAGATATGGAGCAACTCCATGGCGTGTAGGACTATGAAGGCACTGTTTCCGCTTCCCACCTCTTCTTGCACTACATGAAAAGTAACTATTTGTGAAGGATGATTCCTTCACAAATGTACATTAATTCCTTCAATAAAAAATTCGGTTGAGGGGCATTCCTTCACAAAAAGTCCTACTCTAAAAGCCTCTTCACAAATACTTTAATGAGGGACTTTAGCCTTCACAAGTACTATTTTGAAGGACTATTTGACCTTCACAAAAAAACTTCCCAGGACACCCAAATATATTTTTGAAGGCTAATTTCACAACTTTCAATGAGGTTCTAGGGCCTTCACAAATACTTTTTTTGAAGGACTATTTGACCTTCACAAAAAGACTTCTCAGGCCTCCCAAATATATTTGTGAAGGCTAATTTCACAACTTTCAATGAGGTTCTACGGCCTTCACGAATATACTTAATTTCTCATGATTTACAATTGTGATGTACATTTTCTTATTTGTCAATGAGGTTTTAGCTTTCTTATATTTCATTAAATAATATATTTGTGGCTTCTATCAGACACAAAGAATATTTTAATAAATTAATTTAGTTGATAAGACACAACAACCATAACAAATCACTCTTTTGAAACAATCCTTTTTATTTCTCATAGAAAAAAATCATTCATCACATAGGGGAGGACATGGGCCTTTTCCCCTTAATCGAAACAAATTTCAATATAAATATATATCAACATTTTGACTTTATCGCTCATTTAGACAATGACCATCTTTGATAATGTTGAGAGGAAGCTTAGTGGTTATGAAAAAAAATTCTCCAATAATCTTCGATTATAAGGTAATTATTGCCATCTCCAACAAATTTCTTGGGTAATGATTCCAGTAATAGCCACTAAAGAATGACTTAGAGCCAATTTCTCTGCATGCAATGAGATATCAATGATCTGTACTTTTTGCACCACCTTTCCAATCTTCTGGTCTTCCTCGTCCATCTAGAAGTAACCCTTTCCATATATAAGAGTGTCTAATCCCTGATAGCACACCAATAAGCCTGCAATCACAGAAGCAATTATAGTTAGCAAGCAAAGTGTTTGCTACGTCACTATCATTTAGACCATAAATAATGAACATAGCAATTTGAGGTGCAGTTATAACTCTGTTTAGAATGTATATCTGCATGCCACTTCATTATTTTATGAAATTCAAACATAGTAAGTTCTTACCAATCTACGAAGTCTTCCATCATTACGTAGTTTCAAAAATAGTAGCATGAGGGGACTACTATATTAATACCTGGAGACATCACAAAGCTGAAAATATATGCATCAGAAGCATCCAGATTGGGAGGACGCCGCTGAGCCATTTCTCCTCCCTCTACCACATCTCCTGTTGGATGACACTGCAATTGTTACAAAAAAGTGATAGAAAACAGTTAAAAAACCTTGTTGAAGGATTGTCGGCTCAGATTTCAATTCAATGAAATTTGACTATGAGTGGTAATAACAAGAATGAAAGGCAATAGGAAAAAGGGACACCTATGGAGGTCCTTCAGGACTTTGATATTCCGAAGGAGCTGGTAGATATGTTTATGCCTATACATGTGGAGGCTTTTTGCGTGGACATTTCATCCACACAGATAAGGAGGAAATTGGGATCGTAAGTAAAGCAAGTAGTACAACATTTTGCAACCAGAACATGGTATTTGATTCCTCTCAACTTGTTGTTGTTGTTCGTATTATTCAAATTTCAAACTTGAATTTCCAAATGTGGCTTATCGACAATAATTCACTTTGTATGTTGTATTTTGATTTCTCTAAACTTGTTATTGTTGTTCATATCATTTAAATTTCATACTTCCAAGTTCCAAAAGTGGTTTACTGACTCTAGAAATTCACCTTGTATGTTGTAATCTGTAAACACTCTCCTTGCCGCCTACCTGAAATTATGCATCATTATCTTGGCATCCTGTGCACACAAAGACCTATACAGTGTAGCTCCTACTTTGTGGGAGGTTAAATTGCTTCCACCTTCTGTGGCTGATGCTATTCCAAACTTCTGTTTAAGAAATTGGTTAGAGAAGGTACATATCATATTCCAATTGAAATGCTAAAAATAGGTCAAATTGTTTTACTCAAATGGGTATAATTGCACACTTTAATTTACCAATTAGTTAGCAGTATTGATGCCTGAATATGCACTGATACTTGAAAAATGTGATGAATTGGAGTATTTAAACCTCCTATAAATAAAATAACCTTCTAGAAATTGAATGATGTGGCAGTAGGGATCTGCAGACTGCAGGTAATCTTGCATGTTTGGGTTTTTGGGGAAAACAAATTATTTCAGCTTTGCATGTCTTTAAAATTGGATAACTGGTACAAGAAAGACATTCATAAAGTCTGCATACAAACGTGTACAAACACGTTGTGTTGTCTGTCATGCATCGTAATCCCTTTCTTGTTTCTAATGATTCAAAAACCAAAACACTCCTTCATACTCATAGTTAGTGATTTGCTCCAACACAATATTATTATAAAACACCATTTGGCATACATCTAAGAATATCATCATGAGCATGTTTTGTTAGTGCATCATGATTGAAACAAATAAGCAGGGACTCAAAACTGAATAAAAAATGTACCACAACAGCTATAGAAAAGCTTGGTGTCTCCTCTTATGCTAATCCACACATTTTCATGTGCCCTGCCGCATATGCACTCACCTGAATTCAGTGTTCATAATATCTGCAGCAGGATCTCTATCTCTTTCATTCTTGTCTAGACAGCAAGGCTGCACACCTTGACGCGTTGACAATTTTAAATATAAATACACAATATATTCTGATTTATTATTATACATGCTCTATGATTTTCATTAACATTTCCCCATTCATACACATATTTTTTTAGTTATATATGTTGGTATATACATGTACTTATAGTTAATTTCCTCATATGCACATACTTTCAGATTCTGGTATTAAAACAAGCAATTTAAACTAGAATTAAAACAGTAAATAAATCTAATACATTTTGATTTTATATATACATGATCCATGATTATCTTAAGCATTTCCCCATTCATATATATGTAGGAAAATACATCTATTTATGGTTAATTCCCTCATATACACATACCTCTTGGTATAAAAGCAAGTTAGTTAATTGGAATAATTTATAGCTATTATTAATGCCAAAAACAGGGAAGAGTATAATTTTAAACAATGTAAATGATGGAGAATGAACAAATATACGAAGATTTATTGTCATTGATCCAAGCTTTCAGAAAAGCAATAACTGGTCTTCATGCTATAACCTTAAAATAGAAATTGGTTTGAAGGTGTAGAACATGGTAAATAAGGGATTGGGCATTAAGAGCACTAATCTCAAATGAAATGATATATGGCACATAAGAAATATTTAAACGGAGCATCTGCACAAATTTAAAAAATAACATTAATGTGTCATGTACTCACAAAAATATCCAAATGTGACAAATTAGGCAAACCACAGGGCTAGTCACACCTCCTTAGCAGTGTCTTGCTACCTAGGTCTACACCTTTATGAGTACGATCTTTTCGGGCATCTCCTATATCTCATAATTCTCCCCAACCTGTATCACATTTACCGCCATAATCATGTAATGACAATTCATCTATTTGATTGTCAAATGTCTCTAATATGATTTTTGATTAGTGTTTAACTTAGCCAACAACTTGTTTTTCAATTTAGAAGTCAAGATGAAAGGCTCAGAATACCATTGTGGTGATTTAAATTGTAAGGGGTTAGCACATGCTTCTAGCTCTTAAATTAGTAAAACAACTTTGTTGAACTTGAATGGATTTAATTTTTTCCCTTTGTGTCCTCACTCATTTGTTGAAAGGAACCTGGAATCAAGCTTCTAGACACGTGTGTAGTGTGTGTTCCTAATTTTTTTTCGTATTAATTCTTTGATCATATTTAATATCAATATTTGTATTATGACATCTTCAAATGTCTTGTGATCACGTGTATTCAGTATTTAGTATCAAATGAAAGAAAGAAAGGAAGATGTAGTTAATAACATAATCATATTACTTGTCAAATGCCTATGTTGTTTGAAATCCTATGAGAATGACATGACATACTAATGCACAACTCACGCTTATGTATTATCAGGTTGCTTCTGCCAGCTTTGCAGTTTTGGTTTCTACGGTAATCTTGACACAAATACAACCACTTGTAGAACCTGCTGCATATGCTGCTTTTCAAACTGCTACAGCCAAGTCTGGCGGGCTTGTTAGAATAGAATTATTGACTAGTGCCTGGACGGGTTTCCTTGCTAGCTTCCTTCACACATTATCAGGCCTAGACCATCTTGTAGCAGTAGCTCCCCTATCCATTGGCAGGACAAGAGTCGAGAGTGCCATTGTAGGAGCCCTCTGGGGTTGTGGCCATGACGCTGGCCAGGTAATATTTGGAATGTTATTTCTGCTTCTCAAGGATCGTTTGCACATTGAGATTATTCACACTTGGGGTACAAGGGTTGTTGGCTTAACGCTTCTTGTCATTGGAGCCATGGGAATCAAGGAGGCCTCAGAGATACCTACCCCATGTATTGCTCTGGAGAATGGAGAGTGTGATGTCAATGTTGTTGAGGCTGCTTTAACTGGCAAGAAGAAAATTGGGTTTGCAACTTTTGCCACTGGAATAGTGCATGGCCTACAACCTGACGTACTAATGATGGTCCTGCCAGCACTTGCCCTTCCATCACGAGTTGCTGGAGCTGCTTTTCTTTGCATGTTTCTAGTGGGAACAGTTGTTGCGATGGGAAGTTATATAGTTTTCTTGGGTTCATGTAGCCAGGCATTGAAAAACAGATTCCCTAGGATTACAGAGAAACTGACATGGGCTTCATCACTTGTCACAATTTCAATGGGATTGGCGATTATCATTTTCCAGTTCTTTGGGTTTAGTTTGTACTGACAACTTGGAAGCTTTATGTTTCCATAATTTTCCACATTGTTGATTTCTTCTTTTGGCTTTCCTATACATCTATATTTAATAAGTTATGTTGTTGTTCCTATGCATTGATGCCTAGGGTGAAAAGGCAAAGGCTATTATTCTTCAAGCTCCACATACTCCCACCACAAGACCATGCATAACAATCAGCAGAATGTCTGCTGCAGTACATTTTAGATTCGATTATTGATTTTCTTTTAAACTCCATCTGCACAGTGAAGATAATAATAAAGACTAAGGTGGTATTGGCAAAAATTGCATGTAAATAGCAGTAATATCAGGTTCACCTCCCTAGGTTTCACACCTCATTCCCCTCATTCCCCTCATTCACTATCTGAAAAGAAAATACATGCATGAATTGTTTCTATTTGAACTCAACCCTTGTTGCAAGCGTGCATTAGAAGGCTGATGTAGCCTCTATCCATGCATCTATTTCACATAGAAGTAGCCCCCCCCTGAAGGACCTACAGATGCAAAAAGCCTCCATAGGTACAGGCATAAACATGTCTAGATACTCAAATTATCAAACAAGAGTTGCGCCTATGAACCAGGCTGGCACAACATACATCACTTCCCTCCATGTTTATGAATTAATTTATCTTGGACAGTTCAGACTTTATTTCTAAACACGAACCAAAATATGAGATGAAGAAAATATATTTTATATTTCTACACTAGACCCTCTAAATGTCCCATTAGATCAGAAGAGAATCCAGAGAGATCATGAAAGGTGTGTGACCTGAAACTGGACTGTCAAATAGACGTGCAACTAACATCTGCAGCCTAAAATCATTATTGTATACAGACTAATTATGTGCAGGCTACAATGTTCTTCAATATATGCCAGAGAATCATTCACCTTATTCAGCTTTGTACACAAGATAACTGTAAACATGTTATCTACCAACATATGTTAACACAGGAGATAAGAGGAAGTACAAAGATGATTTCTACAACCTGACAGTAATGTTGCGTAGACAAATTATTTCTTGATTTAATGCATTGGTATTTTTTCATAAACTAGAAAGAAAGGGTGACTTGGAATTTTCAGCAACATGATAACTCTAATGTGATTTCGATATTTTACTTTAGGAAGCCAAGTAGGTGATCCACCCTCAACTTCTCTTTGGGACCACCACGCATAGAATTATGCTTTTTGAATTTTGAAAGCACAGTTTGACATATCACGACTCCTTTTTGAGCAAGCATAGGCTGAATTTCCTCAAATCTGATGCATCCTTTCTCCAAAAGCATTGGTTGCCAATTATCTAGGTCTAAGCACCCATGTCCTCACAAAAAGGTCAAGATCAGATTTCCTATCAAATAACAAGACTATCTATATGTGTACCCATGAAAATATTATTGGAGCAGTTAGAGAATATTAAACGAAATGAAAGTCAAGATTCTAAAGAGAGGATTGTACGTGCTATAGATTCTGTTAAACTCACATTTGTCCAACTACTCCCAAGTCAATTAAATTTAAAATTTATCAATATATATAAATAACTCATAAGTCTCATATGGAGTGTCCAACTACTCCCAAGTCAATTAAATTTAAACTTTATCAATAATGAGTTGACATATGGACCAAATGTAATTTTCTACATGGATAATAAAAAATAAAGACAATGTAAATAAAATTCATACACATTTTCTAAATGCTATCTATATCCAAGGAATTGTGAAGTTTCACAGAACTTAAAAACTCTATTGCAAATTGTTGAAAGTTCTTCAAGCATTATGAATGTCTTCCATTGTAGTATTCCTTGCATGATTTTATCCAATTGTACCACCATGAGCAGGAAACACACCAGTAGGAGTTGAAGTTGGAAAATATTGAGGCTGACAAAGAATTTAAATTTTCAATTTAAGATGAACATGAATAACCACACATTTGATAATATATTTATATATATACCTATGATCCACTTGTACCACCATGAGCGGGAAACACACCAATAGGAATACCATTTGGGAAATTTGATGCTTGAGAAGAATTCAAATTTTCAATAAAGTTGAACATGAATAGGCAAATATTAGTAATATATTTTTTATTTATACCTGGGATCCACTTGCACCACTTTGAGTCAGAAACACAACAGTAGGAGGTCCATTTGGAAAAAAATGTGGCTTCAAAAAAAATTGATAACATGATAAGGAGTTTCTTTCAGATAAGTCATTATAAACAATGCATGTAATTTTATACCTGTGATTGAAATGTAAACAATGGCTCGTTCATAGTATTTGTGGTAGCTTGAGTAGAAAATATACCAGGAGAAGTCCCGTTTGGAAACATGTGAGCCTTTAAAACACGATTCTCATTTTCAACTTATGTTATTTATAAACGTATAAAAATTCTAAAATTTTGTAAATATGTACCTGTGTTTCAAAATTTGACGGTGTTGTACCAATACTAGTTCGAAATACTCCAGAAGAGGGTAGATTTGAAAACACACTCGCCGAGCCAAACTGTGTACTTCTAGATGATTCGGCCTATTCAAAACATAAAAGAGAATAAAATAAATTCTATTTATGTTGCAATATTATATCAATATGTTTGATCTAATACTCGATTGTTGCCATTAAATAACCTGATTTTGTTGCACCCATGTTATAAATTGGGACCAAGATTTTTGCATATTTTTCATTTCTTGAGTAGCCTCTTTTAATTTATCCTACAATGAAATATATTTTTAGAAGACAATAATTACAGTATCATATGATACTTACAAATTTGTTAAATTACTTACGTCTTTTGCAATACTTTCTCGCAATTACATTTCATACCAAATTTTGGCAGCTTTCCCAATGTTCCCTCCTGCGGCATGTCTGAGTCCAATACCACAAACCCTATTCTTTTTACAGGTTTGACTACACACAAAAAAGCACGACATGCCACCTCATCAATTTGTGTTGGATCAGTTACTTCACCATTTGTAACTTCATTCTCAACAATATCAGTTATCTCGTCCTGTCATATTTTGAACAAAGTCAATGTACAAACTAGACAAGTTTTATTTGAAAATTTAATATACTATTGATTTAAAATATTGAATAAATTACCACCAACGGGTTGTTCTCATATACTTTCTTCAAAAAATCTTTTTGAGTAGGCTCCCCTTCCGTAGTTTTCTTTCATAAATCAAATAATAGAAATATTACAACTAACTAGACAATTTCTTATTTAGAACTCATTGGAAATAAATACAAATTGAAAGGTGATACCATTTCCTCCCTATAACAACTCCATGGTTTGGATCTTGTAGTATGACGCATTTGTTTTTTTGACCTGTTCACCTTATTTGTGGCAGAAATTTTCTATACAAAAAAAAGTTACTTAATACTATAAATTTAAGATGAATGATTATATAATAATTTGATATTACCTCATACTTCTCAGAAGACCATTGTTTCATAAGATTGTCAAACTGACGAATATCTAATGATGCATTCTGCTCAACCTTTTTTCTCATCAAATCTGGATCATCCTTATACTTTAGATAGTAATCTTTCTTAACCTGTGACTTCCAACTTTGGAAAGCTTTGTGAATGTGAGCATCTACGTAGTTCCATGCATTTGGATGATCTCCCAAATTAATGAATTTCTAAAAACATATGTGGAGATGTTAAGAAACAAAAAAAATATTAAAATATACACCAAATCTAGACTAAAAGAAATTTTGTAATTACTTAAAGTACCTCAATGCATGATTTTCTATCTTCAAATGCTAGTTGTGGTTGCTCTCAACATTGTAGATCTAAACTCCATATTTGTGGTTTTCTAGCTAATATGCCACAATAACTATTCAACTTTATACTATTCTTGCCAACTGCATTACCTGTTGCATTCCACTCCACCTTGTGTCGTTGCTCTCCTAGTTTTGGAATTAGATTGACCTCACTTGCAGGGCCCCTACCATATCTATGGTGGTCACATTCATCCTCAAGTTCCTCATGCTCATCTCCTACTTCAGTTGAAGGAGAGGAGAATGTAGCTGAAGTAGCAGTGGGTTGTGGTGGAGTTGTAGAAGCTCTCATAGTTGACCTTGTATTCCTCATCCTATATAAGATGAAAACATTACAATTGTAGAAATGCATAAGAGATTAGTCCAACAGTTTATAAAATAAATGTACAACATTGTAAGCACATGATAATCCACAAAGTAAAAAGGGCAGATGACAAGGCATTATCTTTGCACCAATACATAATAATCCACAAAGAAAAATATTACATCAACAAAAAATGTTCCTCATCCTACATTAGATTAAAAAAGGGACAAATGAGAAGGCAATATCCTTGCACCAGCACATAATAATCCACAAAGAAAAATATTACAAGCATGATCATTCACTAAGGTTTGCAATGACTAATTAAAACAACTTTATTCCTCAGGCTCCCTAGAAACAAATGATCCATGCATATCATTCCTTGACCATGAGATATCATCACTTGTGTGGTTGTTAACACTATGAACTTGTGTCCCACTTAGATAATCCTCAACAGTAGGTACTTAAGAATAATTTCGAGGTGGAAGTTTCAAAGCAGTGAACCAATTATCATCATCAGGATCTTTTACATAAAAGCATTGCATTGCTTGTGATGCAAGAGTGAATGGCTCATCTTGATTGTGTCTCCTTGAGAAATTGAGTTGTGTGAAACCATATTTTTCAATGCGCAAACTGTTAGAAGAACTTTCATCAAACCAAGCACACCGAAACAACTGTATTTTTATGTCTGGACCATAACATAGCTCAATGACCTCCTCCAAATTTCCATAATATGTAATTGTAGCCGTAATAGGATTTTTATCCCTCCTACTTGCATAACTAGATGTATCTGCCACCAAGTACACCCCACTATTTTGTGTAGTAGAAGTACTTTCAACATGTTTTGAGCGGAACCGATATCCATTTACTGAATAGCCTTCATATGACATTCCATGTACAGAAGGACCCTGGGATATCCATCTCAAATCCTCACTAACATTATTTAGATGATCCATTCGCATGCACATTACTTAATTTATCAGCATGAAAATAATGAGGGACAAAACACTCTTTCAAAATAATATTTCAGTAATTTTATAAACTACTTACATGCTCTCTCAACCACCTAGCAAACTATTCTGCGTGTTTTTTTTCTAAAGAACGTAATGTGATATTTGGTTCAACCTCTTGAAACTTTATCATGTGTTCACTGGTTATTAGAAAAATTCAAAACTTGTGGTTAGTCTATATTAGAAACTGTTCAACATTGAAAAAAAGTTTGATTACCTTCTGTAATCATCGAACATGTCAGTAATGAATAGTACATTTCGATGGGCTTGTTCCAAAGTTTGCACATCAAAGTGTTTCGGTACCCCCACTCTAATAGGAGAGTCATCAACATTACGAGGAGTACGAGTGAATTTTGTGTCAAAATCAGGTAGATATATAGCACAAAATGTCAAACATTCTTATGCCAAATAGCCTCTAGCAATAGAATCAGTAGGCTGAGCTTTATTTCTGACATAATTCTTGAGTTTCTGCAAGTACCTCTCAATGGGGTACAACCACCTATACCGTACAGAACCGACAACCCTTGCTTCATAAGCTAAATGGATAGGCAAATGCATCATAATGGTAAAGAATGATGGAGGAAAAACTCTCTCTAACTGGCATAGTGTGATAGCAATGTCTTATTCAAGCTTCTTAAATTCTTCTACATCAATAGAATCTGAGCAAAGTTTATTGAAAAATAAACATAGGCTTGCAATAGGTTTATAAACATCTAGGCTTATGCAGTTCCGCAAGGCAACAGGAAGAAGTTGTTGCATTAAAACATGACAATCATGGCTCTTCAAAGCCAATAGTTTTTTCTCTCTCATGTTGACACACTTAGATATGTTAGAAGAATATCCATCAAGAACCTTCAATGTTTGTAAAATAGATAGAAACTTCTCTTTCACCGTACTACTCATTGTGAAAGATGCTGGAGGTAAGTATAATGGCTCCCTGAATCGACTGGCCACAAATCCCTTTGGATACCCCATTGTTTTAGATCTTGACGAGCTGGTAAGTTGTCCTTACTTTTCTTCGAGTCGCCCAACAAAGTGTTCAAGATGTTCTCATGGACATTTTTTTCTATGTGCATTACATCTAGATTATGTCTCAGCAATAGATATTTCCAATACGGGAGTAAAAAAAATGCTTATTTTATTCCATCCAGGCGGCAACGGCTGATGTCCATTTGTAGAGATTTTACATTTATTAGTTTTTTCTGAATGTGATGTTTGTGCAATCCTGAAATTGTTGTAGTATATCATCACCTAACCAACGCCTAGGCGGTTGACGGAAATCTTGTTCTCCACTGAAACTTTTTTTATCACGCCTATAAATATGATTGTTTTTCAAGAAACATCGATGGAAACCATAACATTATTTCTTGCCAAATTGAAGACACTTGGATAAGGTGTCTACATTACAAGATGGGCAACCTAAATCCTTTTTCCCTTGGTGTTCCAACCAGAAAGGTCACCATAAGCCGGAAAATCATTTATGGTCCATAAGATCATTGCCCACATAGTGAAGTTTTTCTTGCTATAAGAATCATAGACTTTAACTCCCTGACCCCAAAGTTTTTGAAGCTTATCAATTAATGGCTTTAAGTAAATACCAATATCATTCCCAACCATATGAGGACCTGGGATCAGCAAAGACATCATTATGTATGGCTCCTTTAGAAGAAGCCAAACGGGAGATTGACAGGGGTTAATAGTACATACCATGTGCTGTTTGAAGCACTCATAAGTCCAAACGGATTGAATCTGTCTGTAGCTAGAGCAAGTCTGACATTTCGTGGTTCGGTAGCAAAGTCTGGAAATTCTCTATCTATTGAGATCCATTCTTCCGTGTCAGAGGGATGATGAATATGACCATCATTTCCTTTTTCTTTAAATGGCCACATCATATCTTTTGCAATTGAAGGGCACATGTAAAGTCTCTCTAGACGAGGGATAATAGGAAAGTGATACATCACCTTTTTAGCTACCTTCTTGCCTTTTGTTTTACATGTCTTTTCATTCAATCTAGACACACCACAAGTATCACACATGTCTTTCTTTGATGAACCTTTACGAAAGAGCATGCAGTCATTTCGATAGACATCAATTTTAACTTTTTTGAGGCCAAGGTCTTTTACAACTTTATTTGCTTCATAATAAGTCTCAGGAAACAGACTACCTTCTTTTGGGAAGGATGAGATTATCAACTTCAACAACTTTGTAAAAGAATTATTTGACCATCCAGACTCCTCCTTCAGATATAATAGAGGCACCGGAAAGGACAACTTGGAGTGAGTTTTACAACCTTCATACAGTGGCTGATCGGCTACTTTGAGAAGCTTGAAAAAGTGTTGGGCGTTAAGATTTGCAGGCTCCTCCTCGAGTTCAAACTCACTATCATGACTTGTATTGCCCATTCTGAATATATCTCCCAACATTTGATGCATACCTCCAGATGTAGGTCTAGTAGACGTTGCACTTATTGTATTCCTCCCTATCATCTCCCCATGATATGTCCAGACATCATAGCTGCGGACAAATCCTTTTTGTAAAACATGTAAGAATACATCATCTTCTGATTTAATGTATCTATTCGAGCATGTTTTATAAGGGCAAATTAAATTTCCCAATTTGGGTGGTATTTGTTGGGTACGTGCAAATTCAATGAATTTTTGTAAACCAGACTGGAATACTTTACTTTGCATCCTATTAGCAATATACATCCAATTTCTATCCCGTAAGAAATCCATCTGCATACAAATACAAAGAAGTTAACAATCACATTACAACTAAAAAACAAAACTGAACAGGAGAAAAATAAAAGATAAAAGTTTAGATTGTAGTATCATTTATTCATAGATTGTGTATAAAAGCAAATTGTCTGACACCTGATTTGATAGATAGACAAATTTGACTAGTATTTCACTGACTCATGAGTTTTGTAAAAACATGAGAATCAAAGCAAAGATTGGAACATGCAACAATGAAAAGCAACGCTATTCAGTCAAGCACGGTTAAATGAAGATGAGGCTGGCAGAAATGAACTAATTAAGAGTTTACAAGGATAAAGTTTGAATCTTTACATCTTGATTGGAATATAACCAATCACATAGCTGATCAAAATAAAAGGATCCATGTAGCTAACCCCAGCATGGCTGGATTTAAAGCTTTTAGATGATGATGGTGATAGGAGGATGAAAACTAAGAAACTCATGACTGTTTGAATACAAGCATACAATGTTAGAATTAGAATTGGGAATTGTCAGAGGACTTCAAGTGAAGTCAGTCGTATAGCTAACTGAACCAGCATGTCTTGTTTAGGGAGCTCAAACAATTGAGTGACTCATGGAAAAATGTTTTCAAAAGCCAACATAAACTAGTCTGAGTCAAATGTGTTTCAAATGCCCTAGAATAATTTCATACGTGTGGATCTAGGAAGCACAAACACTTCCCGGAGGCTGCCGTGTCTGTGTTCAACGTGTGTCCAACATGGACACACCTTGGAAATGCCTGGACATGTGGCGGACATGCCTTTGACGTGTCCACTTTTTTCTATAATTTCTAATTATGTATTGCCTTGCCTTTTCGGCAATAAACTACCAAGCAAACAAGCAATTTCCATTTTTGTAATCGAAAAGTTCAAGTATGGAAGGGACACGGGAGTGGGACTATTAGAGGTCGTTGAGCTGCCGAATTTAGAAATATGACAATTTTATGCATGACAAGATTTTGATATAGGAGCATCCCTGCCATGCGAGGTGAAGTTTACAACAAATAAAAGCAGATTATGACATGACGAAGCCGTTGATGCGGTCCGGAGGCGTCCTTATCAAATCACGCCATATATGGTGGGATTTTGAATCATGCTGCCGATCAAAGTGCAGGTAAAGGCTGACGATCACATTTACAGTCCACTTACATATAAACTAGAGCAATTAAGGCCTAGTTTGTCCGCTTACATCTTTAATTCCGATAGTCATGATCGAATAATGTGTCCTTGCGTAGCTGACTTCACGTCCTCTGTACACAGCTCATAGCAGCCGGGAGCACGCGTGCTGTTAGCACTTCCAGCTGCTACGAAAACGAGGACCAAAGAGACAGTTACCACTGCCACCAATTCTGGGGTGATTAACAAAGTCCGCCATTTACGTTGCTCGAGTTACAGGATGGTTGTGTCAAATACCAAATATGTACAGATTTATGAGTATTTAATACATTGATTACCGGTAGTGGCGAAGCTAGGATTTTTGACAAGGCGGGGCACCACAGAGTAATGGTTCAAACACATTACAACTTTTGAGATTTTCATTCAAAGGTATCATTTGACATATGAAATACTATTTGGAATAAAAATCTATGTTTATGAGTGACCATACGTACCATGGAACATTGAATGGAAAGAAATGTATACTTTTTAAAATGTTTTGTGAAATACACTTTGTTTTGTGATATTGTATGTATAATAATATATGTTGATCAGATTTACATTGAACAAAAGAACTTTGTGTACTGTTACAGATTACAATGGCGTCATTGATAGAATTATTCATTTTTGTTGTTACAATGCAATGTTTTAACTCACACATTTTATATGATGATTTAATCATGATTTCTATCATTCTTTATTATTATTTGTTGAATTGTATCGAACTTTTAGTAAGGATGAATATTGTTCTTGATGTGCAAAGCAAAAGAATACATGAATACACTAACATTGAATTGTTCTCCTGCAAAGGTTATGATTCATAACCGCTAATCACCGCTGCAAAAAAATAGTATCTAAAATATTTTGACAAATAGTTGAACTTGTTTTTCGTAATCAAATCCTTGCTATTTGATCTTCTGTTGATGGCATTGCAGAATGCATTAGAAATTAATGCAAGACGGTCTTTGGAATGTATCACGGGTTCCAGAGACGTGCTCTTCAGTTGGACAAATTAAATTTTTGACTAAGCATTAACCCTACAGTTTTCTTCATTTAAAAATGCGAGACTACCAATGTAACTGAGAGGGATCTCTGTGCTTTATACGGAACTGACAGTTACAGAAACACTTCAATTGCGCTCAAACTTACGAGAAGTCTTTGACATATATCGACATTTTTGTTTCTCACCCACACATAATGGTAGGATAGTAGGGCACCTTCTTCATTGTTTCATTATTCACTCCGCTGATGAGATATTTTTACACATAATTAATTAGCTTTCCTTGGCAACGGGTAGGGCACATACCCACCCGTGCCGTCATGTGGCTCCACCACTGATTACCGGGAGTTTAGATGGGTTCGTCCAAACACAACCTAAGATATTGGGGGCGTTAGATTTCTTAGTACATGATCGGATACGTAGATAATCTCGGATAGTCTTCACATAGCTAGATCACAACGAGCAGACCTACCTCACGGTCGAAGTCGAAGTAGGGCGATCTCACGCCGGTGGATGTTACTCCCAGGCAAAATCTTCACGCCAGTGGCCGTTGTTTCTGCTGGGACGGGGGGTCCTCTTGTCAGCTGCTGCTATTCCACTAGGGGCACCGGAACTCAGGAACAAACGTAGGTGTCGTCCACAAGTGTAGGCGTACAAGGCAACACAAGGGGTGGGGGGAGCGCAAGGAGAGGAAACGGTTTCCACTAGTGGTAAGTCTTAATTACTAATTAGTGGGGCGGGAAAATTTGGTGGGAATCTTGGTGATGGAAATTTTACATTCTAGAAGGATTTTAGACCTTCACTAATTGTCTTTTTCATAAAGAATTCGATTGAGGGAAACTAGTTCATTTGTGTAGGACTGCCCTTCACAAAAAGTCAATATTTTTGAAGGGCTTTTATCCTTCACAAATGACCTTCACTAAAAATCCATTTTTTTGTAGTGTAATTGAATGGGGAAGTCTCTGAGGGAGAAGAAGTTCCAACTGCCAATGTGGTGTTGGACTCCTTGCTTGATGGTGCAGAGAAGACGCAGCGGGAGAAGCCTGAGATGCTTGTCTTCTGGGCATACAAATATATGTCTTGAGCGTGGGACCTCCTCGGTGTAGTAGCTGAGGAGCTAGACATCGTGGTTTCGGAGATCTGCCACATAGACGAACTAATTTTTTTGTGCTTGTAGGGGGCCAACACCAAGTTTGGATTGTGTTTTTCGATGTATTGTATCATGTTGGCCACCAGGATGGAGTCGTACGCCCCTCTCATTAACCACCTTGCCAAGGCCAGGGGGCGGTGTAGATTGGTTGTCGGCTTGTCCTGGTGCCTATATTCTCTATCATTGCACTCTCCAAGACCCAGAAGAGGACATTCCCTATGACGGCTGTTGAGCAGAACATACTTTTCAATGCTTTCTGTCGTACGGTGAAGTATCCGTCACTCCATACGACGTCCTCTCCATCTACCTGAGATATCAGGACCTTGTTAAGGAGCTCTTGGTCTCTGATCGTCAGGTATTCAATGGCTCGTCGGTCGAAATCGGCCATCTCAAAGGAGGGGATCTCCAGCGGCACAGAAAACACATGTCGTTGAACTCCTTCCTCTAGGGGGATGTCTGTCATTGGCAGAGTATATGTCTCCCTCTTCTCCCTCTGATTCTTCAGAATAGCCCTCCGCTAGGCTGATGGATATGTCTACATCTTCATCTTCTTCTAGGGAGGGTGAGGGAGCAGCCATGTCGACGCCGCGGGTGCTCTCTTATCCTGCTGGAGCCCGGTCGGTGATTTTGTTCGTCGTTTCTTCCTCAGGCATTGTGGAGGGCCCACTGGAGGAGGAAGAAGACGATGTTCCTAAAGAGGACACCGAAGACAAGGGCTGAGAGCTGGGGCCTGGAGGCGATGGGGACCTCCTTGGTTGTCTTGAACGGGGGTGGTCATCCCTCCGGTTCAACCTCTCTTAAATGGTGTCGAGGCGTTGGGGAATCAACTGCATTGTGTTGTTCAATGCTTCTAGTTGGCCAGGAAGGCCAACTAGAGGTAGCAGTTGACGCTCCTGCTCGCTCAACCTCCTCTGGAAAACACTGAACTTGTGGGTTAGGGAAGTAAAAGTAGTTGAGTGGTTACTCGTTACCTCCCGCAAGTTGTCAAACTCTTGACTGAGGACCTGCCCCAGTGATGGAGGGGTTGTATTTGATTGACCTCTCATCTTCGTAATGCTCATCACGCGGGAAGTTCGGCCCAAAGAGTGCACATCTTCAAGCGGGGCCGAATCCATCTAAATCGTCTATGAGGGTGTTGCTTCAGTGCGGGGCGTCAACTCCTTCATGGCTACCTCTTCCTCATCATCTTGTAGTGGTGGTGAAGGGCATTGTGAAGGTGGTTGTTGCTCCACCATCTGACTATCAACAACCTCCTCTACAACAACCACCGATGACATTGGTGGCGGCGGAGGAGGTCGCTGCACAGCCCTGAGCTCTGTCTCAAGGAGCTCAGTGAACACGTCATTGTTGGCATCTGGCTGTACCACTGCTTCCTCCATCGAAGGCACAGTTGAAGCTTCATGAGCTGTGACTGTCTCTTCTACGACAGCTTCCCCCGGGGCTATCATCATCGTTTTATCCCCAGTTGTTTTGACGACCTCCACGATTGCCATTACTTCTTCTATAGCCGTAGCGATTGTTGTTGTGGTGGCGGTGGATGACTCGGCTCTTGCAGCTGTTGCCCCTTGTTGGAAGCTTATGCTGGAAGCCTCTTCCATCTGGTTTGGCAGAGCCTCGATCTCCGCTGGCGTGAAAACTAGCTCTCTGCATCGTAGTTGGTGAAGAGCGGGAGGGGAAGAGAGTAGTGGTTCTTGCAAATCTGTAGAAGTAGCTACGACCCTCCTTTTTTATTATGTTAGCTCATAACAAGAACTTCATATCTATCTTGTTATCGCCTTGCATCCTTGATAGGCTGCACAACTCCCTTGGGTATCCCAACCCTGTCGTGATCAGGTTGACGAAGCCTCCCATGCAATACTCCTTGGTGGCATCCTTTATTGGGTTGAGACGACTCAGTAGGAAGTGCCCCAGGTTGATCACATTTCACTCCATCATGTACCACATGAGATTGAGTTCTTCGGTGTAGAGGTTGCTCATTTTGTATTTGTTGAACAGGAGGCACGCCACTATCTTGTGGACGATCCTCCAGAAACAGGAATGGATGGCCGCCACCTTGCTCCCCGGCTTGAATGATGATTCACCGGTTAGCTTCCTCCGTAGGTCGACCGGGTTGAATCCATCACATTCGATGATCCTGACACCGTTGTTCAACATCTCCTTCTCAGCTTTAGTGGAGGAGAAGATCCTGTTGAACATCTTCTCTGAGATATCATTCTCAACGTTGTACAACCACCCCTGTAGCCTATTTACCCCGCCAAATCTCTTAACTTCTTCTAGTTTGTTTAGCACCTGGCAGATTGAGGACACGAACTCGTTGGTGAGTTTAGTGTACGAGCCGGTGTAGCTAAAGCATATGTTCCTTATCCCGAAAGCTTCTAAGACATTTTCGAGCCTACTAAAGATGCCAAGCTAGTGGAAAGAAGGATGGTGACAGAACTGGGTTGGCCGGTAGATTTTGGCCACCAGCTCTGTGTACTGTTGTTGATGCTCCGCATCTCAGGGCATGAACCGGCCTGGAGAGTGGGCCAGGGGTTTTGCCGCTGTTGACGGGGATGTCGTTGCTTCTTTCATGGGCCGCTTCTTGGCCTCATATGGCCCCGTTATATCGGGGTTTCAGCGCTTCTGCCCAGTTGTAGTTGATTCAGATGTGTCCTCGGGATTGATCCTCCAGCCTTGCTTGTCGACCTGGACCACTGTTTGCTTGGTGCGCGCCATGTCTGTAATGTTTGAACAAAAGTGGGGTAAGTAATAAGATTTTTTACTGGTTCACCTTACCTGATATCAGGTGGTAGACCAAGAAAGTCATGTCGCCCGACACCAGATAGGCGACGCTTGAAAAACTGATATGGGTTAAAAGTCTAAAGGAATCCCGATTCAAGAATACCTGATACAAGCAAGTTGGTATTGGGCGGAGGTAAATGCATCTTGTTGCTCGATAGGGATCTGGCCGGTACTGCAGGCCGATATCAGGTTTCATTTAGTAAAATAAGGCTTTCCTGATATGGGTGCCCGATATGGATGCCCGACATGGGCACCATGCGATACTCGTATCACCTGGCAAAGAATCGGAGGATGTTACGATCTCAAACTGGTTCTTCAAACATAGCGTGCGATAAACACAGAATAGGTGACACCTGATACAAGTCTCACTCGACATGAGGTGCCACCCGATGTGAGTCTCGCCCATCATGAGGTGTCACCCGATGCGAGTCTCGCCCGACATGAGGTGTCGCCCGATGCGAGTCTCGCCCGACATGAGGTGCCGCTCGATGCAAGTCGGGCGATACAAGTCGAGGACACGTCGTGAAACAAAACTGGGAGATGAGTCCTACCCAATACACATCGTAGCATTTAGGATCACATGACAAGTGTGTCACATGATGCGGGAAAATGATCGGTGAAAAAGAAACTCGAAAGGTGAAGCCCGGCACAAAGCAAATTCATTGCTCGATACTGGCATCGTGGAAAAAGGGCATCACACGACACACGTCTCGCCCAACTTGAGGTGTCGCGCGATACGGTCTCCCTGATACGACGCACAACACGATCGATTGATTACTTAATAAGGTGTATCGTGTTATACCTGTATCGGGTGAGGTTGCTAGCACGCGACACGGGTATTGTGAAGAGACTGGCCGACATGGGAGCTGAAGTAAAGGCAGGATGCACGATACAGGAGTAGGTGAAAGTAAATGCAGGTGCCCGACGCAATTAAACTTGAGTTACTATATATAACTATGGCAAGCGGGGGTAAATCGGGAAAAATAGGGGCACGTGACGTGCGAGGAGGCAAATCATTTCCCGAGACACAGTAAAATCAGTCTTATCCGTCACGTCCTAGGGCAATCTGGCTTCCTAAGCAAGCTTTACATCGTGCGGCATACATGTCACGCAGGATCAGCGTGTTGAGGCGACACACTTCTGTGTTTACGTTTGCTGCCCGATACGACCAAGCACTTATCATGCCACGTGGGGTGCACTAGCCGATGCAACTTTGGTCGATAGAGACGCCTGACATGGCGCAACACGCGATACTCGCAGCTTGCCTGACACGTAATTCAAGGGGCTGATGATGTCTCCCGATAGAGGTGAAGGTAGTCTGATTAGCAATCATGTGTCGTACAAGGTGAGAAGGAAGGGAACAGGTTGGAACACACCCAATAAGATTCTCCACAGAGTAAAAATGAAAAAAAAATACAAGGGTAGAAAACTGAAATCATAGAGCGTTGATGGGTAAAACATCATTGGCATGAAAGAAGGCTTTCAGCATCAGATAGTACTACTCATTGATGCAGCCCTATTTTAGGGCTTGATATTGTGTTATTTTGCTCTTCAATCACATCTATACCTGTTAGATTGCATGTCATTCCCCCTAATATGCTTATTTGTATAAAATGCACTTATGGACATTATTTGCGTGTTTTTCAGGCATTTGGACCACACTTGATGGAAGAGAGAGAGAAGGAGTGATCCTAGGGTTCCTCTGCCCTTAGAGAGGCCCAAAGTGAAGTCCAAGGCTCCCTCAACCTACTCTTAGTGGCCAAAGATCATTTGAAGCAAAGATGTCCAAGAAAATCCAAAGATCCAAGTAAAAGTGCTGCCCCAGGACTCAGCATGGCCGTGGTACAACAAAACGGCCGTGCTAGGTCACTTAGAAATCGACAAGTTCAACTTCCAAATCAAGAAGAAGGTAGCACGGCCATGGTGGAACAAAATGGCCGTGCCAGTGACAGACACCACAGCCGTGCACCACAAAATGGCCGTGGCGCAGTGGAGCAAAACAGTCATGCAGAAGTACCACGACCACATCAACCAGGCCCACCACGGCCATGGCACACCACAGCCACCACGGCCGTGGCCGTTTTGACCACCAACTTGACATTTAGCAATTTAATTCCCATGACCGTGCCCCCTACACCACGGCCGTGGTACCCCACCACGGCCGTGCTACTCACAGAATCCAGCCATTTTTTCCACTGTTTTCCCCATTTGCCCCTAACTTAACCTAGTGCTTCCCCCACACCTATATATACCTAGGTGGTGGCTGGGGCACGAGGTTGGCTACCTTCTACCCCTTCCTAGCTCCCCAAATCACCACCCACTCCATTCCACTCCATATCCACCTCAAATCCACTCCATTTCACCATTTCCACCACATAACCCCCCATATCTAAGCCTTCCATCCACTTCCCTCCATCATTCCACACCATTTCATCCAAGGAGAAGAAGGAGGACGTCCCTACAGCTGCTGGAGAGGAGGACTTCTTCATCTACACTGAGCTCCATGGCTTCTTCTACCTCTTTCTCCTCTCTTTTTGTATTTTGCTTTGTTATGAGTAGCTAGGCCCCTTGGGTGGGTTGTTTGGGGGAAAATATGTTACTTTGATACCATGTTGGGGGAAAATGACATGTAAACTTTGTAATTTCATTTTTTAATGATTATATTCTATTTCTATCTCATTCTCCATGGATTACTTGTTGGTTTGTGTGTGAAATCACTTAGGAATTTAGGCAAATTGCTTATATGTGTGAATTTTGGGATTTGCCCCTAGGTCCAATTCTTGGATCCCTAGGTTGCCTCCTATCTTCGTACATCTTAATCAATATCCCTAAACCTAAGTGAGAGATCTAAGTAGCTAGATTAGATAATTCTAGTGCAATTAGCATGGTGCCTTCCCAAGGCTAGAATGTGGGGGAATTGGGGTCCAAAACCTTAATTTCACCTCCCCATTACTACCCTCGGCCCCTAATTGCCCTAGGAATGCCTAATCTAGAAACCTAGACTTGATTAGACTCTAATTGAATTGAACCTAATCCCTAACCCAATTGAGCCTTGTAAGGGTAGTAGGAGGTGTTAGGGACTAGTTCCCCTATACACAACCTAACATATCCATTGCCAGTTAGTAGCTTAGGTTAATCCATTAGACTCTAACTTGTTGTTTAGTTTGGATAATCTAAATGGAATAATAATGTTCACATGTCACCCCCAACTTAAGTGATAAGTTCATACCCCTAAACAGCCCACACATCTCTTTACTGCTTAAAACCCTAGTTTTGTGCTTGTTTAGCTTAGTTTGTTCTTTTCTTTCTTAGTTAGCTTCTTGCCTTGATCTTGTCTTGTTCATGCTAGTGTAGCTCTTTAATTTCTCTTTTACTTCTCTCTTGCTTGCCTTAGTGTAACTTGCCTTTTCATACCTAGCTTAGTCCTTTCTTTCCTGCTTAGTCTTAATCTAGTCTAGGGTTAATGTAGATTTCATTCCTGCCTTTAACTACTTTCTTGTTTGTCCTTAGTTAACAATCAAATCACCTTTAAACCCTTAACCCTAGTCTCCGCAGTAGGAACCTAGCTAAGTTAACCTAGCTCTAGCGCCCCCTCTTTTCCGTGTGGATCGACCCTTTACTTGCCACCTTCCTATACTACAACACGACCCTGTGCGCTTGCAGGTGTAGTGTTTTAGTAGACATAGGTAGGTAGTTTAGGTTTTATAAATTTTGAAAGAAAACCCCCATCCACCGTGCATTCCGACCTCGTGGGGTGCATCTATTAAATTGAGTAGTGTGTTAGCACCACTAGCGGGAGCGCACCACTCATCAAAGCCTATAAAAATTAAGTCAGTGGCCCATAAAATGAGGGAGTCAGTGCACGTGGCGCATGCACTGACTCGGGCCTTATTACAATGATAATGTTTGTAATGTTTTTCTTTAGGAAGGGAAATAACATCCTATGCTAGAAAAATAAAACTCGGGCTGCCTCTTGATGAACGTTGTAGTTTCTGTCGTTAGCTCGACAACATTAAATCCTTTTACTCCGCTCCAATGGTTGTTGTTTCAGCTTCTTGCAGGGCTATCTCTGATCTTCTCACAAAAGCTTCATCTTCATAAAACCTTTTTACTCTATGCCCATTTATTGGAAGATTTTTGTCAGATCATCCTTATTGTAGATCTCCATCATCCCAGATGGGTAAATCTTTGCAACGGTGAAAGGTCCAGACCATCTACTCTGCAACTTCCCTGGAAAAAGATGGATAGAAGATTTAAATAGCAAAACTTTATCACCTTCATTGACGTCCTTTTTGCTCATATGTGAATCGTGCCAGATCTTTGTCCTCAACTTATAGATCCTAGAATTTTCATAGAAGTGAAGTCTCATCTCCTCAAGCTCTTATAGTTGAAGAAACCTTCTCTTTCCAGCCGATGTCTGGTCCATATTAAGCTGCTTGATTGCCCATAACACTTTATGCTCCAATTCAAAAGGAAGATGGCAGGCTTTTCCATATATCGGGCGGTAAGGTGTGGTGCCCAATAGCGTCTTAAAAGCAGTCATGTACGCCCAGAGAGCATCATCTAACTTAGAGGACAAGTTCTTGCAGGACTTGCCAACTGTCTTCTCCAAGATTTGCTTGATCTGCCGATTGGAGACTTCCACCTGACCGGACGTTTGTGGATGATATGCCGTCACAACCTTGTGGTGAACGCCGTACTTATGCAAGAGCGATTCAAACCATCTTTCAGCAAAGTGACAGCTGCCATCACTGATGATGGTCCTCAGAACTCCAAACTATAGAAAGTTAATCTTGTTGAAGAGTTTGATCACACCTTAACATCGCACGTAGAGGCGGGCACTGATTCAACCCACTTAGACACATAGTCGACTGTGACGAGAATATATTTGAAACCATACGATGAGGGAAATGGTCCCATATAATCAACACCCCTCATATAATTTTTTTTATCTTAAATCCAATATGATAGCAACATCTCATTGCGACGGGAAATGTTCCCAGTTTGCTGGCATTCATTGCAAGACTTTAAAAATGCATGGGCATCTTTGAACAAGGTTAGCCAGTAGAAACCAGATTGTAACAGTTTGGTAGCTATCCTCTCACCTCCCAGATGTCCTCCATATGGAGAGGAGTGACATTCAGACAAAATTTTCGAAACCTCCTCTTCCGGTATGCATCTTCTATATAACCCATCAGCACAATGCCAAAACAACAAGGGATCATCCCAATAATAGTTTTTTAAATCAAAGAAGAACTTCTTCTTCTGATTATAAGACATATCTGGGGGAAGCTACTTACAGGCCAGGTAGTTGTAAAAATCTACATACCACAGCCCCTCAGGGTCGGTTGACTGGGCTAAGTAGATGGATTTGTCGGGGTAGATTTCATTGATGGGTAGTGGGTGATCATCATGCACCCAAATCCTGGAGAGATGATCTACAACCACATTCTCATAGCCCCTCTTGTCTTTGATCTTATGGTCAAACTCTTGTAACAACAATTCCCAACGTAGCAGTTTGGGCTTTACATCCTTCTTCTGCATTAGATATTTAATCGCCACGTGGTCAGTGTGAACAACCACCTTTGAACCCATGAGGTAAGACCTAAACTTGTCGAAGGCGTACACGATAGCTAGCATTTATTTTTCTACAGTCGTGGAATTCTGCTGAGCCTTATCTAGGGTCTTGCTCGCATAGATGATAACATGATGCTTCTTGTCTCTCTTTTGGCTGAGTACGACCCCTATAGCAAAATCACTGGCATCACACATAAGTTCGAACAGAAGACTCCAATCAGGGGACTGGAGAATTGGTGCAGATTTTAAAGTGTCCTTCAGAGTTGAGAATGCCTTCATACACTCCTCTGTGAAGTTGAACTTCACATCTTTTACCAGAAGGTTAGAGAGAGGCTTGGCTATCTTTGAAAAATCCTTTATAAACCACTGGTAGTAACTGGCATGACCCGGAAAACTACGAACACCTATAACTGAAGTAGGCGATGGGAGCTTAGCTATCGCCTCAACCTTGGATGGATCGACTTCAATACCTTCACTTGACACCTTGTGTCCAAGAACAATTCCCTCTTGTACCATAAAATGGCATTTTTCCCAGTTGAGGGTGAGGCTATGTTCTTCACATATTCTCATTACGAGGGATAGATTGTTCAAACAGTCATCAAACGATCTGCCGTACACGCTAAATCATCCATGAACACTTCCATCTTATTTTCGAGCAGATCTACAAAAATGATGTTCATACACCTCTGGAAGGTAGCAGGTGCATTACAGAGCCCAAAGGGCATTCTTCTAAAGGCAAAAGTTCCATAGATGCAAGTGAAAGTCATCTTCTCCTGGTCATTAGGGTGGACGGGGATCTGTAGAAACTTGAGTCCCCGTCCAGCCAGTAGAAGTAGGAATGATGGGCTAGGCGTTCCAGCATCAGATCAATGAAAGGAAGAGGGAAATGGTCCTTACGGGTGTCTGTGTTAAGTTTTTGATAATCTATACACATCCTCCATCCAGTGATCATCTTGGTGGCCACCTCGACCCCGTCATCTTCCTTGACGTAGGTCATCCCCCCCTTCTTGGGAACTACTTGGATTGGACTCACCTACGTGTTATAACTGATAGCGTAGATAATTCCAGTGTCTCAGAGCTTAACTACTTCTTTGCTAACAACTTCGCGAAGCTTTTCATTCAGCTTTCTTTGCGTCTCGGCATACGACCTAGATTCCTCCTCCAGATGGATCTGGTGCATGCACACCGAAGGGATTATCCCTCTCAGGTCCCTGATTGAGTAGGCCATGGCTTTCCTCTACAACCTTAACTCTTTGAGTAGCTGGTCTTTCTGGCAATCAGTCAACTCTAAGTTGATGATTATCAAGTGCATCTTCTCTTGATTTAGAAAATGATACTCATGGCCTTTCGGCAAGACTTTTAGCTCAGGTGGGACTTCCTTTTTTTGTTCTTCAGTAGGGGCTTTTCGGATAGTGTCATATCTAACTGTTTCAATAGGATCTTCATCCTCAGTCATTTCTTCAATATCCAGATAGGCCAACAATTCCCTGACCTCAGGATCATTGATCTCTCATAACTCGCCAGTTAAGGCGCGCATCAAAGGATCTACCATGGTCTTCTCTTCCTGTACTTCATTGCATAACTGCTCATAGCTCTCAACAAAGTAGGAGGATTCAAAGAATGAGGGGGCCCTCATACAATCACTAATGTTGAAATCGATGTGATCTCTTCTAAAACATATCATAATCATTCCCGCCTCGACATCGATAAGAGCTCGGCTGGTGGCAAGGAAGGGTCGCCCAAAAATGATAGGGCAGCTCAGATCTTCTATGGTATCGATCAAAACAACATCACAAGGGATAAACAAACATCCCACTTGGATGGGCACATCTTCAACGACACCAACTGGACGGGAGAAGGTATGGTTAGCTAGTTGTATCCTCATGTTGGTGCTTACCATATTAGTGAGCCCCACTCTCTTGGCAAGGGACAGAGGCATCAAACTGATGCTAACCCGTAGGTTTACTAGACCTTTCCGAGTTACATTATCTCCAACTTGAAAGGGGATTACGAAAGCCCCTGGATCCTTCTTCTTCAAAGGCATATTAGTTTTGACAAAAGAACTAGACATCTTAGCAAGCTTCACAGTCTCTACATCTTCTTCTTTCCTTTTTCTTGTTATCAAGTCATTTAGGAACTTGGCATAAGTGGACATTTCTTCAATGGCATCTAGGAACGGGACGTCCACATGTAACTTCTTTATAGTGGCCAGAAACATTTCATACCTCTTCTTCAGCTGGGCTTTTACCAGCTTATGTGGAAATGGTACACGGGGTGCATACTTATCTGGACGCTCTTCAGAAGAGACGTCGTTAACCTTGTCTTTGACTACTTTCTTTGACTTTTGCGAAACTTCTTCCTCAACAACCTCTGTGCTAACTCTTTGAGTGGGTGTTGTTCTTGACATTACTGTCTTCTCAACGACTAGTGATACAATCATTCCTAACCTTAGAACAACCATTTTTTCTGTCTCATGTCCTCGTGAGTTGGCTTCAATATTGGAGGGGAAATACCCCACCTGATGGTTGATGGATTGGGTGAGGCTTGTCAGCTGCTGATCAATCTATTTGTTATGCTATTGGAGCTCCCCTATCTGGGTAGAAAAACCACCCATCTATTGCTGCATTAGTTTGAGCAGAGCCGTGCTATCCACTGAGCTCTTGTGCATCTTTTCATTGATGTTGTTCTGTCTCTTGGCGAAGGACATAAATTCCATCTTCAAAGACGATCGTGGGTGCTGGTTTTGTTGGAAGGCACTCTGCTGCTGGAACCCTGTCTGTTGTTGCTGATATAATGGTCCTCCTGAAGGTTTCCCACTCACCAGTTGGTGAGATTTCTCAGCAGCACTGGTTTCCCCATAAGAGAAACCACGATGGTCAGGCGATCGATATTGAACATAACTCACATTCTCTGTAAAGTCCCCTTCGATATCTTCTTGGGGTGCAGTGTGTAGGCAGAAATCTAACATATGGTCGGGCTCTCCACAGGTGACACAACTCTTTATGACCTACTGTCGAACCTTCCCTTTGTAACCTTGCTCCCAGAGGGACTAGACATCTATCATCATCTTGTCAAGCTTGGCTGCGAGGGACTCCATAGCCTTAGATTCACCTGGAGTAGTGTGACTTAACGACTCTCGGTCGTATTCTCCATCTTGTTAGTTTGTAGCCATATTTTCAATAATCTCCCTGGCTCTTTGGGCACTAAGTCCCAAGAAATCACTGCCAGTGGAAGCATTCAAGGACTTCCTCTCAGTGGGGCACACCCCATTGTAAAACGTGGTGATGAGCTTTGGTTCTGAAAAACCATGATGCGGGCATTCACGCTGGTAACTCTGGAATCTTTCCACCTTTTCAAGGAGGAACAATTAAAGTCCACATTTTTTTATAATTTGAATTAATACTGGGGGTTATTACTCATTTTTGTACTTGCTATTTTATTTTCACCTATTCTAGCAAAACTGCCCATAAGAGCTACTGTTAACCATTTGTCATTGCGGGAACTCGAGGAGATCCTGTGAACGGAATCCACACATCCTCATGCACTCAGAAACCACCTAGCTACCCTGACCGATCTCCATCCTTGCTTGTAGCCATCACACTCTACTGCCATGGCACAAACAACAATCAAAGGGATGGATTACCCTTTCTACCCATGCCCTATCACAAGGAGAATTTGACCCCCGTGGACATTTGCATCTTTCGCACCCAGCCTTGACCCTATTAATCGAGGTTGGCTCACATAAGGAGAGGATCTGCAGAGTCAGATCCCTCCTCTGATCTGCAAAGCCATCACCCTATTTATTTTTTATTTTCATTTTAATCTTCTAGAAATTACCTAATTGTCTGGTCTTGCAAAACCCATTATAAATAGCTCCCATGTCTGAAAAATTCCAAAAAAAATCCATGCTTTTAGAAAAATGAGAAGAACCTATATAAATTATAAATTGTACCTAAATCCAACCCTAGATCAATGTATTCTATTATGACTTCGTGTTATGATATTTTTAACTTTAAATTGTGGAAAATAAATATGAAAATAAATGACAATATGTTTTGCAAGATCTTGAAGTATTAGATCTGACCCTGATTCCCTTGACTCGAAACGCTAAAATGATGACCAATAATAGGTTCACATTGGTAACACAATAATGACCCTTATTTCTCTCTCTTTCTATAATGGTGATTAAAGAAAGAACCAATTATCTAGTATACCTAATTCACTCTCAAACCCTCCAAATACTCTGATATGAGCCAATGACACTAAAAGGGAACCCTAGTGAGTAAAAGACCCTAATATAAGGTTTTGACAACACATAATGACATTAGGTATTTATTTTCCTTTTAGGGTGATCTATTTACT
The DNA here is from genome assembly GCA_963693085.1 of Alisma plantago-aquatica. NCBI lineage: Eukaryota > Viridiplantae > Streptophyta > Magnoliopsida > Alismatales > Alismataceae > Alisma > Alisma plantago-aquatica. Next base: position 40,029,159 of record OY856409.1, read on the forward strand.
GTTCCTCTAGATTCTTGGGTTCCAAATCTAATCAAAACATGTACGTGGTCTTTATTAAGTATAAGACTAGTTTTCCTTGGTTGCATAAAATATGATGTACCTTGTGTGAATATATTTGCTTATACCTTGTTGGATGATTACTAGTATTATACACTTCGCCAAAACTTAATGGAACATAAAGAAACATTTTGATGAGTTGTAGCTACTAGTGCACATTGGCCCAGTATGGATGTATGATATTTTTTCCTAATATGGATTGTCCATGCTAGATGTATGATAAAGTAATTTCACCCATACTGGATGTATGATAAGTGTTGATAAAAATTGTAGTACAACTTCATCTAATGAAATGTGTAAAAGACGTGTTTACCTAATTTTCCACCTTAAGCAATGGTGTTCTTTTCTTTCTTCTTTCTTCAAGTATTTCCAACTATTCAATCATACTAATGTACTTTTTACCACATACCAACTTTTGTTGATGATTTTTGTTTTTCATATTTTATAGGTACAAGGAACAAATAATGCATCTCAAAGTATCTGAAGCCATTGAATAAATGAACGTGGAGGATAGACAAGCTAGATTTACATTCTTATCTCTTTTTCAGTTAGATAGTTGCTTATTCTACTAGATGATGTATAGGATGTTCTAAATCCTATGCACTTTCTTTTATAGAACTATTCACTTCTTATATCCAGAATAACATATGTATGATTTTATTATTATCAAGGAATGTTGTTTGTGTGACTATATAATGATGTTGTGAACAACGATCCAGCTCCTTTTATGATTTAGTTGACTTCCACAATCTCTTGTATTTTGTCTTCTGACATCTATAGATATGAGTACACACATACCTATGAATGTCACTAATGAAAGTATATAGAAATTGGGGTCATCACAATTAACAAAACATCAATAATAATACAAGATACGAGAAAATTAGACAACTAATTTAGAGATGAAAACTCCAGAGACTGAAGTGAAAGTGTGTGAACATGTCTTTAAGATATATTTGATCGCTTCAAGTATGAGATTTGCGACAGTCTATCTCTAAGATTCAGCCACCCCAAGTCTGATGTGACTTCTCAATACAAGCAAGAAGTCCACATGTCACTCGTTCACTAACCCACTAAATCATCAAAGAAAATAATGTTGTAAAGCCATCAATGGTGTAAGATTAGTAGCAAACAGCCAGTAGGGGGAAGAGAGAGCAGAAGAGGAGTTGGTTTTTTGTGTCCAAAGGAGGAAGAAGTCCCTTTATAAATGAGAATCTTGGGAGTGCCCCGAGGTAAATGCCCGCACACATGTTGAGATGTAAAAAATATAGTCTTCTCCAAAAGAATGGTTAAGAGAGAGAATAATGACTACTAAAATTGCATTTACATTGAATCCAAATAACACAAAATTGAAGTTCAAAGGCCATTCTAAAAGTAAAAAAGGAAAAAGAAAGTATTAAATGTTAGGATATTAAATTGTACAGATGTTATGAGCCAAAAATGTAAAATTAAAATTATATTTTTAGAATACCAAAACACAATATTCTCTCACATGTTATATTAAACTTCAAAAAAACCTATAAAATAACAAAATATGACTTTATAAATTTTAAGGATTTAAGGGTATTGTAATGACCCATTTTCAAATTAGTCATCAAATTAGGGTTTACTTGGATGATTGTATGCTTAACTAAGTTGATCATTGTTTAAAGCTCGATTAGTGATGGTAATTAATTTTTGATATTTTAAATATAATGAGAAGGTTTAATCATACTTTGATTCACATAATTAGGGTTAAGGTTTGGAAACGCTAATCGGCCCAAATTAGGGTTTTGATGACATATGAATACAGAATTTGATAAGTATAGTGTCTCACTAAATGATTTTTAGTATTTTATTTGTAACTCTGATTTAATTAAAATTTGTATATGATTTGGACATATAAAATTTGAACAACATTGAAAAATATCAGAATTTTTAAAGAATGTTATGACCTATTTATCAGTCGAGTTTCAAACTCGACTAATCATATTTTCAAATTGATATAGTAGTGTTGTAAATGAATTTTATCCTTTTATTGGCATATATCATTGATCTAAAATTTTAACTATACTTGATAAACTCAATTATAGAGACACTGTTAAAGTTTTGTAATTTTTGGATGATTGTTTGATCCCTACAGAGAGGGGTGTCGATCGAGTTCTGTGAAGGAAAAACTCGACCGACAATGATGCTGACTGCAATATTGTAGTGTAGTATTTTATTTTTAATTATTTATTAGTAATTCAAAATGATCTTAAATTTTTACTATATCTTATAAACTTAATTTCAGACTTTGGGTTAAATCTTCATAATTTTTGATGAGTTTTGAGTTCTGAAACATGTGGTTTCTGTCGAGTTTATAACTCAGCCGACCAACCAGTCTGAGCAAAATAAAAATACATTGAGGGGCTTGTTTGCAAATGTTCTAAGCACCTCAATTCCTCTATATCACTAAACTAACACACAAGGATCTCTCATAACTCATCCTTCCTGTCAAATAAATGAAATTCTTGAGAGAGAGGAGAGCTAGGGTTTTGAGTAGAGAAAGTGGAGGAGATGATGACCTAGGGTTTCTCTATCCAAGATATGATGAAATCACGTAAGTTTAGCTTCTTTGCATAGCATTTCATGGTGAATCTTCTCTCACATGTCAAGATTCCATCCTTCCCCTGATTTGATTCAAAATCACATCAAATCTCCCCCTTTTCTCACTCTTTCTCTTCTAATCCCCATTTCTAGGGTTTCCGAGTTGAGAGGAGAAAGAATTGGACTCTTTTGCGAGAGTTTGATTGGGTTTCCAAAAATTTAGAGGTTGAAGTACGAATTTAAGGTGCTTGGCACCTGAGGTGAGTATTTTTATCCCTCCTAAGATTTGTATTCTTGTTGAAAGCCTAATTCAATCCAGCTAAAACAATCAGAAACCTTATTTGTATATGTATGTGATTGGATTTGATTTGGGAAAGATATTGGGGAATCCAATTTTACTGATTTTTTATTATTTCTCATTGATTGAAACTTGATTATTTCATGTTATATTGATTGAGGATGTATTGGGTATTCTTATGGGTAGATGACTATGGCATTTCATATGAATGTTTCCTAAAAATTAGCCAATGGCCGATATGATTGGAATGGAATTGACATGTATAAAGTCATATTTGAATTGTACTAGATTGTACTATACAAGTGTATTGTTGAATGTTAATGGAGTTGAAAGACCACATATCCTGATTAGGATTTGTGTTGAGGAAGTGAATCAAACGAGTCAATTAATCAATGTATACTTATGATTGATGAATGAAATGTGTGAAAATGGAAACGAGGGTTTCCATGTTTGTGAATAACCCTAATGAACCCTTGGGTCATGATTGGATTACTGAATGATATGATTCTTATGATATGTTGAACTAAGGAATGACTTCTTGAAAACCCTAAAAGTTTGTTACTAAGACAATTATTAGTGATAAAGCTAGAACTTGTATATGATGTTTGAAATGTGATCGAATGCTGAAGTTGAAAGTATTAATACTTCATTTGAATACGATGAATCTTACTATATCATCTAAGTCTAATGCATTTGTTTTAGTATAATAAAGAATGATCATTGTTGATTATGGGAATGACATTAGTAGTCAGCATCAAGGTACACTTATCTGAATATAAGATACAATATGAACAAGATGTACTTAATGGTGATTGCAAGATAAATATGAAACTAATGAAGATAGTATGACGAAGTATTTTATCTTTTATTTTAATTCCATATGGATTAACTCAAATTAAATGAAATATACTAAGAACTATACTTTGATAAATGTTATGTAGAAGAGAAGCATTGTATGTAAAGTGAATCATGAAAGATTGGTCCAGATAATGTAATGAACATGAAATGAAAGAAATTGAGAATACTAAGTATAAAATGATGGAAAAAGATAGGAATTAGTAGATGATTCTAAGAATGTAAATCTTACCCTAAAATGATGAGTTTGATGATGTAAATGAATGACAATCTCAAATGGATGATTAAGAGATATACATAACCGTAGTTGAATTCAACTAAATGATGAAACTCAAGTATTTGAATTGACTTACAAGAATGTGTTCTTGTATTGTGATTGTTGGATAAAATACTTATATTGTGAGAATGAACTATTTTGATGGAATTCAAATGATAATCAACATGTGCTGACTAGTAACCCCATATGAAGAATGTGAAATAAAATAAGAAGAAAACTAAATCTGTTATACATGTATATGCATGAAATTTATTTACATCTATTTAGATTAGATGGAACACACATATGTTGTATGATAAATCTATTCTGAGTATGAGGAATGATACATGATGTCTATATGCTTTTACTATTGCTAGTTCTAATGCCTCTACTAATATTTGTTAAGAACTATGGTATACAATGAACTGCTGAGGAATATATTGAAATGGAATTTAATATGAACTCCTTACATTGAGAAACCCTGATAAGGGTAAATGTTGCATAATGAGATTATGTCTAGGGCTGAAAGCCCACTGATGATGATAAAACCCTAATGGGGTAAATGATGTACAATAATATTATGTCTTGGGCTGAATGCCCACTATTGATGATTGCTATTAGTTGATGTAGAAGATAGAAATAATCATATTTGTTGCAACCTATAGACTTATTGTGCTACTTGCTTTGATCATTGCCCTTGTTGATAAACTTGATTTGTTTCATGTTATTATAGTTATGCGAGAATACATAGATATGATATATGATGTTTTGAATTCTTGTAAGATGAGTAAAAGAGATTAATAATAAGTGAAATGATGGAACATCTAGTTAGGTGCCCTGAACACCGTGAGTTTCCCCCGAAGACCACACTGGGGAAACAAAACAGATCTCCTTGTAGTAATCGATGAATTATGAGAAGGATTTCCAGAGTGTGGATCGAGACCTTAAAGGTTAGACCACCAGGATTTAGGAGTGAGTCATCTGGAGTGGTTCTGGCCATAAATCCTTGCTGTGAAAGTCTATGTCCAGATGGAATAGACTCTGTTGAAATGAAATATGTGAAGTGTGAAATGCAAAATATGTGAAATACTATGATATGTGATATATTGTTTTGTTTGTTCCTATCTCGTGTACCCGAGATGAGGATGTGAGCCTCTTTAGGCAACCCTGAGGTGGCCAGGGTCTGTTGTTGATATCTTAGGGTGGCTGGCTAAACCCAAAGATAGTGACGGTGAGTTGTTGACATGAGAATAAGGTGTGGTGACTTCTACTTTGTGAGGTACAAGCCAAGTAGTTTCAGGGCAAATTAATAAAAGATGATAAGCCGTGTAGAACATGATTTGAATGGTTGTTACATTCTTTGTACTTCTACTTGATGATTTGTTATTGTTGATTATGCTTCTTGTTGAGGAAAGTAATCATGTTGATATGGACATTTTCTATTTCATATTATGATGTGTCATGTTGACAAGTTATAAATGATGGGATTTACATCCATTTTGAATATGAGTTGGATTGCCTTCTATTTGATAGTATTGTTTGGTAGATATGTATTATTTGTACTTCAGCTTCAGGACTGTAGGATGTGTTCCTGGTCCAGCTAGTGGAGTGTCACAAGGGTAATGTTATTGTTATATATTGATTCAAAAATGCTTAGAACTTATCTTATTTCACATGCACTAGGGCTCTTAATCTGAACTGAGAAGTATCTGCTGATTTATTCATATACATGCTTAAAAAGATGTTTCAAAGTTATAATTGGTTCACGTGATGGCCTTATATGTTGGATTAGATTACCATTGCAAGATATATTTGACTCATGATAGAACTATTTGCTATACTTTTCAATATTTGTATGTTTCTTTTAACTTTTATACTTAATCTGATGTTGATGCTTGTACCTAGCCTGAGTGGGAGGTATCCACTCACTGGGGCTCTATATGAGTCTCATGAGGTTATTTCAAATGTTTTTAGGTATAATGTTATCCAGCAGAGAGGTCACGAAAAAGAAGATATAAATAGTGTAATCTAGACAGAATAGAATGTCCCTATACTCTCTCTTTCCCGGGATGGGTTGTAGACTATGTTTGTTCATCAATGTACATGTATCTGATGTAAATTGAACAACCTATGAGAACAAGATTGATTTTGGTTTTAATGGAGTTCAATAAGATTTGTGATATCTAAGTGTGATGTCCTTGTTGTGACATTGATTAATGGGTTTGTGAAGAAAGAAAAAGGAAAAAATTATCTGTCTTTTTCATATATTGTTTAATCGCCTTTGTCGAGAATTCATTGTTTTATTTCATAATCTGGGTTTATGTTTAGGATTATCTCCAATGGTTGGCATTTATGCTGATCAAAAGAGTGGGTCCCGACAGGTATCCTCCACAAATCATAACATTGAGATCATTAATAATTAATAAAGGAGAATGATGAAATATCATATGATTAAAAAAATGATGAATGATGATAAATCTAATATGTACCTAATTTCAGCATGCCTCCCAAGACCTATAACTCCAAGGATTCTGAAGAGTCGTCCTCTAAGAAGAGGAAGGAACTTGAAACCAATGAGGTACTTGATCCCTATAGTGTGGCCAAAGAAAGGTGGGAAGAACAAAAGAAAATTCTACTAGACTTCATGGAGACCCTTGCCCCAAAAGGAACCCCTGAACCCAACTCGTCTAGGAAAAAGAAAGTGAGAGTGATAGATTTCATCAAACTTAACCCTGACACCATTTGGGGGTGAGACCAACCTAAAGTCATGGATAAAGATGAGGCATGGATCCTCTCTATGGAGAACACCTTCCGTACCCTAGAAGTACCCAATGAAAAGAAGGTCAAATTTGCAACTCATCTGCTTAAGGGAGGGGCAAACATCTGGTGGGAAAACTATGGTGGGAATAGGGGAGAAGAAGTAGATAACATGGGGTGGCAAGCTTTCAAAACCCTCTTCACTGACCATTTTATCCCTATAGATGAGAGGAAGAAGAAGGAGAAGATGTACATGGAACTTAAGTAGGGAAGTCTCTCAGTAGCTAACTACACCCAAAAGTTTAGGTTTTTGGAGCGTTATGCAACTATTAAGACTGAAGAACGCCTCACTGAACATTATGTCAACTGCCTTTCTGCCCATCTGAAAACCCTAGTTATAGCCTCTCGTCACATAAGCATAGTTGAAGCCCTAGACATGGCCTTCAATCAGGAAAGGGAATAAGGTTTGCAGAAGCCTTCCAGAATGGGATACTAAGGGTTAACCATCACTGAGGAGGATAAGTTTAGAAAGTTCCACCCTGGCCATAACAACAAGGGATCACGAAAAGGAGGAGGTTCAAGAAAAAGAGGACAGAACAAAAACTATAACCAACTAAGGGATTACCGCAAAAATGTAAAACCTGCAGATGATGGTATGATGGACCCTATTGCTATACCAAGTCGGTTAGCTACAACCGCAAGAAGGAGGGTCATTTCCTCACCAAGTGCCCTACTTCACCTATCCTTCGCAAACCTGCAATAGGTGGTCCACCCCCTCAGAGACACCGCAATGCCAGAGTATTCACAGTGATGGCAGAGGAAGCAAAGGCAAATCCCAACCAGCTTGTTGAAGGTAACCAAAAATCTTTTCATATATCTAATATCTGTTCGAATACCTTCGAATTATTCATAATTTAATTATCTTATGTAGACACCGTTTGTTAAATGATCATCCTGTTAAAGATTTATTCGACTCTGGATCCACAAATACATTTATTTCTCAATATTTGGCATCTATGTTACATCTGCATATAAGGGACTTGGGATATATCCTGGATGTGTCTACTCCTAGTGACAGAATACTCACTACCCTACAGAAAATTGATGTCCTACCTCTAAAATTCAAAAAACATGATATGTCCTTCAAATCTATTCTCTTAACCATGGAAGACTTTGATATTATACTTGGCATGGATTGGCTATACACATATCATGGTCACAATGATTGTAGAAATAAGATGGTAGTTCTCTCTCAGCCTCATTCTTGTCCTGTGGTGATCCCTCGAGGAAGAAGATTCTATGATAATATTATAATTTCTACTCTTAAAGCTAAAAAGCTCATTTCTAAAGGAGGTAAAGTCTTCCTCGCATTATTCTTAGAGACTAGTCCTAATAAAGGGCCTATAGAAAGATTGAAGGTGGTATGTAATTTTCTTGACGTATTCCTAGAGGAGCTTCCTGGGCTACCTCAAAATAGAGACATTGAGTTCTATGTAGACCTTCTTCCTGGAACCACTCTAATTTCTACGGCACCGTATAGGATGGCTCTGGCTAAGATTATGGAGTTGAAGAATGAGTTACAAGAACATATCAATAAAGGATTCATCCACCCTAGTGATTCCCCCTGGGGTGCGCCTGTTCTTTTTATCCAAAAGAAAGATGGTTCTATGTGTATGTGTATTGACTACCACATGTTGAACCAGGCCACTATAAAAAACAAGTATCCTCTCTCTCATATTGATGACCTCTTTGATCAGCTTCGTACTGTGAAAGTTTTCTCAAAAATTGACCTGAGAGCCAATCATGGGATGGTTGGTGGGATACATTAAGATTGATTTGATAAACATCAAAGGCAAGCTTCCAATTCTTTCTGGTTCAGTCATATGAGATAGTGATAGAACAGAATGAATGTCTAGAGAATGACAGTACTCAATGACGTATGCTTTCAGGTTAAGGACCTGAATGATAAGATCATACAGATGCTAAGAGTTTGTACATTCCTATTATGTCCCTAGTCAGATGTCATTGTAGAAGGTAGATAGACAGCAATGACACACAAGACTAGATTGTGGTGTTGGTTGATGACAGAATCTCATTAGTCATCATATAAGATATCAAACCAAACACATAGGTACTTGTTAGAGAACAAGGTACCAGACAGACCCACCGTGAGTTTGACACATGGAATCATGACGTGGTAGGCACAATCAATACTCACAGTGATGGTGGTGAGTGTGATTCTTAGACCTGAAATCACTACACTCAACACATGTCGTTGGGCACACTTTGACATCATCAAACGCAGTCCTGAAACATGGGTTGTTATAAAGGTGATGATTGGGTGGCTTTGACACATGCGGCTTTTGAGGGGTGAGTGATAGATATGGGATTTGTCCCTCCTGAGGTAGTTTGATATCCAAGGCCACTTGATGAGTAGGATTGAGATAGGCATGCACACGCATGTGTGAATCAATATGTGATATTGATGTCATACATATCTCCTTCAATCTACTCTGAGATCAAGAAAGTGAATGAACGTTGACAGGATGACTGTTCCATGCCTCGAGTTCATTCGGGATATCAGTGACAAAGGAATTATACATTCATTGTAACACCATTCACGGATTATAGGATGAAAGTTGTTCTCCAACTTTCTACTTTCACTTGGGTAGCACTGAAGTGTGACTAGGCACCGCTCTTTGCTTGTGAAGTCATAAGTGTTATGGACTTTCACTGCCAACGTGAAATGGACCTGCAGGGTCACACACATAGGATTTAGCCTGGAAGAGGAGTTTTGTCCACAAGCAACGTTTAGATTGACTACTAAAGGTGTCTAGTAGTTCAATTAAACACTCAATTGGTTGATAGCTCAATATCATACTGTTCAAGGTGTTGGACATGTTGATTGGAGTATCAGATTGATTGAGATCGCAATTGACTGATTCTGCACAACTTGCACTCCCAACCGATCGGTTCAAGTGTTGAACCGGTTGGCTGAGGTTTCTGAACCGTTCGGCTCAAGTGTTGAGCCGATCGGCTCAAGCCCAGGGTGAAACGAGCGGTTCAAGTGTTGAAACGATCGGTTCAACTAGTGCAATCGGGCAAGTTGGGAAAGTCAGGTCGGTGAGAATTTTCCTTGTGTTTCACATGCCCAATTTGATTGCAACAAGGATTGGTATTCGATACCAATTAGAAACAAAAGAAGGAAAGTCAATCAGGAACTGAACAGGACCACGAACCGACCGGTTCAGAAGTGAACCGATCGGCTCATGGGTCCCAACCGATCGGTTGGTGCTCCAACCGACCAATTCAGGTCCCCAACCGACCAGTTCACTTGTGAACTGATCGTTTCATGTTGCGAGTTGGTTGCTTTTGTGGAAAATCTCAAACCCTTCTACTCCTGCTTTAGTCCCATATTGCCGGGGACAGAGAACCCTGTCCCATGACTCGCATATATATAGGGGTATTGGGGGCTTCTCAAAGTACAACTCAATGCAACCAGTTGCTCTACAAAGTTGTCGTTCTCTCTGGTTTTGGTAACTGAGAGAGAGCCCGAGCAAGTGCTTCCCGCAAAAGGGAGGTGCAGCAAGGGAAGGACAACTGCAGTTGCAACTAGAGGTAGGAGAGTGTGTTGGTGACTAGTACGTCAACAGGAGGGTGTGACTCCTTCCACTTCCTTGTGGGACAAGGAGAGTGGAGTTCTAGGTGGTCCGTGTGGACTACTATATTGGCGGGAGGTCACTTCCACTCAAGAGGACAACTGTCATCCAACAGTCCGGTAGGAGGAGGAGTCGTTAGTCCCGGTGTGACCAGGTGTTGCACAGACGTCGTCCAAGACCGCAGTTGAAGACCGTGCATTGCGCGAGGTATTGTGACCGAGCAAGCCTCGGGACAAGGTATGATTCCACAAACCATCCTTTCCTATTATATAGACGTTGATGCATTTCCTCGTGCTGGGTTTGGGGGAGAAAAATTTTTGTTTCCGCTGCCTTCTCTGCCTCCCCTAAACCCAACAGTGGTATCAGAGCCACGTCAACTGCTCTATATTTTAGGAATATCGATATGATCGATTTTGGTTTTTCACCTTTATTTATTGCATACGATGCGAATAATATTGGCTTTATGCATGTCCAATCCTAAATCCACAAATCCCAATTACATATATGATATGTATTATTAATGCACTCGATACGCGTCGCCCTTAAACGAGTTTTGTGGTGGATGTGTGTAGCATGATTATGGCCTATAAACCCCTATATGTGTGTGGTTGTTTGTGGTTGCTTGCATCTCGGTCTACGCACCGATCTTCCCTCTCTTATTCCTGATGTAACTCGAAATAATTCGAGATTCTTTCCTACCTTTGCTCCCCCCGAATGTAACTCGGGGTTTCTTCTTTTAAGCAATGTAATAATAGGATAGATTTTTTTTTCCTGTTATGTCAAAGACCGACGGACGTCAAGACAACAGCTGAAACGACCGATTCAAGGCGTGAACCGATTAGTTGACATTCCAGACGATCGGTTCAAGGAGTGAACCGATCGGTTGATGACCGATCGAGGAGCGAGATGACCAGGTGGCGGACATGATGAGATACATGACGTCTAGGCAAACCGATCGGTTGGAGGAGCTAACCGATCTACTGGTGGCACCCAAACGATCGGCTGGAGAGTACAGATCATTTATGTGATGAGTTGATCAACTCGGATGGCAAGGCACAGATGTTCATTTTGTACAGGTTGCATGTGATGTTGACCTAGATGACCGTGATTCCTCTTGGCTCGAGGAATCACATTAGGATGGCCATAATCATCGCTTTTTATCGTTTGTGCATGTTTTCTGTGGGATATATCATATATATGATACGTACTATGTATTGTGGTGATTGGATATGTATATGTATATAAAAACCAAATCCCTCATTAAAATATTAAGTTTTAGATGCCTTCCAAATGCGACACACGTGAAAAGCTTGATCGACCAAGTGTGGGCACGCCCTAGCGTGGTGCACCGTCTATCTCGTGGAAGCGTGAAGGATGAATGTGTGGGTCTGCCCTAGTAGGGTGCATATTCATCGTGTTTTCTTTGGGTCGGACTTAACAAGGTGATCTAGATGGGATCTAGTACCTTGAGGCATGGAGATGATCATTGCAAAGAGTTGTATATGCCATCTTATCAAGAGTTGCATATGATGCAATTGGCAAGAGTTGCCTACCTGAGAGATCTAAGTTGTGGGTGATCATCCCTTGTTGACTCATGACTTAGAGGATTTCAGGATCTTGCCCACTAGAAGGTTGTACGCTGCAATCTTCCGAATTGATGGTGAGGGCTATCAATTTGAAGTAAAATAGTGGGAGTGATAATTAATTAAAGGCCTAATTTTATCGTCAACTTTTCAAATCAATCAAACAATTCAAAAAGACTTTTGGACTAAAATTGCATATATTTCTTTTTATTAAAATAAATGGTTAATCAACAAATCACTTTATTTGCGATCGGTCTTTGAGACCAACAAATTAAATGGGAATAATTCCACGACTGGTTAGGATGATGAGATGTGTTCTCAAAGAGAAAAAGCTCTAAATCCTAATTATACAAGAACCAGATGAACTCAATCCCACCACATCAATGGCTGAAAGTATGCTTATGGAAGCATGCCGAGGATGACATTGATGAGGAGTGCTTGATGTTGTGTTCTCTGAATTATGAGTTGTAGAGACAACATGAGACATATGACGTCTCCAAGACACTGTCCTAGTATGTCATGACAGAAGGAGATCCAACAAGGTATTCACACACTCAATGTGATTGGGTATGTAGAAAACCTAACTAAGAAGGATTCCCTCTGAGCCAAGGTTTGGCTATTGGTATGATACTGCAAATGTTGCAAGAATCATACAATTCATGATAAGCTACAACATGAACAACTTTGACAAGTTTTGATAGAGTTGTTGGACATGTTCAGGATAGTAGAGGCAAATATGAAGAAAGACTAACCCTAATCTTTGATGAGATCAAAGAAAAGGTAATTCTTAAGGGCAAGGACAAGGGCAAAGCAAAGAAGTGTTCTGATGCTAGCCAGCAATCCAAGCCGTCTTCAGCCTCAAGGCACATAGGGAAAGGGTGTATGAGGGAATTGCCCTCTATATCTGGAAGAACAAAAGAACATGAAGGAGGGGATGGAGATCTCCACCTAAGGTATCATGAAATGAACTACTTCTTTATTTGAGGTATATAATACCAAGATATGGATATGTGATATATGATATGAAATATCCGCAAAGAAGTGATGGCCTTTGTGAAAGGACCAAGAAAGAAGCACCCATCATTGGAGCAAGTGTTGCTTCCATAGATAGGAGTATCTTTCAGTTTATTTCAGCCTAAAGGGCACGAAATACAGTTATGAAATGCTATTTCATATATTGCCAATAGATAGAAACACTTTATTTTTTCTTATTGTATGACAATGATGGCAATTAATAAAGTTGATGTTTCAATCTTAAAGATACGATCTTTGTGGAAATGCCTTGTTTATCTTGTGATACATGGTATGCATAAGATAAAATGATACCTAAAGTTATTGATAACTCAAACAATCAAATTAGCATCAATCATGAAAATTCATTTCTAGTTTCCATGTGATGGATAAATCTAGACTCTTTTGGTTAAAGAACCAGTAAGAGACATGAATCTCTTGTACATGATTAATCAATCTTCACTAAAGGTAGTGGGAGAATGATTATCCAATTAGGTATAATACATATAATGTATTTACATACCTATTGGAATAAATGCTAATACTTCAAATGGTGTTTAGAAAAATACCAATATGAATATCTTGAAGTGTTCAAGATTATCATAGAAGAAGTGCAAATTTGGTAAAGTGTTAATTCTTGATGAGATCAATGAATGAAATACTTGAACCAAATGTTTGAGATCCTTTTGAGTGATTATGATAGTGTATCATAATGAACTCATGATTAAGGCATGGTGATGTCTAAATCAAGAAGGAATCATACTCTAAGGAGTTAGAGAATGATTATCAAATAACTGAATTCTTCTTAATAAAAGAATACCCCACACTAATAAAGGACATTGAGAATCACAAGGAGTTGTGAGTTCTTATATCCTTAACAGATACACCTCAATTATCTATGTGATGAGTTGTTCATGTGATGAGTCAACTATCTAGATAAATATGAGGAACCGAATTTTGAGTTATGGTTTATGACCATTACATCCTAAATGACATCCATGTCAACCATAAGGTATGGACCTTGATGGTAGCACTCATTGGATGAAATCCATAAGTGCAAATAAGTCTTAAATGTTAAGACACATGGATAACATTTTGAGAAGGATGATGCTTGTTGATTGCAACTTAATGACTAAGACATTTGGCATATGGATACTAAAATCGCATTCCTATGAGGAATAAAACAAGGATGTGTATGTGACACAACCTATAAGGTTTATGAATCCACTAATGCAAATGAAGTCTATAAGTTACAATGGACTAATCAATGTGATACATTGAGTAAAAGCAACTCAGAATTGGATCTTTACTTTGATGATATAGTCAAAGGGTTTGACTGATATGTCAAAGATAAAGAAGGGATCTGTGATTTAGTGGGAGTGTATTCACATTCCACATGTTGATGTGAAATGGAAATGTTCTAGAATGGAAATCCAAAAGTGGAAATTATCTTTAAGGAAGATAGAGATGTTTCCTATATGATAGGAATAGAGATCTATAGAGATACACTACTACAGAAACGGCCTTTGGCGTCGGTCGTTTAACCCCATTTGGCGTCGGTTTCCGACCGACGCCTATGTTGGTGCCGCTAAAGGTCGAACACTTCGGCGTCGGTTTTTTAACCGACGCCTATTTAATCTATAGGCGTCGGTCATTTAGTAGATAACCGACGCCAAAAGGGTTCACGCCACAGAAAACAACGTCATCTAGGGCCTTTCTGCATCGGTTATTTACTGAACAACTGACGCCTATATGGAATATAGCGTCAGTCTTTTAGTAGATAACCGACGCATAAAGTTCCCTAGATGACGCCATTTTCTGTGGTGCGAACACTTTTGGCATCGGTTATATACCAAAAGACCGACGCCTATAGATTTAATAGGCGTCACTTTGATACGAATATCCGACGCCATTTCCAGGACTGCTTTCGCCACATCAGGCGTCGGTTTTTATCCAATAACCGACGATGTAGGTCTTTGCTGACGGTTTTCTATAAATAACCGACGCCTATTTCTATTTTTTTTTCATATCAGTTTGCAGGCATGCTGTGGCTGGTCAGCAGGATGAGAACCTACAGTTCAGTTTTCTGAACTGCAGGTTTACGACATCCATTGATATCAGCCTACAAACAGGCCGCAAACCTGTAAAAGTCACAAGGAAAATTTCACACAAGTACATACATTCAGACATCAATTCAATTCTCACATTCACACATATAGAAACATTCAAATACATGTATTAACATTCAGAAATATTCATTTACAAAGTATCATTCATTATCGCTATCAACATCCCAATTATATCTTACAGTTGCCACTGCTTGTATGGCTTTTGCCCATTCTTCTCTTACTTCATTTAATGCTTTCATCGTATATGGAGCATGTATATTTTTTAAGCGTGTACCTATAGTGTGGTCAGTTTTAAACACCTGCAAAGAGAATGATGTATATATATAAGTAATAATATAAAAATAAGATTGATATATTTCATACTAACTAATGAGACTATATAAAATACCTCATGTATGCTATCGATGTCCAATGCGGCATGTTTGATAATCATCTGCATAAATTGCATCACATAGTATGCGCATGCCCAGCCATTGTCTTGTGTAGCACACTATAAATTGAAACAAACAAAATAATACAACTAAGCACAATTCACATCAATAATATATATATTCGAGTCGGGAACTTACTTGTACGTTCTGCCAATTTATTGGCTGGTTCTTTTTCCTTGGGACAGTTCCTCCAGCCATTTTGAATGCATCTAAACCCCTACATGTTAATATAACACAATAAATTGCATAAGTAAATAGTACTGTAATAAAAGATGTTAACGGATATAAAAATGAAATATTTCTCACCAGAATAATGCCATTCTCATTACGTGTCCACTTTTAGTGTTCAATGTACTCCCCGCAGGATCTAGATAATAAACAATGAATGTCCCGGGGACAATAACTAGTAACTCCCAATGTCTACCGCTAGAGGTAAGAAGTTAACAATTAATAACTCAAAATGCAAAATAAAAATGGAATTTTCTTAAGTCCAAATTATAAATAAAGTAAACTTACTTGACATTGAATGGAGCTATTATTATCGTCTTCTTTTGCTGACCAAAAATTGTAAAAGCATCTATACAGTATTGTTGAACATTATCAGGGTCTTTAGCTACCATACTAATCAATGATGGAATCAAAAATCCCACATGATCAAATGCAAATTGTTTGCAATGATCTTCGACTAAGTAGCTGCAAAACATGTATTATGTAGGCATTAATATATAAGAAACCAGATCACCGGATCTTACACAAGGTATATGGATGTATAAACAAGATCTCACCTTATCCATGTCTCTATCATTGATGTATTCATCCAATCATACATAAACAGCTCAATAATATCTTGTATAAATAAAGAGCTATCGTATGATTGACCTGCATAATCTGCATCTAAAGAAACAATTATCGGGCAATGTATATTATGTGCCCGTAGCCAACATGCCATTCCCCTACAAGCAGGACCTAACGGGTATGTTAGGTCAGTTGGAACCCAAGTTGGTAATGCGGGAAGTGGAGGTGGAGGCCTAGGTGCTCCTGGTGTCTTCTTTTTAACCTGTATATATAATTTCAGATCAGTTGACATCATATATACACATTAACAGTCTAAATCAATGTAAATTTATCTTACAATTTCAGTCGTGTAGACGACATCTGCTTTGGGCCACAATATGACCCCGCCTTCTGCCTCACCAAGTGTATCAATATCTGGGTGGGCATATGGCAACGCAACTTCCCTCCAATCGGGTAATACATGTATCGGGCTCACACGAATGTAGCCCTGCGGCATTGGAGTCCCATGAAACGTTGCCCCAGGAAGGGACTGGTAAGCCTGCGCCTCTGCAACAACATAGTCTTGCATTCTTAAGCGGCATGGCTTCAATGCCTACAAATTTATGTAAAGAATGTTATACATATATACATATAATCTTGAAAACATATCATCTTGAAAAGACTAGCTACAATGTCATAAACAATACTTACAGCAGACGTGCTAGGCGATGGGTCTCCAGGATTACTCGCAGTCTGTGCATCAGGAGAAGAGTGGGTCGCCATAGGCTGATTGGAAGCCTGAGATGCCTGCCACCACAGCAATTCTTCCTTGACCTTCTCAGCAACTACATCGTTGACCTTCTTAGCAACTAAATCCTCAACTCTCTTATTCTCCTATACATGGATAAAAGAAACATTAGCTTCTTATTAATGAATTTTATTTTGCAGTAACATTCTAAAAAAAGAATAGGTTACCTCTTCTTGAGAAAGTCCCGCTCTGGGTTTGCGCTGGGATGGCCCAAAGAATGCTTTGATGCCAACACCAGCGCCGACACCTCTAACACGTCCAGGATGCTCTGGGTTACCTAGAGCAACTGTCAATTCATCCCTTGTGCCCTGAGGGATGAACGTGCCTTGTTTCCTCTGCTCGTGCAGCTCCCGCTAATCACCATAAATAGAAATTGGTAAGTTAACACCACAAATAATCAATATTCAAACGATTTCTCTAAGAGTTGTATTTTACCATTTTTGCAGCCGCCTCAGCAGTTACATGCTTCTTTATTTCACCCTTCTTGTTTTGCCTGCCAGCTATCCAGATATCATGGCGAGGCATGGGTGTGGCAGACGCCTGAGTAGGAGCAGACTCCTGAGTAGCAGCAGACTGCTGAGTAGCCGCAGACTTCGCCTGTAGTCTTTGGCGAACGCTTGCATAGCCTTTTGGACCCATAGTGTGGTCATGCACATTCAGTGCACGCCTTGCTTTTTGTGCGTCACTGAGGGCCTAGTTAGTATGCACATTAATGATTTGGTTAGTAGCACTAAATGTTAATCTTGAATAGGTGAATACAATGTATATTAATTAAATTGGGAGTGACGCCTAATACCTTGAATTCTTCAGATTTTCTTGAAGCAACAAAATTGTCCCAATCTTCTTTGTCCAAGAAGTTCCATTGTTCAAGGGCTGACTTCTTCTTCTTATCACCCTCTTTTATGTATTCTCTGTTCAGATTTGTCCTATAATTCCTAAGCATCTTTCCAGCGCACTGCATCACACTTTTACGATGCAACTTCTCATCCAATGCAAACAGATTCTGTAAAATAGAAATGTTATTAACTAGTATCTAAAATAGAATTGCAAATAATAGAATTTGTAATCTAGAAAATAGAATTGCAAATAATAATAACTCACGCATAAATCCTTCCATATCAAGTCTTTTTTCCCTTGAGGAACTTTATGCCAATTATCATACTTAACACCATAATGGCTCCGAGCGGTACACCCAAGATAGTTTACAAAATTATTGCGGTTCACTCCAATTGCATTTCCTCCATTATCAAACTCCACCACCAATTTGGATCCACTACCACTTAGCGCTAATAACTTCTTCAATAGAGTGATGCCCCTTTTCTTGTTAAGTGTTTGGTGCTACGCATCAAGTTGCTCCAGTGCTTCAGTGGGTACAGGTACATCATCAACCTAAAATTTGACAAAAATAAACACACTAAATTAGCCCAATATAGAAATATAGGATATATGACATAACTAGAAGATAATGAATTTTATAGAAATACAGGAAATGTTTTTAGAACGTACATTGGTATCCTCTCCATGCTCGTCATGGACAGCATGCTCATCATGGACTTCATGCTCATCATGGACATCATGCTCATCATGGTCAGCCATCTGAAAATGTCATTAAAAAGGCAAACATTTAGCATTTGTATTAACTAGAAAAAGGCAAACATTTAGCATTTGTATTAACTAGAAAAAGGCAAACATTTAGCATTTGTATAAACATACATGTCTCTAAAATTGTGATCTTTTATCAATTAACAATCCTTCATTGTGATCTCCGCGCACATATAAGTCATCATTAGCTTCAATATTTTGTGGAGTTGGCAACCCAACTAAGAATGGACTGGAGTCATCATACTTATCATAGTACTCTTCTTCATCTATAGGATCTTCAATGAATTCTCTTTTACCATGAAGAACAACCGACCATTTATCATTCGCAGGATCATCGATATAGAATATTTGTTTCTCCTGTGATGCCAATATGAATGGTTCACCCTTCTCCCCAATCTTTTCAAAGTTCACCAAAGTGAAACCCAATTCATCCACTATAACTCCTTTGGTGTTATCAACCCAATTACATTTAAAGAGCGGAATTTTGAAATCTATGTAGTCAAACTCCCAAATGTCCATCTATTGTTAGCTTTCAACTTATACAATCTCAACACAGCGCTAAGCTTCGTAAACTTAGCACAGCCTGTGTATAACAGTATCTCAGCATCATGCACAATGTTTCTAAAGATAGGAGCTGGATCGGTGTGCTCTACCCTACAACTATACAACATCACATCAACGATGTCTGCTGGAACTGGTTCGTTCACATTTACGTCATCTGAGGCAATTTCTTCTTCCACCCAAGCACTGCTATCGACATCTACTGGTTTTGATTTTGAAATCTCTCCATGCCAGTGCCATTCTGTATAGCCTTGTACAATCCCGTTGCACATGAGATGACTTTTGATTTCCTCACCAGTGTTGACTTTCAAGTTGTTACCGCAATGCCTACATGGATAGTAGAACCTATCTATAGGTTTTTTCCTATGTTCCTCGACAAATCGAATAAACTGATCAAGACCAGATATAAACTCTGGGGTGCAACGATTACGAATGGACATCCATGATCTATCCATTCTATGATCAGAGAAAACAAGTATATATTAGGAAACAAGTATATATTAGGAAAAGATTAGGGTATACACTTACATCCTAAGTGTATAATGTGATGTCATTCTTATATATAATAAATGTGTACCACCTATCCCATCCTTGAACACCTAATCTCACTAGTAAGTGTATAACGTGTATTGGGTTTTCAAGAAAATTTCGGCAGCATTTCCCCGTTGTTCTCTAAGTACATATGTACTTAGAGAAGAAACGGGGAAATGCTACCGAAATTTTCTCGAAGACCCAATACACATTATACACTTACATCCTAAGTGAGATTAGGTGTTCAAGAACAGTCCCAAATCGGGGACTATCCAAGATTTACTCCTAATGAGTCAATCTTGGACGGGTTTCTAGGCCAACAAACACATTTGATGTCATTCTTATATATAATAAATGTGTACCACCTATCCCATCCTTGAACACCTAATCTCACTAGTAAGTGTATAATGTGTATTGGGTTTTCAAGAAAATTTCGGCAGCATTTCCCCGCTGTTCTCTAAGTACATATGTACTTAGAGAACAAACGGGGAAATGCCACCGAAATTTTCTCAAAAACCCAATACACATTATACACTTACATCGTAAGTGAGATTAGGTGTTCAAGAACATTCCCAAACCAGGGACTATCCAAGATTTACTCCTAATGAGTCAATCTTGGACGGGTTTCTAGGCCAACAAACACATTTGATGCCATTCTTATATATAATAAATGTGTACCACCTATCCCATCCTTGAACACCTAATCTCACTAGTAAGTGTATAATGTGTATTGGGTTTTCAAGAAAATTTCGGCAGCATTTCCCCGCTGTTCTCTAAGTACATATGTACTTAGAGAACAAACGGGGAAATGCTGCCAAAATTTTCTCGAAAACCCAATACACACTATACACTTACATCCTAAGTGAGATTAGGTGTTCAAGAACAGTCCCAAATCGGGGACTATCCAAGATTTACTCCTAATGAGTAAATCTTGGACGGGTTTCTAGGCCAACAAATACATGTGTTGTCATTCTTATATATAATAAATGTCTATAAACTACAGGCAACATGGTTAATCCTAATCAACAGAGAATTATTAAATAATAAATCAAGAAATGAATAGTTTCAAACAAAAGGTCTAGGAATCTTTACTAGACATTATATGTATCCCTAATCATCATATTTAACATACTACATTATTATGAACATCCAGATTAGATTAAGATCATACTATGTTATAACCATTGGTTTAATAACCCTATTTCCGCATGTACATGTTTATCAACTTTAAAACCTTATAATTCATGAAATCATTCTAATTCAATTTAATATGTTGGGATCACATAATTATATAATGACATCAGAATATATAGAAGAATCATAATTAACATGATTAACAACATGCTCATCAAACTAGGGTTTTCTTGAATATCATCTAATATTTGTGTACTAGACATTATATGTATCCCTAATCATCATATTTAACATACTACATTATTATGAACATCCAGATTAGATTAACTCTAATCAAATACATTACATGCATTTTTATCACAACAATTTAATCGATGCAAAAAAAAAGTAGAGCAGCTAGCAGCGGGAAGACCAACCTTGTCAGAGGGAAGAAGGTAGAGGCTCCGGTGGCTCTGGCTGGAGGAGTAGCTAGCAGCGACGACAGTGGAGGATTAGCTAGCAGCGAGGCTGGAGATGATGGTTGTGGCGGCGCGACGGCGGTGGAGGAGCACCAGGGGCATGGCGGTGCCTAATCTCAGGCGTGGCGGTGCCTAATCTCAGGCGCTGGCACTGGAGCAGCAGGGGCGACGAAGAAGGGAAGAAGGTGCAGGAGTGGCAGCGGAGAAGGGGGCGCCGGAGAAGAAATTGCCGGAGAAGGGGGCGTCGGATAAGAAATCGCCGGAGAAGAAATCGGCGACAACAGAGAAGAAAAGGTAATCGGCTCGCAATGAAACAGAAGAAAGGGGAAGAGTCGGGCGATCGCGGGTAATAAAGTTCCCAAATAGCGTCGGTTGTTTCAAACAACCAACGCCTAAACCTCTTTAGCGTCGGTTGTTTTAAACAACCGACGTCCAATTGGACGATATTTTCACAAAATTATTTGGCGGGAACCACTTTCAGCGTCGGTTATAAAAGGATAACCGACGCTGAAAGTGACACTTTTCGCGCAAATTTCCATCGCACATACGCGTCGGTTTTTTATCTACATAACCGACGCTGAAAGTGACACTATTTGTTTTGCTCGAAAATTGGATTTCGCGGGCGACTTTAAGCGTCAGTTTTTTATAAACAACCGACGCTGTATTCAAAGCGGTACCCATGTCTGGCTGGTCTTCGAATATAGACGTCGGTTTGCCTAAATAACCGACGTATAATATTATAGGCGTCGGTTTTCCTAAAGAACCGATGCCCAGAAAAGTGACACTGAATGCTGTTTCTGTAGTAGTGATAGTTCTTGAAAATCTCTTGACCTGGAAAGAGAAAGCATACATTGGCAATCTGTACTGAAGGGTTCAGTGTGCACAGATTCAGTGGGAGAAAACTTGTCCATGTTATATGGATATTAGTATCCCAAGGCCAGGTGTCCAATTCTGATGAAGAATGGGAACACTAAGAATAGATATGGATCTATCATGTATGTAATCATCCCGTTGTCTTGCATGTATAACATGGCAAGAATAAAATGCATTCATCATCTTGTATGTAGGACATGGCAATATGATGTGCTCATCCTGATAACTCATATGTAGGACATGACGAGTGGATGTCTTTCTACTTCCAGTAAGGGTTACTGGAATACCATAAGAACTTGATAAGTACTTGGGAAGTACTAGTTCTGTGGAGACAAGGAAGAGTTTGATGTAAAGAGTTACATTGATGCGAACTTCCGAAAGGACAGAAAATTAATCGCAAAATATACATAAGATGTATAAAAGTGAAAGTTGGTTGATAATTGGAAGTGTTCCAATAAAACCATTTAGAAAGGGAAATGTCGAGTATCTATGTGTTAGTAAATAGCAGTGGATACTATATGGATCTGGAAGTTCATGAGATGAACTTATAGATATTCTGCTCATTGATGACAAGTACGGAATCCTTGATCATGCAATGTGGCTAAAGGCTAGCAAAGGAATACAAGATCACATATTACGACAACTCCATCTCATACGTGTGATGTACAACGAAGAGATAAGAGACATGTAATTTATACTGACTTTGGCAAGGTGTTTCCATTACTCACTATGTTGGCACTAGAGCACAGTAACATGTGGGACATGTTTGAAGATCACTATGAATATGATTCAAGGGTGATTGGCTCGCAGTGCAAGTGGGAGTCTGTTGGTGTGTATGCCCTGAGAGCCAATCATGGGATGATTGGTGGGATACATTAAGATTGATTTGATAAACATCAAAGGCAAGCTTCCAATTCTTTCTGGTTCAGTCATATGAGATAGTGATAGAATAGAATGAATGTCTAGAGAATGACAGTACTCAATGACGTATGCTTTCAGGTTAAGGACTTGAACGATGAGATCATACAGATGCTAAGAGTTTGTACATTCTTGTTATGCCCTAGTTGGATGTCATTGTGGAAGGTAGATAGACAGCAATGACACACAAGACTAGATTGTGATGTTGGTTGATGACAGAATCTCATTAGTCATGATATAGAGATATCAAACCAAACACATAGGTACTTGTTAGAGAACAAGGTACCAGACAGATCCACTGTGAGTTTGACACATGGAACCATGACAAGGTAGTCACAGTCAGTACTCACAGTGATGGTGGTGAGTGTGATTCTTAGACCTGAAATCACTACACTCAACACATGTCGTTGGGCACACTTTGACATCATCAAACGCAGTCCTGAAACATGGGTTGTTATAAAGGTGATGATTGGGTGGCTTTGACACATGGGGCTTTTAAGGGGTGAGTGATAGATATGGGTTTGTCCCTCCTGAGGGAGTTTGATATCCAAGGCCACTTGATGAGTAGGATTGAGATAGGCGTGCACATGCATGTGTGAATCAGTATGTGATATTGATGTCATACATATCTCCTTCAATCTACTCTGAGATCAAGAAAGTGAATGAACGTTGACAGGATGACTGTTCCATGCCTCGAGTTCATTCGGGATATCAGTGACAAAGGAATTATACATTCGTTGTAACACCATTCACAGATTGTAGGATGAAAGTTGTTCTCCAACTTTCTACTTTCACTTGGGTAGCACTGATGTGTGACTAGGCACCGCTCTTTGCTTGTGAAGTCATAAGTGTTATGGACTTTCACTGCCAACGTGAAATGGACCTACAGGGTCACACACATAGGATTTAACCTGGAAGAGGAGTTTTCTCCACAAGCAACATTTAGATTGATTACTAAAGGAGTTTAGTAGTTCAATTAAACACTCAATTGATTGATAGCTCAATATCATACTGTTCAAGGTGTTGGACATGTTGATTGGAGTATCAGCTTGATTGAGATCGCAATTGACTGATTCGCACAACCTGCACTCCCAACCGATTGGTTCAAGTGTTGAACCGGTTGGCTGAGGTTGCTGAACCGGTCGGCTCAAGTGTTGAGCCGATTGGCTCAAGCCCAGGGTGAAATGAGCGGTTCAAGTGTTGAAATGATCGGTTCAACTGGTGCAACCGAGCAAGTTGGGAAAGTCAGGTCGGTGAGAATTTTCCTTGCGTTTCACTTGCCCAATTTGATTGGAACAAGGATTGGTATTCAATACCAATTAGAAACAAAAGAAGGAAAGTCAATCGGGAACCGACCAGGACCATGAACTGATCGGTTCATAAGTGAACCGATCAGCTCATGGGTCCCAACCGATCGTTTGGTGCTCCAACCGACCGGTTCAGGTCCCCAACTGACCAGTTCACTTGTGAACCGATCGGTTCAGGTTGCGAGTTGTTGCTTTTTGTGGAAAATCTCGAACCCTTCTACTCCTGCTTTAGTCCCATATTGCCGGGGACAGAGAACCCTGTCCTATGACCCGCATATATATATAGGGGTATTGGGGGCTTCTCAAAGTACAACTCTGCAACCAGTTGCTCTGCAAAGTTGTCGTTCTCTCTGGTTTTGGTAACCGAGAGAGAGCCCGAGCAAGTGCTTCCTGCAAAAGGGAGGTGCAGCAAGGGAAGGACAACTACAGTTGCAACTGGAGGCAGGAGAGTGTGTTGGTGACTAGTACGTCAACAGGAGGGTGCGACTCCTTCCACTTCATTGTGGGACAAGGAGAGTGGAGTTCCAGGTGGTCCGTGTGGACTACTACAGAGGCGGGAGGTCACTGCCGCTCAAGAGGACAACTGTCATCTGATAGTCCGGTAGGAGGAGGAGTCGTCAGTCCCGGTGTGACCAGGAGCTGCACAGGCGCCGTCTAAGACCGGAGTTGAAGACCGTGCATTGCGTGAGGTATTGTCGCCAAGCAAGCCTCGGGACAAGGTATGATTCCACAAACCATCCTTTCCTATTATATAGACGTTGACGCGTTTCCTCATGCTGGGTTTGGGGGAGAAATATTTTTGTTTCCGCTGCCTTCTCTGCCTCCCCTAAACCCAACACCTATGACTGAGCTAAATCAGAAGGATGAGCACTTCATCTGATCATCTACTTGTGAGTCCAATTTCCAGGAATTAAAGCAGAAGTCGATGTTGGCTCCCATTCTAGTCCTATCATCTGGTAATGAAGGGTTCGTGATCTTCACTGATGCTTCAAGAAATGGGTTAGGATGTGTCATGCAACAACACGAAAAAGTGGTGGCCTTTGCATCTAGACATCTAAAACCCAATGAACTTAATTATCACACACATGATTTGGAACTTGCTACAATCATTCATGCTCTCAAAAAATGGAGGCACTACATGTACGGGGCGACCTTTGATATCTTCAATGACCACAAAAACCTGAAGTACATCCTGACACAGAATGATTTGAACCTGCATCAACGTCGATGGATCGAGTACCTGAAGGACTATGATTTTACTATCAATTACCATCCACGCAAAGCTAATGTAGTCGCTGATGCTCTTAGCAGAAAAAGGGCAGTATGTGCGTCTTTATTGGTTCCTGAATGGAGGAATATGGAGGATCTAGTGGGTTGGAAGTCATAATTTCTATTTGTTCATGTACATGTCAACAACATCTCTATCACATTTGACTTGCATTTTGAACTTGTTGAAGCACAAAAAGCTAGTTCTGATCTTGTGGAGCTCTCCTCTCTCCTATCAAAGCATCAAACACATCTGTCCATAAGTCTTGATAGTGGTCTTCAATATGAAAACCAGATGTGGGTTCCTAAACAATTAGTTGTGAAGATGAAGATTCTCAGTGAGGCACATGGATCAAAGTACACAGTTCATCCCGACACAACTAAGATCTACAAAGACTTGCAATGTTAGTTTTAGTGGATGGGCATGAAGCATGATATTGTCGAATTCATGTCCAAATGTCTAACATTCTAGAGAATTAAGGCAGAACACCAGAGGCTAGGTGTTTTACTACAACCTTTGGAAATCCCAGAATGGAAATGGGAACACATCATCATGGATTTCGTGGTGGGATTACCCAAGAACAGGAAGGGATACAATGTTGTGTGGGTTATAGTGGATCATCTCACAAAGTCATCTCACTTTCTTCCTACAAAGACTACTACAAATGTTTTTGAGCTAGCCGACTCTATATATGAGAGATAGTATGTATGCATGGAGTTCCAACATCCATTATCTCGTACAGGGATCCAAAGCTCACCTCAAAGCTGTGGAAATAGTTTCAAGAAGAATTGGGCACAAAATTGAACTTTAGTACAACCTACCATCTGCAAACAGACGAGCAATCAAAACACACAATACAGATTCTGGAACATCTTCTACGAGCTTGTGTTCTTGATTGCGAAGGCTTGTGGGACCACTATCTACCTTTAGTTGAATTTACATATAATAATAGCTATCATGCGAGTATTGGGATGCCTCCATATGAATCTCCCTATGGCCAACCTTACCTATATCTGCTACATTGGGATGAAGTTGGAGCACACACTTTGATGAAATCTGAGGAGATGTAGTTATTTACTGATAAGGTTGCACTGATCATGTTATGACCGCATCTGAGCTTAATTGGTAAACTAGGGTTTACTTGGATGATTCTATGCTTAACTAAGTTGATCATTTTTTAAAGATTGATTAGTGATGGTTGTTAAGTTTTGATGTTTTAAATATAATGAGAATATTTAATCATACTTTGATTCACATAATTAGGGTTTAAGATTTGGAATCCCTAATCGGCCCAAATTAGGGTTTTGATGACATATAAATATAGAATTTGATAAGTATAGTGTCTCACTAAATTTTTTTTAGTATTTTATGTGTAACTCTGATTGAATTCAAATTTGGACATAATATGTATAACTCAATCTTGCATTTTAATGAAAAATTTCAAAATATTTGTATGTTCATTGAAATTCATTTTCGGTCGAGAGATACTTCAACCGACCATGCTGCCAGAATGTTGTTCAACAATATATTATTTGATTTTTATTTATTTATTAGTAACTCCAAATGATCTGAAAATTTCACTGGATCTCTAAAATTGCATTTTAGACATCGTGATAAATTTTCATAATTTTTGGATCTGGTTAGACCTTATCAGTAGACAAATTACTGTAACAGTTTTATAACAGAAAATTCTGCTGAAATAAGAGAAAGTATAGTGAGGGGTCAATGTGCAATTGACCCAAGCAACTCAATTGCTCTATTTGGTAAAACTAACACACAAGGAGCTCTCATAATTCGTGATTTAATCCATAGAAACGAAATCCTAGAGAGAGAGGGAGAGTTAGGGTTTGAGAGGAGAAAGTGATGGAGATGCTGATCTAGGGTTTGCGGTCTGAGGAATGATGAAATCATGCACAATTAGCTTCTTTGCATAGACTTTAATGGTGAAACATCTCTCACATGTCAATATTTCGTCCCTCCTCTATTTTGATCCAAAATGGTATCAGAACTTTCCCTTTTCTCACTCTTTCTTCATAATCCCTCATTTGTAGGGTTTCCGAGTTGAAAGGAAGAAGAATCAGGTGGATTGCTAGGGATTTGATATGAGATTGATATTTTTAGGGATGAGCTGTGTTTTTAAGGTGTTTTCACACCTTATAGTGAGTGGGAACTTCCTTTAAATAGTATATTGCACGAAAATTGGTTAAATAATCCATAATCCTTAATTGCTTAGTATGAGACTACAAACTCTGAATTGTCTATTTGATCTAAGCTGTTGCAAAATGATATGAAATGGAATATTCCTCTGTTTGGATGAATTGCAAATGATAAAATCATATTAGAAATGTATAAAATACATCCTAATGAGAATTCCCTAAGTATTCACAGAGGTTATAAGAGTAAACTGAAATATAGGGAATTTGTCTATGATTGAAATTGTTGTATAATTAAATAGACAAATTTGATAATCTGGATCCCCTTGGTTATTAATGATTATTTATCTAAATTCATAGTACATATATGTCAGATACTATCTTGGATTACATTTAAGGTGAATAGTGTTTGTTTGATATCTCAGTAAAGAGGGTGAAACCCTAGATGCGAGGAAAGTTGTATATTTACGAATAGATAATATGAAATCCATTTGAAGGGATATTCTTGACATGATAGACTTTATTTAATCAATTTTACTCAATTAGATGATTTAGTTCATATTCTCGATTTCTGCCTAGATGACAATAAATGAAAAGAATTGTTTTTGAATTTCGTTTATAGTATACCTCAAACCACGTTCTAACTATGATTTGAAATTGTTTATATGATGACATGGATATAGATATCCATGTATCTGGAATAATAGAGAATTTATAAGTTGATTGAGAATCTTCTAAAGATATGAATTATTAAGTTATTCGGGTGCTTGAACAACATTATAGCTGATAATCAGATTTAAGCTTAATTGATCTTACTTATGGTCCTAGTGCATTTAATTCTACATGTTTGCTTTCTTTGATTTGATATATAGACAATAGAGTTTCTGATTTTCATAATACATATGTCATGAATAGCAAGTAATCAAGGATGGAAACTCAATCTAGTATGCTTTTAAAAGTATACATATCTAATTTAGTATTAAATGGTTGATTGAGATGATTAATGTGATATTGTGGGTTTTAGTTGAATATTATCTTATACACATGTATGATTTGTTTATGAGATTCAGATTCTCTAATTCAAATACTTGTCATGAAATGATAACTTATTATGCTATTGCAAGTGGAGAGATATGACATTCCCTAGATTGGGATGTTATTGATGCCATGAATATATGTGTGAAATGTTGAATGAGAATACTTGTTTAGTAGAAATGATATTTGTTTGAATACATGAGAAATGCTATATGTGCACGAGTAAGGAAAAACCCTGAGAAAAGGGTAAACAATATGTTAAGCATTCAGTTCAGCATTATCAGTGAATTCAGTTCAGTAGTCTGAGTAGTCAGTAAGATATCGAGATAAAAGAAATCAGTCTAAGAGAAAGATATAATCAATTTATAACAGACTCAGGAGCCCTGAACACCGTAGAATCCCTATGAGAGATCTTTGCCTTAGGGATGAAATGACCTATCCCTGCCAGTGTCCAGTATACGGGGGTCGGAACGTACTAATAGGTGGTACAGACGATGAATCCCTAGAGGAAGTCTCCTAAAAATACAGTATGTAGTGTCCAACATCAACCAGAGATCCTGGTTGCACTAGAGTATAGAAAAGCCAATAGGTGGCTTGACTCTCTGCCTGTGTGCTCAGGCTAGAGGAGGAGTCCAGAGGCCAGAGTGCCATTACACTGTTGCATACCAATGACGTAGTCAGCCTTAGCATTCCCGGGCGTGTCGGCTAAGTCAAGTATGGTGTGATCATAGTTCACTACGAGTCTTCATATGTAGAGTACACTGCATATGATCAGGGCATAAGCTAAAATATGATCATATAGGTTTAAAGAGTTTCTTATAAATAAAAAGAGTTAAGAAATATTTTAGTACATTTTCGTAGTAGTTGTTCTTTAAATGCAATATTTACATTCTCTGTTATTTTAACTGTATTGTTTTATATCTGCTCAGTGTAGTAATTACTGTTGTTATAATTGATATCAGTTGCTCAAAGGTATATTTGTAATTATATCAGTGCTTTAGACTATTTCTTTGAAGTACTCATTCACTGAGTGAGTAGGCTCACCCCTCTACTAAAAAATTTTAGGGAAACCACGTGGACTTGAATAAGGTCAAAGCATCAGAGTAGATCTACCAAATGAGTTAAGTATAAGATTAGTTAAGATCATTCGGTACCTGTCACTCTAGGTCCTAGAATAAATGAGAGAGAGTTATAAATTATGTTTTGTATCTTTGTTTCCTTGATAAGAGAGAATGTATCTGATTATCATGTCGTTTGTACATTGAAGTGTGAGAAATAGAATGAATGTATGGATGTATATCATTAATATTGAGATTATATTAGAATAATAAAAGTTTAATTCTCTTGTAAAGTTTGTTTATGTGATTGAATGTGAGAAAACAAAGAGTTTGAAAATGAAGAAATGTCAGAAGTGAACTTTATATTAAGTGTAATCCTCATAGTCATGCCCTAATCTCATGCTTTATAAAAATTGTGGGATGTGAGCCCGAAAGCTTGGTATCATATCCTAGGTTGAGTCATCAGGGACCATTAGGATAGAAAGTTAGAGTTATAAGTGTGGAAGATAGGAGGTGATGTGTCTATAGCTCTGGGAAGTCTGGGTATTTGGATACCCTGGCTTGATATCTGAATACTTAGATTGACCGGTATCAAGCTACTCTGTCTATTCTTCTCTGGATGCCCTGGCCAGGCATGTAGTGGGAGAATAGGCTATAGAGAAACCCTAGAAATATTAGGGCAAGGTGAACAAAAGTAATAAAGGAGTAAGAGATTAAACATGGAATGTGATACAACTCTTGGTTTATATTGGAGATCAATATAAATGCTCTTATATATGAATTCATATTATTAGTTTGTAGAATATATTTGCTTCTTTTATATCTTGCATATCATGAAGTGATTCAGTCATTGTTAATATTCTTTGTATTAATTAGACCAGAAGTTATGTTTAAATGAGTTTGCCCTAAGTGGATATTCTTTCTACATGTTTGAGATTAATAGGAGTTGGTTAATCCTGAGTAGCTCTTGGCTTCAGGACTACAGTTTCGACCTGGTCCAGCTGACATGGTGCGTTACTAGGATCGAATGACTCCTATTAACAATATAAACAGAGTAGACTCTGGATAAATTAGACCCACATCATAGTGAGAATGTACATACACTAAGATGTTGAAACATATGTGAAAGATTAGAATAGCTAAGAATCAGTTGGAACTGATATCTGAGATCCAACTTTGGGGCCTCATATGAGAAAGCCTTAATTTGGAATAAAGGAACACGATATAAGGTTTTAATTAAAATAAATGATAAGTATATATTATATGAACTCTAAATATGAAATATGGGAAAGATATGAGAAAAGTATGTAAGGGCCAAGATAGTAAGAATCAATAATGAGGAATGGATCATATAATCGAGTACAATGCTTTTATGTACTCCAAAGCAAAGGCAAAATAGAAGAAAAAAGTTGAGTATAGA
This sequence comes from Alisma plantago-aquatica, assembly GCA_963693085.1. Taxonomy (NCBI): domain Eukaryota; kingdom Viridiplantae; phylum Streptophyta; class Magnoliopsida; order Alismatales; family Alismataceae; genus Alisma; species Alisma plantago-aquatica. The sequence continues at coordinate 40,060,662 of OY856409.1, forward strand.
ATAAGTACATAGAAGTAAAGAGTCTTTCGAAGAGTTAAAGTAAAGAAAATTAGATCAACATGTAAATCATAAGACTAGGATAAGAAATTAAGTTAAAAAAAAAGATAAATGTTGGAAATGATGAGCTTGATTAAGGAATGAGGGTTATGATATAATTGAGAGCATGGAATGTATACCTTTATTGTGGAGTTAATACATTCATCCTTACTACCTTTGGATTCCAAGTCTCTATAGAACAAGAAACTAGTTTCTAAAAGAAGAACAAAAGTGTAGCTTAACCAATGAATAATTCATACAAAGGTAGACTATATTCAGGAGGGAAAAACTTGATTGAAAGAGATACTAAGTTTAACCCATAAATGAGTCGTTTGATTTAAAATAAAGGATATTTAATGTATTAAACATGAGTTGAAACTAGTAGAGAGATTATTGATTTAGAATTTCAACTTCACATTAGTAGAAGAATAAGAAGAAATATGTGCAACATGGTATACATGATCATACACATGAATAAGCAACATGATCATAAGGAAAACTTTGAAGTTAAAGATGACAGGTGGAAGAGTAGTATATGGTAAGAGGATTATGGAAAGTAAGGAAGGGTTTGAAACATGATGGAGTAATATAGATTATAAAAGAAAGTGGTTAGGAGATTCAATAAAGTGCTAGTTAGTCAAATATCCTTATTGATAACTATATAAACCTACATATAACAAATGTATTAGGGGAATGTTTGAAGATAAGAATTCTAAGTCTCAGAATCATCTTCTCTTTCATATATTCCTTAATTAGTGAATGTAATAATGACATACAATAGGATGATGAAAACCTAGCAAGGTGAATTGAGAATGTAATCTATCTGAATGGCCAAGTAAGAGAAAGGAAATTCAATTGATAAGATAAGGAAGACTTTAGTAAAACTTGTGAGATCCAAAGTTTGACTTTCAAATTAAGGTAACAAAGTCACATCACAATAATGTCATGCTACTGATAAGGACCAAACCCTAGAATGTTTAGAGTTGTAGTAGTTCAAGGGATGTCACTAGTGATTTTACCTTGAATACTAGCATATCTATAAAACAAGATCATGAGATTTGCACAATGAGAAGTAAACTAGCACTGACAGTAATCCAGGGTTTAAAGGTAGCTAATCTGAAAGGTAGATAAACAATATGGAAATGATTCAGAGTAAAGGATAAGAAATATATTTGAAATATAAGTGGCGTGTTTTGAACAAAAGGAGAAATATAATATCAGTGAAGTGTGATATGATATAAATTCTTGCAGTGATAGCAAGAATGATGAATAATCTATTTGTACCTTGTATGTTTCAATTTTAGGGATGTTTAATCTACATGATTAAAATGAGAAGGATAAGTAGCAAAAAGTAAGTAGTCGTAAATGAGGAGAGAGATAAGAGATAACAATGGCTTTTAGTAATATGTGAATTTGTTTTTATAAGTATAATTTGTTGAAGGTATACTAAGGGATGTAACTTTTTTTACATATGATTTCAGTTGTACATGTGCAAGCAATATGTTAATTAAAGGTGTCTGATGGTTTAAGTCATTCATACCAGTAATGCATCTTAGTATTGTACAATTGTGGTATGGTGATATGGGTTGAATGATGATAGAACAAATGGAGGGTTACCCTGAATATAGTAGTCTTTCCTATTCACTCATATGAATAGAAGGGATGATAACCATATTGTATTGATATGTAACCCTAGTGAGGTATAGCTTGTTATACCTAGCTTTAATATAACTAAGAGATGGTAATTGGGTATGAATAGTCCTTGAATGACTAATACAGTCATTGAGTACTCTATTACTATTTTTGAAACCCTAGTATGCTATAACTCGATGGTTACACCTTGAATTATGTGTGGATTCATACTTGAGAATAGTATGAGTTGTGATGGTGATGCTTCACCTTATGCATCCATGATGCAATGGGGATTTCATGAGTAGTATTATACAATTGTTGTTGAATCTAGTCTTCCAACTCAAGACTGTTTTGCTATTTGAGTAGCACAATAGTAAATTTCAAAATAACATATTGAACTCTCTTTTGTGATTTAGAGGTAACATAAAACAATAGTACATATTGAGCCATATGAATTGAGATATTTGAATTAGATTATCAATGTTGAGGTAACACCTCAAGAGTATGAAAATATTGAAATGGTTGTTTCTCTCTCTATCCTATGATTGATTGTGGCATAGAAAAATCATTGGATATCATTGGGAACTATTTTAAACATGTTGTGATTAGAAAAGAAATAATGGACTTAATGTTGAAAGATATATTCAAGTATGAAATATAAGAAAATAATAACGTGTAAGATATCAGAAGCACTAAATAAACCTTGAACGTACTTTTCTTACATATTTATGTTTTGGGGGTGAAACCTTATTGGGGGGGGGGGAATTGTTATGACCGCATCTGAGCTTAATTGGTAAACTAGGGTTTACTTGGATGATTGTATTCTTACCAAAGTTGATCATTTTTTTAAAGCTTGATTAGTGATGGTTGTTAAGTTTTAATGTTTTAAATATAATGAGAAGATTTAATCATAATTTGATTCACATAATTAGGGTTTAAGATTTGGAAACCCTAATCGGACCAAATTAGGGGTTTGATGACATATGAATATAGAATTTGATAAGTATAGTGTCTCACTAAATGATTTTTAGTATTTTATGTGTAACTCTAATTGAATTCAAATTTTCACATAATATGTATAACTTAATTGTAAATTTTATTGACAAATTTCAGAATATTTCAATGTTTTGTGAAAGTCATTCTCTATCGAGATATACTTCAACCGACCATGCTGACATAATGTTGTTTAGCAGTATATGGTTTGATTTTTAATTATTTATTGGTAACTCTGAATGATCTTAAATTTTACTGGAGCTCTAAAAGTGAATTTCAGACATTTTGATAAATTTTCATAATTTTTGGATGAGTTTGGACCTTATGAGTAGACAAATTACAGTTACAATTTCAGATTAGAAAATTCAGCTGAAATAAGAGAAAGTGTAGTGAGGGGTCAATGTGAAATTGACCCAAGCAACTCAATTGCTCTATATGGTCAACCTAACACAAAAGGAGCTCTCATAGTTCATGATTCAATCTAGAGAAATGAAATCATAGAGAGAGAGGGAGAGTTAGGGTTTGAGAGGAGAAAGTAATGGAGATACTGATATAGGGTTTTGTGGTCCGAGGAATGATGAAATCATGTAAGTTAAGCTTCTTTGCATATACTTTAATGGTGAATCTTCTCTCACAAGTCAAGATTTCGTCCCTCCTATGATTTGATCCAAAATGGTATTAAAGATTTCCCTTTTCTTACTCTTTCTTCATAATCCCTCATTTCTAGGGTTTCCGAGTTGAAAGGAAGAAGAATCAGGTGGATTGGTAGGGATTTGATATGAGATAGATATTTTCAGGGATGAGCTGCATTTGTAAGGTGTTTTCACACCTTAGGTTGAGTGGGAACTTCCTTTAAATAGTATATTGCACGAAAATTGGCTAAATCATCCACAATCCTTAATTGCTTAGTATGAGACTACAAACCCTAAATTGTCTGTTTGATTTAATATGTTGCAAAATGATATGAAATGGAATCTTCCTCTATTTGGATGAATTTCAGATGATAAAATAATATTAGAAATGTATACAATACATCCTAATGAGAATTCCCTAAGTATTCGTAGAGGTTATAAGAGTAAACTGAAATATAGGGAATTTGTCTATGACTGAAATTGCTGTATAATTAAATAGAGAAATTTGATTATCTGGATCCCCTTGGTTATGAATGATTATTTATCTGAATTCATAGTACATATATGTCAGATACTATCTTGGATTACATTTAAGGTGAATAGTGTTTGTTTGATATCTCAGTAAAGAGGGTGAAACCCTAGATGCGAGGAAAGTTGGATATTTATGAATAGATATCGTGAAATCCATTTGAAGGGATATTCTTGACATGATAGACTTTATTTAATAAATTTTACTTAATTAGATGATTTAGTTAATATTCTCGATTTCTGCCTAGATGACAATAAATGAAAACAATTGTTTTTTAATTCAGTTTATAGTGTACCTCAAACCATGTTCTAACTATGATCTGAAATTGTTTATATGATGACATGGATATAGATATCCATGTATCTTGAATACTAGAGAATTTATAAGTTGATTGAGAATCTTATGAAGATCTAAATTATTAAGTTATTTGGGTGCTTGAACAAAATTATAGCTGAAATTCATATTTAAGCTTAATTGATCTAACTTATGTTCCTAGTGCATTCAATTCTACATGTTTGATCTCTTTGATTTGATATATAGACAATAGAGTTTCTGATTTTCATAATACATATCTCGTGAATAGTAAGTAATCAAGGATGGAAACCCAATCTAGTATGCTTTTAAAAGTATACATATCTAATTTAGTATTAAATGGTTGATTCAGATGATTAATGTGATATTATGGGATTTTAGCTGAATATTATCTTATATGCTTGTTTGATTTGTTTATGAGAGATTTGACATGATAAGTTATTATGAAATGATAGGTTATTATGCTATTGTAAGCAGAGAGATTTGACATGCCCTAGATTGGGATGTTATTGATGCCATGCATATATGTGTGAAATGTTGAATGAGAATACTTGTTTAGTAGACATGATATATGTTTGAATACATGAGAAATTCTATATGTGCACGAGTAAGGAGAAACCCTAAGAAAAGGGTAAACAATATGTTAAGCATTCAGTTGAGTGTTATCAGTGAATTCAATTCAGTAGTCTGAGTAGTCAGTAAGATACCGAGTTAAAAGAAATCAGTCTAAGAGAAAGATTTAATCAATCTATAATAGACTCAGGAGCCCTGAACACTGTAGTGAGAGGTCTGCGCCTTAGGGATGAAATGACCTAACCCTGGAAGTGTCCAGTATATGGGGGTCAGAACGTACTAATAGGTGGTACGGGGGATGAAGTCCTAGTGGATGTCTCCTAAAAATACAGTATGTAGTGTCCAACATCAACCAAAGATCCTAGTGGCACTAGAGTACAGAAAAGCCAATAGGTGGCTTAACTCTCTGTCTGTGTGCTTAGGTTAGAGGAGGAGTCCAGAGGCCAGAGTGCCATTACACTATTGCAGATCAGTGACGTAGTCAGACTTAGCATTCCCGCGTGTTTCGGCTAAGTCTTGTACAGTGTGATCATAATGCACTACGAGTCTTCATATGTAGAGTACACTGCATATGATCAATGCATCAACTAATATATGATCATATAGGTTTAAAGAGTTTCTTATAAATAAAAAGAGTTAAGAAATATTTTTGTACAATTTTGTAGTAGTTGTTCTTTAAATGCAATATTTACATTCTCTGTTATTTTAATTGTATTATTTTAGATCTACTCAGTGCAGTAATTACTGTTTGTATAATTGATATTAGTTTCTCAAAGGTATATCTGTAATTATATTGGTGCTTTAGACTGTTTCTTTGAAGTACTCATTCACTGAGCGAGTAGGCTCACCCCTCTACTCAAAATGTTTAGGGAAACCACGAGGACTTGAAGAAGGTTGATGCGATGATTTTGAGTCGCATTTATAGACCTTTTTCATATGTGTTTTATGCTCTAATTAGTCATTTTTATGGATAATATTGCATAATTCACTCATTTCGGTCTTTGCCATCATTTTATGTCAAATCCCCTTAGTTTTATCATTTTGAGCATTATTTATCATATTATCATAATTTGTGTGGATTTATTTGGTCTTGTCTTGGAATTTCAGGAAAAACAAGTATCTGCTTCCGTCGATACCATCGACGGAAGTCGATACCATCGACCAAGCCACAGGTTGCCAGCCGAGACGAGCAGCACAGAGTCGATACCATCGACACACACGTCGATGGCATCGAGATACCTTCAGGATGCTGGTGAGGAAGCTGTCGATACCATCGACCCGCGTCGATGGTATCGACGCCGGCAGATATGTGTTGGATTCGTTTTGATCTCAATCGGACGGCTGGAGTTATTTGACGACCTAATTAGGGACTTATACCTAATGACGGCCGCCCACACGAGATCATCATCTCATTTTTACATTGCATGAGTGCCGAGGAGGAGAGAAAGGAGAACGGAGGCCAGAAGCTCATCCCTGTCGATCCGAACGCTGCCGAAGACGAATTTCACCACCAAGAGGCGGGAAAGCTCGTGTTCTACGCAAAGGATCTACCGGTTCTTCTCCGTTCAGGGGTTTTCCCACTTAATTCACGTTTTTCTTATGAATTCCCCTATTTCTACCATGTATTTGTGTGAGATGAACATGCGGGGCTAATCCCCTCCGTCTTTAGGACCGGGAGTAGCCCGGGAATGCATTGTATGACAATTTTATATTAATAATTCATATTTTCTCTCTTAAATCCGTGGTATAGTTTCATTTTCTCCATATATATTGTTATGCTTGATCACCATAATAATAGCTTAATGCCCTTAATCACTTCGAAAGAAGGATTAACGGTTGAAAAGAGACGAAACCTACATTAATCGATAAAACCCTTGACAAAGGAGTTGTAAAATTAATGGTGGAAACTGAGAGACCGTTTGTAATGCGCTTAGTTTAGGGGAATGATTACTACGACGGTGGAATCAACCTAAACCTAAGTAGTGAATTACACCACAACAATGGGTAATTTTGTTTTCAGGCCACTACCCGGATAGAGAGAGAAGAGTGAGGAATTATATAAAACCTAATGCAATGTTGACCCGCGGTGAAACCGCAGTCCTAAAGATACCCTTTTGAATTGATTAAATTAACCTTTAATCGATTGTTTTCTTTGTTTCATTTTATTTTCTTTTAATTTCGACAACAAACCCTACTTTGTCATCTGGCCTAGATGATTGCAATTAGTTAGTAGGAGTCTCCAATAATTCACGTATCCCTCTGTTCGACTCGGGCCTCACAAAGGCCTGTACTACTCGACGCGTATACTTGCATTTTTAGCGCGTAGTAAAATACACGTCAAGTTTTTGGCGTCGTTGCCGGGGATACGGCGAATTGTTGGCACTTTGATGCTAAGAGCGGCCACTCTAGGCCACACATTTTTTATTATTTTGAAACAACTTCAATTATTTCTAAATTTCTCTATAATCGTCTATACTCGTCTAAGCATAGTACTGAACCCCAATTTTCTCATTTCGGGTACTTTGCATGGTGCATACACGTAGTACAGACTACGCGAATCGCACACCCGAGGTTCCGTTCCCGGGACCTGAGGACGAGGAGCATTCTGAGCACAAGTACCAAGAAGAGATAGATTCTGAATCTGAAGCAGAAGACATGGCAGAGCCACAGACCATATGGGAGAAGATCAAAGCTTCTTCTTCATCACCTTCAAAGGGGCCTATAAAGAAATAGGGGATCGACATACCAACATACAATATCGATCCGGCGTTGATTAATTTGGTAAAGTCAAATGCATTTCACGGGCTGAAGAATGAGGATCCAGTTGCACACATCAGCCAGTTCGTTGAAAACTGTGATATGGTGAAGATAGACCGGTTTCCACAGCATGCTCTGTACCTCAAGCTGTTCCCAAGTTCCTTGGCGGGAGCAGCAAGAGAGTGGCTACATAACCTCGATGATGAGTTCGTTGAATCATGGGATCATATGGTGGAGGTTTTCTTCGAGAGGTTTTTCCCTCCTGAGAAGACCAACGACATGATTAGGAAGATTCACAATTTCATCCAACAGGCGGGTGAAACATATTCTGAGACCTGGGAGCGATTTGAGGTCATGTTGAGGAGATGTCCGCATCATGGGTTGGACAAGGAGACACAGGTGAAGATCTTCTATTTTTCTCTCTCCGAGCATGATAGGAGTAATTTGGACTCAGCCGGTTCAGGATTTTTCCTGAATAACACTGACACGAGATGCTGGGAAATACTGAAGAACATGGCAAGAAAGCAATCCTGGGGAGAAAGAGAGAGAGGCCCAGTTGAGCAAGCTAGAGTCGCCAGTGAATCAAAGGCAATAAGAGAGCTTAATGAGAAGATGGATCTTCTCGCAAAGAAGTTACTACAGAAGGAAGACAATGAGTCTGAGGATGAGGCTCAAGTCAAGTACATCAGGCAACAACAAGGGTACAAGAACAATGACTACTCATGGCGAAAGGACAAAAAGTTCTCATGGAAGGATCCGAATAATTTTCTATAGGATCCGGACGCCAAGCCTGCACCAGCCACAGAGGACAAGAGCACGGAGTTGCTCAATCAGGTCATCAAGCAAAACCAGGAGTTAATGAACACATTCGGGCAACAAATCAAGCAACATGCTGAATATATGAACCAATTTGGGCAGACTTTGCAGAGCCACGGGGCTCAAATGAGGACTATAGAGACCTCCATGGCGCAGATGACAGCAGACATTGCAAGTTTGAAGAAGCCAGCACATCCGGGTTTTCCGGGGAACACCAATGTTCCCGGGGGAAACCAGCAGGCCAAGGCCATCTTACTGAGAAGCGGCAAGAAGGTGTTGAATCCAAGGACGGATGACACAAGCACACCGCAGGATAAAGTTGAAGATGCAACCACTAAGGAGCAGCCCACACCTGTCACAGGGCAAGCTGAAGACATAGCTGTGGATGGTAATGAAGAACAAGCTACTGAGGAGGAACCGCAGAAGTTGACACCCTATGTGCCACCCCATCAAAGGGCACATACCGTTCCGGTCCCCTATCCGAATAGTGCAAAGGCAAGGAAGGTAGATGCACAATTCAAGAAATTTCTGGACAGCTTTAGGAAACTTTCGGTCAATATTCCGTTGTTGGAAGTGATTGAGCAGATCCCATCATACAGGAAGTTTCTAAAAGATGTCATCACCAAGAAGAGGAAAATACCAGACACGGAGGTCGTGGTGTTGAACGAGCAAGTGATTGCTTTCATTATGGGCAATCTACCGCCAAAGAGACAGGATCCCGGGTGTTTCAACATTTCTTGTTTTATCGGGAAGTTCAAATTTGGAGAGGCATTATGTGATTCTGGGGCAAGCATCAATTTTATGCCCCTTTCTACATTTAAAAAGCTGGGATTAAAGGAGTCAAGGCCGAGCAATATGACTATTCAATTGGCCGATAATTCTGTGGTGAAACCTTATGGAATCTGCGAAGATGTCTTGGTAAAGGTGGACCGATTTGTTTTTTCGGCTGATGTTGTGGTTATGGAAATGTAGGATGAGCATGGCAATGAGCTGCTACTCGGACGTCTATTCCAAGCTACAGCCGATATGATCTTGGAGATGGGAAGAGGTCGCTTGACCTTGGGCATAGCAGATGATCGATTTGAGATGGTCATGCCCTCTAGCACTGCGTCTACTAAAGCAAAAGCACATTGTAACATGGTGAAGCATGTGGATCACAATATCTCACTCTACCTTGGAAAACCATTCTTGGACATGGCTCATGTGATGAGCAAGATGGATAATGGAACCTTAGCCGTGGACATCATGGAGCAAACTAAAGTTGTCTCTTTATGCAAAGCTGTTGGATTTCCGAATGACGAGAATGAGGACATTCCACCTTCTTGGGAGGATGATGCGATTACTACTTCAATTGTTGAGGCATATCCGGAATTGCCGTTGGAGGCGTGTCTATTGAATGTCACCTATGATTGGATGCGGAGTAAATCACTCAAGGAGTGTGCCAAAATGCTTCAGATGCTTCCATGTTTCTACACGAGGCACTATGAAGATTTAGGTACACTTCCCCCACCGTTGCAATCATCTCTCATTTGCCCGCCTGAGTTGGAGTTGAAGTCGCTGCCCCCGCATCTTAAGTACGTCTTTCTAGCTGAGAAGGACAAGTTACCGGTGATTGTATCTGCTTACTTGAGTGCGTATGAGGAGGAGCAACTACTGATAGTGCTCAAGAACCACCGTGGAGCTTTTGGGTGGTCAGTTGCAGACATCAAGGGGATCTCCCCTACACTTTGCCAGCATAAGATACGGCTCGAGGAGGGAGCCAAGCCAGTCATTCAGCCTCAAAGACGTCTAAATCCGAGCATGATGGAGGTTGTGAAGAAGGAAGTCATAAAACTTCTTGCTGCAGGTATTATATATGCCATATCAGACTCGATGTGGGTGAGTCCCACACAGGTAATCCCTAAGAAGGGGGAATTACTGTTACTAAAAATATGTTGAATGAACCTGTCAGCACCCGATTGGTAACCAGGTGGCGAGTTTGCATTGACTACCGCCGACTGAATGCCGCCACTCTGAAAGATCATTTTCCTTTGCCATTTATCGATCAAATTTTGGAACGTCTTGCCGGTCGGTCACATTTTTGTTTTCTGGATGGGTATTCGGGGTATAACTAGATTTCGATTGATCCTTTGGATCAAGAGAAGTCTACGTTCACCTGTCCCTATGGGACTTTTGCTTACCGATGTATGCCGTTTGGATTATGTAATGCACCGGCGACGTTTCAACGCTGCATGCTCGCCATATTCTCTGACATGGTGGAGCGTTGTCTTGAGGTTTTCATGGACGACTTCTCGGTTTATGGGGCGTCTTTTGATGAGTGTCTATATAACTTGGACAAGGTGCTGCAGCGTTGTGAGGACACACACTTGGTCCTCAATTGGGAGAAATGTCACATGATGGTGACGGAGGGAATAGTGCTAGGACACAAGGTGTCTAGCAAGGGTCTTGAGGTAGACCCAGTGAAAATTGAGGTGATTTTCAAGCTACCCCCACCAAATTCTGTAAAAGGGATGAGAAGCTTTTTGGGACACGCCGGGTTTTATCGGCGATTCATTAAGGATTTTTCTAAAATTGCAAAACCTTTATCCGAATTGTTGGAAAAAGATGCAGTTTTTTATTTCAACGATAAGTGTCTTCACGCATTCGAAGTTTTGAAAGAAAAATTGATTTCGGCTCCGGTTGTTCAAACGCCGGATTGGACAAAACCATTCGAATTGATGTGTGACGCTTCAGATTATGCAGTAGGAGCCGTTTTGGGGCAAAGGGTAGATAATAAGCCCACTGTGATTTTCTACGCTTCCAAAATGCTTAATGATGCTCAATTGAACTATACAACTACAGAAAAAGAATTACTTGCCGTTGTGTTTGCTTTTGAAAAATTTCGACAATACTTAGTGGGATCTAAAGTAGTTGTGTGGAGCGATCATGTTGCGATAAAATATTTGATGGAGAAAAAGGATGCAAAGCCTAGACTCATTAGGTGGATTTTGCTTTTACAAGAATTTGATATTGAAATTAAGGACAAATCCGGAATTGAAAATGTAGTGGCTGATCACTTGTCTAGGTTAGACAGGGTAGATGAACAAGATTTGCACATACCCGTAACCGAGACGTTTCCCGATGAACAACTTTTGAAAATTAATCCTAAGGAACCGTGGTTTGCTGAAATTGTTAACTATTTGGCTTGCGGGATCATCCCGGAAGACTGGTCATATCAAGAGAAAAAGAAATTCTTTCATTCTTTGAGATACTATTTTTGGGATGACCCAATTCTTTTGAAGCAGTGCAGGGATGGTATTCTACGCAGGTGTGTGCCGGAGGTGGAGTACAAGAGTGTTCTCCACCATTGCCATGCGTCGCCTACGGGAGGACACCATGCCAGTTCACGGACAGCAGCCAAAGTGTTGGAAAGCGGCCTTTATTGTCCAACTTTGTTTCGGGATGCCTACGATTTTGTAAGGCAATGTGACCCGTGCCAGCGAGAAGGTAACATTTCAAAGAGACAAGAGATGCCCCTGAATGTATTTCAGGAAGTTGAGGTATTTGACTTGTGGCGCATAGACTTCATGGGACCCTTTGTGTCCTCGAATTCAAATTTGTATATCTTGCTTGCTGTTGACTATGTGTCGAAGTGGGTGGAAGCAATCCCCACAAGGACTAATGATTCTAATGTAGTGTGCAGGTTTGTGAAGGAAAATATTTTCTGCAGGTTCGGGATACCCCGAATGATAATAAGTGATGGGGGCACACACTTCCGGAATCAGAAATTTTTGACACTTTTGAAGAAACATGGGGTCAAACACAACATCGGCACCCCATATCATCCACAGACGCAAGGCCAAGTGGAGGTCTCAAACCGTGAAATCAAGAAGATTCTAGAACGGACAGTGGCATCCACAAGGAAAAATTGGAGTACCTTACTACCGGACGCACTTTGGGCATATAGAACAGCATACAAAACACCTATTGGCACCACGCCTTTTGGGTTGGCGTACGGCCGGGCTTGTCACCTTCCGGTGGAGCTAGAGCACAAGGCCCATTGGGCGCTTCGAAGGCTGAATTTGAGTTATGATGAAGCCGGGAGAAAGAGGATGTTCGAGTTGAATGAACTAGATGAGTTACACATGACGGCATATGAGAATGCCCGCATATACAAAGAGCGCACAAAACTGATTCACGATCGCCATATTGAGATGCGCACGTTCAAAAAGGGAGATAGCGTTCTATTGTTTAACTCCTGCCTCAAGTTGCATCCCGGGAAGCTGAAGTCCCGGTGGAGTGGACCATTCGTAGTGGAAGAGGTGAGACCGCACGGTGCGATTCTTGTGCGTGATGGAGATGCCACGTTCTTGGTGAACGAACAGCGGTTGAAGTTGTATTTTGGTGAAAATTACAAGAGAAAAGTGAATGAGGTCAAACTCATTACACTTGTGGATGAATGAGATGCTGGGAAGACGTCTAGCCTAAGACGTTAAATAAGGGCGCTTGTTGGGAGGCAACCCAACCATTGGTACATTAGGATAGTTTAATTATAGTCATAGATTTCTTTCATTTCGTTCAAATTCTAGTGTAAAGAAGATACCTTGATCCGTTTGTTCAATGTGCAGGCACAGGCAGGGTCGATACCATCGACACACTGGTCGATGGTATCGACATAGGTTCAGGTTGACAGCTGCAAAAAATCGCTCTGAGTCTATACTATCGACGGTCCCATCAATGGTATCGACATACCTACAGGCAGGTTGCGCAATAATTGTCGATGGTATCGACATGCCAGTCGATACCATCGAGATCTCTGGAAAAGTTTGGAATGATTTGTCTCAGTCAACTCGATACCATCAACATCCTCGTCGATGGTATCGACATGGTCACAGGTTGAAGTGAAAAAGTGGCGGTGTCGCAATGAAGTCAAGTCGATACCATCGACGCCCGTCGATGGTATCGACATCCATGTCACCGATCCGCGCAAAGGCATCGACGGCGATCGCGAGTCCACGTCAGCGATCCGGGTGCTGGGTCGATACTATCGACTTGCGTCGATGGTATCGACATGTCAGCAATCCGGGTTTCCCGATCCAGCAAACGTCAGCCGTCGATACTCGCGAGGGAGGCAGATAGCAGTGAGACGTGTCGATACCATCGACCCGCGTCGATGGTATCGACGGGTCAACAGTGGCGCCGGCCAAGTCTATATAAGGAGAATTGCAACGTCATTTGACGACACACCTTCAGAGCAAACTTCCTCCTTTGCGCCGAGCACTCCCCCGAGCCCTCCAAGATCGAAGAGCAGCAACATCGAGCAAGGATCTTCACCGAGCGGAGAATCACTTCTCCATCTTCCCCGAGCTCTTCTTCTTCAACCCCTTTCTCGCCACCATGGTGCATACAGCCGGAGCATCGTCCTCACACGCAACTCCGACGGAATTCATTCCACCACCTACGGCGTCAGTATCACGTCCGCGCCTGGTTCACCCATCCACGGAGGTGAAGAAGATCTATGAAGAGATCTTGAAGCAGAAGATAGAGCCTACCCGATATGTGAACCGCGATATGATCCGCGATCTTGGATTCGAGGCCAACTTGGCCTATGTGCTGAAGGGTCAAGCACACCACACCAGCAGAAGGCCAGACGAGCTGGAGTACCATGCGGATGGTCAACCATTCTTCGGCGAGTGGCCCACCTACAAAGAGTTGGTGGCGGAATTTATGGCGTCCCTTGATGTCTGCGTCGTGCCCAACGACGTAGTTGCTACTAATCGTGAGTGGATCAAGGGCCGGGTGTCGTTCCGGCTGTTCAACATCGACTACAACATCACTCTTAGGTAGTTCAACAACATCTTCAACTGGAACCACTCCCAACATGATCACCGCCGACCGGACGCCCGCACCGACTATGACAAGATCTTCGCCGAGCTAGTGACAGTGCCAACGGGAAAGACAGTGAGCTACCACAATGCTGCGGTAGCAGATTTTGAGCATCCGTTCGTCCGGGTCCTACACCGGATGTTGAGCTTGACGTTCTTTGCTCGGAGCGATTTAGCATTGAGCAAGTTTCAGGAGAGCGATCTTTTCTTCCTCTACATGCTCCTGAAGCGACAAGAATGCAACTGGGGTGCGTTCTTTCTGCAGCGCGTCCTGGCGGTGAAGAGGAGTACAAGGAAGGCTCCGATTCATTTTGGCGGGCTCATCACCAAGTTGGCGCACTACCTCGGGCTGAATTTCCAGTCCATGACTCCGCTTTCCACGAGGAGTAAGGTGAACGTGCAACATCTGCACCGTTCTAACCTTATTCTTCTACGGGATGGGTTGGCGTACGCACACTGCCACATCAACCACGCTTACCAGGAATGCGCACTGTCGGACGCCGTCTTCAACATCGAGGGCGCACAGCACTTCCGGTGGCCGATCATAGCCGTCGAGTCCGATGAAGAAGAAGGCGGCAACGACGAACAAGAAGGCGAGGCTGAGGAGGAAGAGGAGGCTTTCACACCTCTTCGTGCACGAGTAGCACCACAGAAGCGTCCTCGGATGCATCCGGGTGCGTCTTCATCATCACATCCCCCGCCGCCAACACCACATCCCTCGCAGCCAAGCGAGGATGTCTACTCAATGCAAGGCATGTATACGATGCTGCAAGACATACATCAGACTCAGCAGCAGCATCTAGCTATGTATACCGGTATTCTGGATACTACGAACCGGTTACTTGACAATCAACGGGCAATGTTCGAGAATGAGCGTCTCATCCTCACCAACCAAGAGCAGATACACAACCGGTTGCAAAGGATGGAGACGCAATAGGAGCCCTTCTACGACCACTACTGGAGTCAGAGCTACTTTGGAGGCTATCCACAGCCTCCGCCGAGGACCCATTATGATCTGAGCTTCCAGGGGGAGTATCCTTCTTGGGATCCTACGGCCCCACAGTACCCACCTCCGCCTCCACAAGAATGATCAGGGTATCTCTGTTCCACTCTTAAGTTTGTGTCTGACTATGAGGCCATAGTCAAATTCAAGCTTAGGGGGATAGTTGGAACAACTCTATCTTTTCTTTTGTTGTTTTTAGTTTTTAGCATTGTTATTTGTTTCTTGCATTTTTAGTTTTGGTAGGATCCACGTGCTATCTAGTGTAACTGTGGATGTCGTAAAAGTTTGTCATCTTGCTGTTAATTCATGGGAAATTTAAAAATTTTTGTGTCTTTGGATAGCTTGACTTGGTTGTCCTTGGGGAACTTATCCTACGAAAATGATTGATTATGTCAACTTTAAAACAACATTTCACACCTATACTCCTATTGACTCATGAAAAGTAGATAGTAACGGTTGTTTGAGCCTAACCTAACCAAATGGTAATGAGACCTTAATTGGATGTAAGAGAGAGAACCCTCTAAACTACTACACATGTCAAAGGAGGGACACATAATATCTTTCTAAGGTTCAGTCATCTAATCTTGTGATCATTCCACTTCATTTTTCCATAATCCACCTAAGAATTGGAAGTAAAGTGCAGTTTTAATTCCTTCTTGTGTGCATAGAATTTAGATAGGACTTGCATTAATATTTTCCATACTTTTGTATAAAAAGAACAAATATAGGGATTCATGTCATGTAGTTGCACTCATGATTTTCATGCATAAAGTACACCATGTATCTCAATTTGTCCTCAAAAGTGATCTAAACTGTTCCATACCTTCTATATATTGCAAAGATTTCCAAGCATGAAGAAAATAGCCCAATACACGTATCTCTAAGCAATTATGGATATGTGGGCTAAAGGAAAGAAAAAAATTCTGAAAATCTTAAAAAAAAAGAATTTAGAAGAAAGTGGAAAGAGGGAGAAAGGAACATGATATCACTCGCATAACAGGAAATTGAGTACATGATGTAATTCAACTAGATTTCCATCTCATTTTAAGGTGGAAGGTTAGAGCATGCATCATTTCACCCAATTTTAGGCATTAGGGCATTTCCAATGTGCATTTGCATCATTTAGGACATTTTGTTTCATGCATATTGAAATTGTGCAATACTTCCAAGTTCTTCCATGAACCACCCATTCCATCCACCCGTTGCTCAGATTGGTAGGCCACCGTGAATTTCTCCTCACTAATGATAATCAGGAGAACGGCTTCCATGTAGATGGTAGTTAGGGCGAGCAACGTAGAATAGGCGATCACAAGATGCACCAATGCTGAATCGGCGAATTTTATTATGTTAACTGCCTTATGTGATAGTGTTCATCGGTTTGAAGGATAATTTCTCTTATTGATGATTATTTTCGCCTTTAGGGTAATTACTGTTCTGTGGTTAGAGAAGGCCGGTTTGAGAACGTTCAGTGGGAGTCACATGGGATGTTGGGTTGGTGTGTTGATTTTTAGTTGACATCTGCAATTCTATTCTAAGGATTAGTTGCTCGAGGGCGATCAATGTTTAAGCTTAGGGGAGTTTGATGCGATGATTTTGAGTCGCATTTATAGACCTTTTTCATATGTGTTTTATGCTCTAATTAGACATTTTTATGGATAATATTGTATAATTCACTCATTTCGGTCTTTGCCATAATTTTATGTCAAATCCCCTTAGTTTTATCATTTTGAGCATTATTTATCATATTATCATAATTTGTGTGGATTTATTTGGTCTTGTCTTGGAATTTCAGGAAAAACAAGTATCTGCTTCCGTCGATACCATCGACGGAAGTCGATACCATCGACCAAGCCACCGGTTGCCACCCGAGAGGAGCAGCACAGAGTCGATACCATCGACACACAAGTCGATGGCATCGAGATACCTTCAGGATGCTGGCGAGGAAGCTGTCGATACCATCGACACATTGAGGCTATAGCGTCGCTAAAAGACAAAACCGACGCTACAGAGAGTTGATACCATCAACACCCAAGTCGATGGTATCGAGATGACCACAGGCACTCAGACGAAAAGAAAAGAAGGCTGCTACTAATACGCTGGGTCGATACCATTGACCCGCGTCGATGGTATCGACGCCGGCAGATATGCGTTGGATTCGTTTTGATCTCAATCGAACGACTGGAGTTATTTGATGACCTAATTAGGGACTTATACCTAATGACGGCTGCCCACACGAGATCATCATCTCATTTTTACATTGCACGAGTGCCGAGGAGGAGAGAAAGGAGAACGGAGGCCAGAAGCTCATCCTTGTCGATCCGAACGCTGCCGAAGACGAATTTCACCACCGAGAGGCGGGAAAGCGCGTGTTCTACGCAAAGGATCTACCGGTTCTTCTCCGTTCAGGGGTTTTCCCACTTAATTCACGTTTTTCTTATGAATTCCCCTATTTCTACCATGTATTTGTGCGAGATGAACATGTGGGGCTAATCCCCTCGGTCTTTAGGACCGGGAGTAGCCCGGGAATGCATTGTATGACAATTTTATATTAATAATTCATATTTTCTCTCTTAAATCCGTGGTATAGTTTCATTTTCTCCATATATATTATTATGCTTGATCACCATAATAATAGCTTAATTCCCTTAATCACTTCGACAGAAGGATTAACGGTTGAAAAGAGACGAAACCTACATTAATCGATAAAACCCTTGACAATGGAGTTGTAAAATTAATGGTGGAAACTGAGAGACCGTTTGTAATGCGCTTAGTTTAGGGGAATGATTACTACGACGGTGGAATCAACCTAAACCTAAGTAGTGAATTACACCACGACAGTGGGTAATTCTGTTTTTAGGCCACTACCCGGATAGAGAGAGAAGAGTGAGGAATTATATAAAACCTAATGCAATGTTGACCCGCGGTGAAACCGCAATCCTAAAGATACCCTTTTGAATTGATTAAATTAACCTTTAATCGATTGTTTTCTTTGTTTCATTTTATTTTCTTTTAATTTCGACAACAAACCCTACTTTGTCATCCGACCTAGCTGATTGCAATTAGTTAGTAGGAGTCTCCAATAATTCACGTATCCCTGTGTTCGACTCGGGCCTCACAAAGGCCTGTACTACTCGACGCGTATACTTGCGTTTTTAGCGCGTAGTAAAATACACGTCAAAGGTCAAAGCATCAGAGTACATCTACCACATGAGTTGAGTATGAGATTAGTTAAGCTCAGTCGGTCCCTGTCACTCTAGGTCCTAGTATAGATGTGAGAGAGTTATAAATGATGTTTTGTATCTTTGTTTCCATGATAAGAGAGAATGTATCTGATTATCATGTCATGTGTACATGGAAGGGTGAGAAATAGAATGAATGTATGGATGTGTATCATTAATGTTGAGATCATATTAGAATAATAAAATTTTAATTCTCTTGTAAAGTTTGTTTATGAGATTGAATGTGAGAAAACAATGAGTTTGAAAATGAAGAAAAGTTGGGCGTGAACATTGTATTAAGTGTAATCCTCATAGTCATGACCTAATCTCATAATTAGTGGAAATCGTGGGATGTGGGCGTGACAGATCAGGAAAATGATGAAGTGGTCACAAGATACATAGAAAGCTTATGCAGATTGTCACTGGTAGGGTTTGTAATTTTGACAAAATATGTCATTGGAATTAATCTAAATTATAAAATGCAATCATAACCATGATCCCAATGTGGCAAATAAATTTATTCTCATAATTAATTCAAACATTAATATCTAAAATATAATAATATATTTTCATGCGATTCCAAAGCCAAGAAATTAAAATGGAGTTTAGTTGTTCAATTGGGGGTCCCAAGTGGGATCACTAGACTGAAATAAGGACCAATTTCAAATGGGTGCTCGAGTTTCAAGATATTTCAAATGGAGTACAAATATGAGTGAAAATTTTGCAAAAGAGAGTTTCATTTTAAGAAGATTATCTGTAATAGCTCTAGATTAATTGCAATACCAAAAATTGAGTATGTTACATAGAGACCTGTGGCTTCTCACTTCTTCTCATTCTTCTTCAATTATATGATTTCTCCTCTTCTCTGTTGTATTTGTGCTTTCCCCATATATATGAGCGAGTAGGATCTATGTTTGAGTCACTAGGAGTAACCCCATCACCTATGCTTTGTCTTAACTGTTATCAAAATAAGAGTTGTCAGTCAAATACATTGTTCTTCATTTGTTTAATTGTTTCTTGGTTGATTGATCATTCATTTAGCATGATTTTATATAATGCTAAGAGTAGAGATCATGGAACTTAGGATTAGATCCCCAAGAAAAAATGTAGGATTTTTTATGTGATCATGGAAGGAGTGCTATAAGACAATTGGATCATGGTTTGTGGGGAAGACGACCTCAAACCAACATGGCATTTGATCCTTATGCAGCTCATGTTATGAATAGGGATGATGTCACTTGTTTCTAGTTTATATACTTGTGATTGTTGAATTGTAATGATTGAGATGAGTACATAGGCAATGTTGGTGATATCCAAATGTTCGAGTGTCCTTTTAATATTTTTATCAACCCTTATTTCAATTATTTTTCTTTCATTGCAACCTTGAATTCAACCATTGACTTATAATCACCCTCAACCATGGGTTTTATATATTGTTCTTAAAAATTGATTCATAAGTTTATTTTTAAAATTGTTGCTTCTACGGTTAGATCCTTTTCTATACTACAATTGCTCTGTCCGATTGTGGGTGATTGAAACTATATTGTGAGCAAAGTTAACAAATCTAGGATAAAACTCGCACCACTTAGTTGTGCCATTGTTTTGTGGTTCTTTGGGATTTTTTCTCTCATGTCATATGTCATGTTGCATGTCATAATATTGGAACTCCCTAGAGATGTAATGGAAACCAATGTCTCTATAGAGACACATCAACTTTTTCTCTGTCTCTTGTTCACAATGTCTTGAAATTTATAAAAATAATAAAATACCCAATCCTTGGTCTTTAACAAGTAGATGAACACCTTCCTCGATGCATCATCAATTAATGTGACAAAATATCTATTGTCACTCAGTGAACCTGCCTCAAAATGGATCATAGACATTTAAAAGAACCTAATGTAAAAAGTGTTGATTTCACTTTTGGCATGAAACTATATGACAATGCTTTCTCATTAACATGAATCACATGAACTTAGAATGGTGTTCTATAGATCTACCACCTATGTGTGCCAATTGTCTATGCATAAATTTACTTGGTTATCTTTGTCTAGATTAGTGGACCCTTTGAACATTCTCAATCGGGTATTGTACAATGTGTAACATAATTACATGTAAAACAATCAAGGAACCCTTTCTAGTCTAACATTTTTCCTGCACAAAAGTCCTCATGATAGACTTCAATGTTGCATAAATAACTAGGTATCAAACCTACAATAAATCAAGAATGTTACAAACATCCCTGAGAATGACTATGCATTGACATCTGTTTGAACATAGATTCTTCAATCCTAACGATTCTAAAAAAGTAGAAATTTCCCAACTTCACAATACTAAATTATCCCTTGTCGTATGTAGTGAAGAACTATTTATTCGGTGAATTAGGATAAGAATTTATAGTATCCACCACCCAATCTAAGTCATCCTCGTCAACATGCAGACAATGCTCCTAGTTCAAGATCATATCATCATCATTATTTCAATCATATGCAATTTTTGATGTAGTCTTCTTATCATGTCCTTATCTTTGGTTTCAAACCCATGTTTCTTTTCTCTAAATCGTGCAATCCTTTTTTAAATGATGTATCTTTCCACAATGGAAGCACACAATGGTCTTTTTATTGAATTTACCACGGACCATCCTCTGATCATGGGAATCATCGAGGTTTTAAGATCTACCTTTATCTCTCGCTCTGTCAATGATACTACTCTAAATGAAGTGCACCTCTAATCTGGTATCCCCTAAGGTTTGGTATCAAGTCTCTCTAATTAGTAGACTACTCTTCACTTTGATCGTGTCAATTTTCATTCCTATGTGGAATTTCTTACTGTCATGATAGACATCTCCAAACTGTTAAGTAATGATCCTAGAAGAAGTAGCACCTAGGGTTAATCATCAAGAATCATCTTACTTAACCCCAGTTGATTGAAAAGTATCTAGAATTTATTCTTGTGCTTCATGATACCAGTAGCATACCTATACTTCAAGTTCTCCAAATTTTCCATCAATAAGCTTTATTTGTTGTAGTCTTTTACTTGTACACTTTATTGAGATTTTCCTACAAATACTTGGCATTGGTCTCCTTTAAGATGTGTTGGAACACAAGCAACTTTTGCATTGTTTCCACAATTTTTCTATTTAATTTGGTCCAATCTACATCAGGACATTCCCTATCTTTTGTACCTCTACAAAACTGTGCAAATCCTTACACAACAATATACCCTCCATCTTGGGTTTCCAAATTTTTCAAAATTATGATTTTCAACTTTATCACTATTGTATTATTATTTTTCCCATCTAGATACTTGTCTAAAGTCCTTGCTCTGATACCACTTGTTCATGATATGCATGTATATTCCAATATGATACATGGATATGCAACAAAAAAATATTATTACAGAAGTGTTGCATACGAGCATGTAAACCCAAGAATGGAACCAAAATGGAGAGAACACAAGATTTTACATGAAAAACCCTCACTGGATATGAGTAAAAACTTCAAGGGACCAACCGATGGGAAAAATCTATTATGAGGCAAGTATATAATGTCCTTCTTTGGTTTTGTACCCATACCTCAAAAAATACAACCAAAAATAGACATAAGAAAATATTGACATAGGGAGAGATCCCTACAACTCAACCACACCAAAACTTCCCAAGAAGATATCCTTTTCCATGAAGAGCACATCAATAGTTCGTCCAAAGAAAGAAACTAAAATCCTTGGCGGCCTTGCCCAACTTCCTTTCTTCTTCCCTTTATTTTCATATCCTCCTCTTCCCTTCTTTTCTTCCCATATTTATGAGCAATGAACAACACCAATGTTGTTGATTTTTCCTCTGTCTTACAGATTGGCTGATTACCTTGATGGCTTACTTTGCTACATTTTGGTGTCTAGGATTTATAAACTCACAGATGTAGCAATAGCATGCCCTAATGGGACTCTATCACAACAAATCACTTGTACTAGATTACATCATTAGGTATAACAAGAACAACAAGCATTTCTTAACTACTAGCCTCTATAGAATAATAATTTCATGATGGTCTTGTTTTCATTAATAGGATGTTTCCTATGTACCATTATAAATAATATTACATAGTCTAGACCAATATGAAGATAGTGAAACAAGTTCTTATTAAATATAATGCACATAAATTGTCATACAACTTTCCCTATACTTAACAACTCCCAATGTGCCAATAATCAATAATCATTTCCATTGTTACTTCAAATTACTAGTTTATGATTATTTAGGGAAATGAATCTATTAGCTTTTATATTTTAGTTGGATGGAAAACTATATGCAATTGAGAGGTTCTATTCATTTGAAGTTTTATTGGGTTAATGAGACTTACCCAGTCTTCAAATCCAAGAATTAGTGATTTACAACATATCTTAACGATGATTAGGAGTTAAACTTGGACTTATAATATATAGCTCTAGTTGTATCACACAAAGCACATATGCCAATATGTAAACATCCTGGGGGTGGCAGTTTAGATCATCCTACAATTTGGATGCATGCAATGATTTTGTCTTGAGGCAAAACAATGTTTTGAAGTTGATGGCACATTCAATACCCTAATAACATAAGTGGTATGTTCAATCTATGGAGTACACATGTCATTAGGTAGCTCATTTTTGGTACATAAATATAGAAAATGTTTTGTCGAATATGTGGAGGATGTGCATCTTTGTGTTGGTGCATCAAAAGTGTTCTTATGTTTTATTTGGTGGTACATTATTGGTGTATTGACAATGAGAATAGTGTTTCCACTCAATGGAGGTGGTGCTTCTCTCATCTGTTGAACATGGATAGTGCATTAGCAAAGGATGTGTGTTTTTTATTAGAAAAGGATGTTTGTTTGTACTCTCAATTGGTAACATGTTACTATGCATCAACAACTCAAGTGGTCTATTTGATCAAAACAGTATGTGTATCTACTCTCTCAAGTAGACACGATCTAGATGAATTGAATTTCAATTTGTCATTACATACAATTTCAAATTTGGATAAAAAAACATAAGAGAAAAAAGAGAAGGAGAATACAAAGTAGTGGAGTTATAAAACTCAAACCAGATAGCCCGCTAGTTGAAGAGGGATGATACTTAAAGAAATGACCACTCTAGCAAGATTTGTATGTGCAATTTTCTTCTTGTACTGAACCTATAGAAAGAATTCATCTTTCTTGTAGTTGATGATAAATAGTAACACCAAAGGAGTGGCTTAGTGATGGTTAGGCACCACCACCCAAGCATACAGGTGGGCGCCTAGGCGGACCAAGCCCCACCCCAATTTGGGTGCCCATAAGTAATACATGTTACTAAGCTTTTAATTTTACTAATTTTTATCAATTGATTAGTATTTAGTTATCTATTGATTTGTATTTACCTATATATGGATTTGTATTTACTTATCTACTTATTTGTATTTACTTATATAGTGATTTGTTTTTATGTATCTATTGATTTGTATCTACTTATCTACTGATTTATATTTACTTATCTATTGATTTGAATTTATTTATCTACTTTTTTATAAAAAAATGGCCATTCTATTCATCCCATGGCCAGGGATTGAACCTGAGACCTCTTGGTAAGACACCAAGGGCCATAACCAACTCAGCTGTCCTCACTTGTATTTACTTATCCACTAATTAGAATTTATTTATCTACTAATTTGTATTTATGTATCTACTAATTTGTATTTACTTATCTACTGACTTGAATTTATGTATCTACTTTTTTTTGTTTATGTTTCTACTAATTTGTATTTATGTATCTACTAATTTGTATTTAGTTATATGTTGATTTGTATTTACTCATCTACTGATTTATATTTACTCATCTACTTATTTGTATGTACTTACCTACTGATTTGTATTTACTTATATACTGATTTGTCTTTACTTATCTACTGATTTCTTCATCTACTGATTTTTTATTCATCACATTATTTAAATTTAGGGCTTTGCATTTGTTCATTTATTTTTTAATGTTATTTAAACATATACTGGTTTATATTTGTTTGTCAACTAAGTTGTACTTTTTATCTAATGTTTTTTATATGTTTATCTACTTAGTAGTATTTATTTATTTAAGGCTTTAGGTTTACTTATCTAACACTTTGATTTTCTTCATCTACTAATTTGTCTTTACTTATCTAATGCTTTGTATTCATCTATTTACTTATTTGTATTTACTTATCTAATGTTTGGATTTTTTATCTACTGATTTGTATTTACTTATCTACATATTTGTATTTATTTATCTACTGATTAGTATTTACTTATCTACTTATTTGTATTTATTATCTCATTTTTTATTTTTTATTAGAATTAGTGTACTTTTTTAACTTCTCTACTATTTCACTTTTTCAATCTACTACTTTTTATAAATGTAGTGCCTCATGATAGAAATACAAATATAATTAACATATCTAATTTCTTATTTATGAGTGATGGATTTCTGATTAACTTAAACTGGCTTGATAAAATCCCAATAAAGGAAAATAGAGAACATCTCCTAAAAAAGTACTACAAATTTGGGTTTTTAATGTACTATTTTACTATATATTCAATTTAGATATAAAAAATGTCTAGGCCTCTGCCTAGATGCCTAGGTGTCCATATGGAATTCTTGGTTGCCTAGCCTCCTATACAACCATGAAATACTACATCCATAAGATAGTATATGGAGGTACTCTCTCTCTCACATGAGATGAACTCTACAAGAGAGTATTCTAGGGAGTTGCGAAAATTCCAAGAAAGAAATGATTGCATAGTTTCAATCAGAAATAACATATTGTAAGAGATGTAATTAGTACTAATGACAAAGGACTTATTTAAAGGACTTCCACCCTCCATCCTATTCTTAGATAACGGCAACCACACAATCCTCTTATACATATAGTAGGAAAACTAGGAGTCACCTTATTATATGGTTTAATTAATTAATTTAAGAGAGATGAAACTAATAAATTAATAAAGTAGTTATCCTATTTTTCAAACCCCACATTCCTTTATTAAAGTCTGGAACATCCCATTCAGAAAAGGCAAGGTGTCGTGGTGTGTGGCATAGCACACACACGTATATAGTCATCATACCTGCCACAAAGATTAGAATACCCTTGTTGGTATACAAGTTTATTTGGGCTTTGGAACATTGACTTTTCCTTGTTTCGATTTATCCCATTACTCCTTGGATCCCATATATAGGAGACCTAGTAATCTTATTTGACCTTACAGAAAGCAACATACTACATGGTATCATAATTAGAGCTCTAACCCTACCCGTTCCTCTCCTTTCATTTTCTTTTTCTCTCCACTCTTCCCACTCCCACCTGGAGGTTGGGTCCCCTTCTCACCACCACCACCTGCTATTTCCAATACTCCCCTCCACTGCCCACCGCCCCCACCCTCTCCTTTCAACCATTGCCTAGCCTGTTGGTGGCCAGATGTAACATGGTTGCTCGATAGCTATAGCGTGGCCAGTAAGGCCCGACCTTCAATCAATGTCAGTGCCAGTCCGGGACACATATAGGCCATGGTTATGTCTCACCAGATGATCTAAATGGCTTTCTCCTCTCTCTCCTATCTCCTTATGTATGTTTTATTTTTGGAAAATTGATATCAACATATAAAAGAACTGATTCAAAAATCCTACACTGTTATATAAAGCACCAAAATAAAAAAGCGGGTAAAGATTTACTATTTTACCCTCTCCATGTGGATCCATTAATCCACATGGATGAGTACTTTTCTTACAAATTGGGCCTCTTATATTCTCTATTCTTATACGCCATTAATTCAATGATGCTTTCTATTTTCTTCCCAAGATCCATACCGGTAGTGCCACTCCTCTTTCTACTAAGTTTCATTCTAGTGGTACTGCTTTCTTCCTATCAAGTTCCATTCCAATAGTGCTACTCCACCTACCAACTTTCCATTCTGGAAGTATATCTATTTTATTCTTTTATACCATGATACATTGTGGTAATTTTCTTTCCATTTGTAACGTATTACAATCTGGTATCTGACTGGCCTAAATCGCGTGTCCAAAAAAATTGGAGGCGGATTTGAGGTAGTCGAGCTTTTACATTTATAACCCGAAACCTTCTAGGCCCCCGCAACTTTGCTTACGGGGTCGAAGTAGATATACGGGGTCGAACACAGGGATAAGGGTGGTAGTGTTGAGAATGCAGAATTGACACGCTACACTCCGGAAAAAGAAGTAAAGAGGCAACAAAATTTCCCAAAAGGAACAACTGGAGATCATCAAAACAAAAGAAACTATCTCCAACTAGAGTTACAAGAAAGATTAATGGTTTTAAGCATTTATCAGTTTTTAGGAGTTTCCAACACGGTTCGAAGGAGAAAGCTTCGGTAAAACAAGCGGCGGTAGGAACAATCTTGTACCCCTCCTCTAGAAGCGGGTACCTCTAATAAGGCATCAGCACCCCTCTCGAGGTTGCTGGACTTAAATTAGAGTGGAAAGGTCACTAAGGCAACTCCGATTCTGGGCACTCTCGTACGCCAGAATCGGACCAAACACTAGAGCCACAACACCTCTCTTGAGGCTGTTGCAACGGGAAAACACGGTTCGGTAGCTAATCGAAACGCGATCCAAACATGCAAACTAGCATTCAGATGTTAAACATGGCAATCACGCATTAAAGGTACCAAACGTAAAGTAGCAGATGATTAAACTCCTCTATTTACATTACAAATAAGGTATGGTTACATTGCGTAAAGTAAAGAAATAAATGACAGAAAATAAAGGATAAATGTCGCCTTCTTGATATAGAAGGTCGACAGGCTACCGCTGACCCTCCGGCCCGATACCGGGCAGGACCCTAGCCCGATACAGCCGTGTCGGGCGGCACACCCTCTCAGGCGGCACGCGGTGACGGGCCGGTTGTATCGTGCGAGAACCCCGGCCTAATACGGTCATGTCGGGTGGTACCCTCTCGGGCGACAAGCCACGACGGGCGACACGTATCGGGGTTAGTATCGTGTCGGGCTAAAGTGAGGTGTGTGTAGTATTGGTCACTTGTATCCAGTATCTACGTTATGTCAGCCAATATTGGCCTACAGTAGTGCTCGGGATGACACTAAGTGAACCATTCCCTCCCTCTCGGGATGGGTAAATGCTCACCTAGTGTTGCCCGTCACAACCACTGAGGCATGATACTCTTTCTCTTACAGCGTTCCTTGGTAAGATTTGCACAGGGTTCCGACCTGTCTTTTCGCCTCCCTGTAGCTGCTATTTATAGGCAGCAGTTTTGAAGTTATGCTGCATAGGGCGCCACATGTCCTCCTTATTATCGCAAAGTTTGTGGGCGGCCGATACAAGTATCGCCCGGCACAAGGATGTCGGCTGTTGGGCGTCGTGGCGAGAGGCTCCTGTCGGTGGGTGGCCGGTATCGCACGACACGTTGAGTAGTCATGGCGCGCTCGGCTCCCTGTCGGGTAAAGAGGTGTTTCGTCCAACATTTCCTTCTTGCGCGGCATCCTCACGTCACGCGTCGACGTAATGTGTTACCCTACTGGGCACTGTGCATATCGGCCGGCTGGGAGGCCGATGCAGGTGGAATCATGTTTGTGGGCCGGGACGACCTTATTTATGATAAATGTATCAAAATTTGGAGGAAAACACTGCAAAATACGGAAATATTGAATTAAGAGTGTTGTTTGGCCTGTTATTGCAAAAGTACATATAAAAGAGAGGAAAGTAGATTAAAAGGGCAGTTTTGATAACATAATAAGGGTTAAAAACATCACAAAAATAGGTGTTATCAACTCCACAAAACTTAGTATTTTGATTGTCCTCAATCAATATTTAAATTTTCATTTGTGATGCTTCTTCTTGCTCAGTGCAGTTTTCAATTTAAGAGGTAAAACAAGAATTGTGATGCCTTTAGGATAATGCTGCCCCACTACGAACAAAAGAACTTGTGTTTCCTGCCTTATTATTTTAGTAAAAAAAAATTCGCTACAGCTTCAACGAGACTTTTGTGTATGATTCCGAAGTTAGCTTTCACACCAAACACCTTTTAGGGGTAGAAAGTCATGTATAGGGTAGGCTAAGGCTTTTTGGGGATTTTCTTATTTCCCATTAGTCCATCCAGGTAAGGGTCTGTTAGCGGGCAAGTGGTCCCTACAGTCCAAGCCAGTTGGCTTTAGAGCAGTGATTTCACATTCTACGTACCACTGCCCCGGATCTACCATGCCTAAAAATGGGTACTTTTGGACGACAAGTGTGTATATATTTTTTTCTTTTTCTTTTATTGGGTACAACTCTCATGCTTTTATTCACCCTCATAAGGCTCCTTTCACTTTTTGGGATTTTTGTTGGGTAAGGAGAAACAAAAGGATTTTTGCTGTTTGGGTAGCTTTTTCCTTCTCCATACCAGTCTCTTAACTGTTGCGAGATTATTATTTTTTTCAAAATTTTTGGCACGGAAAAATGTAGTCTTTTATTGTTTGATGCAGCATTATCAGAAAGATATAACAAAACTTGCATCTCGTTAGGCACATAGAAAACAAACGGGCAAGAAGTCACATCAGGAATTTACTAATATAGCGACTTTGTACATATGTATAGAGCAAAAATTTTCAAAATTTTAGCAACAAAAGTCTGAACATGCAATTGTATATGTACACAAGATATAGACAAGGAACAAAAGAATAGAGAATTTGTGTCTGAAAATTTTTCAAAATTTTATACCTCCCCCACTGGTACATGGTACCCCCCCAAACTTACTCCACACTCTGTCCCCAGAGTTGTGAGGTAGATAAGGTAGGGTAATGTTGATCCAGTGAGGGTTAGCTGGTGAGCGCGCCTGGGCCAGATAGGAGCTCCCACATGTATTCTACTCGTTTGCTATGATAGTCGATATGGTGGAGCTGGTCAGGCTCCTCTTTATTTGCTATCCATTCGAGGATGAAGATGTCGCAGTCGTTGGATTGGGGAATTTGTTACGGACTGCGGTGGAAGAACTGTAGCTCGTGCCATGTGCTTCATAATGTGTCCAGGAACGGTTGTATCAGCGATGCCACCTCGATATAGTATTTTCTTACTAAGCGTTCGAGGGAGGTCAACGCCTCCAATGTACATGGCACTGGATGGTCTTTGTTGCTGTCTGAGCTGTTGTAGAAAATTCCTACTCGTTGGCCCGTGTACATCGTCAGGAGCGTCCAGTGGTTGTAATGTAGAATGGGTAGGTAGAGTGTCCATGGAACCCTGTGCTCCAACTCTTCCAGGAATAATCGCTAAGCTCCTGTTTCATAGGTGAGGCAAACGTCGTTGAACATCATTGGATGTGCTATGTATGCGTGTTCAAACTTTGGCTGTAATGTTTGGATGTAGGTGATTCCCAAGGATACCGCCAAGTATCCTCCTTCTTTTACAACGTCCCTTAAGTCATCAATTGGGACTATGACGCTGCCTGCCTCTTAAATGACATCCACAGGGGTAGAATCAGCTAACTTCAGAAAGATTTCATTTACCTGCTCCTGTGTGAGCGTGCCGCACGAGAAGTGGTCGAAGTTGTTAATCAGTCCTTCTGAAGTTTCAAGAGAAACAGGGCCTTCGAATCCATGCACCTTTCGCAGGATCTCCAGCTGCTTGCCTGCCCCATAGGTGTCAGTTGTGATCTCTGCCTCATTCTCTTGAGAGCTGCTGGGTTGTCAAGACTCATCTTCTTGGTTGCTATCTAGCAGCCTCTCAGGTACCCCTGCGTCTCAGAAATAACGCTCGTCTTTGATCAACAGGAGGGCGTATGTGCTCCTGCGGTGATAGAAGCATGTGCCCTTAAGGGCTCCCAAGTTTCCAATTGTGTTGAGCATCTCCATGGCACCCAAGACGACGAAGGCGCTATTTCCTCTTCCCTTTTCTGCTTGGACGGGGAAGTTCTAGATAGAATAGAAGTTCCAAATGCCGCGGTGACATTTGGTTCCTCATTTTATAGCTCGTAGAAGACGCAGTGGTAGGAGACTCAGCTTCTTGTCCTCCGGTCGGCTAAAAACATGCCCGGAGCATGGCACCTCATCATTATTGCATGTCAACAGTTGGATGTCGTGGTTCCTGAGGTATGCCATGCAGAGGAACCACACGTTTCGGTGCTTGTACGGGGCCAACATGAGGGTTGGTTTATGCTTGTCAACGTGGTTCAGCATGTCGGCCACCGCACTGGAGTCTGGGACCCCCATCATCAATCTTCTAGCCAAGGTCGGAGTGGCATTGTATATTGTTTTCCGACCTGTCCTGGTTTTGATATTTTCTATTATAGCTCCTTCAAAGACCCTAAATAGCCTTTTTCCGACGACGGCTGGTGTGCGAAACATACTTCGAAGTGCACCCCATCGTACGGAGAAGTAGTTGTCGCTCTAGACGATGTCTTCTTCATCTTCTTGTGACCTTAGGACCTTGTTCAGCAATTTCTAGTCTATGATCGTCAGGTATCCGATGGCCCTTCTGTCGAAGTCGGCCATCTCAAAGGAAGGTATCTCAAATGGCTCACGGAACTTATCCGCCATCGAACGTCTTCCTATAGGGGGTGTCTTTTGTTGGCGATGTAGATATCCTCCCCTTTCCCCCTCTAATTCATTAGAGGAGTCTTCCCTGACGCTGATGTCTTCATTATCATCCTCATCTTCGTCTAGGGGGACTGGGGCAGCTATCTCCTCCAGACTGTAGGAGCTTCTTTGTCCGTCTGGAGCTCCATTTTCCGAATCTTGCGGTGTCCCTTCCTCGGGCGTTGTGGATGGCCCACTGAAGGAGGAAGAGGACGTCGATCTTGAGGAGGCTGCCGACAAGGAAGGTGGAGAGCCAGAGCCAGGGGGCGACAGAGACCTTCTCGGCTGCCTTTGGTGCGGATGGTCATCTCTCCTGTTCAGCCTCTCCTCGATCTCGTGGAGGCGTTAGAGGGCTTGCTAAAGTGCTGTGGTTAGAGTCTCTAGTTGGTCGGGAAGGCTAATTAGATTCAGCATCTCTCATTCTTGGCTATTCAGCCTTTTCTGAAAAGATGAAATCTTGTGGGTTAAGGAAAAACAGGTAGCGGAGTTGTTCTTAGTTACCTCCCGCAAGTAATCGAGCTCGTATCCTAGCATCTTTCTAAGCGACACAGGAGTTCCTATTGATCTCTCCCCCGTCCTCTAGATGCCTTGCTCGCGTGATGGTCTACCAGTCGAGGTAGAATCTATCTCGATCGTTCTTGATGCAGACACCACCGAGCAAGGAGTCGGCGCTCTTGCGGCCGTCACTCCCTCGCCTTCACATCATGGTGGAGATGGTTTTCGTGTGGGCGGATGCTGCTCCACCTCTACGCTGGCGGCGATGTCGTCAACATTTACAACAGGAGACACCGGCGGCAGTGTCACGTCAGTTGTGCACCTTCGAGCTCCATCTGAAGGATCACAGTGAACACCTCATTACTGACATCTGGCTGCGGTCCTTCCTCTGCCTCTTCAGGCATTACAGGAATTTTGGGGGCTGCGGCTATCTCTTCCACAGCAGCTCCTGTATTTTTCATCTCGGCGACCTCAACGATCGCTGGATCTTCCTCAGCCACTGTAGGATTTGTCCTGGTAGTGGCTGGTATAGAAGGAGCGACGACAGCTCTAGAAGCTGATGTCGTCGGTAGATCTAGAATTTATGCTGGCTCGGTGCGGGCCATTGAAGCTCTTTCCCGCCTTGGACCGAGAGGAATTGGTTCTCCTCTCGTGACCGCCCTTTCCTGGGCTCTAGTGGTGGCGGCACAGGCTGCGTCTACCGCCATAGCTTCAATCTCCGCGGTAGTGAATACCAGTTTTTCTGCGTCGTAATTGGCTCAGCGAGGGAGAAGGAGGAGGATGTTCGTCCTTGTAAACTTGTAGAAGTAGTCCCTCCCCTCCTTCTTTATGATGCTGGTCCTCATCAGGTACTTATGTCGATCACTTCATCCCCCTGTATCCTTGAAAGGATACACGGCTCCTTTGGGTACCCGAATCCAGCCGCAATCAAGTTGATGATGCCACCCATATAGTATTCTTTGGTGTCATCATTTATTGGGTGTAGTCTTTTCAGCAAGAGTCGTCCGAGGTTGATCACTCTTTCCTCCATTATGTGCCATTCTTGCTGGACTCATTCTGCGTAGATATTGCTGGACTCATTCTTGCTGAACAGCAGGTATGCCACCAATTTGTGCACGATTCTCCAAAAGCAGGAGTGCACCGCCGCCACCTTTCTTCCCGGCTTAAATGATGATTCGCCGACCAGCTTGTTCCAGAGCTCCACGGGGTTGAACCCGTCTCCTTCAGTTATTCTCTCGCCCTTATTCATCTGATTCTTCTCCTCCTCACTGGAAGAGAAGATCTCATTCGGTAGCTTCTCGGAGATGGTGTGCTCCGAGTTGTATAGTCGGGCTTGTAGTCTATCTGTTCCACTGTATTCTTCTTTTTTTGCAGTAGAGTTCTTCACCCGACAGATAGAGGACATGAACTCCCTCGTGAGTTTGGTGTAGGAAGAGGACCGGCTAAAGCAGATCCTTCTCAACCCTGCAGCGGTGAGGACGCCCTTCAATCTTTCATAGATGCCCAGCTCAACGAACAAAGACTGATGGCAGAACTGGCTCGTCCTGTAGAGCCTGGTTTCCAGCTCTGCATAACGACATGCATGCTCGTCATCTCTCGGCATAAATCTCCTTGGTGTGTGTTCCAGGGATTCTGCCGCTACTGTTGGAGCGGTGATTGGAGCCGCCGCTTGTCCTACCCTCGCCCTCTTTTCTACAGCTGATGGCCCAACTGCTTTTGGATTTGGGCATTTTTGCCCGACAGTGGTTGCTTCGGAGGTGACCCTCCTGCCGTGCTCATCAACCCGGACAACTGTCTGCTTGACGCTGGCCATTCCTATTAACAAATTCTTTGATTAGTTAAAATGGGCTGATGTTGAACAAAAAAATTAAACTAAAGGCACGATAAGAATTGGATTGACACGACAATGATCCATGCCACTGTATCGGGCGATACTAGGTCTTTAGAGATTAAGGCTCATGCCCTATACGAGATATGTGTATCGTCCGCCACGTCGAAAGAATAGGACAATACGGATAGAACTGCCCGTCGGGAAAGATGCCCAACATGGGTGTGTCGGGCGATAAGGTTCGTGAAAAACAAACGCCCGATACGGGGCCTGATAGAAAAATGACGTATCGTGCGACAGCAAAGCAAACGGGGCGGTTGTGGAGGGCGACACGGTTATCTCCAAACATGTGTATCGGGTAGAGACGGCTAAAAGCGTGTCGCACGGCACATGTGTCGGGCGATATGAGGAAAATATCTTCTGTGCTTGCAAGCCCGTTATGTAATGTATGATAGGGTGGTCGTGTTGGGCAAGAAAGGGCGATATCACTGTCGGGCTATACCTTTGTTGTTTCTTAGGCTTTTGCGCTACACGAGAGCGGGAAAGTGTTGCACGATATGGGAGCAAAAGGAGGAAGTTATAGCATGATACCAGTAGGTAAAATAGTGAAGGCAGTAGCCCGACACGGTAAAACATCGCCGCTATATATAGCGATCCGACCCGGGGTAAAACTGGTAATTCGGGGACGCGCGTCGGCCGTTGGGATAAACCATTCCTGAGACGGGCAGTCCATCCGGCACGACCTTTGCAACTCCTGAAGTACCACTTCCTGATATGAGCTTGTTCCCTGCATCGGTTCGGTCACTGCCCGATACGATCCTTCGGAGCAAAAATGAAGAGGAAGAAATTAAAACAAAGCAAGAAAAAGCGGTCGATGAGTAAAACATCATTGGCCTAAGGCTAGGATCCCGGCCTCAGATGGCATTACCCATCCCGATCTATAAAAACAAAGTGGTGGCCCATAAAACAGAAGAGTCAGCGCATGTGGCGCATGCACTGACTCGGGCGTTATTACAGTCCACAATGTTTGCAATGTTTGTTTTACAGGAAAGTAAATTGCAACCTATTCTAGGAAAGAAAATAAAGCTCAGGTTGAGCATTGTAGTCCTTGCCTCCAAATTGACGGCTCCAGCCTTTTCACTCTTCCGCTCCCGGCGTCATCCATCTTCCTGCAACTCGATCCTCGTTCCCTTTTGTCACTGCCCTGCCTTCTTTGCCGTTTCAGTATTCGATGGAATCTTCCCTGATGGGTTCTTGATTAACTCAGCCATTTGAGCTAGTTGTTGATCAATCTGGCGCTGATGCATTTGCATGTCTGGCATTTGCACCTACCACGAGTTCAAAACTCCCGAGTTTGATAGCGCGCTCTGCGCTAGTTGGTTATTGATAGTGTCTTGCCTTTTCACAAAGTCAAACAACTGGCAAACCACATCCGATTGGCCAGAAACCTTGTCCTGTTCCTTGTTTGGTACTTGGTACTTGGCTTGGCTTGGGAAATTACCTTTGTTTGTCTGAAAGGGGGTGTTTTTAGCGTACTGGTCAGGTCCTCCCCTTTTCTCGAACGCTTGGGGTGGCTTAGACGAGATATGCAGCTGATGTGAATTCTCGACATCATCCTTGTTGCCGTAATTGAACCCAGGGTGGTCCAACCTCTTAAAATTTACAAAAGAGACATTTTCAGTCTCTTCAGCCTCGTACTCAGATTTGCTCGACGCTTCTGGCCGGGTGTAGATGCATTTGTCTACTCCATGGCCCCCTTCTCCACATGTCATGCATTTCATCACCTTTTCAATTTGCTTTTTCCCTTTTCCATCAGACTCCCTTAGCTGATTGACGTCTGTCGCTATCCTTTGTATCTGAGAAGTTATCGATTCTAGAGCCTCGGATTCTAGGGAGGGTCCTTCACTTACCTTCTTGGCCTGCCCTCTGTTGGATCTATCATATTCCGCACCGGCTTGTAGCTCGGCCATATTTTTGATGATCCTTTCAGATTTCCTAGGCTTTTTCCCCAAGAAGTCACTTCCTGCTGCAGCATTTAGTGAAACCCTTTCGTCAGGGGTTAGACCGTTGTAAAAGGTTGTGACCAGGAAACCCTTCTTATAGTTATGGTGAGGGCAGTCCCTCTGATATTCTCAAAATCTTTCCCAGGTGTCGTGGAGATTCTCGCTGGGCCTTTGCATAAAAGAGGTTATATTTTGCATGTTCCTTAGTGTCTTCTCAGTCGGATAGAATTTATTTATGAAAGCGTCAACTAGTGCTCCCCATCCGTTTAGAGACTGCTGGGGAAGTCCCAAATACCACGATAGGGCCTTGTCTTCCAGAGAGAAGATGAAGCCCTTGCAGTAAATGACCTCCTGTGGTACGCCTCGTATCTTAATTGTGTCACAGATGTTTTTGAACGTGTCCAGGTGATGGTATGGGTTGTCATTCTTGGAGCTCCCTCTGAAGCTCTTATTTTGGATCATCGATATTACAGAGGGCTTGAGCTCAAAGTTGGTGGCGTTGAAACATGGAATGATGACCGGGCACCGGGAGTTGTTAGCTTTTGTGGAAGCTAACTCCCTTAAGGTCTTTTCTTCCTCCTCCGAGTCATCGTTGTCACTTTCTTCCCGGTGTTGTTCCTGGTTGTTGTGGTTTCTTCCTTGCCTCTGACGGTGACGGTGTCTGTTTTGGTGATGGTCCTCCTCGTATTCTCCCAATTCTGGATCTTCTTGTTGAGCGTTACCATCGTACCGGTCGTCACCTTCGGGTGGAGGCGAGTCAGGCCTTATCCCTTGGCGTTCGCCACCAGAATGCTGGGGTTCATCACAAGGAGGCATATTGGTGTTGGTGTTTGGTGGAACAGATCACCGTCTTTCAGAGTACCTGGAAATAGTACGTAGAATCGAGTTAGAAAATCGAATTATTTATTTCGGGCAAAGAATAATGATAACAATAACAAAAGAAAGAAAACAGTGTTGTAAAGCTTATTTCTAAGCTTGAGGCACGGGAATGTAGTCAGTGGATTCAGATTCGTCAATAGTGTCATTTTGCCTTGTCCCCGGCAACGGTGCCAAAAAGTTGACCGGCTTAAATCGCGCGTCCAAAAAAATTGGAGGCAGATTTCAGGTAGTCGAGCTTTTACATTTATAACCCGAAACCTTCTAGGCCCCCGCAACTTTGCTTACGGTGTCGAAGTAGATATACGGGGTCGAACACAGGGACAAGGGAGGTAGTGTTGAGAATGCGGAATCGACACGCTACACTGCAACAAAATAAGTAAAGAGGCAACATAATTTCCCAAAAACGAACAACTGGAGATCATCAAAACAAAAGAAACTATCTCCAACTAGAGTTACAAGAAAGATTAATGGTTTTTAGCATTTATTAGTTTTTAGGAGTTTTCATGCAATGGAAACAGAGAGATAATACTAAAGCTAAGCAAGCTACGAAGGAGAAAGCTTCGATAAAACAAGTGGCGGTAGGAACAATCTTGTACCTCTCCTCTCGAAGTGTGTACCTCTAACAAGGCATCAACACCCCTCTCGAGGTTGCTGGACTTAAATTAGAGTGGAAAGGTCACTAAGGCAACTTCGATTCTGGGCACACTCATACTCCAGAATCGGACCAAGCACTAGAGCTACAACACCTCTCTCGAGGCTGATGCAATGGGAAAACACGGTTCGGTAGCTAATCGAAACGCGATCCAAACATGCAAACTAGCGTTCAGATGTTAAACATGGCAATCACCATTAAAGGTACCAAACGTAAAGCAGCAGATGATTAAACTCCTCTATTTCCATTACAAATAAGGTTTGATTACATTGCGTAAAGTAAAGAAATAAATGATAGAAAATAAAGGATAAATGTTGCCTTCTTGATATAGAAGGTCGACAGACTACAGCTGACCCTCCGGCCCGATACCGGGCAGGACCCTAGCCCGATACAACCGTGTCAGGCGGCACGCGATGACGGGCTAGTTGTATCGTGCGAGAACCCTAGCCCAATACGGTCATGTCGGGAGGCATCCTCTCGGGCGACACGCCACGGCGGGAGACACGTATCGGGGTTAGTATCGTGTCGGGCTAAAGTGAGGTGCATCTAGTATCCGTCACTTGTATCCAGTATCTATGTTATGTCAGCCGATATCGGCCTACAATAGTGCTCGGGACGAAACTAAGTGAACCATTCCCTCCCTCTCGGGATGGGGAAATGCTCACCTAGTGTTGCCCGTCACAACCACTGAGGCATGATACTCTTGCTCTTACAGCGTTCCTTGGGATGATTTGTGCAGGGTTCCGACCTGTCTTTTCGGCTCCCTGTAGCTGCTATTTATAGGCAGCGGTTGGGGAAGTTATGGTGCACAGGGCGCCACGTGTCCTCCTTATTATCGCACAGTTGGTGGGCGGCCAATGCAAGTATCGCCCGGCACAAGGATGTCGGTTGTTGGGCGTCGTGGTGAGAGGCGCCTACCGGTGGGTGGTCGGTATCACGCAGCACGTTGAGTAGTCGTTGCGCGCTCGGCTCCCTGTCGGGTAAAGAGGTGTGTCGTCCAACGGTTCTTTCTTGCGCGGCATCCTCACGTCACGCGTCGACGTATCGCGTTACCCTACCGGGCAGTGTGCATATCGGCCGGCTGGGAGGCCGATGCAAGTGGAATCATGTTTGTGGGACGGGACGACCTTATTGATGATAAATGTGACAAAATTTGGAGGAAAACACTGCAAAATATGGAAATATTGAATTAAGAGCGTTGTTTGGCCTATTATTGAAAAAGTACATATAAAAGAGAGGAAAGTAGTTTAAAAGGGCAGTTTTGATAACATAATAAGGGTTAAAAACATCACAAAAATAGGTGTTATCAACTCCCCCAAATTTAGCGTTTTTATTATCCTCAATCAATATTTAAATTTTCATTTGTGATGCTTCTTCTTGCTAGGTGTAGTTTTCAGTTTAAGAGGTAAAACAAGAATCGTGATGCCTTTAGGATAATGCTGGCCCACTACAAACAAAAGACCTTGCGTTTCCTGCCTTATTATTTCAGTAAAAAAAATTCTCTACAGCTTCAACGAGACTTTTGTGTATGATTTCGAAGTTAGCTTTCACACCAAACAACTTTTAGGGATAGAAACTCATGTATAGGGTAGGCTAAGGCTTTTTGGGGGTTTTCTTGTTTCCCATTAGTCCATACAAGTAACGGTCTGTTAGCGGGCAAGTGGTCCCTACAGTCTAAGCCAGTTGGCTTTAAAGAAGTGATTTCACATCCTACGTACCACTACCCCAG
Source organism: Alisma plantago-aquatica (assembly GCA_963693085.1). NCBI lineage: Eukaryota > Viridiplantae > Streptophyta > Magnoliopsida > Alismatales > Alismataceae > Alisma > Alisma plantago-aquatica. The sequence continues at coordinate 40,099,191 of OY856409.1, forward strand.
ATCTACCATGCCTAAAGATGGGTACTTTTGGACAAGAAGTGTGTATATATTTTTTTCTTTTTCTTTTATTGGGAAGAACTCTCATGCTTTTATTCACCCTCATAAGGCTCCTTTCTCTTTTTGGGATTTTTGTTGCGTAAGGGGAAACAAAAGGATTTTTGCTGTTTGGGCAGCTTTTTCCTTCTCCATACCAGTCTCTTAACTGTTGCGAGATTATTATTTTTTTCGAAATTTTTGGCACAGAAAAATTTAGTCTTTTGTTGTTTCAGGCAGCATTATCAGAAAGATATAACAAAACTTGCATCTCGTTAGGCACATAGAAAACAAACTAGCAAGAAGTCGCATCAGGATTTTACTAATATAGCGACTTTGTACATATGTATAGAGCAAAAATTTTCAAAATTTTAGCAACAAAAGTATGAACATGCAATTGTATATGTACACAAGATATAGACAAGGAACAAAAGAATAGAGAAGTTGAGTCTAAAATTTTTTCAAAATTTTATACCTCCCTCACTGGTACATGGTACCCCCCCAAACTTACTCCACACTCTGTCCCCAGAGTTGTGAGGTAGATAAGGTAGGGTAATGTTGATCCAGTGAGGGTTAGCTGGTGAGCGCGCCTGGGCCAGATAGGAGCTCCCACATGTATTCTCCTCCTTTGCTATGATAGTCGATATGGTGGAGCTGGTCAGGCTCCTCTTTATTTGCTATCCATTCAAGGATGAAGATGTCGCAGTCGTTGGATTGGGGAATTTGTTGCGGACTGCGGTGGAAGAACTGTAGCTCGTGCCATGTGCTTCATAATGTGTCCAAGAACGGTTGTATCAGCGATGCCACCTCGATATAGTATTTTCTTACTAAGAGTTCAAGGGAGGTCAACGCCTCCAATGTACATGGCACTGGATGGTCTTTGTTGCTGTCCGAGCTGTTGTAGAAAATTCCTACTCGTTGGCCCGTGTACATCGTCAGGAGCATCCAGTGGTTGTAATGTAGAATGGGTAGGTAGAGTGTCCATGGAACCCTGTGCTCCAACTCTTCCAGGAATAATCGCTTAGCTCCTGTTTCATCGGTGAGGCAAACGTCGTTGAACAACATTGGATGTGCTATGCATGCGTGTTCAAACTTTGGCTGTAATGTTTGGATGTAGGCGACTGCCACGGATACCGCCAAGCATCCTCCTTCTTTTACAACGTCCCTTAAGTCATCAACTGGGACTATGACGCTGTCTGTCTCGTAAATGACATCCGTAGGAGTAGAATCAGCTAACTTCAGAAAGATTTCATTTACCTGCTCCTGTGTGAGTGTGGCGCACGAGAAGCGGTCGAAGTTGTTAATCAGTCCTTCTGAAGTTTTAGGCGAAATAGGGACTTCAAATCCATGCACCTTTCGCAGGATCTCCAGCTGCTTGCTTGCCCCGTAGGTGTCAGTTGTGATCTCTGCCTCATTCTCTTGAGAGCTGCTGGGTTGTGAAGACTCATCTTATTGGTTGCTATCTAGCTGCCACTCAGGTACCCCTGCGTCCCGGAAATAGCACCCGTCTTTGATCAGAAGGAGGGCATATGTGCTCCTGCGGTGATAGAGCATGTGCCCTTAAGGGCTCCCAAGTTTCCAATTGTGTTGAGCATCTCCATGGCGCCCAAGATGATGAAGGTGCTATTTCTGCTTCCCTTTTCTGCTTGGATGGGGAATTTCCTAATAAATAGAAGTTCCAAATGCCGCGGTGACGTTTGGTTCCTCTTTTTATAGCTCATAGAAGACGCAGCGACAGGAGCCTCAGCTTCTTGTCCTCCAGTCGGTTAAAAACATGCCTGGAGCATGGCACCTCGTCATTGCTGCATGTCAACAGTTGGACGTCGTGGTTCCTGAGGTATTGCAAAAGTACATATAAAAGAGAGGAAAGTAGTTTAAAAGGGCAGTTTTGATAACAGAATAAGGGTTAAAAACATTACAAAAATAGGTGTTATTAGTATCTTACTCACTTCATCAAGGGTGATGTTACTTACATTACTATATTTTACAATGATAGTCTAATGTATCTTTACTTAAGCCTAACGATGACAAGTTTCTATTTTGGATGAATATTATTCAGATGTTTCTAAAATCATAGGGTAAACTCAAGTTTATCACTGAGGATGCACTATTTACCAAATACTACCTGGACTACATGCAATAGCAAGATTTTCTCCTAGATTTGGAAGTTCATGGAGCTTGGCATCAAAGCCAAATACATGTGGAACAAGTGTGCCAAAACAATGTGGGGTGAAATAGAGTGGTTCTTCACTCAGGAGGACAACTGCTTGCACATCTACAACAACATGGAGAAAATATTCTCCATGTAGTAAGGGGATCAGACCTTATCCAAGTATTATAATTAAACAATGACCATGTCCAACCAACTGAATTTTTTCTCCCTAACAACCTCAGTTGTGGTCACAAAGAGAGTGGAACTCTCCTCTGTGGGTGCTTCATAAATGGTATTCAACCTGATTTAGTTGTTATTTGATAGCTACTCCTAGTTGGTGTGACCCTTCCATCCATGGACCCTGGCATATGCATGTCTGGCCCAATTTGAAATGCTTGCTCCTCATAACTCTCCAACTGCTAAATTTGAACTTCCATCAGCAATGGTTGTAGGGGCAGAGACCATGAACATGGATGAGACCAATGCCCAAAGTGCACTTATTATGGCAAGCCAGGCCACATTGAAGACATCTTCCACTTGAAGTATCACTATCTAGCACACTATGGCAGAGGATATGGCAGGGACTTTGCCCATATTACTTAAGCACTTGCCCACATTAATCAAGCATCTATCCTAACAATTGCCTGTGCACCTCCTTCACTACAATCATCTTCTAAAACTTCACATGTCCCATTATCCCATGAGGAGCTTGAACGCCTTCGCCAAGCTGCCTAATATTTTGAATATTCTCCCCTCCACAACAGCACGACAACATCTACCTTTTCTTATTGGCAAGTCGGGAATTTACCTCTTTCAGTTCTTTTTCCCACCTAGACATTGTTTCCCAAGGTAACTTTGTGCATCCATGCTTACTGGAAGTTCTAACTGGATTATGGATTTTGGTCGTTACTGCATATGACTAGCATGCCCCATCTTATAGCCACATCTAATTCATTATCCCTCACTCCTCTATCACCATGGCAAAAGGGTCAATTAAACAAGTCATTCATTGTGCCACTGTTCCAATGTCATCTAAAATCAAGTTGACTGAGGTCTTTGTTTCAAAATTTCCATGCAATTTAATGTCTGTATAAAACATTGTTGATCCTCTATGATGTTTTGTAACTTCTAGTACACCTGGTTCTATTTTACAAGATTGAAAGAATTTGATGATGATTGGGTAGGGAGAACACTCTAGGGATCTCTACTACTTCTCCTACCCACCCTCCACCCTACCACAAGCCCTTCTTGCCTCCACACCACTCCAGTTACATCTATGTCATGGCCATTTACCTTTAGATAAACTTAAACTATTATATAGTTATTTATCTTCATATTACTCCCTTCCTTGTAATGCATTTCAGCTAGGGAAACACTGTCATGTGTCATTTGCATCTGGAATCTATAAACAATCATATTGTATGTATAATTTAGTTCATACAAATATGTGTGCTCTATTCATGACTCTAGTTACAATGGATATAGATATTTTCTTACATTTATGGATGATTTTTCTAGAATGACATGGATTTACATTTTTTGAACTCGTGATGAAGTTTTTACATTAATTTGCAAAGTTGACAAGTTGGTTGGTTTGGGTTCAATTTTCAACGTCTATTAGTATTCTTAGAACCAACAGTGCCCTCAAATATTCTCAAAAGGTTGTCACCTTCTTCTGTCGTGACATGGGTGAAGGTTGATCATCTTGGGTCACAACATGGGTGAAGTTCGATCGTCTTGGGTTGCGACATGGGTTGGGGTCGAGACACCTCTGGTTGAGGTGCTTAGGTGAAACCCTAACCCTACATGTCACGGGAATGACATGGTTTAGATGTTGAAGGTTGAGACAAGTGATGGATGGTTGAGGCACATGAGGGTCGTGGTCGCGACATGGACCATGGTAGGTGATTGTGACCTATGATTTTATGTTGTCAACATAGGGGGATGGTAGGTGGATGAAAAACACATGTAAACACCTAATGATAACCATATATGTATGATACATAAGCCATATACAATGTTGTTTAGAATATTATGTAGTCAACTCTAATGATGATTCCTAATCATAGCACATGCCAAGATGATGGAGAGTGATGGTTCCAGGGCTAATTGTTCAACCTAGTCTTGTAAATCCTAATCGATTAAAAGGAAAAACCTAACCCTGATAATAATGAACGATGATCATGCTTGTTTCTTCATTTTGGAATGGTTATGATGTTATGTAGTTACCTCTTCTATTTATAAATTTCTAACCATGTAGGTGTCATGAGCTTGGTAATCATAGCTACTATTTGCTATGATGATGAGATAAAATATAGGTTGTATGAGTCTTGAGAGGCATGTTGAGGCACTTGTGATACAGAAAAGTTGAGCTGGGGGATTGATATCCCATAGCATGTGATTATGGTATCGATGATGTGATCAATGGCAATAATACAGGCATGATGTGGTGATATTGTGACAAGTTCACACCCATATGTTCTTAATAGCTGTAAGAGTACTATGCCCTTATCTTTGTCAAATTTGTTATGATTTTAAACACTATAACTTGATTGATGATAAAAGAAACTTAATTGACTTAACTAATCAAGTGGAACTTAATCATGTAGTTTTTCCTTGTGCCATAGATCCATTTAGTGTTAGCACTTGCTGAATGGTGAAACGAGTTTAACTTGGAGCACATATTTTTTATTATGTTGGGGTGAGAATGAATATCCTCGTACGTCTAGGATATATGAGACAGCCAGGCATGAGCTGGTCTCTTAGTGATATGTTATATAGGATTGGCTGTAGGCCATACCCTGATAGGAGTGTGGCTGCGGGCCATAGCTCAGTGACATGTGATATAGGATTGGCTACGGGACATACCCTAGTGGGAATGCGGTTGCGGGCCATAGCTCAGTTCCACTAGCAGTGTGACCTGTACCAAGGTGGGCTAGACTAGTATGGCTAGACTATGTCGTTGGTAGAATTTTAACTGGTGATATCACTACAGGTTCACTCATACTGACAGAGGGGGTGAGGTTGTGGATTTTGACTCTTCCATAGACCTTGTATGGCACTGATTTTGACTTAGTAGTAGTCGGTTGGATTTGGGTGGTACGACTCAAATCCTTGGGGCATAATAAAATATGTAATCATTTGTGCAGCATACTTTCGTAGGATCAAATACGGAAATATTGGATCAGGCCTTGCTTACTTTTGTACAGTATAGTTGGTAGTGAATGTACATGTTCTTCATATTCCTTTTATGATAATAAGATGTTTTGTAATCTAATTGCAACTACTTATTCTGTTAGAGATGATTAGCTTCTTATCATAGTTGTAGCCTTACCCTTGTTCCTTAACCCTCTTACCTGTGCTAATAATAGTTTTGGTCGAGAGTTATATCTCCGGTTGAGATTTTGAATCTCACCCCGTGGGTTTCCCACATCTTTTTAGGTGGGTGTGCACGAGGAGGTAGAGATCTTGCAGTAGAGGTTGAGCAGTAGCAAGAAGGATAGTAGATAACAAGGTTGGAGATGTTGTCAGCGATCCTTTTGTTGTTAGAGTACTAGATTCATCCCTTTAAAATCAGGTCTTTGGGATGGTTTTTGGATGTGTTTTGTAGAAGTGCTTTAGATACATGGTTTGACTTGTGTATTCTTTTCATGTATGGTTACAGTGGATATTCATACATGTTTGGGATAGGTTTTCTTATAATAGGCTAATGGCATACATGGTAAGTACCTTGTGACATGAAATGACTCATATGTAAAGGTTTTTCCTATTTGGGAACTTAATGAAAGTAGTTTTAATTTCCAGTATTTTTGAGTTCTCTAGTTGTTTAAGTTTTGTTTCAGTGGTTATTTTTTAGTTATATTATGGTTTGTGGCGTGGGGCATCACATTTTGGTAGGTATTAGAGCTTTAGGTTTCCTGAGTCTACAGGGACCTAGGACTAGGGTTTGTGTCTATTCTTGTACCATCCAGTATGTATTATAGTCATTTCTTCTTATGCAGAAGAAGTAGAAAAACCCTAAATATGTTAAGAGAACATGAAGAATACGTTGTTGGGAGAAGTGTTGGTGCACCAAGAGGTGGTGTAAGGAACCAGGAATGAGACCCAGTTTGACCCAGCCATGATTGAAAACCCTGCCTTGTAATCTCTTTTTGGGATGTTTATGGCTAGTGTGATGCATATGGCGGACAGGACACATGCACCTCAGCCTAGGGCACCAGTTCCCAATACAGAATCTTCAAGTATTGGGAAGACCTTTGAGCGGCTTCGTCGTGTTGGGGTGGTGGAGTATATTGGGATGGCTGGTCTGAAAGATGTGGATCTTTGGCTTTCTGAGATTGAGAAAGCCTTCAAGATCCTCAACATCCTCGAAGTGGATAAGGTTAAGCATGTGGTGTATCTTCTAAAGGGGAGTGTTTGCCGTTAGTGGGCCATAGAAGAGGAGAAGAGACCTTGAGTGTTTGTAGGTTGGGAGGAGTTTTGATGTGAGTTCATCAGTCGGTACTTTGTCGGACCTATCTAGACGAGAAGATCAGTCAGTTTGAGTAGATCTAACAAGCATCCATGACCATCAATGTGTATAAGGTTAAGTTATGGTATTTTTTTTGGTTTTGTCCTCACATGGCTACCACATATGATGAGAGGATTCATTCTTTTGACAAAGAGTTGAACATTGAGGATGAGTGACACGTGTTTATGGTGCATTATACACAAGTGAACGTATTGAAGTAATATAGGCCCTTCGAAGGCCCGAGTCAAACACAGTGAAATATTCTCTAGAAGACTATTACTAACTATGGTTTAATCAGCTTGGTCAGTGAAATTGAATGGGTATGATTGAACAAAAACAAAAATAGAACAAAATGAACTTAACACTTAAATTACTCAGATATAGGGAATTCCTTGGTACTATGGTATCACCACAGATAACATTACAATTCATTCCATACACCAATATCTATTATCCCTATCCCAGGATAAAGATCTTGTAGTCATAACTACCCACTCCTACAACGTAGTTCACTACATATTCTAATGCCAACCCCATTTCCACAACAATTGGTTGACTACTTAGGTGCTTAATGATTTAACTTTAGGTTTCTCCTCCTCTTTAATCTCCGCCTTTCCCAAGGGGTGTAATAAATGGGTCGATCTATGCTTTCCAACTCTTAACCTCTCTCCAGAAATAATTAAGAGTGTAAAAATCTATCTATGTTGATCAGGAATAAACAAAACAATGCAACTTCGTATATTTATATCCGGAAAATAGTGATAAAGATGATATTAATGCATGGAGATCAGTTACAATACATATACAGGCTACTCCTTGGTCCTAAGGAATCAATGGGTTTAGCCCCACATGGTTTTCACTAACAAATACATGGTATAGAAAGAGAAAAATGTGGGAAACATTAGAAAAACTAAGTAACCCCTGGTGAATAGATGATCCAGACGATCCCCTACGTCGTGCGTGCAATCAGTTGTCTTTTGGTTGTCGATTTGCCTTCTGAAGGTGCTTGGATCGCCCTAGATGAAGCCTTCAGTTCCTTTCTCTTCTCTTCCCACTCTTTGGTGTTGTGCAATGGAAAACAGTTGCTCTCTTTTGTATAGTCGAACTCCCCTTAGGTCATAGGAGTCACTTACGATACGAAATAATGTCAAGTGTTGGATTAGATTGCCATTTTTAGATTTTCCAAATTAGACAGACTCATTAGTACCAACTTGGTAGTTGGTAGTACTTATATCCTAGGGTAGCTACAACTCATGACAATGTCAGTACTATTGACTTGTCTTGATAGTACATAGTATTTAGGTCTCTTGAGCACTGCCTTACTGATGCCATCTTGGAAGTACTGAGTTTGTAAACTCAGTAGTACCGACTTTTTGCGATCATCCTTGTGCTTTATGGATGTGATTTCAGACTACCAACTTTGAGTTTCAGTAGTATCGAGTCTATGTGAGTCTTTTCTAGGCAAGTATTGATGTGAAGTCAGTACCACCGACTTTTGGTGTCAGTAGTATCGACTCTTTGAAGTTCAATTGTACCTGAACATGGACAAATGTGCAGGATAAATATTAAAGCTTCACAAGCCATTTATAGCATTTTATGCATTATTAATTAGATAAATGACAAAACAACACATAAAATCAAGGAAAATATGTCTATGAAAATGACTAAAAACCCATGCATCAAACTCCCCTAAGCTTAAATGTTGCTTGACCTTGAGCAACACTACTCTTGGATCTTTTTGATGTAATTCAACAAAAGGATACAATACATGAACTCTTTTCTTAATCATGTCCATCGGACAATCCTTGAAACAGCCTCCAATGACCACTAAACTAATAACTGCTCTATACCATAGAAGGTGACTACCTTTCAATCCATGAACAACATCAAGAAAGTAGTTAATATCATAATAATTCAGACATTCTCGTGCGGCACTATGTGATTCCCTAATCTAAATTGCTCTCTCCTAATTACCAACTACTTGAAAGAAGATATCTTTTTATTAATGGATGAGGAGACAAATTATTTGAGTGGCCTACCAATTAGAGCAATTATTGATATGAGATAGGTGGCAATTGAAGATTCATAAGTACATCAAACTTATTTATGCAAAAATAATGATGACCTACATGAATGAAAAGAATGTTATGCATGAGACCTAATGCCTATTGACTCTTTCTCTTTTTTTCATCTTTTTGACACATGATGCATGTATGAAGCTATATCATCACAAAAAATGAGACTGTCAGAAACAAACAAATAAATGTGTCATGTGAATTAATCCATCCCTTCGAGAAGACTCATGTACATACTTTCTCCTTAAGAAATCTTGAGATTAAATTTTTTCTAGCCCATATTTTTTTCTTATCTTTGGCATGATTAAGTTATGCTCAGACTAGCACTGCAATCTTCACAAATAGGGACTACAATCCACATGACAAAAAGGAATGAATGTGATGAAATGTATGTAATCTACATGTAATTTCAATCCAACTAAGATGGTATGCACTAAGATTGTTCATGCATACAAATGCAACTTTTGTTTTTGTTAAATTCACATAAGGATAAGAGCTAATCTACCATGTCACCTGTCATGCCATGCAATGCAATCAAAAGAAATAAGTTGGGGCACTCATTCATCTTGAGATGATCATTCAAAATTAGATGGCAAAGATGGATGGAATCACATAACTAACAGACAATGCCATTCATTGGATTATGATATGTCCCTCTTTAGTGACCTATGCACATGGTAATCTTGAAGTTTCTTTCTTAGATTTCCATTCAAGATCTCATTAAAGGTCTGATCATCTTAGGCTCAAAAACATCTTCATTCACTTTCCCATTTTGATTCGATGTTCATTCATATCCTATATACTAGAGATGACTTAGCCAAACACTTCCTCCAGTGGTGATGCGCAAAGATGACACAAATTAATCTACGAAGACACAACCATTTCATTGCACTAACACTTATGAATTGACAAATGCAACCATACATTACTGCTCCACAATTACACTAGATAGGTGAGGATCCTAAAAATGCATAACTCAAACTAATAATAAAACAACTAAGATAAGTCAAGGAAAAAGTGTAGGTCCAACTTCTTTGGATTTTCCATTGGCGCGAGGGTAGACAAGTCAAGGAAAAAGTGTAGTGCAATGGGGGTGATGAGACCCCCAAATACAATCGACACCTTCCTTGTCACCTTGTGCCGAACAGAGATCATATGGAGAATAAGGAAGACTCCAAAGTTGATGGTCTCTCCCTCATATAGCCTGTATAGGAAGTAGAGGACCGCTGTTGAACCTTTCCTTGAGCTTGATGATCAATGCATATTCATCTTAGTTTTAGTCATCGTTTTTGGCCCAGTCTTACACAGGGAGCTCTCATTTGCCCCCTAAATCTGCTCACAATTTTCTGCTATTTTAGACAATTATTTAGAGTTTTTTATCAAATCCATTCGTTTCTATTGTAGGATTAAGCATCACACTATGTGCACCAGTGTAGGAGATGGTGGTCCCACTAGTTGACCCATTTTGACGGCCAGTTCCTTCACTAGATAGCATCCTCATCAGTCAGAGAATACACTGATGTAGGCCCAACGACCCATATCAATACCCCCTAGGGGTAGGTTTCTTCCTAAACTACCCTGACCGTGACATAAGGATGGTCGTGAGCATAATGAAAAAGGGCGTTGCGACCACGACTAAGATGTCGTGTCGATCAACACTCAGCACTATCGAGTTGAGGCTAAGGTGTCGCAACTGACACCCCAGCGCAGACATGACACACGACCATGTCCGCAGCACAACCATCTGGACTGCTACAAAACCCTACGACAGAAACAGACACCTCGACCGTGGAAAACACCTCGTGACCATAACCCCCAACACAGTTGGGTGCACCTCAGCACGACCATTTTGAGGATTACCCTGCCTGCTACTGAAGGTCGTGACTACGATAGTTAAGTCGGTGCTCTCCAGATCTGTACATGTAAATATATGACCCCATCTTTAATTTGCGGCATCGCTTTCGCTCCATCCACACTGACAGGTTGCCGCTCTGTGCCCATCCAAGGAAGATTATCTTTGTTGCTAAAGACTACCTCCATGGTGTCCTTGCTACTCCTCCATCTCCACTTTATCAAGATCAATCTCCTAGCCACAAAAGTGGTGGGATTTCAAATTTGTAACACACCTTTATCCATCAACCATTTACCGCTCCATATCTTGCGAGCAAGAGCATGAGAAGACAAGGAAGAAGGAGCGAGAACATCATCCTCTTCTATATTGGTGTTCTTCCCCTCCTTATCTAGATCTTTCCTACCATCATGTAGAAGATCATTTCTCCACCGATCCGTGACCATCTTCTTCACCATTACCATGGAAGAATCTTCCCTCTCTTGTTCCTTTTATTTCTATCATGATGAGCGAGTAGTCCATTTTGCTGGGATGTGGGCACTAGCCCCACTACCCGTTCTTACATGTTCATCTTATGACATTCCATGTCTTGTATATAACTTTCCATTTCAGTGTTAATCATTTAATGTGTGCTTTGTGTATTGATCACATGTCTTGCGTGATCTATTATACTCCTTTGTTGTGAGAACTTCAATACTTATGATTTGATTATCGGTTAACCTGGTTGATGTCCATACGAGAACCTATGAAGGGATAACTCTGGATTAGTAAGTGTGTGATATATGTGTAATGAGACATGGAGTCTACATAGGTTCTTACGCAAACCTTAATTCCTAACAGATGGTTCGCTACTCCATTTGGATAGTTGTATATTGCTTGGATGTGTTTCAGATGTATTTGCATGTGTAGTGGTGGTGAAACCCTATTCCACCCCCAATGATTTCCATCATTAATCTAAACTTAGTTTTAATCCCACTCTTTTACTATCCTTACAATTAGTTTAACTAAACCCAAATCAACTCTTGTTCTAAATATTAGTCTTGTTGATGTAGATTCAACTAGAAAGATTCTTAAAAATATTGTCCCTTGGGATTTGATCCTTAACTATACTGTGATAAGACCCTTCCCTTGTGGGTAGTACTATTGCACAAGGTTTTAGTAAAAAAGTTAGGGATTTCAACCCTAGGTGGATTTTTTAGTGCAGTAAGCAACCACATTAAATTATGGTGTCATTGCTAGGGAGGATCAAATTTTGATGTGGTACTATTGCATAAGGTTTTGGTGAAAACTTAGGGATTTCATCCCTAGGGTGATTTTTCAGTGCAGTAAAAACCACGTCACTTGATGGGAATGAGCAAATATGGTGTTGGTGAAGAGGCAGTGCATGATTCAAGCAAAGGGGTGCTCGATGTCAGTAACAGAATTGACATGCCAGTTAATACGAAAGCCCTATGGCACCTCAGTCAATTGCTCCCAAGCCAAGTCAAATTCAAAATCAAAAGGAGCTAATCATTCTAGGACGTCAACCCAGTTGAAAATGTGGTTGAAGGCCCGTAGAGTGATGGAGTAGTTGTTGTTGAAGAGGTGGAAGCTGACTCTACCTTCCTACCATTCGCCTCCTAACTACTGCTCACGGGTGACAAGAATGTCTAGAAACACCAAGAACTCAAGGATGAATTTTAGGTAAGTCTTCCAGTCGTTGAAGAAGGGTTGTCTATCTCTATGATCTCCTTCTGACATGCCCATCGCATGTTCCCGATGAAGCCCGCCCTTTCAATCAATGTGTGGTCTCCATATCACTTTGGCACCATTGGCCTCATTTGCAGCTCTTCATAGACTTTCCTGATCTCTAGGGATGATTGTTGGATGTGGGATGGTCGAGAGACCAACTCACCTTGATCCGCTGACGTAGAAGGGCCTCTCTTTGGTTCCATGATGCTAATATAAGAAATTGGATTACGAAAGAGAAGCTCGATGAGGATTGTCATCTCAGTGAAAATCGTCAATGCCCGATGCAGCTTTTCTCTAAGTGATAGAAGGAGTGGTGGAAGTTGTGTGACGAAAATGGGCTCACCACCACTCCTTATATAGTTGAGTTGGGTAGAGTCAGTATTACTGACTTTTGTGTCGGTAGTACCGAGATACAAGCACAAATCCATAGCTTGAATGTATCCACGGTTGATGATTGATGATGTACCGAACACATGTCACTCAGAGTCGGTAGTACCGACTTGAGTCACAAATCGGTGCTACCAACCGTGTGATGGAGACTACATATGTCATTGAATTGAGTATCCAGAGATTGTTGATGTCATGCGTCAGTACTACAGACTTGAGTGTCGGTAGTACTGAGGTGACAGTGATGGCTCGATACTTTTGAATATTTCATCTCGATATTTCGATTTTGGTCATGCCAAAAAGTCAGTAGTACTGACTCAGGTGTCGATAATACCAAGAGATTATCAGTTAACACTCAAAAATCTTCAAAGAATCGGTAGTACCAACTTGGAGAGTCGATATTACCGAGTCTGTCTTGCTTATACGGGTGGCTCACCGACATAATCTCAATACTACTGACTGGGTGTCTCAGTAGTACCGACCTGGGACAAATCTGCACGCTCCACACATGAGTCAAGGTACCTTTTTTCATAAAAATAAAAATACAAAGACAACTACAATGCGAAAATGAACATGCATAAAAGGAAAATGAAGGTTGGGTTTCCTCCCAACATGTGCCACTGTTTAACGTCCTAGACATTCCTAAGAGCAAAAATCCAATAGATATCCATAAGTTGTACCTCTTTTGTTCTATGATCCTCTTCCCCACCATAGTAGTGATTCAATCTTTGGCCATTAATAAGGAATGACCTTGTCCCATCTAAAATATTCACTGCACCATGGGGACAAACTTAGTCAAACACAATCGGTCTTCTCCATTTAGACCTCAGTTTGCCCAGATGTAACTTATGTCTGGAATTAAAAAGGAGAACCTTTTGTCCTGGAAGAAACACCCTACCAAAATATGCCTATCATGAATATTATTTGTCCTCTCCTTATAAATCCTAGAACTTTCATAAGCATCCATCCTAAGCTCATCTAGTTCATTCAACTCTAACAATCTTTTCCTACATACTTCATCCAATTCAAAGTTTAATTTTCTCAATGCCCATTTCACCTTATGCTTAAGCTATATTATTAAATGACGAGCACGACCATAAACCAACCTAGAAGGTTTCATCCCTATAAGTGATATATATGCCATCCTATATGCCCAAAGAGTGTAATTAAGCACAAAATTCCATTTTGTCCAGTTAGTGGAATTTGTCCTTTGTAAGATCTTCTTCACTTCTCGGTTGGACACCTCCAGTTGGCCTTGTATTTGTGGGTGGTAAGGGGTACCCACTCGGTGTTTCACCCCATATTTTCTAAGTAAGGCACCGAATTGCCTATTGGTGAAATGGGATCCACCATCACTAATGATCAGTCAGGGGACACCAAACCTGCAGAAAATGTTATCCTTTGAAAATCTGCACACCACTTGAGCGACATTGGTGCGGGTTGGAATTGCTTCCATCCACTTAGATACATATTCAATTGCAAGTAAAACATAAAAGTTACATCAAATTACATAAATGGACCCATGAAATCAATGCCCCAAAGTTCAAAAACCTCAACCTCTTGAAATACGTTCAATGGCATCTCATGTTGCTTGGAAACATTACCTGCACGTTGAGAAGCATCCCAACGATGAATGAAATCATATGCATCTTAAACATGTTGTCCAATAAAATCCATTCTCCAAAACTTTGTCCACTATCCTAGAACTAGCGTGATACTCTCCCATAGGTAAATAATGGTAGTGTCACCAAATGCTCTCTACCTCACACTCGGGTACACACTTCCTAAAAAGTCCATCCCTACATTGTTTAAAAAGAATAAGCTCATCCCAAATGTAAAACCTCAATGAGTGGAAACTTTTCTTCTTTTCTTAATACCCCAATCTGCAGGCATCTCTTTGCGAGCTAAATAATTAGCAATATCTACAAATCATGGATCCTTAGCCTTGATAGGAAAGATTTTTTCATTTGGAAAATCCTCAAAAATGCGAATATCGACATCTTTTTCATTCACTCTTTATAACCTAAATTGGTGATCCTCTACCACATTTTCCATGTCTGCCTTGTCTTTAATTTCTATGTCAAATTCCTGTAACAATAAAATCCACCTAATAAATCTAGGTTTTGCATCTTTCGTTCATAACAACTATTTGATGGAAGTGTGGTCGGTCCAAACAATCACCCTCTCCCCCACAAGGTACTGACATAACTTCTCAAATGCAAATACAATCTCAAAGTGTGGTTTTATAATTAATTTGTAGAAATGCCTTTTAGCGTCGGTTGTTTAACCCGCTTTGGCGTCGGTTTCCTAGCGACGCCTATGTGGGCGCCGCTAAAGGTCTAACACTTCGGCGTCGGTTTTTTAACCGACGCCTATTTAACGTACAGGCGTCGGTTGTTTATAGAAAACCGACGCCAAAAGGGTTCACGCCACAGAAAATGGCGTCATCTAGGATACATTCTGCGTCGGTGTTTAATTGGTAACCGATGCAGAAAGTGTCCTAGATGATGCCGTTTTCTATGGTGCGAACCCGTTTGGCGTCGGTGATCAACTAAACAACCGACGCCATACTTCAAGATGACACGGTCGTGCTTCCCTGCACGGCCGTGTTTAGTACTATAGGCATCGGTTTTATATGAATAAGTGATGCCTTTTCCACCACGGCCATGCTTTCCTGCACGGTCGGGTTGTTTGTAATATTAGGCGTCAATTTTTATCCAATAACCGACACTGTAGGTCTTTGCTGACGGTTTTCTGTAAATAACCGAAGCCTATATCTTTTTTTTTCATATCAGTTTGCAGGCCTGCTTTGGCTGGTCAGCAGGATGAGAACCTGCAGTTCAATTTTCTGAACTGCAGGTTTACGACATCCATTGATATCAGCCTACAAACAGGCCACAAACATGCAAAAGTCCCAAGGAAAATTTCACACAAGTAGATACATTCAGACATCAATTCAATTCTCACATTCACACATATAGAAACATTCAAATACATGTATTAACATTCAGAAATATTCATTTACAAAGTATCATTCATTATCGCTATCAACATCCCAATTATATCTTACAGTTGCCACTGCTTGTATGGCTTTTGCCCATTCTTCTCTTATTTCATCTAATGCTTCCATCGTATATGGAGCATGTATATTTTTTAAGCGTTTACCTATAGTGTGGTCAGTTTTAAACACCTGCAAAGAGAATGATGTATATATATAAGTAATAATATAAAAATAAGATTGATATATTTCATACTAACTAATGAGACTATATATAATACCTCATGTATTTTATCGATGTCCACTGAGGCATGTCGGATAATCATCTGCATAAATCGCATCACATAGTATGTGCATGCCCAACCGTTGTCTTGTGTAGCGCACTATAAATTGAAACATACAAAATAATACAACTAAGCACAATTCACATCAATAATATATACATTGGAGTTGGGAACTTACTTGTACGTTCTGCCAATTTATTGGCTGGTTCTTTTTCCTTGGGACCGTTCCTCCAGCCTTTTTGAATGCATCTAAACCCCTACATGTTAATATAACACAGTAAATTGCATAAGTAAATAGTAATGTAATAACATATGTTAAGAGATACAAAAATGAAATATTTCTCACCAGAATAATGGCATTCTCATTACGTGTCCAATTTTAGTGTTTAATGTACTTCCCGTGGGATCTAGATAATAAACAGTGAACGTCCCGGGGACAATAACTAGTAACTCCCAATGTCTACCGCTAGAGGTAAAAAGTTAACAATTAATAACTCAAAATGCACAATAAAAATGGAATTTTCTTAAGTCCAAATTATAAATAAAGTAAACTTACTTGACATTGAATGGAGCTATTATTATCGTCTTCTTTTGCTGACTAAATATTGTAAACGCATCTATACAGTATTGTTGAACACTATCAGGGTCTTTAGCTACCATACTAATCAATGATGGAATCAAAAATCCCACATGATCAAATGCAAATTGTTTGCATTGATCTTCGACTAAGTAGCTGCAAAACATGTATTATGTATGCATTAATATATAAGAAACTAGATCACCGGATCTTACACAAGGTATATGGATGTATAAACAAGATCTCACCTTATCCATGTCTCTATCATTGATGTATTCAGCAAGCATACATAAACAGCTCAATAATATCTTGTATAAATAAAGAGCTATCGTATGATTGACCTGCATAATCTGCATCTAAAGAAATAATTATAGGGCAATGTATATAATGTGCCCGTAGCCAACATGCCATTCCCTTACAAGCAGGACCTAACGGGTATGTTAGGTCAGTTGGAACCCAAGTTGGTAATGCGGGAAGTGGAGGTGGAGGCCTAGGTGCTCCTGGTGTCTTCTTTTTAACCTGTATATATAATTTCAGATCAGTTGACCTCATATATACACATTAACAGTCTAAATCAATGTAAATTTATCTTACAATTTCAGTAGTGTAGACGACATCTACTTTGGGCCACAATATGACCCCGCCTTCTGCCTCAACAAGTGTATCAATATCTGGGTGGGGATATGGCAATGTAGCTTCCCTCCAATCGGGTAACACACGTAATGGGCCCACACGAACGTAGCCCTGTGGCATTGGAGTCCCGTGAAACCTTTCCCCAAGAAGGGACAGGTAAGCCTACGCCTCTGCAACAACATAGTCTTGTATTCTTAAGCGGCATGGCTTCAATGCCTACAAATTTACGTAAAGAATGTTATACATATATACATATCATCTTGAAAACATATCATCTTGCAAAGACTAGCTACAATGTCATAAACAATACTTACAACAGACGTGTTAGGTGATGGGTCTCTAGGATTACTCGCAGTCTGTGCATCAGGAGAAGAGTGGGTCCATAGGCTGATTAGAAGCCTGAGATGCCTGCCACCGCAGCAATTCTTCCTTGACCTTCTCAGCAACTACATTGTTGACCTTTTTAGAAACTATATCCTCGACTCTCTTATTCTCCTATACATGGATAAAAGAAACATTCGCTTCTTATTATTGAATTTCCATTTGCAGTAACATTCTAAAAAAAGAATAGGTTACCTCCTCTTGAGAAAGTCCCACTCTGGGTTTGCACTGGGATGGCCCAAAGAATGCTTTGATGCCCACACCAGCGCCTGCACCCCTAACACATCCAGGATGCTCTGGGTTACCCAGAGCAACTGACAATTCATCCCTTGTGCCCTGAGGGATGAACGTGCCTTGTTTCCTCTGCTCGTGCAGCTCCCGCTAATCACCACCAACAGAAATTGGTAAGTTAACACCACAAATAATCAATATTCAAACAATTGCTCTAAGAGTTGTATTTTACCATTTTCGCAGCCGCCTCAGCAGTTACGGGCTTCTTTATTTCACCCTTCTTGTTTTTCCTCCCAGCTATCCAGATATCATGGCGAGGCATGGGTGTGGCAGACTCCTGAGTAGGAGCAGACTCCTGAGTAGCCGCAGACTCCACCTGTAGTCTTTGGCGAACGCTATCATAGCCTTTTGGACCCATAGTGTGGTCATGCACATTCAGTGCACGCCTTGCTTTTTGTGCGTCACTGAGGGCCTAGTTAGTATGCACATTAATGATTTGGTTAGTAGCACTAAATGTTAATCTTGAATAGGTGAATACAATGTATATTAATTAAATTGGGAGTGACGCCTAATACCTTGAATTCTTCAAATTTTCTTGAAGCAACAAAATTGTCCCAATCTTCTTTGTCCAAGAAGTTCCATTGTTCAAGGGCTGACTTCTTCTTCTTATCACCCTCTTTTATGTATTCTCTGTTCAGATTTGTCCTATAATTCCTAAGCATCTTTCCAGCGCGTTGCATCACACTTTTACGATGCAACTTCTCATCCAATGTAAACAGATTCTGTAAAATTGAAATGTTATTAACTAGTATCCAAAATAGAATTGCAAATAATAGAATTTGTAATCTACAAAATAGAATTGCAAATAATAATAACTCATGCATAAATCCTTCCATATCAAGTCTTTTTTCCCCTGAGGAACTTTATGCCAATTATCATACTTAACACCACAATGGCTCCGAGTGGTACACCCAAGATAGTTTACAAAATTATTGCGGTTCACTCCAATTGCATTTCCTCCATTATCAAACTCCACAACCAATTTGGATCCACTGCCACTTAGCGCTATTAACTTCTTCAACAGAGTGATGTCCCTTTTCTTGTTAAGTGTTTGGTGTTGTGCATCAAGTTGCTCCAGTGCTTCAGTGGGTACATGTGCATCATCAACCTAAAATTTGACAAAAATAAACACACTGAATTAGCCCAATATAGAAATATAGGATATATCACATAACTAGAAGATAATGAATTTTATAGAAATATAGGATATGTTTTTAGAACTTACATTGGTATCCTCGCCATGCTCGTCATGGACAACATGCTCATCATGGACTTCATGCTCATCATGGACATCATGCTCATCATGGTCAGCCATCTGAAAATGTCATTAAAAAGGCAAACATTTAGCATTTGTATTAACTAGAAAAAGGCAAACATTTAGCATTTGTATTAACTAGAAAAAGGCAAACATTTAGCATTTGTATTAACTAGAAAAAGGCAAACATTTAGCATTTGTATAAACATACATGTCTCTAAAATTTTGATCTTTTATCAATTAACAATCCTTCATTGTGATCTCTGCGCACATATAAGTCATCATTAGCTTCAATATTTTGTGGAGTTGGCAACCCAACTGAGAATGGACTGGAGTCATCATACTTATCATAGTACTCTTCTTCATCTATAGGATCTTCAATGAACTGTCTTTTACCATGAAGAACAACCGACCATTTATCATTCACAGGATCATCGATATAGAATATTTGTTTTGCCTGTGATGCCAATATGAATGGTTCACCCTTCTTGCCAATCTTTTCAAAGTTCACCAAAGTGAAACCCAATTCATCCACTATAACTCCTTTGGTGTTATCAACCCAATTACATTTAAAGAGCGGAATTTTGAAATCTATGTAGTCAAACTCCCAAATGTCTTCAATGACACCGTAATATGACATTTTAGCTTCACGTGGACTCTTATCCTTTGCACTTGCAAAGTACATAGTCGACGCTTGAAGAGTTACCCCACTATTTTGGACGACGCTCTTATCATCTTGGTGCTTTGTGTAATATGTGAATCCATTAATGTCAAACCCTTCATAAGACATAACATTCGGTTTTGGTTTAAAGGCGAGGCATTTGATAGTTTCTGTAATATCATTTGGTGTTTGAGATAGTTGATGTAAGACTTGATCTTCAAACCACTTAGTAAAAGTCTTATTATGCTCTCTAGCAAGCCACATTGAACTTGCTCAAGGATGTTGTCTCTTTATGAAATTGGTATGTTCCTCGATATAAACACTCACTTCGTCCATATTGTGTAAAATATACAAGTGAGCTTGTTCCAACTGCTCACGGCTGATTACTTTCACCCGTGATCCCAAAATTCCTTTTCCCTCCTCAATATTCTTGTCATTATCAGGAGTGTCATTACCACTGAGAAAGTCATTGCAAAAATCCATAACCTCTCTCGCCACATAACCTTCAATAATACTCCCTTCAGGCCGATAATGGTTTCGAACATCACCTTTAAAAACGCTCATGTATCGTTCAAAGGGATACATCCAATGCAAGAAAACTGGTCCCAACATTTTCGCTTCCCTAGTCAAGTGGACAACAAGATGTACCATGATATCAAAGAACGAAGGAGGGAAATACATCTCAAGCTGACATAGGGTAACAACCACTTCTCTTCGCAAATTATCGAGAGTATCAGGGTCAATAACTTTGCTGCATAGACTGTTGAAAAAGAAACAAAGTCTGGTAATTGTAAACCTTACATGCTTCGACAATATAGATCGAATTGCCACGGGCAATATTTGTTGCATTAGAGTGTGACAATCATGAGATTTAAGACCTATCAACTTTAGATCTTTCATTGATACCAATCTACGGATGTTGGATGAGTAACCATGTGGCACCTAAATATTTACCAAGCATTCACAAAAAGTTTTCTTCTCCTTTCTAGACAATGTGTAACAAGCGGGAGGTAAGTATGTTCTTTTATTACCCATTTCACGTAATTTTGTTAATTCTGACCTTATTCCCATTTCACGTAGGTCCAGTCTGGATTTTATCCCATCTTTATTCTTACCCGGTATATTTAACAGAGTACCAATGATGCTATCACAGACATTTTTCTCAACGTGCATTACATCGATACAATGTCTGACTGTCAAAGAACTCCAATAAGGAAGATCCCAAAATATTGACTTCTTCTTGAATGAAGAATTGTCACTCCATGTGGCCATACTACATTGTGATTTCTTACCAAATTCATTGACAATGTCTTTTACTCTTTCATAAACAACATCCCCTGGTATAGGTTTAGGTGCACTCCGTTCATCATTCCATCCATTGAATGCTTTGCGCTTCCTACGATACGGATGGAATTTTGAAAGAAACCTTTGATGACCAAGATATACAGTCTTGCCGCCATGTTTTAGTCTTATTGAATCAGTGTTTTCTTCACATATAGGACACGCTTTAGCTCCTTTGACACTATATCCAGACAAATTCACATATGCTGGAAAGTCATTAATAGTGCAAAACAACATAGCGTGCAAACGAAATGTCTCTCTTGCTAAAGCATCATATGTCATCACACCTTCAGCCCAAAGTTTCTTTAAGTCATCAATCAAAGGTTCAAGATAAACATCAATATCATTTTCGGGTTGTTTAGGGCCCGATATCAACAATGACAACATAACGTACTTATTTTTCATACACATCCAGGGAGGAAGATTGTATATAACAAGCATGACTGGCCAAGTGCTATGTTGGCTGCTCAATATCCCGTACGGATTCATCCCATCTGTACAAAGCCCAAGTCTTAGATTCCTATCTTCTTCACCAAATTTGGGGTACAATAGATCAATCTTCTTCCACTGTGGGGAATCAGACGCATGTCGTAGGATCCCATCATTATTTTTCTTAACATCTGCATGCCACCTCGAATTCTTCGCATCTTTCGGATTTGCAAACAAGTGTTGAAACCGTGATATTATAGGTAGATACCACAACACCTTGGCAGGAGAACCAGTTTTGGACTCCCCCGAAGTCGTCAATTTATACCGTGACGCACCACATTTTGGACAATCTTTCAAATCTACATAGTCCTCTTGAAATAATACACAATCATTCGAGCATGCGTGTATCTTCTTGGCCTCCATTCCCATTGGGCACAACATTTTCTTTACCTGGTATGTTGAGATTGGCAGCTCATTTCCTTCAGGAAGCATTTCTTTCAACAAAGTCAACAATGAAGTGAAGCTTTTGTCGCTCCATCTATTGTTAGCTTTCAACTTATACAATCTCAACACAGCGCTAAGCTTCGTAAACTAACACAGCTTGTGTATAACGGTATCTCAGCATCATGCACAATGTTTCTAAAGATAGGAGGTGGATCGGTGTGCTCTACCCTACAACTATCTAGCATCGCATCAACGATGTCTGCTGGAACTGGTTCGCTCACATTTACGTCATCGGAGGCAATTTCTTCTTCCACCCAAGCACTGTGATTGACATCTACTGGTTTTGATTTTGAAATCTCTCCATGCCAGTGCCATTCTGTATAGCCTTGTACAATCCCGTTGCACATGACATGACTTTTGATTTCCTCACCAGTGTTGACTTTCAAGTTGTTACCGCAATGCCTACATGGACAGTAGAACCTATCTATAGGTTTTTTCCTATGTTCCTTAGCAAATCTAATAAACTGATCAAGACCAGATATAAACTTTGGGGTGAAACGATTACGAATGGACATCCATGATCTATCCATTCTATGATCAAAGAGAAAACAAGTATATATTAGGAAACAAGTATATATTAGGAAAAGATTAGGGTATACACTTACATCCTAAGTGTATAATGTGATGTCATTCTTATATATAATAAATGTGTACCACCTATCCCATCCTTGAACACCTAATCTCACTAGTAAGTGTATAATGTGTATTGGGTTTTCAAGAAAATTTCGGAAGCATTTCCCCGCTGTTCTCTAAGGTACATATGTACTTAGAGAACAAACGGGGAAATGCTACCGAAATTTTCTCGAAAACCCAATACACATTATACACTTACATACTAAGTGAGATTAGGTGTTCAAGAACAGTCCCAAACCGGGGACTATCCAAGATTTACTCCTAATGAGTCAATCTTGGACGGGTTTCTAGGCCAACAAACACAATAATAGATATCTACAATGAAGTCAGACTCCATACAAATAGTATATAATTTAGTGATTGTTCATTCTAATTTATACCAATGTACAAGTAATATAAAGAACAATGATTGTTCACTTTCTAGGCCAACAAACACATGTGATGTCATTCTTATATATAATAAATGTGTACCACCTATCCCATCCTTGAACATCTAATCTCACTAGTAAGTGTATAATGTGTATTGGGTTTTCAAGAAAATTTCGGCAGCATTTCCCCACTGTTCTCTAAGTACATATGTACTTAGAGAACAAACGGGGAAATGCTACCGAAATTTTCTCACAAACCCAATACACATTATACACTTACATCCTAAGTGAGTTTAGGTGTTCAAGAACAGTCCCAAACCAGGGACTATCCAAGATTTACTCCTAATGAGTCAATCTTGGACGGGTTTCTAGGGCAACAAACACAATAATAGATATGTACATGTTAGGGTTTCATCACAATTGATGTTAGGGTTTCATCAATGTTAGGGTTTAATCAAATCAAATTAGGATGCTAGAATGGACAAGTTTAAATCAAATTAGGGTTTAAATCAAATCAAACACGGCCGTGGCTGTGTTGGCCTACCACGACCGTGCTTCCTAGCACGGCCGTGGTAGGCCATTCTTCTCAGTTCTCAGTGAAAGAAGTAGAACACTAACTAGTCTTAGGTTTTGAAGTCAAAGCAGCAAGCAGAGCAGAGCAGCGGGTGGCAAGGAAGAAGACAAGGAAGAAGGTGCTACGGCTAATACCTTGTGAGCAGTGGAGGCAAGCAAGAAGACAACGCCGCAGTAGGGCGTGAGCAGGGAGGAAGGAGCGGGCGGCGGCGGCGCAAGGAGGAAGGCGGCGGGCGGCGGCGGCGATGCATAGCAGCAGCAGGGATCGTCGGCGGCGAGCGAGAAGCAGCAGGCACCAAGCACCAGGCGGCAATTTTGGGAGAGCAGCGACGAGCAGCGCACAGGAGAATCGATGAAATAGGAAGAAAGGGGGAAGAGTCGGGTGATCGGGCCTCTATTAAGTTGGTCAACGGCGTCGGTTATTTACGACAACCGACGCCTATTATCTTCAGCATCAGTTGATCATAATAACCGACGTCCAATTAGACAATCTTTACCCCAAATTAATTGGTGGGAACTATTATCAGCGTCGGTTATCCAAGGATAACCGACACTGAAAGTGGAACTTTTCGCCCAAAATTTCATTTCACATAGGCGTCAGTGAATCGTTAAACAACCGAAGCTGTATGTGACCCAGATTTTTTTGCTCAAAAATTGGATTTCGCGGGCGCCTTTAGGCGTCGGTTGGTTATACTCAGCCGACGCTGAATACAAAGCGGTACGCGTGTCTCGCTGGTCTTCGAATATAGACGTCGGTTTGCATAAATAACCGACGTCGAATATTATAGGCGTCGGTTGTCCGAAATAACCGACGCCCAGAAAAGCGACATTGAACGCTATTTCTGTAGTAGTATATTCAAATTTTTAGATTCATAATATATGATTGTAGGGGCTTTATCTTTGTGTTGACCCAACACAACTCCCACAACATACTCTGATGCTTCATACATCATCTCAAATAGTAGGCTCCAATCAGGAGGTTGCACAATAGGCTTGGAACTTAGGTTCTCCTTTAATATTTTAAAATCATTCAAGCACAAATCATCAAAGGAAAATTTAGTGTCTTTTTCCAACAGTTCCGACAAGGGTTTAGCAATTTTTGAAAAATCTTTGATAAATCAGCGGTTCATACCCAACATGTCCCAGAAAGCTCCTTACTCCTTTCACCGATGTCAGTGGAGGTAGCTTAGAGATAACTTATATCTTAACTGGGTCTACTTCCATACCCTTGTTGGACACCTTGTGTCCAAGCACTATGCCCTCACTCACCATCATATGGAACTTCTCCCAATCGTAAGACTAAGTGAGTGTCCTCACACCTTTGTAAAATCTTATCCAAATTGTATAGGGAGTCCCTATATGACTCCTTATACACAGAAAAATCATCCATAAATACCTCCAAGTACCACTCTACCATATCAAACAAGATGGCAAGCATACAACATTGGAAGGTGGCATGGGCGTTATAAAGGTCGAATGGCATCCATCTATATGCAAATGTGCCATAAGGATAGGTGAAAGTAGATTTCTCCTAATCCTTTGGCTCGATCGAGATCTGATTATAACTGGTATACCCATCGAGGAAGAAAAATTGTGAACGACTGGCGAGTCATTCCAAAATTTGATCAATGAAAGGTAGCAAAAAATGATATTTTAAAGTGACGGCATTCAAACAATGATAATCTATGCAAACACGCCACCCCATCACCAACCTAGTTGAAATCAACTCATTAGTTGCATTGCCCAAGACAATGATCCCCCTTTCTTACGAACTACCTAAGTTGGCTAACCGACATAGAATAAGAAATTGCATAAATGATATCTACCAACTGGATCTTGCCCACTTATTTTTTCACTACTTCAATCATGATCGGGTTGTGTCCTCGCTAAGGTTGAACTATTACTTTAGCTCCTTCTTCCATCTGGATCTTTTCTTGGCACAAACCCAGGCAGATTCCTTTGATGTCCGCTATAGACCATCAAAATGCAGCTCAGTGGTTCTTCAATCAAGAAGATGTACTTCAGAAGTGGTAGCAAGAACTTCAATTCCAACTTAGGAGGGCTCAATAGAGATGGAACCAATGGTGGGGGAGGTGGTCCCAAATCTTTAAAATATCTTGTGTAATAGTAGGGTACCGCCTTCAGGATCCATGCACATCCCTCCAGAGAGAGAGTGTGTGTTGTCATCTACTATATTAATTAAACATGCTTCCAAAGGTAACTATTGATATGTTAGCATCAAGGAATCAGTAGTGACCTCCTCTATCGTAACTCAGTCATTGTATTCCTCTCTATCATCTGGGTAGTGTAGTGCTTTTTCTAATGAAATCATCTTGGTGTTTTCAATTATATCAACTACAAGAGTATCTTTTTCCACCTTGGTCATCACCTGAGCCATATCGAGAAATGGCTTCCCCAAATGCAGAGAAATCTTGCCCTCCATGTGATGGAGCATGTTACACTATGTTGTATCCCCTCTTTCTTTCAAGTGTTCAGGCATCTTTATTTCAAACCGACCATCACAAGTGCCCATTTTCATACGTCCTTTGCCCATTTCAAAGATCATGTCAGTTGTGGCTTGGAATAGCCTTCCTAGAAAACATTTGTTGCCTTTAAACTCCTACATTTCCATCACCACAAAATCCACATAGAAAACAAACTTATCCACTTTCACTACAACATCTTCACAAATATCATATGGCTTGACTACAGATTTGTCATCCAATTCAATAGTCATAGCACTTTTTCTCATCTCCTTAAGACCTAGATTCTTGAAGGTTGACAAAGGCATGAGGTTGATATTGGCCCCTGAGTCACATAGAGCCTCACCGAAATTGGTCTATCCTATGAAGCACGTGATGTTGAAACAACCAGGATCTTGTTTTTTAGGAGGTAGTATTCCCAGAATAAAAGCACTCACCTGCTCCTTTAAAACTACCACATCAGCCTCGGGTATATGTCTCTTCTTATTGATGGTGTATTTCAAGAACTTTCCATATGATGGTATCTGCTCAATTGCATCAATTAGTGGAATATTGACAGATGACTTTTTAAAACCTTATAAAAAATTTTAGAATAGTCGGTCTGCTTTGGTTTCCTTCCAACTGTTTAGAAAGGGTATTGCAGTCACTGGTGTCCTCTAGTGAGATGGGACATATGCTTTTGATCTTGTATCCTCGACCTCATCAGTGTTCTCTTCAGTTTTTCCAAATTATCCAGTTCAATTTCATCTACTGTCACAGTCTGAGTTGTTGTTCCTATAGCTTCACCTGCATATGTGGTTGTTGGGG
Organism: Alisma plantago-aquatica; assembly: GCA_963693085.1. NCBI lineage: Eukaryota > Viridiplantae > Streptophyta > Magnoliopsida > Alismatales > Alismataceae > Alisma > Alisma plantago-aquatica. The sequence goes on from OY856409.1 coordinate 40,126,146, forward strand.
CCTTATTCAATAGTGTCTTAGCACTATGAAGTAGGACTACCTTCATGTGTTGATTTACAGAAGGCACGTTGGTATTAGTTTGGAACCCTTGTTGGTTTGGTTGCTTCAAGGTACCCACATCCGCTACTATTTGAGAAATCTGTGATTCTATACTATGGATTTTCGTCCCTAGGTTCTAGATTTCTCTTTGAGTTTTTCCTAACAACACTTCATTCTAACTGACCAGCTATCCAAGCATTTCTTCAATACGGTCAACCTTCTTTTGTTCTTGTTGATATTGTTCCTGGCTACTAAACTGTTGTGGCATGGGTTGTTGCGTTTGTGATGGGTCTTGCTAAGAATATTTAGGATCATTCCATGAAAACTTACGATCCTTCCTCCATGCATAGTCATTGCTCCTATATTGTTTTTGTTGGCACATGAACTTACACTCTTCATCTTCTTCTTCTAAAGGTGGTCCGTCGTTAGCTCATAACTTTTTAGCAATCAGGTCCAACTTCTCATTTAATGCAGAGATGACCTTGGACTCGTCGACGCTTTTGACGGTTGTCAGAAGCTCTCTCTCATTGCCACATGATTGATTCTTGGACATATTCTTCAATATCTCATGACATATGGTAGGTTTATTGTTGAGGATGAACCCTGCTCCTACACTGTCAAGTGTAGTCCTTTCTCCCTTGTGCAGACCGTAATAAAAGATCTTTGTTTGTCCCAAAAGATTGATACCATGATGAGGTACTTTCTGCATCATATTCTGGAACCTCTCCCATGCTTCAGAATAGGATTCATTAGCTTGTTGTACGAAATTATGGATCTTCTTTACCAAGTCATTGGTCTTTTTTGGGGGAAAAAGCACTGGAAAAAGACGTCAATCGTTTGATCCCACATTTCAATGCATTCATCATCAAGGCTCTGAAACCATAACTTTGTGCTGTCTAGCAATGATGATGGAAAAAGCTTCAAATATACCATAGTCACCAGTATTCTATCTATCTAGACCATATCACAGTTCTCCACAAAGTTACTGATGTGCACCGCTGAGTCTTCAGAATAGTGGCCATGGAAAGCTTGGGATTTGACTAAAGAGATCAACCCTGGGTCAATCTTGTAGCTACCCACATTGATGGCTTGTCTTTTGATTGGTCTTTTTTGAGCTGTTGAGGCAGATGCTCTGATCCTCTCTCATATCATTTGTTCTTCTATTCCATCCCCCATTTCTACTGACTTAGGCCCTTCTGGTGTTACAAGTCTCTCCGATGGAGGTGATGGAGTTCGGTTGAATCTATCCACAGACCGTCCAACTTCCCTCTCTCTATGAAGGAGTTCTTCTTGCCCGAACCCCTACGAAGATGGCTCTCTGTAATTATGGGATCGAGTATGCACCATTCACTAATGCCTAAAAGTAGCAAATTGATGGTCAAAGTACATTAGCGGAGATAGAAGCAATAATGACTTTATTATTTGGATCTAAGTAAAATAGAAAATAAAATGAAAATAAAAAGATAAAAAAGGGTTGTTCGGGAGTGGCTGACCACATCACTCGTAGTAACAGATGTTGTCATTTCCCTGGCAATGGTGCCAAAAACTTGACACATTTTACCGTGCATTATATTCAAGTGAGCGTATCAAAGTAATATAGGCCCTTTTGAGGCCAGTGAAATTGAATGGGTTTGATTGAACATAAACAAACACTGAATGAAACAAACTTAACACTTAAATTACTCAGATTTAGGGAATTCCTTCAAATTATGGTTTCACCATAGATAACATTGCAATTCATTCCATACACCAATATCCATTACCCCTATCACTGGATAAAGAGTCTCTAGTCAAAACTACCCACTCTTGTAGTGTAGTTCACTACGTATTCTAATTCCAACCCCATTTCCATAGCAATTGGTTGATTAGTTAGGTGTTTTATGATTAAACTTTGGGTTTCTCCTATTTATTCTCCACCTTTCACAAGGTGTGTAATAAATGGGTAAATATATACTTTCCAACCATAAACGTCTCTCCCAAAATTATTAAGAGTCTAAAAATCTATCTATGTTGTTCAAGCATAAATAGAACAATGAACTTCATAGATTTATATCAAGAAAATTGGGATAAAGATGATATTAATGCATGGAAATCAGTTACATTGTATATCCGGGATACTCCCGGATCCTAAATAATCAAGGGGTTTAGCCCCGCATGGTTTTCATTGACAAATACATGCTAGAGAAAGAGAAAAACATTGGAAACATTAGAAAAACTAAGTAACCCCTATTGAATAGCCGATCTGAAAGATCTCCTAAATCGTGTGTGAAATCAGCTATCTTCCGACTGCCGATTTGCCTTCTGGAGGTGCTTGGATCATCCCAAATGAAGCCTTCGGTTCCTTTCTCTTCTCTTCTATTTCTTCAGTGTCATGCAATGGAAAATGGTTGCTCTATTTTATCTGGCCGAACTCCCCTTAGATTCTAGGAGTCACTTACAGTACGAAATAACATCAATTGTTGGATTAGATTGCCATCTTCATATTTGTCAAATCAGGCAGACTCGGCAGTACCGACTTGGTAGTCGGTAGTACTGAGATCCTAGGGTAGCACTCACTCATGACAATGTCAGTACCATCGACTTGTCTCTATAGCACTGAGTCTTTAGCTCGCACGAGCACTACCTTATAGACACCATCTCGGTAGTACCGATTTTTAAACTTTATAGTATTGACTTTTCACGATTACCCTTGTGCTTCACTGACGTTATTTCATTACTACCAACTTTGCGTGTAAGTAGTATCGAGTATGTGCAAGTCTTTTCAGGGAAAATACTAATGTGAAGTCGGTACCACCGACTTTTGGTGTCAGTAGCATCGACTCTGTGAAGTTCAATTGTACTTGAAAATGCACAATAACAGGGATACATGCTTAGGATAAAGATTAAACCATATTAAATAGTAAAAATTAGATAATTTGATGTATTTAACTAGCACATGCCATTAATAGCATTTCATGCATTATTAATCAAATAAATGACAAAACAACACATAAAATCAAGGAAGCTTCATCAAGAGTTTTTGATGCATAATAGATCACATAGTGTTTCTTCTCTATAGATTTCCCTAAAACAACGCCCACACCATAATAACGGCATCACACATAATTTCAAAAGGATGGTCCCAGACTGGAGCTCTAATGATGGGGGTGGTTATAAGGGCCTATTTTAGTGTGTCTAAGTTTTTGACACATTCTTCATTGAAATTGAAATTTGTATCCTTTAGTAATAGGTTCGTCATTGGCTTCGTTATCTTGGAAAAATCCTTTATGAATCTTCTTTAAAATCTGGCATAACCAAGGAAAGCACGGACTTCTTTTACATTTGTGGGAATAGCCAGTTTAGAAATCACTTCAATCTTGGCTTTATCTACTTTAATTCCTCTATTGCTGACCCTATGGACCAGGACAATGCCTTCTTTTACCATAAAATGGCAGATTTCCCAATTTAGCACAAGATGTGCTTCTTCACAACATTTGAGGACCAAGGAGAGGTGCTTTAGACATGAATCAAAAGAATCTCCATATATGAGTTATGAGCCTTAGTGAGCTTAAATACGAAATCTAATTATAAAGCATCATTCTAAATTCTAACATGAACCTATGGTCCAAATTTGGTGTCATTTGGACTTCATTTGACCCTTCAAATCCATTTTATGAGCTTTTAATAAGGTATAACTAGGGATTTTAATCGATTTCATTTATATTGATTTGTCACGCTATGGTTCCGTTATTTTTTCTGTCACGCACCTTGAGCGACGCCTGAGGACCGTCGATCTGAGATCTAACGGCTCTCCCGCCGTCTTCTACCTCTGACTAGCCGAACAGGTGCGGCGCCCCAGCTCCTCGGGTCGTTCTCTATGGAAAGGGTAATATTGGCCATAAAAACAATGGATTCTCCATAGAAAGATCAGAAACAAGACTAACAGTCAGTCACTCTGCACTAGAGGAAAGTTTCTTTGGTTCTTAGATATTTTCTTTAGTTAGACAAAGAAAAATTAGATGCAAGTTAATATCGAGCAAAAGACCTTGCATTAACAAAAAACCACCAAATCAAAAGGAACTGTAATGCCTACTACAGGATGAAAGATATAATTCAAAAGATTATAATGAAATAAAGAGAATCTTCCATTATGATGACGCATCGGTTACTATGTTACATACTCTCACCTTCCATTAAGAAACTAATTTCAACAGACAAATAATAAAATTGCTACCCTGAATAAGTGAGAGCTTCCCAATTCTCATTAGCTCCCTACAACTAGATTCATCATAAGCACTTTGTATATTTTCTAAAGACTCTATGGATTGATCAAAAATATTGGAAACAACATCTGAAACTTTGTTATGCTTTAAGTCAGAATGATGGGTCCAAGACATACTTGTATTAGCACTTTGTTTCAAACATGCCTGTATTAGCTTTTGATTTGCATCTAAAACATAAGAATAATCTGTCTTTATCTACACAAGAAGGTTAACACATTTTTCTCGAGTATCTAAATCAAGAGACTTGTTCATGAACATCCTTGAGAGTAATGTCCAACTATTGCATCTTTGGTACTAGATGTGTGCAAAATAAAAGCAAAGTCTAGTTAATATGAATCCCTAATAATCATGACCTGTGAAAATGACTAAAAACCCATGCATCAAGGAGGACGTGTCTAAGTGTCGCAGGTCAGATTGTCAGCCCCGGGAAGTAGGGGACAGAGGTGAAAACAGGAAACGGTTAGATTCTATGCTATAATTTATCCAGAGGTGGAAGTCAACCCATGAAAAGTGATAGTTCAAATGGAGTTATTTCATTCTAATTTGTCTTATTCTTGCTTTGTATCTATTTTGGTTGACCCGGGTTTGACGCACACTTTTATTACTGATGAAGTGCTTAATAGAGTTCTTTTTTCTGTTAGTCGTAAGAGGGATAGTTTGTTGTTAGAAAACCCATTAGTTGGTTCTACAGTCCTGGAGTAGGTGTGTCCTTCCTGTGTCCTTTCTTTTTTAGGACACATCATTCAAGTGGATCTCAAACCAACATGCATGGGTTTGATGTAATCCTTAGAACGGACACCTTGGAGAAGTATAGAGTGGTCTTGGATTGTAGTTATAAGCAGGCAATGTTTATATATGGTGGTAAGATGTGGATCTTCTAAGGAGACAGGAAGATTCTCCTGACATGTTTGGTATCAGCGAAGGTGGTAGGGAAGTTGTCGAGACAGGTTTGTGAGGTGTTCATGGCACATATGCTTGATACTGAGGTGAGAAGCCCTAGTATTTAGCATATGCCAGCTGTCGGATAGTTTGAGGATGTGTTTCTTGAGGATTTTCTAGGTGTTCCCCCACCCCAAGAGATTGATTTTGAGATCAATCTAGTCCCTGACACACAATTAATAGCTCAGATACCGTACCATATGGCTCCCGTAGAGATGGCTGATTTCAAGAGACAGTTGCAAGAGCTGCTTGACAATGGTTTCATTAGGCTGAGTATGTCACCTTGGAGGTGCTCTGGTGCTATTCGTGAAGAATAAGGATGGGTACATGATACTGTGTATAGACTATAGGTAGTTGAACAAGGTGACTGTGGTAACCCAAATTTTAGGGTTTAGATACCCCATATAGAAATTGAAGACCATGAATGTTATGTAGATGTTTAGTGCCAAATTGAGGAGTTAATCATTCAATTTTGGACTCTTTCACTTAAAAAGGGATCAGCATAGATGCAATGAATGATCATTAGATCTAATTGACATCCATTACAATGAATAGCTTTTTATTCACTAACTTGGGTACTTATAAGTGCAAGAGGTCCATTTAGTAGTCCTAATAAAATCAAGTGGTCAATTGATGAGCCTTGAGGTATTTTAGGATCATAACAAGTGTTGTTGGACTTGTTGAACCAATATTTGATGATTGCTTAAATTGAATTCAAGGCTTATATACTTATTATGAGGTTATTTGAGGAATGAATTTGAATGAACGAATGTTGGGTATTTGGTGTCGAATGTGGCTGAATGCTAGACCACGTGTTGGGGAACTAATGTCTATCATGTGATAGTTTTTCGTATTGCTTGATTATTGATCAAATAATTGGAACCAATTGACTTTAGACCAAGATTGATTCACCAGTATCGTCATACATGATCAGTCAAGTGGAGAGGGGTGTGACTCATGTGGTCACCATCCCAGTTGTGTAACATCGAGTCTGATTGACCGTGGTTGTATCTTATACAATCCTTAATAACTCTTCTTGAACCTCTACAAACTGAGGAGCAGGTGACCATTCTTCAGGATGCTCGTGGAGGGAATCATTAGGAGGAATCGAAGTATAAGCTGAACTGGCCAAGTCCACCACACTTTTAGGATCTCAACGACCCCCTCCCCTTGGCGCGGGTTTACTGGTGTGTAGGAAGATGATCGTAGGTGGATGTCCCTGTACCTCTCCTCTACAACTCACAGGTGGTGGGCCGTGATGCTCTGCATGTGTTTTCATGTCTTCATGGCCATCGAGATCCACCATTGTCATTGCTGCAGAGGGGACCGAGACTAGTTTTGATGAGGAACTTGATCTACAGACCTCCAGGGGGACCATAAAGCGTTCCACCCGGTGTGATGGAGCCAGTAGAGGCTTCCAATACCCTAGCTGTGGAGAGAAGCCGTAATCCTATCACCCTAACTCGACAGAGATGAAGACATACCCCCACCAACCCTTTTTATTTGGCTCCTCATGAGGACGATCCTGGAGTAGGATCACTTTACAGAGGCATCGTTCATGGAAGCAGAAGCCTCTTTCCCGCCGTCCAATTGATGGCAGTGGTCGAATTAGAGGGTGGATGGGAGGTCGTTTCAGAGATCGCACAACCAAGTTCTAACAGCATGCTTCATAGCAGCTTTGATCAGGGATCATGGGACTCCTCTGCCTTAGAAACCAGACACCCACCAACCCCCTCTCCTCGATGTCAAAGACTGTCACAAAGGTGCCAGAGGTGATACACCTTGCTGCATAGTCCTGCTCTCAGACATATACCTCAGCATTCCCTCAGCCTACAGTGATGTGCAGTCAGAGCTCGGCGACGATGCAGAGGGCACAAGGTCATGTGGAGAGGAGGCCATCAGTTCATGTGATTCCTCGATGCATCAGCAGAATCTCGCCCTCTTCATGGCAGCGACTTAATGGTAGAGAACGGAGTTCTCGCGTAGTAGGTGGCTCCCGTCAGATTGTGTGAGAGAGAGAAGAAAGGCTGAAGATGGACAATGAACCGGCTAATCTAGGAGTAGACCATGACACTGAGCCACATCCCACCCAATGGCCAGCGTGAACCAATCAAAGACAACCATATCAGGCAGTGGGACCCACCACACAAGGTAATTACCTAGTTAATATCCAGTTAACATACTGATCTTAGAAATACGATTAAAAATAGCTCCCTTGGCCAATAAATCCCCCCAAATTGGCCCTAGACTCAGAAAAATGCCCTCTTTCTTGTGAAACCTCAAGATTAGGCTTTAAAGACATATTTGTTGGTGATATTAGTTTAATATATAATACTCCTTTATGAGCTTCTTATAATTAGAATAATTGGCATATGATGCAGATTAAATCTGAAAAAAATAGTTATGTACCTAAAGAATATGTGGCAAGCAAATATGCACTTTGATCAAGTTACAATTTCAGAATATTAGCTCTTTTTGCATTAATGCATAATTAGATACTTTAAACCTCATATTAATTCTATAAAATAGACCTATCATCGGAAAATTATGAAATCTGAACTAGACCCATATAATGATCTCCTGATCAGTAGAAAAATATTAGACACAAGTTCTAGGCTGTTTGAACCTACATTTGGCCAAACCCTAAATTGGACCTAAATACCATTAATAATGGTGAACCTTGTATTAATGATGAATTTTTGTTATTAATTAGGTAATGATCAGATTGTTTAGATGATCAACGATAGCTATGATTCTCTGAATGCAGGTACGTGGTATTATAAGTATATGACTAGATTTCTTGGTTGCCTATGATATGTAGTATCTTGAATGCTCATATTTGGTTATGATTGCTTGGTGGAACTAGTATGAGTTATACTTCGCCGAAATCTAATATAACATAAATGATTATGATGGGTTGTAGCTACTAGAGCACATACCCTAGTGTGGATGTTTGTTGCCTAACATGGATGTATGATTCTTGGGCCCATGTTAGATGTATGATGATATTATATTGCTGACCAGCCTAAATCGTGCATCCAAAAGGAGCGGATTTGAAGTAGTCAGACTTTTAAAATACTCGACTCTTAGGGCCCCGCAACGATGACGGGGTCTGAAGTAGAAATCGAGGTCGAACCACATGGACAAGGGTGGTAGTGTTAAGAACACAAAATCAACACTTTACACTCCGGTAAGGGTAAGGTGAGGATAAAGTTCCCAAAGGGAACAACAGGCGAAAATCGGTAAAATAAAAGAAAACTATCTCCAACTGGAGTTACAAGGAAAATTAAGGTTTTAGGCATTTGCCGGTTTTTAGGGTTTTAGCGGAATAGAACCAGAGGAGATAACACCATCGCCTTGGTAAGGAACGAAGGAGGAAAACTTCGGTAAAACAAAGGGCAGCCGGAACATCCAGTTCCCCTTCTCTCAAAGAAGGCACCCCTAACTAAGTACCAACACCCTCTCTCAAGGTTGTTGGTCTTGGGTTAGAGTGGAAAGATAACTGAAGCAACTCCGATCCTGGGTACTCTCGTACTCCCTGATTGGACCAAACACCAGAGCCACAACACCTCTCTCGAGGTTGCTGCAATGGGAAACACAATTTGATAACTAGTCAAAACGTGGTCCAATCATACAAGATAGAGTTTGGATGTTAAACTAAGTAATCATCCAACACAAAGGAACCAAAAATAAAGTCAACAGATATTTAAAACTCCTCTAATTCCATTAGCATAATCATTATATTAATGGGGTTTGGTTACATTCTGTAAATAAAGAAAGTAAATGACTGAAAAAGGGAAGATAAGTATCGCCTCCTTGATTTAGGAGATCGACAAGAAGAAGCAGATCCCTAACGTCCCTCTAGCCCGATACCGAATGGGATCCTTGCCCGATATGCCTATGTCGGGCGGCGTCCCCTGTCGGGCGACACGCCATGACAGGCAGACGTATCGATCAAAGCGCTCATGCCCTTTGCTAGCTGATGTCTCCAGGAATGGTTGTACCAGTGCTGCCAACTCGGCGTAGTATTTTCGTACTAAATGCTCGAGGGATGTCAACATTGTCGATGTACACTGTACCGGATGATCTTTGTTGTTTTCTGAGCTGTTGTAGAAAATTCTTGCTCGTTGTCGAGTGTACATCGTCAAGAGCGTCCAGTGGTTGTAGTGCAGGATAGGTAGGAAGATGATGCGTGGAACTCTGCACTACAACTTTGCCTAAAATGATTGCTTCGCTCATGTCTCTTCGGCACGCCAGATGTCATTGAACAGCATTGGATGAGCTATGTATACATGTTCAAACTTCTTTTGTAGCTATTGGATGTAGGCGGCCACCACAGATATCGCCAAACATCCTCCTTCTTTTACCATGTTCCTTAAGTCATCAACAGGGACTATGCCAGTGCCTGCCTCGTAGATGACGTCTGCAGGGGTAGATTCTGCTAACTTCAGAAGAACTTCATTGACCTGTTCCTGTGTGAGCATAAAACATGAGAAACGGTTGAAGTTGTTGATCATTTCTTTTGAAGTGTCGGGCAAAGTGGGGTCTTCAATTCCGCATACTTCTCATTGAATTTCTAACCGCTTGCCCGCCACGTAGGTGTCTGCTTCTATCTCAGCTTCTTTCCTTGGAGTGTTGCTGGGTTGCGAAGATTTTTCTGCTTGGTCACTATCCAGCAGCCTTTCGGGTACCCCTGCATCTTGGAAGTAGTGCTTGTCTTTGATCAACAGCAGAGAGTAGGTGCTCCTGAGTTGGAAGAAGTCTTGGCCCTGGAAGTGCCTTATATTTCCAAATATGTTGAGCAGCTCCATGGCGCGCAAAACGACAAGTGCGCTATTCCCACTTCCTGATTCTGCTTGGATTGGGAAGTCTCTGATAGAGAAGAAGTTCCAAACGCCGCTATGACGTTGGACTCCTTGCTTGATCGGTTGGACAAGACGCATCGGTAGAAGCCTGAGATGTTTATCCTATGGGCGACTGAAGATTAGTCTTGAGTGTGGCACCTCCTCATTGCAACAGCTGAATAGCTGGACATCATGGTTTCAGAAGTCTGCCACACATAGGAACCAGTTGTTGCGGTGCTTGTATGGGGCCAACACGAGGTTCATGTTGTGCTCTTCAATATGCACCAGCATGTTGGTCACCGCGATGGTGTCTGATACTCCCATCATTAATCTTCTCGGCAAGGTCGGGATGGCGTTGTATATCATTTGCCGACCTGTCCTAGTGCTGACGTTCTTGATGATTGCACCCTCCAGGACCCTGAACAGCTTTTTCCCGACGATGGCTGGGGAGCAGAATAAGCTTTTAAGTGTTCCTCATTGTATTGAAAGTAGCCGTCACTCCATATTACTTCTTCTTCTTCAGCCTGCGACCTAAGGACCTTATTTAGCAGCTTCTGGTCCCTGATCATCAGGTATTCGATGGCCCTTCTGTCGAAGTCTTCTATCTCGAAAGAATGTATCTTTGATGGTGCAGAGAATTCATCTGTCATCAAGATTTTTCCTCTGGGGGGTGTCTTTGGTTGGCAGCTTCAATGTCCTTCCCCATCTCCCTCCGATTCATCAGAAGAATCCTCCCTGATGCTGATCGATTCATCATTATCTTCGGCTTCATCAACGGAGGTGGAGGGCGTGAAGTCATTTACGCCTCGGGAGCTCTCCTCTCGTACGGGAGACCCGTCGGTAGACTTGTGTGTCCTCTCTTTGTCGGGCGTTGTAGAAGGCCCACTTGAAGAAGACGAAAAACCAGAAGTTGAGGGTGCGGATGAGGAGGGTGCAGATCCTGAGCCCGGGGGTGAAGGAGACCTTCTCGGCTGCCTTTGGCACAGATGGTCGTCCCCCTTGTTCAGCCTCTCCTCAATCACGTCAAGGCACTAGAGAGCTTGTTGTAGTGTGGCATTGAGTGCTTCTAGTTGGTCGGGAAGGCCAACTAGAGTCAGCAGTTGTCGCTCCTGGCTATTCAGTCTCTGTTAGAAGATAGAAAACTTGAGGGTTAGTGAAGTAAAAGTAGCTGAGTAGCTTTCTGTTACCTCCCGCAAATTATCGGGTTCTTTCCCGAGTATCTGTCCGAGCGATGGAGGGGCTCCTACAGATCTCCCTCTTTTCCTCGCAACACTCCTTCCGCGTGAAGATCTACCTGATGAGTGTGCAGCCTCGCTCGGGGTAGTATCAATCTGGGTTGTTCACAAGGTAGTTGCTTCTGGGTGAGGCATCATCACTTTCGCGGATGACTCTACCGCGTCCGTCTGTGGCGGTGGAGAGGGCCGCGGTGTGGGTGGATGTTGCTCCACCTCTATGTTTTCGGTGACTTCCTCTGCAGCTGCCACAGGAGACACTGGTGGCAGTGTCGGCATAGGGTGTGCAGCTCCGAGATCCATCTCGAGGATCTCGGCGAATGCCCCATTACTGGCACCTGGTTGCCTTGGCGAATGCCCCATTCTTCTTCTGCCACTAAGAGCACCATAGAAAACTCTAGAGCTACAGCTGTCTCTTCTGCGGTAGCTTCCATCGGGGTTAGCGTCGTTGTCTCAGCCCCGGTTGCCTTGGCGACCTCCATGATCGCCGATACTTCTTCCGTCATGGCATATGTTGTCATGGTTGCAGCTGGTAAGGTAGGAGCGATGACAGCTCTATTAATTATTGTCGTCGGCGGCTTTGGAGCAATGGGTGGCTCGACAGGAGCTGTGGAATATTTGTCCTACTGAGTGTCGAGAGCAATTGGTTCCCCCCTTACAGCCGCCCTCTCTTGTATACTAGTGGTGGTGGCGTAAGAAGCTTCGACTACCACCTTTTCAATCTATGCATTGGTGAAGACCAGCTTTTCTGCGTCGTAGTTGGTGCAGCTAGAAAGCGGAAGGAGGGTGTTTGTTCTTGCAAATTTGTAGAAATAGCTTCGCCCCTCCTTCCTGATGATGCTAGCCCTCATGATTAACTTGAGGTCGATCTTCTCGTTGCCCCTTATCCTCGAAAGACTGCGCAGTTCCCTTGGGTACCTAACCCGACCGCAATCAGATTGATGATGCCACCCATGCAGTACTCCATGGTGGCATCTTTTATGGGGTGCAGCCTATTCAGCAAGAAGCTTCCCAGGTTGACCACCTTTCCCTCCATCATGTGCCACATGAGATGGAGTTCTTTGGTGTAGATGTTGCTTGATTCATTCTTGTTGAAGAGAAGGCACGCCACAAACTTGTGCACTATTCTCCAGAAGCAGGAGTGCACCGCCGCCACCTTGCTTCCCAGCTTGAATGATGACTCACCGATCAGCTTTCTCCAGAGCTCCACGGGATTTAACCTGTCTCCTTCGGTGATCATTGCACCATTGTTTAGTAGTTCCTTCTCTGCCTCACTGGAAGAGAAGATCTCATTGAGCAGCTTCTCGAAGATGATGTGCTCGGCATTGTATAGTCGCCCCTGCAGTCTGTCTGCTCTGCCATATTCTTCGATTTCCTCAGGTTTATTCTGCACCCGGTGGAGAGATGACATGAACTCCCTGGTGAGTTCAGTGTAGGAGGCGGAGTGGCTGAAGCAGATCTTCCTTAGCCTTGTTGCAGCTAGGACATTTTCCAGCCTGTCAAAAATGCCTAGTTGAAGGAAGGACAACTCATGGCAGAATTTGCTCGGCCTGTAGATTTTTATTGCCAGTTCTAAGTATCGACGCCCGTGCTCGTTGTCTCTGGGCACGAACCTGCCTGGTGTGTGATCCAGAGGTTCTTCCGCCACAGTTGAATCTGTTGTTGGAGCCGTTACTTCTTCCGTCCTTGTTCTTTTTCGGCCGTGGATGGCCCAGCTGCCTCAGGGTTTGGGCATTTCTACGCGACCGTCGTAGTTCCTGTTGTGGCCTCGGGGTCGATCCTCCAATTGTGTTTGTCAACTTGAACAACGGTTTGCTTGGTACGGGCCATTTCTATTATCATAAGACGAGTTTATTAAGCATTTAAATGTTTCACCTTACCCGTACAGTCGATATCGGTGTCTAAAAGAAAACTGATTGCATGATAAGAAAAGTTCGGCCCGATACAAGAGCTACCCGACGCCACCGTATCGGGCTTCAAAACTGAGTGATATGATGCTCGCCCAATACGCCTATGTCAGGCGATATGAAGTTTGGCTCAAGATCACCATAAGTTCATCATAAGACACCGGGCGTCATCGTGAACGATTATCATGCCCGATATGATCATCTGAAAAACACACAAGGCAATACAAGACTGGGGGACACGGGAAAAATCAAACTTCATGGCCATTTCCCGATACACCTAAAGTTCAAATAAGGCATATTTTATACCTATTTTCTCTCTCTTATTCTTTTATATCACTTATTTGGATTCCTTTTACCATTAGAACCATTGTGGATTCGAAATCTCATCCATTATGATTCCATTATCCATATTTCCACATGTTTCTTGTATTTCATTATTATCTCATATTTTCTTCTTACTAAATCAATATTTAATTGATCTTTTCTCTTTCTTCACCTATTATCTTTGCAACTTGGATTCCTTGGAACCCAAGGAACCTTAAGATTTCGAAATCCTTTTTAAGGATACATATTACCCTTCTATATGCATATACATCCTTTATTTTGCATTATCTTTCTTATTTTCTTTATTAGAATATTCTTTTGCAAGGATTTCTCATTATCTTTCATCCCCTTTTTCCTCTTTTCATATTTCTTTTATTAGAAATCATATGTAAACGAATTTTACTCAATTGTGGATGTTAATGCCACTTTCTCGATATTTCTGAGTATTTCTCATAAATATGTTTGTTTAATATCCATTATCATATATCTTTTTCCATTAATTTCACTTTTCTTCTTTTTTTCTCTTTTATATCCATTATTGGATTAATATAATAATAGGAACCATGGAATTCCTATCAAACGGGAGATTTGCAAAGAAATCCACCTTTTGAAACAAAGCATATCACCTTTTCAAATAAGTCCATATTCATAAATTCATTACATTTCAATTATGAAAACACATGCAAATTTGAGGTTGTAACAGTAGCATACTGGCATAGGTCAAATATGGAAATATTGGATGAGGCCTTGCTTGATTTTTTAAGTATAATTGGTAGTGAATATACATGTTCTTCATATTCCTTTTATGATGATAAGATGTTTTGTAATCTAATTACAACTGCTTATTCTATTAGAGATGATTACATGCTTATCATAGTTGTAGCCTTACTTTTGTTCCTTAACCCTCTTACCAGTGCTAATAATAGTGTTTGTGGAGTGTTATATCTCTTGTTGAGATTTGGAATCTTACCCTATGGTTTTCCCACATCTTTTTAGGTGGACGTGCATGAGGAGGAAGAGATCATGCAGTAGAGGTTGAGCAGCAACAAAAAGGACAGTAGCTGACAAGGTTGGAAATGTTGTTGGTGGTCCTTTTATTGTTAGAGTCCTAGACTCGTCCATGTACACTCAGGTCTTTGGGATAGTTTTTGGGTGTGTTTTGTAGATGTGCTTTTGATACATGGTTTTACTTGTTTGTTCTTTTCATGTACGTTTATAGTGGATATATATATATATATATATATATATATGTTTGGGATAGGTTTTTTTGTAATGGATTGATGGCATACATGGTAAGTACCTTGTGACATGAAAGAACTCATATGTAAAGGTTTTTGCTATTTGAGAGCTTAATGAAAGTGATTTTAATTTTCATTGTTTTCTAGTTATTTGTTTGTTTATATTTTGCTTTCATGGTAAGTTTTGAGATATCTTTTGGTTTATGGAGTAGGGTGTCACAGTCCCAGTGCTCAGTCTCGTGGATCATCCTATCACAACAACACTATCTCTTGGACCTACTTCAAGTGACAAACATGACAAAATCCAAACCAATATCTACCCCAATGGACTATCATATGAAGCTTATGCATGAAGGAGAACTCTTTGTAGATCTAGAAAAGTATCATCATGTAGTCAGTAGGTTGATTTACTTGACTATTACTCGACCATATATTACCTATGGTGTTGGGGTAGTCATCCAACACTTGAGTGCGCTACTGTAGACCCACTGGTCTAGCATACAACTTATTCTTATGTATCACAAGAGTGCTCCAGGATAAGGATTGCATACAAACGTCCTAAGTCTAAGGTAATCTTAATCTTAGATATATAGATGCAGATTGGGATAGTGATTCTAAAGACCAACTGTCCACTTCTATATATTAAGTCATGACTCACACTCGCCCAGTTTCCTAAAGGAGTAAAAATAGGTGGTGGTAGCTCGCTCCAGCACCGAGGTAGACTAATGAGCTATGGCCCATGCATATTGTGATCTACAATAGGTCCGCTCAATATTGATTGATTTTGGAATTCCTTTTCAGACTCAAGGTACTTTTAATGTGACAACCAGACAGCTATACACATAGCTAATAGTCCAGTCATCCACGAGTGCATAGAACACATTGAAGTTGATTGCCATTTTATGTGGGACCTGATCAAAGCCAAGAAGATCACCATTCCTCATATTAGACACATGATCATGTTGTGGACATCCTTACCAAACCTTTCCTCCTACTTTATTCAAGTGGATGGGCATCAAGTTGGGACTTCACAATGTTTACTCTCCAACTTGAGGAAACACCTCATTTTGCTAACCCAATTAACACTGACTAGGAAGGCAATGACTTTATTGATATTTTTCAAATCTAGAAATAATGAACTAAATAGTAGTTAATCATTAGTTGTTCCTAAAAAGAGGTATTATATACAAAAGGAAAGATAAAACTCCTTATAGCGAGCTTATCATATACTTCAATCTTGTGAAAGATTAATACTAATGAAACTAAAGATAGAAATGAATTTTTTTTAAGTAACAATTTATTTACTTCCTCAACATTATTCCTTTTTCTTGTAGGGTGATCCATATCTCATAACATCATCTATAACCCAAAACATAGACAAACAAAATATAGTCATCAGTCTCTTCAGAGACATCTGATAAATTGGAACGATACAGAGAAGATTAGCATGGCCCTGCGCAAGGATGACACGCACAAATCGAAAATATAATCATCATATCTTTAGACACACACACACACTCATATGTATCTATAACCTAAATCATCAACAAATAAAACTTGCTCAGCATATCTCCAGACACACACATACACTCACCCACACAAATACACACACGTTATATATATATATATATATATATATATATATATATATATATATATATGTGTGTGTGTGTGTGTGTGTGTGTGTGTGTGTGTGTGTGTGTGTGTGTGTGTGTGTGTGTGTGTGTGCGTGTGTGTGTGTGTTTCTGTCTGTGTGTGTAAAGTGTTTTAGTAATATTCCAACTAATATATCCCATAGGATAGGTTGCTAATTTCAATGTGTATTGGTATTAAGTGTAAAAATTGAATATCTATCATATAGATTTATCCAATTTCTTATTAGATGGAAAGTGGCTAAATATATTGTCACGTATTATCTCAAGGTTCATATATTTATAATAAAAATATTTATTGTACTCACCATGTCAGCCATCTTTCTAGATTAAATTTGTCAAAGTATTTATATTAGGGTTCCATATTGAAGTTTGTGAAAAGGTTTGCACCTATATATGAAAATTACATATGAAAAGGAACATTCATTTGTTATTCATGCGTGTTTGAATGATTTTGAAAAAATTATTATCCAATAATCCTATTCTTACTTATTTGTGTAATCAAGTTTATAATGGATAGTCATTATGTGTCTTGCTATGTCATACTTCCCATTATCTAGTGGAATTTATGTAATGTAATTCTCTACATGTTGCAAAGAGAATAACCTTGTGAAGTATATATGACATGCTTTTGGATTCTTCTTTGACTACAAATAGAGAAATCAAAATCATTATAGTCAAGATGAAGAGAAAATTTATGATGAACTGATTGAAGAATAAGAATCAGGGGAAGCTTATCTAGATTGGGGTGTTAACTATAGGTCAAAGAATAAAAGGAAGAAAGTGTGAAAGGATGGGAAATTGGAGACAACTAGATGCACCATTGATGAGCTCATCAAAATATATCAACCTTGTTAATCTAATATATATTTTCTTGATATAAATATCATGTTATTGTCAAAGTTGTAGTTTTATATAGTGGTTTTTATTGAAAATTGGAGCTAAAGAAACTTCAATCAGTTGTTGGTTATTTTATGAAGATATGATTCATTCTTATGGTTTTTCTTTTAGCCTATGTGCCATTTCTTGTTTCTTTTCTCTGGTGGGGATTATACTATATGGTATTTTTCTTGATTTTATAGGGTATGAGTCATTGTTTGGAACTTTATTCCATGGAGTCTTTGTTGCTCATTTCAAAGGGCATAGGGGGCACATTTGCAGTATAGTTTTGCATTTTTTGACCAAAAATGTGGATTATAAGTCTAATCTCACCTTGAAAATTTGAAACCCTACTTAGTTGATTTGTATCACATCTACCGACCTCCCACACTTTCTTCATTAATTTCTAGGCTTTAAGGATCCATATAAAAAGGGAGGTGCACACCTATATTCTACATATCAACTTGAATGTTTTATCATAGTAGGACTATATTGAAACATTCTTACAAATGGTCTTCCATTTTTTCTTCAGCACAATTAGAATAACTAAGCAAGAAAGCACATGTTTTATCTTTATGTGTAGCCATTTAACCCCCTCATCATTAAGGATACACATAACTTCGTGTTGGTTCTTAATCCTATGGAGGAATTTCCATTACATTTCATCAAACTAGAATGTAATTTTAGCTAAGTGGGGGTCATTTGTATGTGTTTATGTTCTCTTCCCTTGTCAAGCAAGTTGAGTGTTTTCCACATCCTTGGATATGAATTTTACATTATTTTCAAGCATAGTATCATCTCTCTACAGTAGTACACATAGATACTATAGTGTCAGTTATTTAAGGAATGTGTCAGATACAAAATGACTCCTAGATGGACAACACAACAGATCGACGGCTACAAAAGGTTTCATAAGAGACCGCTAATTGACACCAAATACATGGTGTTGGTTATTTTTAACTCCAAAATTGACACCATAATGAAAAAGTAATGTCAGATTACATAAAAAAATTGTCACCAAATACTTGGATGAATAGTAGGGATTTTCTTTTTAGTGATGTAGCCTCAATTTTTGGTTAAGAAACTAACACTAGATTTTAGCATTACATCACTGCCTGGATTAGAAAATGAGGATGCAATTTGTCTTCTTGGTTTTTTGGATTGTAAAATGACAATGTAGATTAGATTATCATCAAAACAAATACTAAAAGGATTATTTAGTAGTGTCGTGATTTGATTATTTAACCGAGGCTATAACTGTGTAGCCTCATTTCCTTTTGTGAAAAGTGATATTTTTGATTTCTTTATCAATAAATTTAATTGAATAGATTTTTCTACATCATTGAATTTGGATTCATTAATCGAGGCTATAATATTTTAGCTTCTTGTTTTTTTATATAACCAATTTTGCAATGTATTTTTTCTACAACAAGTCACAAACTTGTTGTCTGGCTATATAGTAGGTTGCAGAAAATGTTGTTCATTAGAACAACGGGCTCCATTCTATTTTCATCTTAACAACGAGCCATTTACAAACATGCAATAACAAACACATACACCTACGTATTTACATCTTCAATTTTCCCATTGCATTAATTTGCATATCTTCAAAATGCACTTTTTTCACACGTGTTAACAATTCACATGCATTCACATATTTACCATCGATGTGAATTAACTAAGTCGCCTACATTCATGAGTCACTTTGATATCAAAATTATACAAACAATTTAATTCAAAGCTTCAAATACATAATAATCATTCTCAATCAGTCACAAATTCAAACTATTTCATGAAGCACTCTATCCACTCTACTGATGGCATCTAGAGTCTCTCATGCATAAAGCAGCTGGGTGTTAAAAATCTACAAAAGGGATAATTTATCATATGATAATACTATATAAATTGTGATTATAGTTAAAATTAGATTGTATACTTATGACCAAAGTCTATATTACTTATTGTATATTCTTGATGTCATGTTACATTGTTCTAGGCATAATTGCCATATACTTCACCACACGGTATCCACACACCTAGATATTATTTTTTGTAGGGCACTATAAATTTTCAATTATTTGAAAGCTAATAAATAAAAATAAGCATAGTTGGAATTATTTTTGAAGTCATAAACTACCATAACATCCTCTAGGATAATGGTCTCTTTTACTTATCTAGAACTCCTACGTGTCATGATGGAAGTCTTTTGTACACCTATAAGTTAATATAATACATGTAGTTACATTATTAAGTATTTATATAATGATATAGATAGTAATAAATATGTTGGTGGATAAAAATTGTGTACTTACTCTACAATTGAGAATTTTAGTTGGAATCCCCCACCCAATAATTTGCTAACTAATAGGTCAAGATAAAAGACAAATAGTATCCATGGGACAATCACGTACCATTCCCAATGCTAAATGCTCAGTAAAGAACAAGGCAAATAAGAATACCAAATTCCATGCTAAAGGTACTATTTTTATTAAATTTACAAGTGAATAAATGGAAACCTACCTAACATTGAAAGGAATCTTATTCAAGTTACTTATCTCACTAGAAAAAAAATTTAAATGAATTAAAGAAAAAAATAAATACATATTTTTGTTCTCTACCTACACTGCTAATCAATGGCAACAGCCTGAATCTCACATTGATTATTTGAACATGCTTCATATAAGTAGTTGTAAGAACATATCTATCAGTTTAATATATAGACAATAAATTGATATACATATTCACATAGAATGAGGTGTTTATCTATAAGATCTCACATTTTCCAAAGTTGTATTACGTATGTAATTAGCTAATAATACCAAAATAGCTCTATAATATCTTGAACTAATACGCTAGTTTCATGATTTTATCATGTGGCATCCTCCAGCATGGGGATAACCATATTGGACCCTAGTTCAATATTCCCTAACCATCGACATTATCCATTTCACTTCGAACATGGTGAGTCAAATAGGTACTATAGAGTCATACAAGAACCATAGGAGGATTCTTAGATTGTGATCTTTTACTATTCCCTTATAAATCGGAAACAATATTTACAGACAAATAGAAAGTATCACAAATATAAATACAAGATACATTTTTCATACCTTGTCTTGCATAACCTATGTTTTGGGCCACCCAACCATGCTGCCTTTTGTATCTCCTATTGTAATGTGTTCGACGTGAGCTATTAGTAGTGGTGTGACTTTCATTCCTAGATAGACAAGTTGGACAGACACACAAACCACATCATCATTTTTTTCACTGTGGCATGCCAAAACCTCACCCTCTACCACGATATTTGATTCAATTTATAAAATTTAAAGGCAAAATTTCAAGCCACATACAATTTATACAGTATTGTACTTTTTTTTGGTCGGCGAAAAAACGTGTTGCTGTTAATGAAACCAAAAACTTTGGGTACAAGACTATGTGCCCCATACAACCAGGATAGACTCCAGAGAGACCAAGGTCCAACAAATGGATGTCACAGAAAAGAAAAGGGAAAGCATACATGAAAGCTAGGCTATGCTATATTAACCAACCTAATAACGTCAGCACTGTTTACATGAAACCAGAGAAACAACTATCAATAAAACCACCTTCAAAATGTGAACCCTAGCCTCATGAACCAGGCATAGGCTATTAGACTAGCTAGAAACATCAAACCAAAGCAATCATCCAGTTCCTCCTTACTAATCCAAGGGCTTCCAAGCTACAAACTCCATATCAAAAGCCATCAATGACAATGAAAACAGACCCATTATCAGGGGCATGAGAACCTTCCTGTCTTCCTTATTCATTATAACCAAAACCTGGAAGAAAGGATTCAAGAAAGGCTTCATATCCATGCTAACGGATCAGATCAAAGAATCTTCAAAACTTTTGAACAAGCATTTGCCTCTAAGAAGCGAAAAGACCTAGAATCAGAGAGACGGAAGAGAATGTCTAACCAATCGTCTTCCTTCCATACTTCTTCTTCCTTTTAGACCAAGATTGGTCGTAGTCCATGTACTTAGGGTCCCATTGATTTGAATCAAAATCAGAATCATTAGAACCCTCCTCTTCGAAAAGATTTTCCTTCCTGACCTGTTGTTGGGCAGAAAACTAACAGCTGCTCCATATTTTGTTTGGCAAGCAAGACTCGGAAGTTGAAGCTTCCTTGCCACTTCTGACTATCTCCAACTACCAACCTAAATACAAACCACCCAAGTTACAAATAGAAGAGGTGCCAACCATGTCGGGCTCTGCCATTTGTATCTCAACAGCTAGAGGTATAGAGAATGAGGATTGTCGAGCAATGTCAATGACAGTATCCTTAACCTGTTGAGAAATGAACTCCAGAAGATTATTATCTAGCTCCAATTGGTTAACACGATAACTGCTATCAGGAACCACCTTAGCAGGAATCGACCCCTTGGCATTCTGTCGAGCAGTTGCCTTGCCTAACCTGACCTGGATGTCCTTCTCTGGCGGGGGCTTCCTCAGTTTCAGAGGGCATGACATCCATCTGTGCCTAAATCTCTTGCAGCTGGGGCAGATTACCGACCGTGCAATCAGCACCACCTTCAGGGTCTTCGGGGATGAATCCACCTCCACCATAGTTGTTCTAGGGAGTTTGGCTTCACTGCAGACATCAACGCAGACCAGAGCATCACCAAGAAAAACCACTACAGTCGACTGAACATCGAAATCCACTGGAACGTTGAGGGTTCTTGAAACACTAGCTATGTGTTGCTCGGTCCACGGTAGACCAGTGATTTCAATCTTGACCCAGATAGGGGCACCCGAGAAGGAGAGAGGTTGTAGGGGCAACCTTGGCTTCCATGAGTGAACAACCAGCAGGGATCCATCCATGAACCAGGGTGCTTCATCAAGCACCCTCTCCTTCTCACTTTCAGTCGGCATCTTCACAACAAAACCTTCATGTTCTTCAGTGACGATTTTGACTGGGCCACTAGGGCGCCACACTCACCGAATCCAACCACTAAGTTGGTCGTTGAATGCCTTCCTACCCACAAATCGAATCGAGAGATACTCCTTCCAGGTTGGTATTGAGCATTCCTGACTCGAGATTGAGGTGCACTTCATGCCTTCCTTCAGCCTTGCTTCGACAAACTCGATCAGGTCCAAAGGAATTTCTGCTCTTCCTTGCCTGTTGGTGGCAAACTAGTCTGCAAGGTGAATGGGTCTGGACCCATCGACGGAGCAGACCGGGGATGACTTAGAAGAGCTGACGGCGGAGGTGTCTTGGGCCCTAGCAGACGGGATATCCGGGTGTTTTGGGTGGTATATTGAAGAAAGACTATTATATCACTAGTAATCTTACATTGGGCTATCCTAGAGGGTCCATGGGAATACTCCCAATACCTTTATGGACATCATTAGAAGAGAGACGTAAGATGGTCAAAGTAGGTTGAGATTGAGAAGTTTGAAGGCTTCTCACTACTTCTTGTATTCTCTATTGTATCATCTCATATATCTCCTTCTGTGACATATCGCCTTTCTTGGCAGATATGCATGCCCATTGTAATGAGCCATATACGATTTTATCCCGACACAGACTCCTAGGCCACTAACACATTCAAGATGCTCTTGAGTACCAAGTACAACTATCAATCAATTGTTTCACCTTTAGGGATGAACTTGTCTTCTTTTCTTTGCCCATGAAATTCCTACTAATCATGATCAATGGAACTAGTCATTCAACCCTAACAACCTGAATGAAAATAAACATTCATTGTGAGAGTTGAGTTTTGCTATTTTTTAGTCAAATCAATGACTACGGGGTTGGGAATTAATCTTGTGTTCTTTGTTCAAGTACCTGTATAATTTTTTTGATTATTTCTAAGAACATTTTGGGAGCATTTCCCCATAGTTATCCAAGTACATTGATGTAGGAGGCCAAATAATCACCTACATATGTACTCAACAAACAAATGGGGAACGACTGTTTAAATATCATTGAAAATCAAACACATATTATACACTCAGGTCCTAATTTATATTAAGTGTCCAAGAATAGTCCCAAATAGGGGACTATCCAAGATTTACTCCTAATGAGATTAAACCTTGGATGGGTTTCTAGGCCACCCAAATACATGCATGTATTTAGCATTCATATTGATGAATGTCTACCACCCATTCTAGAACACTTATTCACATTAATAAGTTTATAATGTGTGTTAAGTTTTCAAGAATAGTTTGGTAGTGTTTGCTCAAATTTCTCTAAGTACACCGATGTAGATGGGAAAATACCAACCGACATATGTATTCAAAGAGAAGATGAGAAAAGAACAACCAAAATATTCTTTAAACAAAACAAGCATTGTACACTCACATGCTATGTGAGACGACATGTTCATGAATAGTCCCAAATTGGGGACTGTCAAGGATTTACTCATCATGAGTAAATTTTAGATGGGTTTCTAGATCATTAGGGTTTAAGGTGTAGGGTTTAAGGTTTAAGATTTAGAATTTAGGTAAATCATATCATTTTCAATCAAAATTAAACTAATTTATATAAATTCATATCAGTTTAAGTGTGTTGTTCCTTGGTAAGATCATTTATCCATACAAACACATGGACAATAGATTAAGGACTAGTATAATTTTCATTCTAATTAGAGAGCTAAGAAGGAATCCTAATGAAATGAACTTAAACATGAAATAAATTTTACTCAAGAAATAATTAAATATATTTAACAAGAAATTATGCATGCATTCTAACTATACAAGCAATTAAATATACTCAAAAAACAAGTATACGTGAATTCTATATTTATATCAACATTTAAGTATACTCAACAAATAGGTATACATGAATTCTATAACTATACAAGAAACTAGCATATAATTATACCTGACTTGAGGAGCAACAGTAGAAATGAATGGTTGTGATGAAGAAGAAGCAAGAAAAATGGAACAAGAGTTGTGGTTGTGACAAGGGGGCATGAATCAAACAAGGGAAGAAGAAGATGTGGCAATCTCAGAGTATGTGTTGGTGGCCAGGATTAGTAGAAGAAGAAGGTGGGGCAAGAGCGGCCATTGAGCATTTATGCTCCAAGTTGTAGGGGGGGTTGCCATTGAGATCATAAGTAGCATGGGTGGCAACAGAGGCATCGATCAAGATAGGGGTTGAAACAACGTTGGTAACCAATACAACATGTAGAATAGATTGTAGCAACGACAATGATGAGGTGGGAGACAAAGTGCATAGGCAGAAGTGGCATCTGAGATGAAGAGGATTGCAAATTTAGTGCCACAATCAGAGATTCAAAGGTTTCTAGTGGTAGAGATAGACATAGATCAGGAAAGAAAGCATTTTGTGGGTGTTATTAGAACAACAACAATTTGAGTTCTAGGGAATAAATCAATGGTGTAGAAAAACAACACCCATGTTTAACCTCAATATTGTTCCAAAGCCAACATATTAGCTATCACAATACGGCATCAGTTTCACATCCAAACCTAGGATACAATTTAGTAAACTTCAATTAAATCTCAAACATTGAACATCAATTTCATGTTCCAAAATTGACGTAAGATACTAACTTGGAGGGATTATTTAATTCATTGGGAGCATCTCAAGATCAATATAACATTGTTTTTTGTCCTAAATCGACACTACAATAGAACTTCAGTATATCCTCAGGTATACAACTTTAGTTTTGCGTTCCAAAACTTACATTAAAATCTAGTTTGAAGGGAACATTTGTTTTGTGGGTTGCATTGTGTAAAGAACCTAACATCTATTTCTGGCCCTAAACTAACATTGCACTTAATGAGTCACCAATATGTTTTGTGTCAGTTTCTTTTTATAACATCGTCAAAATAAGGTTTTGGAGGGAACGTTTATTTTATAGGTAGCATGGTGGGGAAGCTTGTTGTGTTGGGTCTATCAAAACAAATGCTATATTTGATGCCCTTAAAATTATCAAAAAAATACATTACCTGGGTTAATTCTAATGGCAGTATATTTTTCAAAAATTGACACTAGATTTTATGAGATACCCAAATTTTCCCCAAAGGCCACTGCTGGACTATGGTGGTCCTTTCCTTTCTGAAGTTGGCCCAAAAGTATTGTGGTGTCATTTTCTTAGACAATCAACATTATAATAAGGGACACTAGAAGCAAAAAAAGTGTTATCTATAAAAAATGATGAAGTTTTATATCATTGAATGTACCATCATGCCATCATGAATAAGGTAATAGCTTCACCATCCTCTTTTCAAGATACAACATCAAAAATTCAAAGCTTTTGGTGAGAATTTCTTCTTACTTATAGAATACTAACCTTCACACATACTACTTTAGCTTTTGGGAAATCTCCCAGATCATGCATGGTTCTTTCTTCCACCTCCTGCATGTAGGGAACTTACTATCAGTTGTTAGGTTCCATCTCATTCTTATAAGATTTTTCATGATAGCCTCATTGTAGGCCAACAACATGAATAACTTAATAGACGTATTCATTCACTCTCCATAATTTCTTTTGAGATCTAGTTTTTCATCCTCTTTACCTTTTATCAAGAGTGCATATGTATATTTCTTTAGTGAAATTCCCCTTTGTATCAGTATCCCAGGCAGAAATGTCTTTTCCACCATGTGGTTGGGAAGTATTCATCTCTAGAATATAATTTTTAATCAAATTAGGAAAGTATTACCTTAGGAAAGAATTGTTCCATTGTGTATTTAAGTCAACCAAGATACTAATTATAAGGTAATGTAAATTATCTAGGGTTATCTTCTTTCTCTATTCCCAGATATCAAATATTTATCTTTTTCTTATTCCATAAATCGAACCCTTTAGACAATTTTTTACTTTTATCCAATTTTAAAATTATAAAACAAAAGAAACATGGTATACAAGTCTTATCTACTCCTTTTATATTGATGGGAACTCCAATCCATGACCAACACAGTCATTCGGTACCTCAATATCTTGATGAGATTATTGATATGTCCTGGTGGTAGACAACCCCACAAACAATTTGGCATATGAAGATGCCTTTGTTCTCAATAATTTCTTCCAATATCAACATATTTACCTTATCTTTAAAGTATATATGAATATTTGGTAGTGAATATCCCATTTTACATATACCTTATACTCAAATGTCTTCCTTTGATTGGTTATGAGTATTACATATCAAGAATTTTATCTATAATCCAATTAGGATAGTATTATGACATGAAATGATTGGTTCACTACCCATATAAGTAGTCTAAGACACTTTCTTTCAGGTCATGCAAATCATCTAGGATTCTCCATCTTAGAAACAAAGTTTATTAGGAATTCATATTTAATGTTTGGCATGAACGATACGTAATCTCCTCAAAGACATGAAGAAAATACTTATTCATATAGATTGATATATGGTGTTGCAGTGGAAACATGGTGTCTCAAAGGTCATCCTAAAGTCAATAGTATCTGTAGAAAATCATATGGTGTGACTTCAATACAACTTTATGTGTCACTCATCATATTGGAAAATTGAAAAAAAGGCAAATGTAATGAAAAACCATCTCCTTGACATGTGTCCAGCTCTATTTCATGTCTGAGAATTTGTTATGTTTAATTTCTTTAACCTACTTGTATAGTGTGAAGGGTTTTGGGGAAGGGACTTAGTGAAATAACAAAAGAATTCCATGTCTACTTAAGTTGTCGGATCTGTGGTAGCTATAAAACGTGTGTGAATAAGACACATAAGAGGATATAAAGGTGATACCTTTGATCATACTATTTTTCCAACAAGTAGACGTGTCTTATATCGATGAAGATCTTGATTCTTCAGATCGAGATCCAGAATGGCCATCAATAAGTCTAGATAGACAAGATGAAAAAGATCTGAATTGGGCACCAAGCAGTAACTTGTTGTTGTCTTATAGAGCATGTTCTCCATCCTTCACATGTATGCCTCAGAATCTACTTTGTCTATACATATGAGGGAGAATGTGGTGCACCACCTTGGCCACTAAGTTGAAGGGCAACATGAGTTATCGACGTGCTAGGCATCCTGTAACTCCCTTTCTTCTTTTATCTTGGGCATCAATCACTAGGGTGACTTCCTTTCTAAGAGAGAGAACTTTTATGGTCAATTTGTCTCACAAATTGTCTCAAGAGTTGTTCCTTACCCTTTGGGATGTGCCCCATTTATATAGGAGAGTCATGGGCTTGGAAAAACCTAATCAATCTCTTCCTAATAGCAATCTTAAAAATAGTTAATGCTGGAAACTCATATTGGATTGTGTGATTGACCGATAACATATTGTGAGTGCTTAATCACAGCCCCTAATTGCGCAATCGTATTAGCTAATTGACCACTCATGAAAGTCAAGATCTAGAGATAACTTATTTTCTAATTTCATTTTCTTATAACATTGTGATCACCCGACTAATTGGCCAGATCGACCAATCACATGTATCTAGTGGAAATTCTCAAACGATCAACTGAAAATCAATTTATATGTTGACACTACCATATGATTGTCCGATCAAGCATTTTGGTCATCCGCTCATAGAGTAAATCAACATGTTTATGATTCCAAATCATAATAGTCATATGTTTGATTACAAACTTTAATTCCTTTATTCATCCTTATGTAAGTAACCTGGTAGTTTTATAATTACATTGGCAGAGATGTTCAAAACAATGCAAGCAAAGAGTGGTGTCTAGCCACACATCATTTCTACCAAGTAATAAGAATGAGTTGGATAATAACTACAACCAATAAATTGATCAAGTTTCCATGATCACATAATGTCTTTTTCATAGATATTCATATTGAACTTGAGGCATGGAATGTTATCCTCTTAACATTCAATCTATGTTCATTGAAATGGAGCAAACTATTTGAGAAAATGTGAGCTTCATATCATATATTGACTCACATGAGCATGGCCATGCATTTCATAGTCTAGCATATCAAGTGGTTGGGTATATCACTCCAAAGGAGGGACAAATTCTATCTACATCACACACACCATGCCCCATGTGTCACAGGGTACCCAATCACCACCTTATTGGAAAATCCCACATTTTATAGAATGTCATCCTAGTGTCAAAGTACACATAA
The DNA here is from genome assembly GCA_963693085.1 of Alisma plantago-aquatica. NCBI lineage: Eukaryota > Viridiplantae > Streptophyta > Magnoliopsida > Alismatales > Alismataceae > Alisma > Alisma plantago-aquatica. The sequence goes on from OY856409.1 coordinate 40,154,545, forward strand.
CAACATGTGTTACTGTAGTGACTTCAGGTCTAAGGATCATCGTAACCACTATCATATTGAGATATGACTCTGACATTTCATCAAGGTGGGACTATCTAGTATGACTTGTTACTTACCCATGCATATGAATTATATCCACTATCATAACTAAAGACACCTAATAATCACTCACCTTACATGCTAGTCTTGTGTACTATTGTTGTCCTATACTATCAACAATAATAATTAATTAGGGATATTACAAGAATAGGCACTCTAATTATACAAATGATCTCATATTTATGTCTTCAATCCAAATCATATGTCATCAATTAGTATCATTCTTAGGGTGTTATTACGCTTATTCATTATCTCAATATTGAAACCAACATAATAACTAAAATTTCCTTTTATTAATTATAAAATAAAATACAAAATATCCCTTTTTCAATCATCACATGATGGCTCTCAGGACATATAACCAACATAATGATAGTATCTACTATTTGTGTGAAACCCAAAATATAGTACATAAATAGATGATGTGTAAAATCAACCCCTATTTGTTGTTGTGTACATGTTGGTTTGTTATATTAGACATTTTGTTGATGTTAGTATTTAAATGTGTGAAGGTAGTATCCCTAGTTTGTTAGTATACTATTTAAAATTGAGAATTAATGATATAATTTGATATGTGTATGCTCGGTGATGATTTGATGTTTAATATACTTACTAGTGGTCTCTACGAGTTTGGTGTATAGCAACCCTAATATATTATTAGATGCATCTATAGTTTTAGTGTGCTTTTTCTGCTTCTATTGTAAGTGATTTGGGGAACATTCCAAGTGAGTGTTGAGGCTTTTCTAAACATATATCAAAACCTATTTGGATGGTGTGGATAAGTTTGATAATTTTTGTGGGTAAGTTTGTTAGACTTCAATCTTTTTAAAGTTGACAATTGAATGACTTTCCTTTAAGTCGTAATCACCTATATATCTTAGTAGAGTTTGGTTGGGTGTAGTATGTAATGGTTTTGTTTCTAGTCAAACCCTTTAGTCAAACTATTTATATGGGTTCTCAAACTAACAAATACAACCATTGTAGTTTTATCATTTCTTCTTGGTCAGGTTGTTTTCTAGTTACTCAAACCGAGTCAAGCCTAAGTTGAATGACTATTATAATTTTTTATGTAGACTTCTATTTAGTAATGTTATGGTATCTTAGACACCCTTAAATATTTTCCTACTTCCTCCTAAATGTGATATTACCTTATTTACACCATCAATTACATGCCCGATCATGCTCTGGCAATCACATCGACTATCAACTAGAATTCTTATCCTCCTTGGCTTCTTGAACCTAGATGGAGGTTGTCTTAGTCACGGGCATTAGCTAGAGGTTATTTGATCCCTTCTTCATTCTTTTCCCTCTTTTGAAACCATGAAATTGTAGGTCTGGTCCATTGCAGTCATTTTTCTTCTTCTAACTTACCTCTTTTCTTCCTTTGGATGTGGGTGATCTTGTGGAGAATTGTGTCCTTCCCTTATTTCTAGGTTCGAGTAAGTAGATATACTTATCCTATTTTTAGTTTATAAAACAATAAGATGGTCTGACCAAGTTATAAGTCAATTCAACTTAATGAAGTCACAAACTGACCCTTACTAGTAGGCGACCACCCACTATTGGTCCTGACTTAGCCCTCACTATTGTTAGGTCATACTGATATGCATAGGAGTCATCTAACTAGTCATTTGGCCTTGTATAGATTAAGTCTAAATGCAACTTCTAAATGTTTTATAAAAACATTTTTGCAACTTTGATTAATTATCTCAAATTAGTATACATATTTTTAGTTGCATTAGGGTTAGTGTTAAAAAATTTAACATTTATATTCAACGAACAGTCAAACTTGATAAATAATGCAGCATGAATATGAACTCTACCAATTTTGGGGTTCCAATTTAATAAAAATACTAAAATTTGAAACTTTCATACTAAAATATGTAATTTGAAGGGTTAACTCATTTCACTGTAAAGGGTGCTTGGAATCTTAGCCACATCCATTGCCTTACCCAACAGTGGGCACAGTGGTTATGGAGAATAAAAATCCTAAGAAGATTAGAATCTTTGGATGGAAGGTCGTGCAAAATAAACCCATTACTGAATATTACCTACAAAACATGGATTCAACTTAGCTTCAATGTGTGCATTATATGAGTAGAAGAGAGAAGTTTTGGTGACTTTCTCTAAGATTACAAGTTTGCAGTAGAAATATGGCTAAAGGAGCAATCAGATGCTTGTAGTTTCAAGTAGCTCAAGTGATATCTTGGCTCTCACATGGAAAAATGATTTCCTTCGGAGCCTCATTATCCGATACCATATTTGGTTCATGAGGAACCAAATCATTTTTGAAGATTTCCATGCATCTATTGACGTGCCTTTGCACGTGATTAGAGAAGACTTTTATGTTTAATGCATAAATAGTTTCCTATTTTCTTTTTCATATTATGTAGGAGCTTGCTCCATACCACTTGTACATGTTGAATGAGTCAAAATAAGAGAAGCACGCTTACTAATAAATAAGTATGTAATTTGTATCAGGAGATCATTAATCAATATATTGTTTAGTTTATTTTGTAGAAAATCCTAAAATTACTCATGTAGGCTAAAAATTAAAATTTGGTTTCTCTAACCTATGATTATCATCTTAGAAAGAATCAGAAGAAGTTAGAATTGTGTTGTAGAGAGAGGGAATAGTTGTAGTTGTTTTGCACTCACCAATCTTACCATGAATGTGTACATCTTATGTTTATGTGCTACATTTTTAATTGTTTATTATAATTAATGTAAGATCATTATTACATACATGTGAAAAGAAATGATTAAATGCAAAATGTGCAACAATAATTTTATAATGTAGAAAGCACATGAAGACTAGTAAGTTCTCACACATATGTTTGTGTTATACTCCCATCTGATATTTCTTATGAATTATTTTGTTGTTGAAGACAAAAATACATAAGATCTCTAAAGAAAATAAAAATTGCAGTTTTGTTATTAACCACTAATTTTCTAGTGTAAAGCAACTAGCAAGAGCAATTTATTTGTAAGTTATGTTTTATTAAAAGTCAATTTATCCTCACAATTACTTCATTATGAAATTATTTTAAACTCGCCTAGGGCCAACTTTCAATGGTTTTTCATATTTTACTACATGTTTCATGATGTATTTCTATTATATAAAGATTTGTTTGTGTGTGTATTTTCTTTTGGACTCTATTATTTTCACATATGTATATTTTCTATTTTTGGTTTCTGATTAGCCCCAATTTGGTTTCTAACCTTCCCATCGTGTGGGAACAATTCCATCTAGATATGGCAAAGTAACTATTTGCAAGTCAAACCGAGCTGGACCAAAATATGATTACGAGGCTTGTCGGATCAGATGGAATCTTCCATTCCGGGGCAACTCACTCCTACTACAACTTGGACTAGGCGCATAATTCAGCTTTTGTTGTTCATAGGAATAGTTCTTTGTGTAGATCTGATGTATGTTTTCATCCCGTCCAAATTAGATCCCAGCCAGCAACTTGTCTCCCAAACACACCCAGCGTATTAAGTTGTATTTTCAAATCCCGATCACAAGACCAGCCTCGTCTAAATTTATAACAACTATATTAGGCTTAGATTTACAGGTAGCTCATCTGTCTTGGTTTCGTACACATCTATATACATGCAAGTATGTGAAATCTATATATTTTGTGCATGCCCACAAAATATAAAGCATTTACCAAATCTTCCTAGATACAAACAAGTATGGGGAGGACATGCGCACATAAAGTTCTATTTCTTCGCGTCATTGTGTAGCATCAAAGTCACGTGCATGATTGCACCGACAATGAGTATCTTGCTGTGGAGCATCGAACCCTAATTAGAGAGTAGTGTCAGTGTGGCACCGACAGGCGACAGATCCAATGGCACTTTCAAATTCGCTGGTGGTTTGTACGTGCATCCAAAAACAAGTGCATGCCACCTCATCCCATGTGGGAGGCCGTATGGTTGTTTGATATTTAACCCGACAACTGACTCTGACATATAATCATCGCGTACTTAAGGCCGTACGACATAATAATTTCCCCACACTCATATACAGGAAGTATATAACATACATTTTCAAGAATTAATAATTTGTATGTAAAGTGTCCATGTTACTCAATGTCACGAGGACGTACACCCCTTGATAGTTGATAAGCATAACCGAAGAGCAACCACCGCAATACCTTGCTACTTTCTTTTTGGTAAACCGTTTGATATATAATTTGATCTATCAAAGCATGCAGCGATGTGATTTATCTGAAACGCAAAGCGCACGTTTGGCATAGATATGATATTGAAATCTTATGAGATTCAGATTGAGTCAGTCTTGGTGATGGAACGGATTTAGTTTGGATTAATATATTTAGATAAAAAGAAGCGGAAATTTTTAAGTATAGACATGATTTGTTAGATATGTCTTCTACAATATACTTAGACATATTGGAGTTACTGTTAAAAAACGCACATATAAATTTTTTTGACTGATTTACGAGAGGGGAGATCGACACTTAAAACCAGCATATGTCTTAATTTTTTGCTGATTTGAATGAAAAAAATATGTCGATATAATAGGAGTTTCTCCATTGGTGGCCTAAAAGATGAAAATTTTATTGTGGGACATGTTGTCTTAAAAGATGTTGCAGCCAAAGTAGTTAAGTATGAAAAAACGCATCAAAAATCAGCCATTTCACGTTTGATGCTTTTAAATTCTTAGCACCTGGAGCTTCTCAAAAAGATTAAAAAATTATGTATAGTAGTGGTCTGAACCCGAGGTCTATAGATGTAAATAATTGGGAGGATCGATTTTGTCATCCAAAAGGGACTGACAACGCATCTTATTGTCGGTCTGTCTTCTTTTTTATTATAGTTGTATTCCTCGCAACTTCAAAAAATATTAGGGGTGGAAACCCTCGTTTGGAAACTCGATAAAGTTTTAATCTTAATGTTATGACATATCAATGTTAGAATATAGGAGCTAATCTAGCTAAAAGTGGGATTGAGTTCGTCCGGATATATGGAATGAAACGGCATTAGACTAGTCCTGAACCCGCTTTTAAGTCCATGTTTACGAATCAGTTATAGAGGTCATTTAGAGATATCAAGTTACAGTATTTATTAACTAAAAGACAAGACTAAACCTCGTTCAACATGTTACCGTATAGGGCCAAAGAATGACCAGGGGTGGTCCTTAAAGCAGTGCGACAGAATTTTTTTGAAAGATGGATGGAGCCTAGCCAAATGATAGTCCACAAACCGATGACGAACAACTGAGGGCACTAGTACATTTTTAACTTCTACTGTCATTTTTTTCTTAACGTCGATTTCAAAAAAAATCCGACACTACACGTATAGATCGTCGGTTGGCAAAGCATAAATGTCACCATTGATTAAGTTTGTAAATTAAGAAAAAAAATGGGTTCCGTTTTAATTATACGTCTGTTTTTTAGGAAGAACTGACATCATAGACAGTCTAAGAAATTCAATTTTTAGTAAAAAAATTTGATATAGACACTTAGCACGATGATACTGAAACTGAAGACGCAGCCCTTTACGCAAAATAGATTTGGCCTCCAAAAAATCATTGTCGTCTGTCATTCAATATAGTAACTGACATCCCAGGTCACATCTGAAAAATTTTACCTCCAAAAAACACATGGTGTTGGTCCCCGGGACGAAGGATGCATGTCAGGTGCCCCGCAAAAATATTTTCCTCCAAATTGAATTATGGCAACGGTTGCTTTCTAGAAACCAGAGACATAGGTGTTAGTGAGGTTGACATTTTATTGCAGGGATAAGTACAAATCTCGTCGGTTTCTAATTGACAAACTGACAATAGAGAATGAACTATGTCATCCATTTTTCTGTAAAGTCTTACAGAGGTTTGTGTTTTTATTGAGATAAGTACACATATCATCACTTTATTAGTGGTAAATTGACAACAGAGATTGAACTATATCATCGATTTTGCTTAAAATTTGAGGACTAAATAATTAGTCATCATTTTTTTAGTGATCACTAGGCTCTACTTAATACCACGTATAAAATTTCTTTTTCTATCATTCTCTATTTCATTTCCCCTGATACCTAGCTCTCGCGATTGTTCAGCCTTTCTTATCGTTGTTTTCGTCATCGTAGTTGCCTGCATAGCTACTACCATTTTGTCATTGTAGTTGTCATCGTTTGTTGTCACGGTTGCCACAATCTTCCTCCATCTCTACTACTCTGCTAGGGCCTCCAGCCACCAATGTTGTTGCCGCCAGCCACCAGCGCTGCTTTCACCGCCAACAGGTGGTGCTCCATCTGACTGTCGGCCACCGAGTCACTTCTCTATCAACCGGTGGTACTCTAGTCAGTTGCCACCACCTTGTTCTAGTCAACTTCTTTAATAAGGTAGTTTCATTTTTATTTTTGCTAGTTGTAAGTGTTGATTTGTTACGAAAATACATGTATTATTCTTAACTTATTATATTCTAAATTCTATTAAATTTGCTACAAAAATGCATGTATTATATATTATACTAGATCAATGAATTATTATTATATATCTAATTATAATTTAAAATTATACTTCAGAAAATGAATGATTAATGGTTCTTGTTTGATTTCTTTAAATATTGTCTAGGTTGTGTAAATAGAATATGTCTATCTTAATGTACATTTTTTTGTACCAATGATATAAATGATGACACTAAGATCATACATATATAATTTGTAGTATTATCTACTGGCCTAGAAACCCATATAAGATTTACTTATTATGAGTAAATCTTAGATAATCATTAGTTTGGGACAGTTCTTGAACACTAAGTATCACTTAGGATGTAAGTGTATAATGTGTATCTATTTTTTAAGATATTTTATCAACACTTCTCTGTTTATTCTCTAAGTACATATTTAGATGGAAATTTGTACACCTACATTGGTTTATGTGGAGATTGTGGAGAAACTACTAAAATATTTTTCAAAACTGATTATACATTATGCACTTACTAGTGAGATTAGGTGATCATGAATGGGATAGGTGGTAGACATTGATTATTAAAACCTAAACACATAAACCCTAATCTATAAATCTTAAACCCTAAATCCTAATAATAAACCCTCATGTATAAACCCCAATCTCTAAACCCTAATGTCCAAACACATGATTCGATACTCATTTTCTCTATGATCATAAAATGGATCGATCATGGATGCCCATTCCAAATCACCGCACTTCAGAGTTTATTATCAGTCTTGATCAGTTTATAATATTTGTGAAGGAACATACAAAATGACATAGAGATGGGTTATATTATCCATTTAAGAACTGCAGTAACAACTTAAAAGTCAAAACTATAGATGAAATCAAAAGTCATGTCATGTACAACAGGATTCTACAGGGACATACATAATTGTACTAGCATGGAAATATTCTTACGGTGAGATCAATAGATGTCGATGGAAGTACTTGTGTTAAAGAATAAAATGTCGACGATGTTGATGTGAATGATCAATTTTGATAGAAATAATTTACATGATGTTAGATAGTTGAGGGCTAAAACTTACTAATTTATCTTCCTTATTTAGAAAGATTATGCATGATGTTGAGAGATTGTTATACTTAGGTTGTACTAAGTTTATGAAGTTGAGCACTATGTTGAGATTATATATCCTGAAGGTTAACAATAGATGGAATAATAAAATCTTTGTATTTCTGTTGTCTTTGTTAAAAGAAATTATTCCTAAAGGTAATGAGCTTCGAATATCAACATAGAAAATGAAGAAAATGTTGTGCCAAATGGGATTGGAGGCTAAGAAGATGCATTCATGCCTAAATGATTGTGTTTTTTTAAAGGATGATATTTGTTTGAAATATGCTCAAAACATGGGGCGTCAAAGTACAAAATTACAATTTTGAATAAGGCCAAAATTGACACTCCTTCTTAGGTGATGTGGTATCTACCTATAATATGACAGTTTCAACACTTCTTTCATAATACAAAGGATGCATAGAATTTATCTTGACATACATAGTAGAGAAAATTAATGATTGGATCCTACAACATGTGTTTGATTCCACATAACGGAAGAAAATTGGTTTATTTTACTTTGAATTTAGTGATGAATTTAAAAAATCTAAGATTTGGGATTTTTATCGAAGGGATGAAACCATATGGAAAATTAAGCAGTCAGTAGAGCACTTAGCTTGTTATGATTGATATATACAATCTCCCTCCCCATTTGTGTATGAAAAAATATGTACATTATGTTATCCTTGTTAATATTGGTCCTAAACAACTTGGCAATGGTATTGATGTTTTTCTTTAACCTCTAATTGATAGCTTAAAGAAACTCTGGTGAGAAGGTGTAATGACCTATGATGCTTCATGTAGAGAGACATTTAGATCACAAGCTATGTTTTTTTGCACTATTAATTACTTTCTAGAATATGAATTTTTTTCTGGATACGGCATAAGATGATTCAAAGCATGCCCTATATGTGAAGAGAACACTCAATCAATATGACTAAAACATGGCAGAAAGAATATATATCTTATTCATCAAAGGTTCCTTCCAAAAGTGCATCCTTATCGAAGGTTATGCATAAAATTCAATTGCTCAACTAAGGAATGGAGTGCCTGTAGTTTGTATCATGAGAGGATTTTTTTGAAAGAGTAAAAGACTTTGTCAATTCATTTGGTAAGAGATCACATTATGCTATTCCCACATTGAGTGACAAATCTCTATTAAAAAAGATGTCAATATTCAATGATTTTTCTTAATGGGGTTATTTAACAGTTATCCATTATATCTTATCATGCATGTTGAGAAAATTATCTTTGATAGCATCATTGGTGCTCTATTGAATATATCAGGTAAGACTAAAGATGGTATCAAATCCAAAATGGACTTATATGAAATGTGTATAAGGAAAGAATTAACAATAGAAGTCAACATTAGTCAAAAAATATATTTACCTCCTGCTTGCTAAAAAATGTCTAGACATGAGAAAAGAACTTTTTGCGAGTGCATGCTTAATGTTAAGGTACCACAAGGATATTGTTTCAATATTTGTATATTAGTATTAATGAAAGATATGAAACAGATAGGTATTAAATCTCATGATTTTCACACTGTAATGTAGTGAATATTACATGTGGCTATTTGATTTATACTGCCAAAGCATGTGAGGTTTGTAGTCACCAAATTGTGTTTCTTCTTTAACACTTTGTACATGAAAGTTATTGATCTTGAGAATCTTGATAAGATGCAAAAAGAAGTACCACTACTGCAGAAAGGGGATATTGCATCGGTTATTTTTAGTATTCCACGTTGGTTTTGAAGCGACGACCAAGTGGGCGATGATAAAACTCTAACATTTTCTATTGGTTACGAAAATTGACAAAACAACATTTATGCTAGCCGCTCTTTGTTAGAGAACAACCAACAACGTGACTCGCATAGGGCAATGTATTATGGTCTGCTTTGATCTTTCTCGATGGTTTTTAGGAAAAAAACCTTCGCCATTAATATTTCCTCCTCAGTGGTATGATGACAAATAACCGACGCCAAATTACCTGATGTTGTTTTTATTATTGTATGAACAGTGAGATTTTGAGTGTATGTCATTGATTGTTTATATATAACTGATGGAGTATGTGTATGTAGTCAGTTATTCATAAATAACTGATGATAAATGTGTATATTTTTCTATATGACAGGCATGCAGACCTGTTGTCCAGTCTGTTAGCCTATTTGGAGCCTTGTTCTTCAGAACTGAAAGTTTTGAAGAATAGTAGGCTCTCTGCCAGCATTGTGGCTTTACAACAGGTCAACCCACCTGTAAGAAAAAGATAAAATTATACAAGACACTTTGTATTATCTTTTTTCAATTCAAATTGCACACAAATCCATGAACTCACAACAAAATTATTTCCATCTCAGCTACACCTCAAATTCATACATATACACGTGAACAAACATCATTCTTTTCCTCATATATCACATTCGAATTCACATGCACATATGCACTTAACATTCCATTCACTCCCATAAAATACATATCAAAATCAGTTGCCATCTCAGATTTTAAGTCATAATGTTATATATCAACATTCAATTCACACTCACAAAATACATATAAAAAATCTGACATCAAAGTTCAAACTACTAAAAATATCAATGAACTGTTTAATTTTTCATTCAAATCCACAGTTTTGATGAAGCAGTCTACCCACTATTCACGTAGCTCATTTAGCTGCTCCAATGTATACATTGGGTTCAGTCTTCTCAAAAAACTTCAAGGAGAATGAGACTTGTAACTAGATTTGATTGTTTGAAATGAGACTACTTCATTCATATGATCCAAGACTACTAACTTACATTCTCTATACATTTGATTTGCTTTGTGTGATTGACAAATACCTGTATATATAGCATCATGTAATATATGTATGCCTAGTGATTATCTTGTTTAGGGGCATGCAGATTTATAATTACATTAATAAATGTAAGCAAGTAGAATTGGTTATATATTATGCAATTGGAATGAAAATACTATACATCAATACTTGACCAAGTTACAAATTTTTTTCTTATCTACCTTCCCTCCACTATCACGGAATTCTTTCATCCCCATATAATTTAAATTAACATATATGTTGTATTATTAAACTATCATTATGATACAAACATTAACAAAGAGAATGGGCACTGAAAAACTATATTTATGCATGAATCACTAATTTCATTGGGTGTCCCACATTTGGTAACAATTTTTCACCTGAAGGATCAAAGACATACACCCTTCAAGTCTCTAGAACAATCACTAATAATTGCTAGTGCATAACTCTAAGTGAATAGAAGGCAAATAGAATAAAAAATAAATCTCATAACAAAATTATATTCATAGGTTGGACATATAAACAACAAAACTAAAAACTTACTTAACGTTGAAGGGAGATAAGATCACATTCTGGGAAGTACCAAAATATTGCATCATAGTAGTCACATATTCTTTGATGCCACTCGGATCTCTAAAAACATCGCTAATCAATGATGGTATTAGAAATCCCACATTTGCTATCTGAAGTCACTAGATACGCAATACAAATGTTGTAATATATTATATAACCAATACTCAACTTATATGTAGAAATAATTAAACATCTTTTACATATGACAGGGTATTCACACTCACAATATTCAAAGTTCTATCGTTGATGTGTTCAGCCAATCATACTTAAATACCTCAAAAAATATGTCAACACTATATCATTATCCCACTATAAACCTAACATATCCACTCCAAGGTTGATCACAATGGTATTTTTTTGGTCTATAGTGTCTAACCATCATGTCAACGTCTGGAAATGAGGGCCTAAGGAGTCGAATAACTCGTGTGTAATAAAATGAGGGGGGCGAGGCTTCAAAACTTTAAGGGACTTCTTAGTTGTTGTAAGATACAAGCATGTATTCTTATATTATCTTTCTATTATTTTATTTGAGTTCCAATATACATTTTCCATACCATAACAAATATAATGAGTCGTGTGGGACACCTAGTAAAGCCACCATGTACCTCTCTGATTGTGGTGGTATCTAGGTGCTCGTATGGGAGAGGTATGTCCCTCATTCTTAGAAATACATGTATGATTCTCATACGATAGCTATTAGCATGAAGGAAAATACCACGAACAACATCAGCCTTAACATCTGCCATGATGTTGTCTGTAGGTTCATTGACAATAAGACAGAATTTTCTAGCCACCTACATTTTCATGAAACACAAAATTTAATATGACTAATGTAAATATTGACTTGAAGGATTATTTTATCACAAGGATATATAAATTGACTTCAATTGATTCTTACCTCGGTTGTTTCCTATGGGTCTAAAGGACTACTCTCAATGCACTATGTGGCCAAGTGATAAACTAATTTTGTGATTGTTGAAGAAGTTGGTTTCTACGTTGGATGAGAAGCTATATATTTCTCCAAGGTTGCATCTACAATTATTTGTACGTACTCTGCATCCATTTCCCCTTTTTGGGCTTGTTTGTGCTTATGTTGGGAAGTGCCAAAAAAATATTTTATCTCATACCCATCTCCAGCACCCCTAACACGTCCTGGATTCCCTTATGTCCCTAGAGAAATCGTCAATTCATCGTGTGTGTCTTGAGGGGTGAACTTTCTCTCCTTTACTTGGGTAGCCAACTCCAACTAATTATCATCAAAAGTGTACTAATTATTAAAATTTAACAATCTAGTATTGTGAAATCAAGAAATTTACCGTTTTATTTGCTGCCTCATGTGTTGCTTGGATGGGAATTTCTCTACCTTTATTTCTCCTCGCATCTATCCACTCAATATAGAGAGGCATCCATCCAGAAGCACTAGAAGACTCGCCAATAGAAGGAGTAGAAGTAGAAGGCCCATGTTGTTGCCCATGCTCTTGACCTTGCTCTTGCTCTTACTCTCCATATTCGTCTTGCTCTTCCCCTTTCTCTTATTGTTGTTGTATCTCTTGCACTCGTTGTAGCAACTCTCTCAACATGTGGCATTTCCAATAACCACGTGAACCCAACCGGTGCTTGCACACATTGTTATTGTGCCTCTCTTTTTTAGTCACATGAAGGGCCTGATTAATTCATTCAAGTGATATTGTTAAGTAACCATAATAAATTATAAATATGTAATTAATTCAATATATGGAACGCATTTGTTGTTCTCCTCCAAAAAAACTCATCCAATAGTGCAGCCGGCCTCTACGCGAATTAATGAGCTATGCTCCTTACGGGATGGGGCTGAGCTCCCCAGGTTGGGCTCGGCGCAAGCCTTACGAGTCTCTTGGGTTACCAAAAAAAAACTCCTTCCAATCATTTTGATTAATATAGTTTCATTTACTCCAGGGTTCCTTCTTATTTCCAAAGACATAGTCTCTTGTGAGGATTGTCCGCCAATCTCTATGTCTTCTCCCGATGAGCTGCATAATAGACTTGCAATGCAACTTTTCATCAAGTTTATGCCGGCCCTAAAATGGTTCAACATTCAATACTATTTAGAAATGTTAAAAGAATGAATAGGAAAAAGACTATAGAAACATAACTTCATTTATCTCACCTCTAACTCCCTCGAGATGAGGTCTTTTTGGACCATACTCAATTGTCTTCAATCTTGAAAAAGAATATTGACTTCTCTTTGGACAAGGACCCCATAATAGTTGACAAACTCTTTAGTAACTGACATTCCTACTTCATTGAATTCAATAATACCCTTCCCCCTTTCCTATTTGTGGCATCTTTCACCGCGGTTACCCTAAAACTCCCTTACATTTTGGAGGGAGAGCACCATCAACACCATGGTCAGGATGCTCAACATCCTCACGCTCGTGATCATTGTGCTCCTGGTCATATGTCATCTACAAAATCAAAAGTAAACAAATGAAAAAGTCAGATCATGTAAAAAGGTTAGATCACATATAAAAAGTCAACACTGGAAAAAGCTAGATTACATATGAACAAATAAACATGTTACATAATGCAAAAAAGTCAAATTACATATGAGCAATATACCTTAAACTAATATCCCTTCTATGCAATCTTCATGTGTATAGTCATCAGTGTTAGATTCAACATTTACACTTGGTAAGACAATAGAAAATGGACTAGAGTCATCATACTTGTCATAGTACACTTCTTCATCAATAGGATCTAAAATGAACTATCTTTTCCCATGAAAATGACATGCCAATTTTCATTTGCAGGACCGCTGATATACAATACATGTTTTGCTTGTGATGCCATGATGAAGGGTTCATCTTTCTCGCCTATCCACTCAAAATTCACTATTGTGAAACTAAGTTTGTCAACTACAACTCCTTTATTGTTATCAACCCATTTACAGCTAAATAATAAAACTCTAAACTCGGTGTAGTCAATTTCCCATATATCTCCAATGACACTGTAATAAGACATCTTTCCTTCACGTGGACTCTTATCCTGGCACTAAAAAAGTACAATGAAGATACATGATGGGTGACCCCACAATTTTGGATGGCACTTTTGCCATCTTAATGTTTTGTGTAGCATGAAAATCCATTTATGTCAAACCCTTCATAAGATGTAACATGGATCTTTGTCTTATACACGAGCAATTTGAATACTTCCTTTTCAAACCACCTAATAAATGTTTGATTATGCTCCCTAGCAAGCCACATTGAATTGGCTCGGAGATAACTTCTCTTGAGCTTGTTGGTATGTTCGGTGATATAAATACCCACATCTTCAATGTTGTGTAAAATATACAAGTGTTCTTGTTCCCACTACTCATGACTGATGTTTATCTGTCGTTGTCCCAAAATACCTTTACTAAATAAACATCAGGGTTCAAGGCATTAGCAATAGTTTCGTTGCAACACAAAAAGTCATCGCAAAAGTCCATAACCTCCCTAGCAATATAGCCCTCAATGATATTCCCTTCGGGGCGACAACGGTTCCAAACATCACCATTAAAAACACTCATGTATCGCTCAAAATGATACATCCAATGTAAGAAAATTGAACCCGACATTTTCACTTCCCTAGTCAAATGGACAACTAGATGTACCATGATATCAAAGAAAGAAGGGGGAAATATTACTCAAGTTGACACAAGGTAACGACCACTTCTCTTTATAACTTATTTGGAAACTCAAAATGAATTACTTTTCTTCATAGAGTGTTAAAGAAGATGCAAAGCCTAGTTATTGCAAACCTTACATGCTTACGAAGGAAAGATCAAAAACCCACATACATTATATGTTGCATTAGAGTGTGACAAATATGAGATTTAGGACCTATCAGCTTTAGATCCTTTATTGATACCAATCTATGGATATTGGTTGAGTATCCATGTGGTACTTAACATTCCGCATGCACTCGCAAAAAGTTCTCCTCCTTTGTAGACAATGTGTAACAAGCAGGAGGTAGATATGTGTGGAGACCTTTGGAAACTTATTTTGTTAATTCTTTCCTTATACCCATTTCACAAAGGTCCATTCTAGATTTGATGCCATTTTTAGTCTTATCGGGTATATTGAATAGAGTGCCAATAATGTTATCACAAACATTTTTCTCAACAAGCATGACATCGATGTAATGTCAAATTGTCAAAGAAATCCAATAATAAAGATCCCATAATATTGACCTCTTTTTTAATAAAGACTTTTCACCTATGGGGGTAGTACACGGTCTCTTACCAAAATGATTTATAATGTTTTTTACTCTTGCATAAACATCCTCCCCTAACTTAGGTTTAGGGGCACTCTGTTCCTTAGTAGAGCAATTGAATATTTTGTGCAAATTTCGATAAGGATGAACCTTTGGTAGAGACCTTCGATGACCAAGATATATAGTATTGCCACCATGTTTTATTCTGATAGAATTTGTATTTTCCTCACATATAGGACATGCCTTGGTTCCTTTGACATTGTAGCCAGACAAGTTCCCATAAGTAGGAAAGTCATTTATAGTACAAAATAGCATAGCACGTAAATAAATCATCTCTCAAGGAAAATCATAATAATTCATCTCACCTTCTCCCCCAAGGTTCTTTAGGTCATCAATTAGAGGTTCAAACTAAACATCAATATCATTGCCAGGTTGTTTGGGGCCCGATATCAGCAAAGATAGTATGGCATACTTATTCTTCATACACAACCATGGAGGAATATTGTACACAACAAGTATGATAGGCCAAGTACTATTTTGGTTTCTTAATGTTCCATATGGATTCATCCCATCAGTACAAAGTCTAAGTCTTAAATTCCTAGCTTCTTTACCAAATTTGGGATACAACAAAACAATCTTCTTCCATTGTGGGGAATCATACGCATGTTGTAGCATAGCATCGTTGTTTTTATTTACCTATGCATGCCAAGACAAATGTTGTGCATCTATGGCATTAGCAAACAAGCGTTGAAACTGATGTATTATAGGCAGATACCACATCCGCCTTGAAAGGAGACTCAATTTTGATCTTACCCAATATCATCCTTTTATACCTAGATGCCCCACATGTCGAACATTCTTTCAGATCGATATAGTCCTTTTGAAATAGAACAATTATTCAGGAATGCATGTGTCTTCTTAGCCTCCATTCCCATTGGGCACAACATTCTTTTTGTTGTGTATGTTGAGATTGGAAGCTCGTTGCCTTCAGGGAGAATATCTTTCAACAAAGACAACAAAAAAGTGAAGCTTTTTTCAATCCATCTATTGTTAGCCTCCAGAGCATACAATTTCAACACAACACTAAACTTCATAAACTGAGTACAACCTAAGTATAATGATTTCTCAGCATCATGCATAATGTTTATTAATAAGGGAGGTGGGTATGTAACATTTACCCCACAAGTGTCGATCACCGCATCAACCATGTATGTCAGAATTGGTTCGTTCTCTCAACATCACCAGTCATTTTTGCTTGGACATAAATACCACTACCGCATCTGTTGATCTCATGCCAGGAATCTCTCCATGCTAGTACCATTATGTATAGCCATGTACAATCCCATTACACATGACATGATTTGATCGGTCAACAGTGTCAACTTTTAGGTTGTTGCTGCAATTCCTATAGGGCAATAGAACCTACCTCTGTGTTATTTTCTATGTTCCTCCTCAAATCTTACAAACTCATCGAAACCATAAATAAACTCTGGAGTGCAGCGATTTGGTTTCGACATCCATGATCGATCCATTTTCTATATGATCAAATGAGATATGAGTATCTCATCAGGTTCTAGCTAGTAAGTTAATTTTAGGGGAAAATATGTTTGAATAATTGAACCTTAATCATCTAGTAGCATTTAGATTCATGAATGTGCACCACCTATCCCATTCTTGATCACTTCCTTTCACTAGTAAGTGTATAATGTGTGTTCAATTTCAATAAATTTCAGCAGCATTTCCCCATAGTTCTCCAAGCACACCGATGTAGATAGGCAAATAACCACCTACATATGTACCCAGAGAACAAAGAGGAAATTTTTTCAAAATTTATTGAAATCCAACACAAAGTATACACTTACTTCCTAAGTGCGATGAAGTGCTCAAGAACACCCAAACCGGGGACTATCTAAGGTTTACTCCTAATGAGTAAATCTCATATGATTTTCTAGGACAACTACATAGTTTAGAAATTAGGTCTTTGAATATAGGGTTTATAGACAAGAGTTTATAAATTAAGAATTCACAAATTAGGGTTTTTTTACATATTTGAATTCACAAATTAGGGGGTTTATTCACATATTAGTTTCAATATCTCAAACTAGGTCATGCATGTTCATTACCATGTTACATCACACAACATGAATTCATTGAGACTTAGTGTGATACATGAGAGGATATATGTGGTAGTAGAGGAGGAACAGAAGGAGCAGTCGGAAGGCAGAGGAGGATGAACCGGTGTAGGTGGAGAAGGATGAACCAGAAGAGGAGGATGAACCTTCCGGAAAAAGCGTGGAGGTGGCAAGGCAGAGGAGCACTGGGAGCTGGAGGTGTCGACCGGTTAGCAGTACCAGTGGTGGCCAGCCGACTTTAGGAGCGCGGACGCATGGAGGCACTGAAGCAGTAAGGCGGATGAGCACCAGAGGTCACATGAGAATCACCAGAGGGCCTAAGTCCATAGAATGCAAGTAGGGGAAAGAGGGGGAAAGGATTTCTTGTGGGGTTAAGTAAGCAATATACCATTGGTTATTCAAAAGACCGATGCCCTAGAATTTCGATTGTTAGTTTTGGATGAAAAAATGTCGACATAAGCACAAGTTTTCTCGGTGAATGCGAACAAAAATTGATACCTAATCTCACAACCCATGGACACTTACTTCGTCATTTATGTTAAGAATAACCAATGATAAACATCAAGTGGATGTAGCAAAATTTTCACAGGACACATGGCACGAACATATTTCTCGTTGGTATCTCTGGGAAAACCTGACAAGAAATGCTAATTATTCTCAGAGTAGAGATGGTGTGTGTACCTATTTATCTTGTCAGTTTAGTATAGAGGAACTGACAATATATGTTTTTTGGAGGCAAATAAAATGTCCGCAAAAGTTTTGCATGACATTTTATTTCCACGGGTGATATATAGCATCGGTTTATGTGATAAGAGACTGACGGAAAAGAGAAAGTACAGCTTGTGCTTTCTCAGCTAGTCAATCCATGGTAGTTGTCTACTTAAAGCTGATAGTATAAATACTACTGTCAGTTTTCTTTGAAAAAATAATCGACGCTATATCCCCATTTTGTAGTAGTGAGTGGTCGTTATCCTATGACAACTTGAGATGTATTTTCCTCCTTCATTTTTTGATATCACGGTACGTCTTGTTGTCCCTTTGACTTGGTAAGTGAAATGTTGGGTCTACTTTTCTTACATTGGATATATCTTTTTGAATTGTACATGATTATTTTTAAAGGTAATGTTTGAAATAGTTATTGGCCTGAAGGGAGTATTATTGAGGTTTATGTGGGTAGGGAGTTTATGGACTTTTGTAATGACTTTGTGAGTTGTAATGATGCTTCTAACAATGTAAAGGATAGTGATGCTTATTCCTACAAAGGGACTTTAGGAGCATGAGTGGAAGTAATTAGTTGTGAGTTATAGGAACAAGCACACTTGTATATTTTACACAAAATTGACCAAGTGGGTATTGATATCACCGAGCATACCATTTTTTCAACACAATATCCTCAAACCAGTTTGATGTGGCTTTCTAGAGAGAACAATAGGACATTTATTAAAAAGTTTGAATATTAATTCTTATGTCAGCTATCTCAAACACTAAATTATGTTGCTTAAATATCAAATGGATACCCTTCAATTCAAAAATGAATGTTCTATCTTATGAAGGATTTGACATAAATGGACGATCATATTACACATAGCGTCAATATGATGGTGGTGTCATTCAAAACAATGGGGTCACCTTAAAATCATCTTCATTGTATTTTTTTAGTACGAAGGATAAGAGAACATGAATGTAAAATATATTATTATGGTGTCATTGAAGACATATGAGAGTTTGGCAATATACATTTAGAGTCCCCATCACTAGTTGTAATTGGGTTAATAACAATAAAGGATTTGTATTATATGAATTGGGTTTCACATTAGTGAGCTTTAAAAATATTGAAGAGAAGGATGAATCATTCATAATGGCAACACAAACAAAGAAAGTATTCTATATCAATTATTCTATAAGTGAAAAATGGTTTCCCATTCTTCATGGGAAAAGGAAGCTCATTACAGATCGTATAGATGAAGAAGAGTACTACGACAAGTATTATGACTCGAGTCTATTCTCAGTTGGATTGTCAAGTGTAAATGTTGAAGCTAATACTGACAATTATACATGTGGAGCTCACTGGTGCGTCCCGCCAGAGGCGCACACACTAATCAATTGATATTTGACTAGATGTGCCCCATGAGATCGGCACACACAGTGGATGACTTTCAAAAATTTTAAGGACCTACATGGACACACTTTTTTCTACTAAAACACTACACCCGCAAGCGCATAGGGTCGTTTCATAGTATAGGAGGACGGAAAGTATGGGGTTGATCCATAGGGAGAAAAGGGGGTACTAGAGATAGGTTAGTTTTGGGGCTAGGTTCCTACCGTGGAGTCTAGGGTTGAAGCGTTTAAAGGTTGTTTTTTTATTACACTTAGGGTTGAGCGAACAAGCAAGTAAAGGAATACGGGTAAGACCAAAACCTAAGTAAACCCTAGGTAGTTAATTCTACTGAGTAAGAAAAGACAAGGGAAGCCAAGAAAAAAGCAAGCTATACTAAAGCAGGAAAGAGGAGATGTCTACACTACTCTAATCTAGAACAAGGAAAAAGGGAAATTAAAGACCTAACTGGAAAGAACAAGATGAAGTAAGGAAATTAACTAGGAAAGTAAAGTGACTTGCTAAGCAAGAAGGCAATTAGGGGTTTAAAGTAATAAAGATGTGTGTGGGTTGTGAGGCATGCACTTAAAAAATAGGTTGGGGGTAACATGTGAACATTATAGTCTCATTTAGATTACCAAACCAAACAACAAGCAAGATTCTAATGAATTTCCCTAGACTACTAACTGGCCATGGGTATGATAGGTTGTGTATAGGGGAACTAGTCCCTAACACCTCCAACTACCCTTACAAGGATCAATTAGGTTAGGGTATATGTGTAATTCAATTAGAGTCTAAACAAGTCTAGGCTTCTAGGTTAGAGGGTCTTAGGGAGATTAGGGGCTCAAGGTAGTAATGGAAGTAGAAGTAAAGTTTTAGGCCTCACATCACCCACATTCTAGCCTTGAGAACTCTAAGATAATCACACTAAATTCATCTAAACTAGGTACTTAGATCTCTCAACTAGGGTTAGGAGAATTGATTAGCATGTAGGAAGATGGGTGGCTAGTTAGGGATCCATGAATTGGACCTAGGGGCAATTCACAAAATTTACACATATAAGCAATTTCCCTAAATTCCTAGGTGATTTCAAGAACAAACCAACAGGCAATTCATTAAGAGTGAGATAGAAATAGAACATAATCACTAGCAAGAAAAATTACAATGTTTACATATCATTTTCCCACAACATGATTTCAAAGTAACATTTTTTACCCCAAACATCCCACCCAAGGGGCCTAGCTACTCATGGAAATGGAAAATCAAAAAGAAGGGAGAAAGAGATCGAAGAAGTCATGGCACTCAGGGTAGATGGAGCAATCCCCCCCTTTAGTTGTTGCAAGATATCCTCCTCCTTCTACTTGGGTGGAATAATGTGGAATGACGGTCGAAAGTGGACAGAAGGCTTGGAAATGAAGGTTTTTGTGGTGGAAATGGAGAAATGGAGGTGGAAATGTAGTGGAATGGCTAAGGGGAAAAATGGTATGATTGAATGTATCTAGGGGTGGCCAACCTCGATCTTTAGCTTCCAACCAAGTATATATATGTGGTGAGGAAGCATTAGGTTAAGTAGGGGCAACACGGTGAACATAGAGTAGAAAATCGTAGGATTTTGGTGGTAGTACGAGTGTTCTGAGCAGCACAGTCGTGCTGGAGTCAAATGGGAATCACCATGGTGGATGTGAATATCTATGGTGAAAAAATGGATTGAACAGGGGAAATTTGGGCTTCTAGGTCTATCAGCACGGCTATTCTGGCCAGCACAGTCGTATTGGGCTTCTGCCAGCACGGGCATTTTGTCAAACTGGGTCAAATTTTAAAGGTCTTGTTGATTGGGGCATGTCCCAGAACGTCCATTTCATGGTAGCACGGTCATTCTAAGGTTCTTCCCTTGCATTTGGGTCTTGAACTTTGTCATCCATGGATGGTATTACTTCACTACATTCTTTAACCACTTGGGGTAGGTTGAGAGTGATTTTTTCCTCATTTTGGGCTCCTCTAAGCCTAGGGAAAACCTAGATTCAACTGTCATCTCTCTCTTCCCTCAATTAGTGTTCAAAGTACCTAAAAACATGCAAAAACCATCCATAAATGCAGTTTATAGTAAAACACATATTGAGAGAAATAACATGTAATCTAATAGTTATAGATGTGATTGAAGTGCAATAAGACAAAAGATGGAGTCCTAAAATAGGGCAACATCACCACCCCAAAATTAGAAAATGCTTGTCCTCAAGTATGATCTAACTCAATCTCTCTTCATTTTTCCCACAATTAAGAAACGAAAATTGTAATGCAACAGATGAATATTGACTAAATGGTCTCAAAGATGACTAAGTACATGTATTCCACCTTTCTCCTCTCCTCTTTCACAAACCAATCATGATTACAGCACTGAGCCTGCAAACTTCAAATATAGAGCATATAAAACACTATCAATCCATATGGTTGTCTTATCACTCTGGGTAAACTGTTTCATGGTAAAAAAGATCAAAAATGACTAATTTTTTAGCTTTACATTCATGAATTCAATCACATTTATCCATCTACACCAAGTAACATGTGTGGTTGTGAAAAAGGGCAAAATGAGCTAGGTTTGATATTTCCTAGCTCCATGGTCATCCAAAGGGAAGAATGGGTTGTGGTAAGAGTTTGGAGTGCTTTGACACACTCATCTTTTCTTTATTTAAATGATCCTAAAAATGAACATATTTGATTTTCTTTTTGCATTTTTTTCTACTTTTGCTTTTTCTTTTCCCTTGATTTTGAGAGGGCATATGATGATGAGAGTGAAGTGGGGGGCATAGATATGGCCACCCCAAACTTTTGGAGGTGGCAAAGGCTGAATTTGTGAACTTTAGCATCCTTTCATGAGGTGGAGAGGTAAGAAAATGGTAGAAGAAAAGTGAGTCAAAGAGGGGTTACTAATATGGAATTAAACATGAGATCTATTGCATGAAAGTTACTCTAACAATTTCATCAAGCAATGGCATACCACATGAATGAGCAATATTAAAACCACATTTTTAGCATGAGATTCTACAAAACTCTAAGCATTTGTGGCTTGCTTCAATCACAATTCAATCAAATAGTTCACAAGCATGAGAGAGGTGATGCACATGTAAAAATTCAAGATTGAGGCAATTTAGAAATAAACAATGATAATTCACTTGCATTTGTTAATGGTTATCATTTTCAATCCAAACGGTAGAGATTGGGTCAAAATACATTTTTAGGCAAGAAGCTCTAAACTTGGACAAAATTTGCCAAAACAGTTCCAAATCGCCTTCAATCAAATCTAAGCCTTCATTGTGGAACATAAAGTAGAAAACAAGCAAATCCTAGCTAAAAGATGCAAAAAAAATACAAAAATCTACATGACATGCAATGCATGACAAAAAGAGCAAATTTTTGAAAATTACACAAAAAATGCATGAAATTGGCCTATATGATATGCATGAATGTAAATCAAGCACAGAAATTATGGATACACAAGTGTGAGAGATGGTTATACTATTTGATCATCTTGAGAAAAAATATAGAATAAGGAACATAGAGGAAAGTTGGTTCAAGCAAGGGCTTACCTCCCTACCACCCCAAACTCTTAAACCATGTTTTCCTCAACATGAAATAGAAATTTAGGATCATAGGATAGAGGACATGGAGTCGGGGTAAACAAAAACCAAGTGGGGGAGGGAGATCTCAAGGTGTCCCGTGCACGACCGAGCCACAATGGTTGTTCTATACAAAATGGCCATTTTGGCTTGCCAGCAACATGGTCGTGTTGTGTAGAACGATCATGTTGGTCTCCTTCCTATAGCTTTTCTACTATTTTGCAATCTTCTCTTCAATTATGATCTTATCCTTGGTTGGATCTTCTATTCTTCATCTTTCCTCCATTATACATGTTCTAAAATGATTCTCAGTCAATAAAACCATCAAGTATAGTGTGTGTGTGTGTGGTTTCTTAGAAAAGTGTAAAATAAACCAAAATTATTGAAAATGAAGGTTGGTGAAAAATTCACAAACCTATGTGGGTTCCCTCCCATAAGTAGTGAGTTTTTTTCCTTCAGTTGGGCTTCTTGGAGATTCTTGCATTATTCATCCATTTGGCATCCTCATGTGTCCATTCTTGCAATAAATGCATCTCCCATTTGCATTCAACCTATGCTCCGCATCCCTTTGATCACCAAAGCTATCGTTAAGTCTATCATCTGGATCCCTTCTCTCAAATGACCAGTCAAACTCTTGAAGTGACCATGTCCAATATCCTCATCTCAAACTCGTCGGGTTGAGGACTTGTATATGTTGACTTATATCTTCATATCCATGAAAGAGACTGTCATTATGCCAATACGAACATGTATCTCGACATCATCTATAGATAAGAATGATCTTCCCAAGATGATGGGAATCTTCTTATCATCTGGCTCCATGTTGAGTACAATGAAATCATCCAGGAACACTTCTCCTCTTTCCTAGTCAATCATCTCCAAAATAGCATCCACTCTTCCTCTTGGCATTTTGATGGAATGGTCTGCCAATTGGAGAGTGCATTGTGCCAGTTTCAACTTGATTAAGCCCAGCTCAGCATAGACACTATATGGCATCAAATAACACTAGATGCCAAATCAAGTAGTGATTTGTCTATATGATGTCCCCTAATATAGCTAGGTATGAGTGGGCTCCTAGGTCTTTTGTCTTCATGGGAAGTGAGTGTTGGAGGATTGAGCTCACTTGTTTGGTCAACTTGACTCTCTTTTGTATTCTCCCCGTTTACCTTCTCTTCATAGTGCATAAGTTCTTAAGAAACTTGTCATATGATGGGATTTGCTTGATAGAATCCAACAATGGGATCTTGACCTTCACTTGTTGAAACACCTCAACAATGTCAATATTGTGCTTTTATTTCCTCCTTACTTCTGGTGGCTCAGCTAATGCTTCAATGAATGGTGGCTCACTAGATTTGGCCTTACTTGCATCAACATGATTCTCTTGTGGCATGTCATGAAGAGGAACACTAGGATGGTAGGACCTATAAATTGAGTGTGAGGTGGAACACGTGGTATCACAAACTCAATAAAAGGTATCACAAAATAATCTTCGGCAATCTCAATCACAGTATCACCACTTGCCTGCCTTTTCTTTGATTTGTCCGCATTTCTTTGACTTGCGGGCTACTCAAGATATTTTTCACTCCTTAGAATTGTCACAACACTTCCTTACTCATGTTGGATAGGGGTACCTCTTTGTGTCTGTTGAGCAAGTGGAGGTTTCACTTGGTATTTAAATTGATGTGGAGGGGAGAATTTAGGTTGGAGGTTGAATTGATTGGAAAGTTGTGGTGATGGAGGGGGAGGAGGTTTGTAAGACTTTTAATGGCCTTGGAAGTGGTATATGGGATGCACTTGCATGAGATGTTGACTATAGAAACTTGTGAGGAAGGCATTGGTCCACTTGATTCATTGAAACTCAAGATGGGTTTTGAAGACAAATTTTCTTCTTGGAGAGAAAGAATAGAAGATAGATGATCTATCCTCTCATCAAGCCTTGTAACATTCTTTTGCACATCATTAAAGATTTTCAACCTAGAGAGAACCTCTTCCTCAAACCTTACGCTATATCTTGGACTTTGTGGTTCTTCATAGCTATAGGAGTGGGGTGTCTTATTTTCTTCACTATAGAACTCAATAGAATTGACCGAGTGGCAAGGAACAATTGTCACTTGGTTCTTCATGAAGCTCATCATGGAATCAATAATCTTTATAACTTGTGGGTTTGAGTCACTATGAGTCACATATGTCACACCAAAGGCATGGACACCTTCATCCATCATGCTAGAGGCTCTGATTCTTAAACTTTGTACCAGCTTCTCAAACATGGGCCATATCTCCTTGGATGTCCTAACCATGAAAATTCCTCCACAAGAAATGTCTATTGTAGCTTGATACTTTGGAGATAGATTGGAGTAAAAGGAATGAACAAACTGCCACAAAGGAATCTCATGGTGTAAGCACTCTCTCAACGTCTGCTTAAATCTCTCCCCAAGTATTATGAAACTGCTCATTGCCCATCTGCTTGAAACTCACTATGGCACACCACATTTGTGTCAACCTTGTAATCGACTAGAATTTCCTTAGGAAGGCATTCTTCATCTCTACCCATCTCATGATGTCCCTTCTTGAATCATACCAATCTTTGGCTTTGTCTTTAGGGGAGAAAGAGAACAAAGTCAACTGGATTGTGTCATCACTAGTTGTCGATGTCCTGATGGTGGAGCTTACTTTAAGGAAGGAGTACAAGTGTTTATAGGGGCTCTCATCCTCCAAGTCATGGAAAGTGGGAAGGAGCCCAAGAAGACCTGGAGGGATAGAGAATTACTCCCCTAGCATTTGATCAACTCTGCTAGCAATTGGTGATTTATAGTTGTTAGGCATGAAGTAATCTTGAAGTGGCTTGTGAGGTGCATTTTGTCCTTCCATCATGTCTTCCCCTAGTGGCTTGTCACATGCACAAGGCACAACCAAACAAAAGACAAGTTAGTAAACCAATATGTACAAAAAATGTAAAAAATAAAGAATATATAATAGAAATGATGAGGGAAATAGAAAAAGATGAAAGCAAAACTAACTAGCTAGGTTGAACTCCTTTCTCCTCAGCAATAGTGCCAGAAAGCTTGGTGTGTCCCGCCAGAGGTGCACGCACTAATCAATAGGGATTTGAATAGATGCACCCCACGAGATCGGGACACATGGTGGATGACTTTCAAAATTTATAAGGACCTTAAAGGACAGACCTACTTCTACTAAAACACTACACACACAAGTGTACGGCGTCGTGTCATAGTATAGGAGGGCAGAAAGTAAAGGGTCGATCTACAGGGAGAAAAGGGGGCACTAGAGCTAATTAGTTTTTGCGGCTAGGTTCCTACCACAGAGTCTAGGGTTGAAGGGTTTAAAGTTTGTTTGTTGATTACACTAAGGGTTGAGAAAACAAGCAAGTAAAGGAAGATGAGCAAGATTAAAACCTAAGTAAACCCTAGGTAGTTAATTCTACTGAGCAAGAAAAGACAAGGCAAGCAAAGAAAAGAGCAAGCTATACTAAAGCAGGAAAGAGGATATGTCTACACTACTCTAATCTAGAAAATAGGGTAAAAGGACAATTAAAGACCTAACTGGAAAGAACAAGATGAAGCAAGGCAATTAACTAGGAAAGTAAAGTGACTAGCTAAGAAAGAAGGCAATTAGGGGTTTAAAGTAATAAAGATGTGTGTGGGTTGTTTGGGGCATGCACTTAACAATTAGGTTGGGGGTAACATGTGAACATTATAGTCTCATTTTGATTACCAAACCAAAAAAACAACCTAGAGTCTAATGAATTTCCCTAGACTACTAACTAGCCATGGTTAGGATAGGTTGTGTATAGGGGAACTAGTCCCTACCACCTCCTACTACCCTTACGAGTCTCAATTGGGTTACGGTCTAGGTGTAATTCAATTAGAGTCTAAATAACCCTAGGTTTCTAGTTTAGTGTATATTAGGGTGATTAGGGGTTGAGGGTAGTAATGGAAGTGGAAGTGAGGTTTTAGGCCTCACATCACCCACATTCTAGCCTTGAGAAAGCTCAAATATAATCACACTAAATTCATTAAAACTAGCTACTTAGATCTATCAACTAGGGTTAGGAGAATTTATTATCATGTAGGAAGATTGGTGGCTAGCTAGGGATCCATGAATTAGACCTAGGGGCAATTCCCAAAATTCACACATATAAACAATTTTCCTAAATTTCCTAGGTGATTTCAAACACAAACCAACAAGCAATTCATGAAGAGTGAGATAGAAATAGAACATAATCATTAACAAAAGAAATTTCAATGTTTACATATCATTTTCCCCCAACAAGGTATCAAAGTAACATTTTTGATCCCAAACAGCCCACCCAAGGGGCCTAGCTACTCATGGAAATGGGAAATACAAAAAGAAGAGAGAAAGAGGTTGAATAAGCCATGGATCTAGATGTAGATGGAGCAATCCTCCTCTTCAACTGCTACAAGACGTCATCCTCCTTCTTGGGTGGAATGATGTGGAATGATGGTGAAAAGTGGATGGAAGGCTTGGAAATGAAGGATTTTGTGGTGGAAATGGAGAAATGGAGTGAAATGGAGGTGGAATTGGACTGGAGTGTATAAGGGGAAAAAATGGGATGATAGAAGGTAGCTAGGGGTGGCCAACCTCAATCTAGAGCCACCACCCAAGTATATATAGGTGGTGAGGAAGCATTAGGTTAAGTAGGGGAAATATGGGGACTGTAGTGTAGAAAATTGTAGGGTTTTAGTGGTAACACGACCTTTCTAAGCAGCAAGGTCGTTCTGGGGTTGAATGGGAATGGTTGTGGTTCATGGGAACAGATCTAGGTCTACAAGAACGGTCGTTCTGACTAGCACAGGTATGCTGGCTAGCACGGGCCTGCTGGCAAATTGGGTCAAATTTTGAAGGTCATGTTGATTGAGGCATGTCCCAAAACGGTCATTCCATGGTAGCGTGGATGTTATGGGGTTCTTACCCTGCATTTGGGTCTTGAACTTTGTCGTCCATGGATGGTATTGCTTTAATATATTCTTTGACCACTTGGGTAGGTTGGTAGTGATTTTTGCCTCATTTTGGGCGCCTCCAAACTTGGGGAAAACCTAGATTCAACCATCATCTCTCTCTTCCATCAAGTAGTGTTCAAATTACCTATAAAACATGCAAAAATCATCCATAAGTGCATTTGATAGTAGAACACATATTAAGGGAAATAACATGTATTCTAACAGCTATAGATGTTATTGAAGTGCAATAAGACACAAGATGGAGCCCTAAAATAGGCCTACATCACTCACACAAAAGGACTATTAATTGATGAACAATTCAACCAATACTAGAGACAATTTCACTCTTTAGATGTGAGATGTGTATTTCACATTATTTATAACAATTATATATTTTTCATATGCTACATGTGAATTACACATTCTATATTTCACTTTTTGAATATTTTTAATATGACATACTTTAGATGGCATTTGATCATGAGGATGAGCACTGTCAAGATGAGCACCATGATGAGATGCACTATGATGACGAGTCTGGTGTAATTTGAATTGTTTTATTATATATATGTCCATTTTACATTCTCTATCATGATTATATAACCTAAATTTATATTACTTATATGTGCTTCTTAACAATTATAGCATGAGCAGCCTGAGGATGTGCACCTTAAGGATCTTGTTGGGTCTACTGAGGAGCATCTTGATCATCAATGTAAAAGAGGAATCACTTTCATGAACAAGTTAGTAGAGTAAAGGGGCAAAGGCCCACCGTTGGCCACTTACTTTGATGAAATAGGAAATCCAATTGGGAAGAATCGTTGTTCTTTCAAGCAATAATTATGGGTTATTACTCGTAGCAAGTGGATATAACAATAGAATCTTGGCATAAAGTTGATCTTGTCCTGAAGGATCTCAAATAGAAGGACATACGTGTGAGATATTTTATCTTTTAAAGATATTCACAATTCTATTTGTTAACATATGACATTAAGTATATGAACTTTTATCGAGCATCTTTGACCTTGATGAAAAATTGCATCATAGAAATGTCTTGCAATATTGTGGGAGGTATTCAGGAATTATAATAGAAATTTGACAAGATAATACATAATGAGTAACAAGAAGAAAAAGTTTGCCACTGAGCGATGGACATATCCTGATAAGGATATGTGGGAAGTGATTGTTTCTTCATAACAAACTAATGAATTCAGGGTATTAATCCTCCTTTAAAATACATTCTCATGATTAATCAAATGAATTCAATTTATTATGTAATTGTAACATGTTTTTTATTAGCAAGCAGTACATTATGCTAAAAAAACATGTGCAAAGAATGTTTATGACTGCAAGTTGAGTCTAGGTGGTTACATGTGGCCTCGCCAATAGAGACTGCAGTAAGTGTCTTTTACTGAGTAGCCTACTCCTCATTTGCTGAGTCTTATACTACTGTTACACCTCTATCTCGCCAGGAGACCTAGATAGATGTGAGGACAAGCCGGTCTAGAGAAATACCCAACCCTACAATCATTGAGATGATTTTAAAAATATTAAAATTCAACTCTCATAGTGCATGTTTGTTTCTTGTCATGATTGTTATTTTTTACTGACCACTTACTATCGATGAAGATTAATAGGATCTATATGAGCAAAGAAGAGAATGCAATTTCATTCATGAGGGTCAAAGGGATGAATTGACGGTTTCTCTGGTACTGTATAACATCTTGGTTGGGTTAGGGTTGTTGGGATTGGTATCAGTATAAGATCCTTGTAGCAGAGCACCTAGTTGTGTTAGGGGCATTAGGGTTAGTGTCAGTATAAGATCCTTTTTAGCACATCAGGGTAAAAGAGTGGATATGTCAAGAAAGGAGGATTACAAGATGAGGTATAAGTCATAGATGTAAAGAGAATACAAGAGTAGGTGGATGACATAGTAGAAAACAAAATATAAGAAGCAATGACATAGTTTTAGGATTCTCAATCTCAACCTCTTCAGAGTGTACCTCAGTTGCACCGCTCTTCTTATGAGGTGGACCCTCCTCACACAAAGGTAGTTGGGAGTAATCCTATGGACCCTCCAGGCACACTCAGTGTCAGTTTTTTTATGATATAATAATCTTTCAGGCAAATCTATAATATGTTGGGTTTGGTTATGTATAATAATATAAAAAGATTGTAGGCCTTGAACCCATTTTGTCTTGTATTACTAGAATCTAGCTTCTACTTCACTTCCCTGGGAGATGCCTTCCCACCCCTTCTAGGTGACACAATTCAAGGTGTTCCAATGCCCATCAATACAGTTTGTGTGACTATCAGGATTTTCTGACCAGATAGGAGATAGAAACATTGTGATATGTTCACCTTGAGCATGATACAATAGGAGATGCATAAGGAAGCATGGTTGTGTGGCCCCAAATCAAAGTTATCTATGAGAAAGTCTGATAAAATTATATTATATTTGTATTTGTGATTCTTTTCTATTTGTGAATATAATTGGCAACTAATATGAAAATGCATGCAGATCATAGTACCTATGAAGCCACCCATTGTTCCTCCTCCAGATCTTCCTCAATTACCTACTAAGATTACAAACGACCTATTAAAATTTCTAGGTCCTAAGTGTAGGGGGTGGACACTATAGTTACATAATTTAGAAGAAGGGTTGACTATGATGGTCTTTACCAAGGAGGACGATGCAAGTCGAGATCACGATATTAGTGTGTTATTGACAGATATTGTGGAGCTATTTACTTATGATTGGTTGTATGCAACCTTGATAGAGCTTTAGATGAGGTGAGACTCATGTCTAAATACCGTTTTCTATATAAGTGAAAATATATCTTGACTTGTTTTATTATATTTTATTATGTACATATATTTTTGCAGCTAGTTATATATGATGTGTGGATAGTTTTTTTAACCAATGTGGCATTTAGAGTTCTATTATTGATTAGTTGTGTAGATAGGGACTCCATATTTGTTAGTGATTACTGCTCTACCACATTTAAATATTTTGATATTGCGGTAAAGAGCGTGATTACATCTTATTTAGATGTTAAGTAAGTTTCAGGCACATTGCTTATAATTTTGACTAATGAATTACATTTCATTGTGAAAACTGACTTTTATTTCCTTTTTCTTCTTTTCACTCAGTAATAAGCATTAGGATTTTTTGGTAGTTGTCCCTGACATGCTATCTATATATTATATATAGATCCTTTGGGTAACTAAATAGGGAGTGGGGGACACACGATGAAAATGGCATTACTAGCGTAAGTACATTTTTTATTTATCAACATATATCAATGCATGCATCATTATATGACTATTTGCTAATTTAGTTAAATGTATTACTTTAACTTATAGGGTATAAAAGCATTCATACAAGCCTGAGGAAAGGTAGATATAAAAATGAATTATTAACTAAGAAGAATGTTAAGTTATTTTTCTAACTTTAATGCATATAACTGCCTACTATGCTTACTTTTATTTATTGACGGTATGCATAACTATAAATATATAGTATGTGAATTCAAAAATATATATATAGTATATTATACAAGATAATAATTGCAAATATAAATACTACTTGATGCTTATATGGACGTGATTGTCAAATAGGTCTCACAAGACATTCATTATATACAAAAGGTAATCTATATAGTTCTGATCATCATAAGTAAATAGTTTGATTTGATAATATAAAAAATCAAATCAAACTCTTGAATTATTCCATTCTCCTTGTAGATTTTGACACGATAATGCTCTATTATAAAAGAAGAGTTGGATGAGATATTTTATAAGTTTACACACTCCTTTCTTAAGTAAGTCAACTTTGCATTTGATTGAAATAACATATGATTTTTCTACACTTTGATGTCATTATTTCTATATGCATGTGATGGTTATGACTGTTTACAATTTTAAGTTTGATGTAAGTGAATCACCAGTTCATATGTGAATTATGTGCATATATGTGTATGTGTGTGAATTAATGTAAAAAGGAATGAATACAATGAGAATTGCATTTGTACATGTGATGAGAATGGAATTGTATGTGTGTTTTCTCAATTCTGTATGTGCATGAGAATAGAATTCAGTGCTTATGAGAATGAAAATGAATGTATGTGAAGGAATTGTGTGGATGTGGACTCTAGTATACATTATTATTATTATAGATATTGTAGATATTTTGGCATGTTGTTAAGATGAAAATAGGATGGAATCTATAGTTCTAATGAACTATAAGTTTTGCATCTTGTTGAACAGCCACACAGTATGATTAAGAATTGCTATTTAAAAAAAACCTTACGTGTGATGTCAGTTGCTATTATAAAACCCATCATGTTGATCTTCCATTGAGTTACCATAAAAACCTGGTGCCACATTTGTCCTTATCATTTAAAATTTTAACTGATAATGAAGTAAAGTGTCGGTTATTTTGAAATATTGAGAATATGATTTGATTTGTATCATCAATTTCTTTATGTAAAACCAATGACACAAATATATGTCATTGATTCCTTTCTATTGAATTGATGATTATAATCCCATAACAATCCTATAGTAGTTGTTTATGTCACTCTATATCATTGATTTCTATTTTCATAACGATCGACATTGGCTTTGTGTCGTCGATTTTATCTTACCCTAGAAATTGATGTAGTAGGGTCCTTAGTTATAGTATCACCCACTTACATGTCACTATAAAACCAACATTGTAGGTCTAATTTAATTCATGATATAGATAAAATATGTACTAGTGGAGGTAATAGTTCTCATGGGTGGGTTTCCATTAGCACAACCCGCATCAATCATCATAAGTTGGGAGGATAATATAAGGCCCCATCATCATTTGTTTGTTCCTAAGGCATTGTCATCTTACATATCATCATCAATAAAGGAAATAAGTCATGTTAGAGAAATATCTTCATAGTCAACAAAGATATAGAAGGCTTTAGGATAACCTTTCGATTGAGATTGAGAGAAGCATCACCTACAAAAACATAAAATGTAGGAATATTGTGTGTCACTGATGTTGCAACAATCTTACTATGTGAGTTTATAATATTATTATAAATATGTGATTGTGTTCAAGCCAAATGTGTCAAATGATTCCATCTATAAGGGTTCTCCAAGGAACACACATGTGTCGAGCAATACAAGCCTTCTCATTGAATTGAGCATATATTGTGGGTATACTAATATCATTCGTATATAAATGGCCATTATAGAAATGTGAACATATGCATCTAGAAAAGTTATAGTTAAATAAGGTGTGATCTACGTTATCATTATTGTTACAAACCATCAGACTTAAAAGTGAACCCAAATGCCCATGTTTATGCCAACATATATTGGTAAGGAGTTTGTTGTGTCCACCAACCACAAAAGTAAGAGAACCTTTAATGGCATTAAATATGCCATTTTTTGTCAGCATGTGTTTTGTGTCTTAGATGACCAAATAAGTATTAAGTATTCTTGACAGTAGAGGTTGTGTATCCAAGAGATATTACTATTGTAGTAGAAATGAGTATGCAAGTTGATTAGGCAATATAATGTTCCTCAAGACAAATAATTTGTTAAGCCTTTGAGGGTATTGTGTCCATCTTGTGGGTGTAAATTAGAGTGATATGATTGATAATATTAGGATATAGATATTTAAGTTGAAGTAATGTACATGTTCATAGGGTTTCCAAAACTCAACCAAAATTTTCATAAGAAATTAGAATTTGATAGGCACTCTTGATTTCTAAACAAATTCAGGTCTGACAATTGGACCTGTTTGGAAATGGGCTTGATTGGATCCAACATTTTCTATCCCTTAGAGCATATTTTCCGTTGGACTTGATCAGTTCCATCGATGACTTTTGGTTAATAATTAGTGTAAGTTGACTGTGATATGAACAATTTAGTTATTTGACAAAACTTAGACAAGACGTGGGACTAGGATTGGACTAGTTCATTTTCAATTTGGATATCTAGATCAACTCAATCCCGCTTTGGATGGAATTTTAATATCTAGTCTTGATTAGCTTTTGCATTATGACATAGATGTTACGTAATATCTAGACCATTACTACACTAAGTTTCCAAAAAACATTTTATCCAGAGTGGGTCATATTTTTTCTTTCATCAAAAATGCCTCAATCTAGATTTATAAAAGTTTCTATGCATGGGGCCCCTACAAATAGGGACTTAAACCCTTGTTACATGTTATTATTTTCTAGGTTTGTGTGTATATTCATTCTATAGACAGCTACAGTTGAATTAGATTTCCAATATAGAGGTGTGTATGTTGTAGTATCATGATTGTGTTCACCCAATAATATGTCTATGCATTACAAAATAAACGATTGTATCCATAAAGTGTTGGAATTGTTGTAAGAAACTATCAAGCATTCACCATGTATTACATGTCAAAGATATTTGCTCAATGATGAGTCCTTGTGACATGCTCTCTAATCCAATTAGTTTCCTAGTTAGTATTTAACCACCCCAAGAAAGAAGGGATGTTGAAATAAATTAGGGTAGGGTTGAAAATGCTTGTTACACCCCATTTTAATAAGCATCTAAGAAAAAGTCTTGTATTTACTATTAGGGAATGCTACCTAAAATTACCAATTTATCACAGTAATAAAGTTGAGGATTCCAAAGACTCCAATACAGACAAAAATCTTCTCATTCTCAAGAGGTATCTACGAAAAGAAAAATAAATTTAAAAATCAATTACATTTCTCAAAATCAAATCATAATATATAAAAAAAGACTATCATCTAAAACGTCTCAGTGTATATTACACATCCCAACAAAGTAAGTTTTGAAAACATGATTGAAATTCTTTATCTCTATGTCTTCTAATGATAGTTGTGTATACGTATATCAATCGTAGCCATGCAAGCAAACAATAAAACACCATTAACTTTGTTTAAGTAAATAAAATTATAATATAAATCTTAGTAAAACCATGTAACATCTTAAAAATCAAAATACAAAGTCTTACCATCATTCTTGCACTAATTATATGAATAGCTTCACATTGTTTGCACATTTGTGTCATAAGTTGTAGCGAGGTGCTGCAATTTGATAAAAAGCTACTAGGAAACCAATTGTGCTGATGATAATTATATGTGTTTTTCAAGTTTAACATTACATATTAGGTTCTCATGTTAACAAAATTATTATTAGAATAGAATAATGTCCTCTGTTATGATTTTCACAACAAAGTGAGCATTAGGTGGGTAAGCCTGAACATTGAAGTAAAGTGTAAATAAGGACTATACATGTTAAACATAATCACAAACAGATAGTCAATGTATATTAGTTTTTATTCTCAATTTTTGAGTTGTTTATGGTATAATTTTGTGCGTGAGTATGACATATTTACATAATTTTTATCATCACAAATATGAATATAAATTTTGATATTTTACTCTTTAATCATCAACATAAAAATTTTGAGAAAATATATTCACAACATGGTACATATATGAAATGATCATAAATCATATAATGCATAGTTATCCAATATATATTGCTCAATATCATTGTCCTACTTACCTTAGTTGGGGCAATACCCAGAAAAATATTCCATTTATGATCAAGGTACTAATTTCCCAAGAACATAACCAAATACACTAAATACATTTTATCACTCATAACCCTTCTTAGGTACAAATTAGGTCAAATTAGGGTTTTGAGTAAAGAATTAGGTTTCAAAAATCTTAATGTGTGATCTATTTTTCCTTGTTTATTATATGTAATGACATGTACTCAGGTTAAAATATAACCAGAGATTAACTCATATGGTTATCCTATAGTATCTTCTCTTATATAGTAATCTAAAGCGAAAATCTCCATATAATGGAGCCCATGTGAATGTAAAAGGGAATGAAGCCTAAGTTTGGTGAAATGATGTAATGATGTTCTATCATAACCCAAATTATAGGATTCTTGTATTGGTAATGAAATTTAGTCAATAAAATACCATGTGGAAGTGAAGAAATTGCTAAATCCTAGTGATAGATTGATGGTGAAACAAATGAGTACGAGTAGATATGATTAATTATAGATAACAAGATAATTGAAACTTCTTCATAATCAAAATAGGAATGGTAAACATGGTGGTTTTAATATTAAGGAGATGTATACATGAACTAGAAAGTCATAGCAGTGTTTGAAAATCATAGTATGGTGTTTAGGAGGTCAAAGTTTGATTATAGTAGAGGTGGTCCAATAGTGGGTCGGTCATGGTAAAGTAAAACCATCCTTTGGAAGTCATATATCCATATCAGATGATATATGTTGAAGTTGACCCAAATTTTAATCTAGAAAACTCGATGATGACCATTTTTGTCACAGCAATCAAGAGGTTAAACCAACTTCCCAAAAATTGGTCAACTATTAGTGTTGTCATAATAAATTAAAACATAAGAAATTAAATGAAGTTGGAAGTATATATATATATATATATATATATATATATATATATATATATATATATATATTTGTGTGTGTATTCATATGTACAAGTTATTCACTATTGTTCACCCTCTCTCATGAACTTATCCTCAAGAAAAATTTTATAAAGTAAATCTTGCTAGTTGAGTAGGATCCGGTCTAGCGACGTTCCTTAAACTAATTGGGCCTGGAATTTCAAGTAATAATTTTTTCTCTTATTATCATTTCTCTTATCTTCTACCCTGTAGTTTGTCCTCCTTTATAGTTGAGTAAGGAACTTCAACCTTTCTTCTTGTTTTCTCTAATATTCTTCTTTAAGCAAACTCGTGCACCTAAAGGTGGCAAAAATTTCTATATGATGGATTAGGTATGTATTACTAATCCTAAAGGGATACATCATAAATGCATGATCTTCTAATTGTTGAGGTGAGTTAATTTGATATTTTAAAGAAAATCCATTGAAATTTATCCTAATTGGTTAGTTAATGGCCTTAAATTACAATATTTTGACTAAAACAATGAAAATGAAAATGACTTTGGATGAAATAAGAAATAATCTTAATTTATCTGTTGTAGTGTCATATTATAAGATGTCTACTCATTGATTTCATTATCTTACTATGTTGGGATCATATTATGATTAATAAGAAGGGTCAAGGTAATAAACCTAATCATATTATCAAATATGTGCATACATGTGTACTATTATGTAATTGTTTTACATGAAGGGAATGTGGGAATGAGATCACAAAATATATGTAATGACTAGATATAGATTAATGTTGATGAGCATGCAAAATGCTTTAGGATGGTATTAAATCTTTCAACAAGAGTGATATGTGGTTCCCTAGTAAGGGAAAGGTCAAAATTCGAATCAAGAAAGTAAATTAGATAATAGTGTGAAGAATTATATAGAATAGATTATGTGACAAGATGGGTAATTAACCATTTGTGATGAGTAATAGCTTGATCTTTCACATGTGATGAGCTCGTAGGTATTGCATCAGTTATAACATAGTTTTTCAAAGTGATGGCACCACCATAAGATATGCCAAGAAAGCCTCAAGAAATCAAAGATGAATGATTTGGATGTGTAATTAAGTTATAACTTTTACATAGCTAGATTCCCTAAACACTATAACCATCCTTGATTTCCATGTTAGAATGGTAGAATAGCCCTTCCTTGTGGTCAAAAAAGATCCATGAGAATGAGGCTTGTAGGCATATTTTATCTCAAGGACTAGTTTTTAGGGAATTGGATTTTGGGGTCCAAAGAGGTAGGATGGAGGTTCCAATTCTATTATTTAACTCATGAAAAAAATACGTAGAAAACTTAATCTTGAATTTCATTTTAAAACTAAAAGCAAGAAAGATAAGGAAATCTGGCGTTGTCACCTTATTCTATGAGGAAAATGAGGAAAACTATAGATGGGTGTGTAGCTTTGTGAAAAGTAAATGATTGGATATGGTTAGAAAATAAAATAGAAAAATGTGACTAAGATGTGCAAGTTTTTTTTTTTGGGGGGGGGGGTTAGGGTAATCGTTAACTTTCTGTCATCATCCCCAAAAAGTATACTTTCATAAAGAGATCCCAATCACCTCAGGATCTTCCACGGTAGAGATTCATGTTGGGCAATTGGGATGAGATATAGGAAATAGAGAAAAATGATGCAAAGGTAAATCCAGTTACATCAAGAAAGAGGTAGACATGAGTGTAATGATCTTAATGTCTATAAAATTGGCATGTCTTAATTAAGATGAATTACATAGAAGGAGTTAATCATGAATAAAATGCAATATTTTAAAAAGGTTAAGAAATTATGTAAGGATATTGACAATTATGCATGTCAATTTGTTGATTGATGAACAAGTAGATGAGCAATTATGTTATAAACAAGTTGATAAGTAGTTGAGGAAATTACAAGATGTATGATTGGATGATCAATATTTAATGAGAAGATAGCAGAGGAAAAGTGAAATGATTATATAAAGAGGTCATGGTTCGTCCTTCTCATTTTCAAGCCTCCCTTTGTATAAGAATTGACTTTCTAGAATAGGGATCTTCTACAATTGTCAATTTGGAGTATGTTCAAAGTATAGAGTATCTACCGGGCCTTAAGAGAGTATAAGGTTGTATTACTATATGGCGGATGGATGGGTATTTATATTTGTTTATGATTTCTAGAGGGTTCAACATTTAGAAAGAATCTTTGCAAACTGGAATACCATCATATCGTGAATAGAAATCAAAATGGATATTTTTGCCCTTAGTAAACTCTAAATATTTATCTACTCCATAGAGTGCAGTGCTAGCGGAACACCACATTTCACCACTTGATAGCATGGGAGAACCTTGCATTCCACCTGGACACCCCCCTAAATTAAACATGAGTTTTTCCTTATCTAAATCCCTGACTTTCTAGAATATTACAAGTGTATCTTGGATAGGAAACTTGTCTTTGGTTGCAATATTGTGTCTTTGAAAATTTAACGAAAAGAGAAAAGGTAGAGATGACAACTTGAGGAACGAGTCTCCCCTTTTTCTCTATTTGTGGTCAAAAAGATATGGAACTTCTTCATTAGAATATGGAGATTAGATGTTGAAAAGATATAAAAAGAGGGTGTGTTCCAACAAGGACTAGATGTGAATGTTATATTCATAAGGAATTCAGTTTGGAAATTTATTGAAAAAATACTTGTAAAAATCTCAGTGGAAGGAAAATTTGCACATAAGTCAAAAGAAAGAATGTTTCTATCTACAAACGCCTGACATGTGGAAAATGGGTGAATGAGTGGATTATATAGGTTGACAAACCATGGTAAGTTTGGAATGAAATGGATAAATTTTATCATTATCTAGAGAGCATAATTGGTCTTCTTTTATCAAATGACCAAAAATGAAGTGTAAACACTATTGATATATATGAGTAAAATGAGGAATGTGAAATGAATTGATGTGAATATGTAAAACCAATGTGGGTGTTGGTTGTATGTCCTGAGATTCATCATGTGATGATTGTAATATGGATACTTTGTACTTGATTTGATTATTAATAGAAGGATATTCCACTTATTATGTTTGTTTAAATATTGAGATAATGAATAAACCTAATAATGTCTTACGAATGATATGACTCAATGAAATATGGTTTGGGTTGAGGACCTGAACATGAGATGATATGTCTAATAAGATTACTCATTCTTGTTATGTTCCTAGTCAGTTATTATTTTGGATACCATGGTACATGAATAATACACAAGACTAGTATGTACATTGAGTTATGATTATGTCCCTTTAGTCATGATTTTAAATATCAAGTTAGATGCATGGGTACTTGTTATGTCCCTTTAGTCATGATTTTGGATATCAACTTAGATGCATGGGTACTTATCAGAGAAGAAGTTGTACTATACAAACCCACATTGAGATTGACATATGGTTGTCATGTAGTGACATGTCAGAGCCATATCTCAATGTGATAGCGGAGATTATGATCCTTAGACCTGAAGTCACTATAGTAATCACAAGTTGTTCTTTGTACTTTGACCACTAGCCCAACGTGTGCTGGAATACAAGTTGTCAAAAAGGTAGTGTTTGAGTGCACTATGACACTTGGCGATGGCTATAAGTGATGTAAATGGGATTTTTACCTCCATTAGGAGTGATATTTTGGACACTTGATAAAAGAGACTATAAAATGCATGGCCATGCTCATTTGAGTCAATATATGATATTGAGCTCACAATATCTCAAATAGTCAGCTCTAGTTCAAGGAACATATATTGCGAGTTAAGCTTATGACATTCAATGCCTTAGTTTTAGATATCTATGACAAAGGTATTATACATTCATGCAAACATTGATGACTCTATAGGTTGTAGTTGTTTTACAACTCATTGCTATTACTTGGGTGGAAATGATGTGTGGCTAGACACCTCTATTTGCTTATGTTGTTTGGAACATCACTACCAACGTTATTAGGAACCTATCGGGTCACATGATTAAGGATGCATAAGGTAATTGAAGGTTGCAATCAAACATATGATTAAAATGGATCTGAATCATTAACATGTTTATTTACCCTATGAGTGGGAAACTAGAATGTATGATTGTTTGATCATATTGATTGGGTCAATAGATTAGTTAATTGTCAATTAATCAATTCAGATTTCCTCTAGATGCATGTCATCAGGCAAGTAGGCTATAGGATCGAGCAATCACAATGTTACAGGGAATGTGAGATTGGAAACAAGTCAGATCTAGATATGGACTCTCATGATCGGGCAATCACAAATCATATCTAAGTTTTCAGCATTGTACTATTTTGGGGTTATGAATAGGAAAGGGATTATAATTAGGTTTTCTAAAGACCATAAACTCTCGTATATAAAGGGGGAACGTCCCAAAGGATGAGACACATCTTTAAAACACAACTTGTGAGACAATTTAGACATCCTCTCTCTCCAAGAGAAAGAGAAATCTTGAGGTTGATGCCAATATAGAAGAAGAAAGAAAGTTTTAGGATGACTACCACATCCACAACTTATATCTTGTTCAACAGGATGACCAAGGTGGTGCACCACATCCTCATTCATCTGTGTGGACAAAGTAGAGCCCAAGGCATGGCGTGCGGAGGCTTGTAGAACGTCTTGAACTAGACGACAAAAGGTTGTTATTTGAAGGACAATCTGAATCCTTTCTCCTCCCCCATATCTCATGGTTGTTAACTCATATTTGAATCTGATAGATCGAGATCTTAATTGAAAAAATATGGGTCTTGTTTTTAAACAACAATCATGTGCAAATTTATCACATTTGTACCTCATTTTTTCTTTTATATATTGGCGTTTAACAAATACAATGGATCTGTTGGCATGGAAATTTTGGGAGGAAAATTATAATATTCATTTATGCCTTCCTAGCCCAAAAACACAATAATGGTATCAGGGCCAACGGCATGTGATTTATACATCGGTTTTGATTTTGAACCACATTTACAAATATTGTGAAATAATTACCTAATATCATATATAATAAGATATATCTATTACATAAACCATGAGATGTCTTACAAATTTTTTGTTTGGTGGATGTGTGGATATGACAACTAGGTCACTTGTGGTGTGATATGAAATACCTAATATCATGTTTTTGAGTTTAATCAAAAATTATGTAACATAAATATTACTTACATGTCATGCTTCTCTCTATATATTTCTCCATTTTATTATTTTCAATTATGTAATGATGTAAATCATCACCAATGGACCATGATGGAAAGGTGGAGAAGATTTGTAACATATTGAATCTCAGACCCTACCTTGGAAGTATGATCTTTTGGGTGTATCCAAACAAGGTTTAGTATAACCCTAAAGAAATAATGCATCAACATATCACCCTAATGTAACCCAATGTTCTCACATTAGATTTAGACCAATGATGGAACATAAAAAGTGTCACATAGGAAGACATGATAATTTGAGCTTAATCATCACACATAAATCTTTAGGAGAAGTCTTGAACAGAATTAGATGGATAAAAATAATAATGATGATAAATGTGAGGAAAATAGGCTCAAATATTAATTGTATCATAACTCATTAAAAGAAATACCAAAAGTTGAATCTATGTTAAAAGTTGTGTTCCTCGGGTCCTAATTGTCTTGAGAGTCAAATTTCACATTATTCACATATAATAGTTAATTTGATTCATTTAGGAAAGAAAAGATCTAAGTTTTCCCCTAAATATCAAATAAAATAATAAATGACTTCAAAAGAGGAAAACAATCTTGGATTCATAATCTACATAATAAATATAGCCTTTGGGTGAATTTTCATCCAATTTGGACAAAGTTTTCTTAAAAGGTGAAATCAGGAGAGAGAAAGTGTGTAGAACCTTAAAAATATTAAATAATTATACAAACAACTCGAACATGTAAGATTGATGGAAAATCCATGTTCAACACATTAAATATGACTTGTGGGTGAAGTTTCATCAAATTTGGAGAATCTCAAAGTCATTACTGCAAGAGGAAAGAGAAAATAGGATTTCGATCTAACCCATTAAAACTTTTGGAAAGGCAAATCTAATTTTACAATCGAAATCTACATGCTTTAATTAGCCTTTGTGAAAAATTTCATCCTATTTGGGATTCGTTTGCACCCTCAATAAAGAGAGAGAAAAAGGAAAATTAATTTAATAAAACTTTGGTTTTAATCGGAATTATTTGATGTCATGATTTATTTATTTCTTTTCCTAAAGTTGGATCTGTCATGCAGCCACTTGATGTTAGGTTTCATTTTGACCCTTGGATCGGATGCGACAGAGGGGGTGTTTGCCTCCTACCTCCAGTCAGACTCCCTTCTTGCGGCTATAGTGATACGATTTTTCTCTCGTGATTTCTTCTTCGTTATTTCCTTCTCGGTGCTATCCATCTCGCTATCAACAATCATTATGTCTTTCCACATCTGGGGGACCCTAGTTTTGGCAAGTTTCCTTTTCCCAAACTCCCAGTTGACAATGGACTTTCTCCGCATCCCTTATTTCTGCCTTCATCGCGCCTCCTAGCCTCTCTGTGCTTCATCGACTATCAGTAGACCCTTGGAGACCCTCTTCATGTTCAGTGGGATGATTGCAAACACATGCAACTGTTCTTTTAGTCGTCACCCCAGTTCTGCAACTGTGGCAGCTCGAGTGGGACAGGTGTATCTTGACGATGTTGTCCTAGTGTGGAGTTCCCTTTGGGAAGGCCTAGAGTGCTCCCTCCAACCTTGGAGAAGCTATGGGTGACATTGACTTCTCCAAACCTGATGTGTTCACATTTTCCCCCTTTTTCGGTCCTCCAATGCTAGTTTTGTTTCCAGAATGATTCAGGGCCCTATTCATTATTTTTCTTTGGCTTCATGTGTGTTTGCTTCGATTTTTTTACCGTAATCACTGAGACCCATTGAGTTCAATACGCGCCTTAAGATAGCAGGATCTTAGCCACTCCCTCAACTACGGCCCTTGGTCATGGCCGCCATGTTCATGCTGGGACTCTTAGGTGATTCACGATCACCTTTAGGGTTAGCCAAGTTCGTTTGGACCTAGCGAAGAGGATGAGGTTGGATTTAGGTTTTGTTAATGGATTCCTTTATTCTGGTGGTGGTATGTGAATGAATTGTTGTATCAAGCGCTCTTTCGAATGAAGAAGATGGTTGCTGATGAATTATTAGTATAACCCCCTTTTTTCTCTTGCGCTTTGATTTTTTGTTTGGGGTAATTTGGTCTATTCATGATCATTTTTTCTTCTTTCCGCACTGTGAAGTGTTTCCAAGTTGTTTGTGGTGCCGGCTGAGTTGGCCAGAACTGATTGGGCCAACTCAATGCAAGCGCCCACTCTCCCTCCCTCTTTTCCACTCCCAGTGATTTTGTTGACGTGCATTTACCTGATTGGTCAATTTTCCAAAATTCATAACTAATTATTCCTAGCTCAAAAAAATAAAACAAAATATGTTCTGAAATTAGAATAATAAGGGCTATCCAATGGTACCAGTTTTTCTTCTCGAATCTAATTTCAAAAATATGTAATTTTAATGAATTTACCTAAATAAGTAATAACGCATATATATATAGTCAGAAAAAAATAATAAAATATATTTTGGATTCAAGAAAAGGTAACCTAAAATATGGCATGGATTTTATAACCTAAATTGCATAGAAAGAAAAAGGTAATTTTTAGGGTTTGTGAAATCAATGTAAACCTACCCCTAACTTCAAATACATGATTAATAGGTTCTTTGGAGACCTAGACTTGGATCTAGATCTATCTTCGACATGAATAGACTTTGATGAGAGGTATGTTGTATCCCCTATTATTCTATGTTGTGCAATTCACCTATATTTCTTCATTCTCCTAGTCCTATGGACAATAGCCTACACAATATGTCTTTTCTCTTGGATATAATGGTTCATGTGAACTATCTTAATTGTTACAGATCTTGTGATCATGGATATTCTCTTAAATTCTTATCTTATGCCTTGGTGAATGTTGGTTTTATTTGATGATATGTGCCCACTTTGAGGTGGATGTTTATTTGTTGATAAGTGATATTTTGTGCCTACTTGCATGTGGATGTATGTGTTGTCCATTGTGTAATGGCAACATTGTATAATTCTAACTATACTTTCTACTTGCCTCTACATTTTACATGCATGTGATTCAATAGTATTAGAGTAGTGTAATTCCATTGGTTTTATTTATGGGAATATGTGTAATTTCCTACTCGAGTAGTATG
The DNA here is from genome assembly GCA_963693085.1 of Alisma plantago-aquatica. Lineage (NCBI taxonomy): Eukaryota > Viridiplantae > Streptophyta > Magnoliopsida > Alismatales > Alismataceae > Alisma > Alisma plantago-aquatica. Next base: position 40,199,368 of record OY856409.1, read on the forward strand.
CACTTTGGGATGGAGGTGGACCCATACCTGGGTTTAAAATTTGTGAGGTTTGGCCCACTTTTATATTGGGAGTGGTAGTATGTCATCTCTATCAAGTTTCAAGTTTGTGAGGCTTGGCCACCTGTTTATTTACATTGTTCTAGGGCTATACTTATCTCACATGCATGCAGGTTATTGATGATGATTGTGGGGTGTGTGCCCTACTTTCTTGATATGTGCTTAATTTCCCACCATGGTAGTTGATATATATATATATATATATATATATATATATATATATATATATATCAATCTTTTTATGGTTTTTTATGGCAAGTATCTTCTTTATTGTGATTCTTTTCTCTTGATACCCATTTGGGTGGTACTTATCTCTTCTATGGGAAGCTTCACTTTATTTGATGTCCTTTATTCCATATATTGCTCAATTTTCTTTTTAGTATGCACATACCAGCCTTTGCTTATGTTTTCTATTTTTCTCTCCTTGTTGGGGTATGCTTCCAACTCTAGGTTAAGGACATGGAGGACTTGGCATAAAGATGTGGACTAGCTTAAGGAGTTAAAGCTTGGAGACAAAGTTGTTATGGTTTAGATTTCCCTCTATTTAGATCCTTATGTTGTATCATGAAAATCCTATGTGGGAGAATAAGATGTACTTTTGTAAACTCTTGGAAACATGATAATAGTCATGATTTTTATTCTGATACTATACTTTGGTTGTTTTGAAAACCATTAATAAGATTTGAAAATTTTACACCCACTCCATCATACCTTTGAAGTGTGTTTGGACTGGTGGTTCTATTCTTCAAATGTTTTAGTAGGGAGTGGATCCCATCTGGGATCCCACTCCTTACAACATGGTATCAGATCCCACGGTAGTCTGAATCTGAATATTTCAATTTTGTCTCCCTATTAGAACCCTTGACTTTGATAGAAACCTCTAGGTGAGATGTTCACCCTAGATTTGATCTTTGGATACAATAAGGTTTGATTTGAGGATAATAGTAGATTAAGTGGTAGAATAAGTTGAATCTTGTTATGGATAAATGGTGACTTGGTTTTTGCTTTGATTTTGAGCTCATCATTGTTTTATATCGCATGACATTTCAAAGAAAAATATATTTTCAATTATACGACTATATGTAAAAAAAATCTTGATTTCATCAAATTTTTCTTGAACTAAGTCACAATGGAGTGAGTTATGAAGCTCTGATAGAGAAACCCTAGAATTAGTGATTCTAAAACCCTAGTTATGATGTTAGAATGACACTAGGAATATGTGGAATGATATAAAGATGTAGTTGACCTACCCTTTGCACACTATGACCTTTTTGGATCTTAGGGTTGATAGTTTAGAGACACAAGGACCTGAAACTCAACCCTAGATGGTTTTGACTTATTAGTTGGATACATGAGCAACATATATCTCTCTAGAAACTTTCACAACTAAATAATATGTGGATAGTCTTAATACCTTGATGATAATTAGTTTGACTTCTTAGGTTGAACCTTTTAAGGGGTGGAGAGTAGTTGGTAGTAGATGTTTTGATCAATAGATTTTGAGGACAAAATCCTTTTAAGGGATGGAGGGTTGTAACATACCATATCTTGGACCCTACCCTAAAAGTATGATCTTTTGGGCATAGCCAAACAAGGTTTAGTATAACCCTAATGAGATAATGCATGAACAAATCACCCTAATGTAACCCAATGCTCTCACATATTAGATTTAGACCATGATGGAACATGAAAAGTGTCACATGGGAATACATGATAATTCGAGCTTAATCATCACACATAAATCTTTAGGAGAAGTCTTGAACATAATTAGATGGATAAAAATAATAATGATGATAAATAGGCTCAAATATTAATTGTGTCATAACTCATTAAAATAAATACCAAAAGTGGAATCTAAGTTAAAAATCGTGTTCCTCGGGTCCTAATTGTCTTGGGAGTCAAGTTTCACATTATTCACATAATAACAGTTAATTTAATTCATTTAGGAAAGAAAAGATTTAAGTTTTCCCTAGAATATCAAATAAAATAATAAATGACTCCAAAAGAGGAAAATAAATTTGGATTCATAATCCACATAATAAATATAGCCTTTGGGGGAATTTTCATCTAATTTGGAGAAAAATTACTTAAAAGGTGAAATCAAGAGAGTGAAAGTATGTAGAACTTTCAAAATATTAAATAATTGTACAAACAACTCCAACATATAAAATTGATAGCAAATTCGTATTCAACACATTAAATATGACTTTTGGGTGAAGTTTCATCAAATTTGGAGAATCTTAAAGTCATTAATGCAAGAGGAAAGAGAAAATAAGATTTAGATTATTTAACCCATTAAAAGTTCTCAAAAGGCAAATCTAATTTCATTAAATCAGAATCTACATGCTTTAATTAGCCTATATGCAAAATTTCATCCAATTTGGAATTTGGTTGCACCCTCAATAGAAAAGATAGAAAAAGGAAAATTAATTTAATAGAATTTTGGTTTTAATTGGAATTATTTGATGTCATGAATTATATCTTTGTTTTCCTAAAGTTGGATCTGTCATGCAACCACTTAATGCCAGGTTTCATTTTGACCCTTGGATCGGATCTGACGGAGGGGGTTGTCCCCTATCTCCATTCGTACTCCTTTCTCGCGACTACAGTAACACAATTTTTCTCTCGTGATTTCTGCTTTGCTCTTTCCTTCTCGGCGCAACTGACTCGCTTTTCATCATCATCGTGTCTTTCCGCATTTGGGGGACCCTAGTTTTGGCAAGTTTCCTTTTCCTGAACTCCCAGTCAACAAGGGACCTTCTCCGCTTCCCCTATTTCTGCCTCCACCGGGCCTCCCAGCCTCTCTATGCTTCATCGACTATAAGTAGACCCTTGGAGACCCTCTTTATGTTCATCGAGATCATTGCAAACACCTACAAGTGTTCTTCTAGTCATCACCCTGGTTCCGCAACTACGACGGGTTGAGCGGGATAGGTGGATCTTGACGATGTCGTCTTGGCATGGAGTTCCCTTTGGGAAGTCCTAGAGTGCTCCCTCCAACCTTGAAGAAGTTGTGGGTGACGTTGATTTCTCTAAAATTGGTGTGTTCACGTGTTCCCCCTTTCAGTCCCCCACTACTAGTTTTGTTTCTAGAATGATTCAGGGTTGTAAACGTTGTTTTTCTTTGGTTTCGTGTGTGTTGGCTTCATTTTATTTCACCGCAATCGTTGAGACCGCTGAGTTCCATATACGCCATAAGATAGTAGGTTCCTGGCCGCTCCCTCACCTGTAGCCCTTGGTCATGGCTGCCATGGTCCTGTCAGGACTCCTAGGTGATTCACGATCACCTTTAGAGATAGACAAGTTTGTTTTGACCTAGCAAAGAGGATGAGGTTGGATTTAGGTTTCATTTGCATACGGATTCCTTTGTTCTGGTGGCGGTATGTGAACGAGTTCTTGTATCAAGTGCTCTGTCGAACGAAGAAGATGGCTGCTGAAGAATTCTCAGTTTAACCCCCTTGTTTTCTCTTGCGTTTTGATTTTTTGTCAGGGGTAATTTGGTCTTTTCATGCTAATCTGCTCTTCTTTCCGCGTTGAGATGTGTTTCCAGGTTGTCTATCAGGCCGACTGATTTGGCCAGTTCTGATTAGGCCAACTCAGTGCGAGCGTCCACTCTCCCTCTCTCTTTTCCTCTCCCAGTGATTTTGTTGACGTGGATTTATCTGATTGGTTAATTTTTGAAAAATTCATAACTAATAATTCCTAGTTCAAAAAAATAAAATAAAATATATTATGAAATCAAAAAATAAGGGATATCTAATGCTACCAGTTTTGCTTCTCGAATCTAATTCAAAAATATGTGATTTTAATGAATTTACCTAAATAAGTAATAACTTGTAAAATTTATAACTAAATATATATATAAGTCAGAAAAATATAATAAAATATGTTTTAGATTCAGAAAAAGGTAACCTAAAATATGGCATGGATTTTATAATCTAAATCACAAGATTAAGGTAATTTTTAGGGTTTGTAAAATCAATTTAAACCAAACCTTAATTTCACATACATGATTAATGGGTGCTTTAGAGACCTAGACTTGGATCTAGATCTATCTTCGACATGAATAGACTTTGATGAGAGGTATGTTGTATACCCTATTATTCTATGTTGAGAAATTCAACTATATTTCTTCATTCTCTTTGTTCTATGGATAATAGCCTACACAATATGTCTTTTCTCTTGGATATCATGGTTCATGTGAACCATCTTATTTGTTACTGATCTTGTGATCATGGATATTCTCTTGGACTCTTATCTTATGCCTTGTTGCATGTTGGTTTTATTTGATGCTATGTGCCCACTTTGAGGTGGATGTTTATTTGTTGATATGTGATATTTTGTGCCCACTTGCATGTGGATGTATGTGTTGTCCATTGTGTGATGGCAATATCATATAATTTTGACTATACTTTCTACTTCCCTATACATTTTACATGCATGTGATTCAGTAGCACTAGAGTAGTGTAATTGCATTGATTTTTTTTATGGGTAGACGTGTAATTTCTTACTCGAGTAGTATGCTCTTTTGGACGGAGGTGGCCCCATACCCGTGTTTCAAATTTGTGAGATTTGGCCCAGTTTTATATTGGGAGTGGTAGTATGTCATCTCTATCAAGTTTCAAGTTTGTGAGGATTGGCCACATGTGTATTTATATTGTTCTATGGCTATGCTTATCTCACAAGCATGTAAGTTATTGATGATGGTTGTGGGGTGTGTGCCCTACTTTCTTGATATGTCCATAGTTTCCCACCATGGTAGTGGATGTATATATGGCTCAATATTTTTATGTTGTTTTACGGCAAGTATCTTCTTTATTGTGATTCTTTTCTCTCAATACCCATTTGGGTGGTACTTATCTCTTTTATGGTAAGCTTCACTTTATTTGATGTCCTTTATTCCATATATTGCTCAATTTTCTTTTTATTATGCACATATCAACCTTTGCTTATGAATTCTATTTTTTCTCTTCTTGATGGGGTATGCTTCCAACCCTAGGTGAAGGACATGGAGGACTTGTCATAAATATGTGGACCTAGCTTAAGGAGTTAAAGCTTAGATACAAAGTTGTTATGGTTTAGATTTCCCTCTATCTGGATCCTTATGTTGTATCATGAAAACCCTATGTGGGATATTAAGAAGTACTTTTGTAAACTCTTAGAAAGTTGATAATATTCATGATTTTTATTTCGTTGTTGTACTTTAGTTGTTTTGAATACCATTAATAAGATTTGAAAATTTTACACCCACTCTAATCATACCTTTGAAGTGTGTTTGTACTGGAGGTTCTATTCTTCAAATTTTTAAGTAGAGAGTGGATCCTCTCTGGGATCCCACTCCTTACAGTATGGTATCAGAGCTCATGGTAGTCGAAATCTGACTATTTCAATTTTTTCTTCCTATTAGAACCCTTGACTTTGATAGTAAGCTCTAGGTGTGATGTTCATCCTAGATTTGATCTTTGGATATGATAAGGTTTGAGTTGAGGATAATAGTAGGTTAAGTGGTAAGACAAGAAGATTCTTATTTTGGATAAATTGTGACTTGGTTTTCTCATTGATTTTGACCTCATCATTTTTTTTTGCAAACCAAATATATTCATTACTCTCACCTACTACACTATAACAATGTGTTCTCTCATACTCAAACATTCTAGTTAGTTCAGCTAGACACGTTTGCAAACACCTTTCTCGGTCAGGGATCTTGAGGAACCACTTTTCTAGCTTGTCCGCTAGCTTGTTGCATGTTCTTCTGATTTTATGTATCGTGGTGTTTTGTAGTGAACTCATCTTCAGTAGGATTCCATCCACCAAATTTTTGTACTTCAGAGGGGTCTCAATAACTCTGTTGATATATTCCACTGTGAGCTTTAGCCCGACATGATCTCCACGCATGGCCACCTCCTTATCTCACAGATGTCCACGGCCTTAACTATGGCCAGTAGTTCTCCTTCTAGAGGATCAGTCCCTACATGCTTCCTGGTACCTCCCTCACTCCACTGTCCATTACTATCCCTAACAATGAAGCTCATGCTTTGTGTATCATCCACGCTCCTTTGAGCAAGGTCCACACAAATTTGGTGCACTCCCCCTCACGGTGCTCGCCATCGGTCTACACTTGGGTTGTGTTTGTGGCTGTCCATGACAGTAGTTTCATTAGTGGATGTGTTAATTTTAGTGATCATATCCTGAACCTTCATGGCCACTTGAGTAACATCCCTAGTGGAGTGTTTGAAAATGAGTTCATTTCTCATTTTCCACACATGCCAGGCCATGATAGCAAAACGTTGTCGCCACCCCGCCTGCATCATGTTATCCCAGAACCAATTGCTCTCATTCTGTGTTAGGTGTTGATACTCTTGAAATCCTGGTATTTTCTCCCAAATTTGTCTTGATTTGGGGCATTTATGTAGTGTATGTAGTATGTCTTCCTCTTCTACATTGCATAACTGGCATTTCTTATCTTCCATCATACCCCGCCTGTATCTCTCTGCATTTGTGAGCAAGCGATTATGGCCAGTTAGACACAAGAAGAACTTCACTCTCGGAGGCACACGAGTGTGCCAGATTAGCTCCCATGGGAAGGACACTTCGACCTCCTGGGTGTGTGTGTCCCTATAGAACATCGTGGTTGTGGGTCTCCCTTCCTACGCCGTATCCCAATAAGTGTCATCAGGATGAGGTTCCAGTAATGGAGGTTGCATACACCTTAAGAGATTCCCTATGTCCGTATTGAAGAAAGTTCAGACGAAATTCCAGTCCCAGTCTCCATCTAGATTGATCATTTCTGCTGCCTTCAGTTGTACGAGTTCTTGCGGGATAGTGACACCTGACCTGAGAGTTGGTCTTACTCCTCCTCTCAGCCACCTATCTCTCCATACACTGGTTTTCCTCCCATCCCCAATTGCAATAGCCATATGCTTTCGTATGTACTCGTTGTTCCCGAGAATACTCCTCCAAACCATTGAGCCTGATTGTCTAATGTGTGGACCCTTTGTGTATTTAGCCTGCATCAGGGGTTTCCACACCGGTGACGCGTCTGACTTGAAGCTCCAAGCCTGCTTCCTCATGAGCGTTGTGTTAACATGCTTAGCGCATCTTATGCCCAGCCCGCCATGTTCCTTAGGTTTGAGAATAGTCCTCCATGCCACGAGGTGAATCTTCCTCCTTTCGTCAGTAGAACCCCACACAAAATTTCTAGTAATCTGATTAAGTCTATCTGTGATTGAAGCTGGTAGTTGTACCGCTTGCATCAGGTGGGTGGTCGTGCTGGTTAGAGTAGAATTCACCAATGTGACATGCCCAGCAATAGAAAGTCTCCTATTACTCCACACATTCACCTTACCCTGAAACAAAGAAACCATGTCCAGATACAAGTCTTTCGAGTTTCATTTATGGATTACTGGAATACCAAGGTACTTCCCCAAATCATCCATCTGCATTATGCCCAGTCTTCTGCTAATGCCCCTTGTGGTCACCTGGGTTGTATTCTTCAAAAAGTAGACCATGGATGTTTCCAAGGAAACCTCTTGACCTGAAACATGTCCAAACTCCTCCAGTACTCTCCTAATCACCCCTACTTGACAAACCTCTGCCTCCGCAAACAACACTAGATCATCCGCAAAACACAGATGTGTGAACTGCACCTTATGCCTCGTGAAACTAGTTGGTTTCCACGCTCTAAGACTAACTTCTCATCCAATTGCCTGGCTCAGACGATCCAAGCATAACACAAATATGTATGGCGATAACGGATCTCCCTGTTTAACTTCGCGTGAAGGTTTAATGGAGGGAAGAGTCTCTACATTCCATACAATGGTGGATTCACCCATGGTGAGGATTTGCATAATCAGATTAATAAGATTGAGAAGAATTGTCATATGGTGGAGAGTATCTTCTATGAACTTCCAACTAAGCCGGTCATAAGCTTTTGAGAGATCTACCTTGTCTTCCATGCTTTGTTTTTTCGAATGGACTTTCTCCATGGAGTGTATGATCTCCTATAAGAGTATAGTATTATCATATAAACTTCTCCTTGGTATGAAATTTAGTTGCATCGGGGAAATCCACCCATCAAGTAGTGGTTTGATTCTATTGACAATGATCTTTGACATCAATTTTATGCAGACATTGTTTAATGAGATTAGGCATAGATGGGAACAGATTGTTGGATGCTTTTTTTTCGGAATGAGCACCACCGTAGAGTTTGTAGAACTAGGAGAAAGAGGCACGCCTGAGAAAGCCTATTTAACCTCCCTCACCAGGCTGTTTCCCACAATAGGCCAGTTGAACTTCAAAAAACTTGTGTCAATGTCATCCGGCCCCGGGGCCTTGATGGAATGCATGGCTTGCATGTTGGTTAATATCTCCTCCGCCGAAGGTACACATCGTAGCCTTTGATTCATCTCCCTGGATACTTGAGGAAAGTAGCCATCGTACACCTGTATCTCCCTCCCATCGTGCATAGGATTAGTTTCAGTAAACAATCTACAAAAGTAATTACGAACCATCTCTTTAAGCTATGTGTTTTGAGTAATCCAATTGCCATTATCGTCCTGGAGCCTGGTCACCTGGTTCCTCCATCTTCTACTTTTCACCGATGCATGGAAGAATGCAGTTATTGAGTCACCTAGCTTCAGCCAAGTACACCTCGCCTTCTGTCTCCATTCATTCTCTTCCCTTCTCATGTCTTCAAGTATCTTGTCCTAAATATTCAACATCGTATTTTCCAGTTCTGATGTGTATTGCCTTGCCAGCTCCTCTTGTATCAATAGGAGTCTTGTCTTGAGAGTTGTAGATGATCTCTATTCTTGTTTACACACCTGTTCATCCCAGTTCATGGCTGTGCGCAGAAACGTCCCTGCCGCAATCAGGAAGGAGTCTTGTATCATTGTTTTATATAGCATGATTTTTTGAAGAAAAATATATTTTCAAATATACTACTATATGTACAAAATTTTCTAGATTTCATCAACGATTTCTTGTACTAAGTCACAATGGAGTGAGTTATGAAGCTCTGATAGAGAAACCCTAGCATTAGTGATCCTAAAACCCTAGTTATGATGTTAGAGTGAATCTAGTAATATGCGGAATGATATAAAGATGTAGTTGACCTAGCCTTTGCACACTATGACCTTTTTGGATCTTAGGGTTGATAGGTTAGAGACACGAGGACCTAAAACTCGACCCTAGATGGTTCTGACTTATTAGTTTGATACATGAGCAACATAAATCTCTAAAACTTTCACAACTAAATAATATGTGGGTAGCCTTAATACCTTGATGATAATTAGTTTGACTTGTTAGGTTGAACCTTTTAAGGGGTGGAGAGTAGTTGGTTGTTGATGTTTGGATCAATATATTTTGAGGATGAAATCCTTTTAAGGGGTGGAGTATTGTAACATGCCAGAACTACGACACTACCCTGGAAGTATGATCTTTTCAGCATAGCCAAATAAGGTTTAATATAACCCTAATGAGATAATCCATGAACAAATCACCCTAAAGTAACCCAATGTTCTCACATTAGATTTAGAACAATGATGGAACATAAAAGTGTCATGTGGGAATACATGATAATTCGAGCTTCATCATCACACATAAATCTTTAGGAAGGTCTTGAACATAATTAGATGGATAAAAATAATAATGCTGATAAATGTGAGGAAAATAGGCTCAAATATCAATTGTGTCATAAATCATTAAAATAAATACCAAAAGTGGAATCTAAGTCAAAATCATGTTCCTCATGTCCTAATTGTCTTGGAAGTCAAGTTTCATATTATTCACATAATAACAGTTAATTTAATTCATTTAGGAAAGAAAATATCTAAGTTTTCCCAAAATATCAAATAAAATAATAAATGACACCAAAAGAGGTAAATAATCTTAGATTTGTAATCCACATAATAAATATATCCTTTGGGTGAATTTTCATCCAATTTGGAGAAAGTTTACTTAAAAGGTGAAATCAGGAGAGAGAAAGTGTGTAGAACCTTCAAAATATTAAATAATTGTGCAAACAACTCCAACATGTAAAATTGACGGCAAATTCATGTTTGACACATTAAATATGACTTGTGGGTGAAGTGTTATCAAATTTGGAGAATCTCAAAGTCATTAATGCTAGAGAAAAAGAGAAAATAAGATTTAGATTATTTAACCCATTAAAAGTTCTCAAATGGAAATCTAATTTCATAATCGAAATCTACATGCTTTAATTGGCCTCTGTGCAAAATTCATCCAATTTGGGATTCGTTTGCACCCTCAATAGAAGAGAGAGAAAAAGGAAAATTAATTTAATAAAACTTTGGTTTTAATCTGAATTATTTGATGTCACGGTTTATTTGTTGTTTTCCTAAAGTTAGATCTATCGCACAGCCACTTAATGTCAGGTTTCATTTTGACCCTTGGATCGGATCCGACAGAGGGGGGTTGTCTCCTACCTCCAGTCAGACTCCTTTTTCACAGATACAGTAACACAATTTTTCTCCCGTGATTTCCTCTTTGCTCTTTCCTTCTCGGCGCTACTGGACTTGCTTTTTGCCATCATCGTGTCTTTCGGCATCTGGGGAACCCTGGTTTTGGCAAGTTTCCTTTTCCCGATCTCCCAGTCGACAAGGGACTTTCTCCACTTCCCCTATTTCTGCGTCCACCAGGCCTCCCATCCTCTTTGTGCTTCATCGAGTATAAGTAGACCCTGGGAGACCCTCTTTGTATTCGCTGGGATCATTGCAATCACCCGCAAGTGTTCTTATAATCATCACCCCAGTTCCGCAACTACGGCGGCTTGAGCGGGATAGGTGGATCTCGACGACATTGTCCTGGCATGGAGTTCCCTTTGGGAAAGACTAGACTACTCCCTCCAACCTTGGAGAAGTTGTGTGTGACGTTGATTTCTCCAAACCAGGTGTGTTCGCATTTTCCCTCTTTTTTCAGTCATCCACTACTAGTTTTATTTCTGGAATGATTTAGGGCCATATTTGTTGTTTTTCTTGGGTTTTGTGTGTGTTGGCTTTGTTTTATTTCACCTCAATCACTGAGACCGATGAGCTCAATACACATCTTAAGATAGAAGGTCCATGGTCGCTCCCTCACATGCGTCCCTTGGTCATGGCCATCATGGTCCTGCCGGGACTCCTAGGTGATTCACGATCACCTTTAGGGCTAGACAAGTTCATTCTGACCTAGCAAAGAGGATGAGGTTGTATTTAGGTTTTGTTTGTAGACGGATTCCTTTATTCGGGCGGCATTATGTGAATGATTTGTTGTATCAAGTGCTCTGCCAAATGAAGAAGATGGTTGCTGACAAATTCTTGGTTTAACCCCCTTGTTTTCTCTTGCGTTTTGATTTTTCGCCATGGGTAATTTGGTCTTTTCATGCTCATTTGTTCTTCTTTCCGTGCTGAGTTGTGTTTCCAGGTTGTCTGTAGGGTCGAATCAGTTGGCCAACTCTAATTGGGCTAACTCAGTTTGAGCGCCCACTCTCCCTTTCTCTTTTCCTCTCCCAGCAATTTTGTTGATGTGGATTTATCTTATTGGTCAATTTTCGAAAATTCATAACTAATTATGACTAGATCAGACTAATAAAATAAAATATGTTCTGAAATCAGAAAAATAAGGGCTATCCAATGGTACCAGTTTTGCTTCTCGAATCTAATCTCTAAAAATATGTGATTTAAATGAATTTACCTAAATAAGTAATAACTTGTAAAATTTATAACTAAATATATATGTCAATAAAATATAATAAAATATATTTTGGATTCAAAAAAAGTAACCTAAAATATGGCATGGATTTGATACCCTATATCACATACAAAGAAAAAGATAATTTTTAGGGTTTGTGAAATCAATGTAAACCTAACCCTATTTTCACATACATTATTAATAGGTGCTTTGGAGACCTAGACTTGGATCTGGATCTATCTTCAACGTGAATAGACTTTGATGAGTGGTATGTTTTATCCCCTATTATTCTATGTTGAGAAATTCACCTATATTTCTTCATTCTCTTGGTCCTATGGACAATAGCCTACACAATATGTCTTTTCTCTTGGATATCATGGTTCATGTGAACTATCTTATTTGTTACTCATCTTGTGATCATGGATATTCTCTTGGACTCTTATCTTATGCCTTGTTGCATGTTAGTTTTATTTGATGTTATGTGCCCACTTTGAGGTGGATGTTTATTTGTTGATATGTGATATCTGGTGCCCACTTGCATGTGGATGTATGTGTTGTCCATTGTGTGATGGAAACATTGTATAATTCTGACTACACTTTCTACTTGTCTGTACATATTACATGCTATGTGATTCAATAGCACTAGAGTATTGTAATTGCATTGGTTTCATTTATGGGTAGACGTGTAATTTCCTGATCGAGTAATATGCTCTTTTGGGATGGAGGTGGCCGAATACCTGAGTTTCAAATATGTGAGGTTTGTCCCACTTTTATATTGGGAGTGGCAGTATGTCATCTCTATCAAGTTTCACGCTTGTGAGGCTTGGTGGCCTGTGCATATATATTGTTCTAGGGCTATGATTATCTCACATGCATGCATGTTATTGATGATGATTGTGGGGTGTGTGCCCTACTTTCTTGTTATGTGCTTAATTTCCAACCATGGTAGTGGATGTAAATATGGCACAATCTATTTATGTTATTTTATGGCAAGTATCTTCTTTATTTTGATTCTTTTCTCTTGATACCCATTTGGGTGCTACTTATCTCTTCTATGGGAAGCTTCACTTTATTTGATGTCCTTTATTCCATATATTGCTCAATTTTGTTTTTAGTATGCACATACCGTCCTTTACTAATTATTTCTATTTTTCTCTTCTTACTGGGGTATGCTTACAACCCTAGGTGAAGGACATGGAGGATTTGGCATAAATATGTGGACCTACCTTAAGGAGTTAAAGCTTAGATACAATGTTGTTATGGTTTAGATTTCCCTCTATCTTGATCCTTATGTTGTAATAAGAAAAATCTATGTGGGAGATTCAGATGTACTTTTGTAAACTCTTAGAAAGTTTATAATAGTCATGATTTTTATTCCGTTGCTATACTTTGGTTGTTTTGAATACCATTAATAAGATTTCAAAAATTTACACCCACTTCAAGAATATCTTGAAGAGTGTTTGGACTGGAGGTTCTATTCATTAATTTTTTTAGTAGGGAGTGGATCCCCTCTAGGATCCCACTTCTTACAAGATTAGATGCCCACACTAAAGAAGAAGGTCCTTGATGATTTTAAGATTTGGTGATGGATCAATAACAACACAAGATCATGCTTATTAGGAACTTATGATTATTCGATCAACTTTTCTGATCGGGCGATCAGTAATCTTGATAAAGATATATCCTGATGATCAGGAAACTCAGATTGAGAACTTTCTTGATAGGGCGATCAGAAAATCTTGAAGGGGTAGATTTGGGAATTTTTTTTGGGAAAATCAACTTGTGTGCTCGGGTGATTAGAAAACATTGAAAATTGGAATAATGGTTACATATGATGTCAATGACTTGGTTGGTTTTTCTACAACACTTGTTGGCTCAAGTTGTTGTACTAGTTGACATATCCTATTTTATTGCTTGTGGGGGTTGTTATAATATATGATATATATAATAACATATGTTGAATGGTGATTGCATACATATGGATATATATAGATATCTCTCAATATAATATCAATATTAAAGATGCCTTCCAAGTGTGATGTACATGAAAATCTTGTTCGACTAAGTGTGGTGCACCATCTAGTTTGGGGAAGTGTGTAGTGGGCATGCCAAGAATGGTACATATCTTATTGTATTGGCCTTGGGTTGGACTTCACTAGGTGATCTTAACGATATTAAACACCTAGAGGCATAAAGATGTCTACTAATTCATATGATGAATTATTGACAAGGAGTTGTGCAATCATCTATCTAATAATTGCATATGATGTAATTGGTAATTATTACCTACCTTAATAATTAAGTTATAGACATCAATGTTGGTTGGATAATAACTTAATGTATTTTGAATCTTGTCTCACTAGAAGATTGCTCTCTGTAATCCTCCAAATTAATAATAAGAACTATTAATTTTAATAAAATAGTGGGATCATAACTAGTTAAGTCCAAATTCATTTGGTCAAATCAGAATTTTGTAATCAAACTAATTTTCAAATCAATTTTGTTGACTCATGCAAAACATCTTCTATTGCAGATCAATGGAAATCACAACCCACAATCGATTTTTCACTACCATATGTCCTTCAAAAATAACAACTTACTGGGAATAACTTTGACGAATGGTTTAAGACGCTGAGAATTATTCTCATTCATGAGTGTAAGTTCAATGTCCAGTACCTAATGAACCGATTCCAAATGAGCCTAGTGTGGAATCATATGCTCATAGGAAACATTACGATGATGTTGTGGACATTAAATACCTGATGTTTTTCTACATGAATTATGAGCCTCAAAAGCAATATTGGAACATGGATGTTATAGAGATGATAACACATCTCAAGAGCATGTATCAAAAACAAGTAAGGCATGAGAGGTATGATGTATTTAAGGTGTTGTTTAGTTGCAAAATGGTAGAAGGTGATCTAGTGGGACCTCATGCACTCAAGTTAATTGGGTATGTGGAAAGTTTTGCAAGAGTGTGATTTCAATTGGGTTAAGAGTTGGCCACATATGTAATCTTGCAATTGATTCTGGATTCATACAAGCAATTTGGCATGATCTATAACATGAACAATTTTGTTAAGCCATTAACTGAGCTAATTGGCATGTTGAGAACTATCAAATGGAAAATGAAATACAAGACCAAATCTATAATGATGGCCAGGAAAGAAAAAATAAAATCCAAGGGCAAAGGAAAACATAAGAAGGGCCTAAGTCTAATTCACGGTCTTTTATTCTTAAAGAAAAAGGAGGAGTGGGTAAGGGAGGAAATTCTCACATTTTCACTAGGAGGGACATTAGAAAAGCAATTTCCCTCTCTACCTTGACGAACTAAAGAACAAGAAGTGGGAATAGTCATCTCCATTTTAGGTATATATTTTATTGAAATAAACTTATCTACTTCTTCATCGTGGGTATTGGATACCATATGTGGATTTCACATATGTTCAAATGTGAAGGATCTAAAAACAAGTAGACCCATGAAGAAAGGAGAGCTAGAACTACACATTACAAATGGAGGAAGAATTTCCAACATTATTGTAGGCATCTACTATTTATCTCTACCCAGTGGGCTTATAATATAGTTAGAGAACATCTATAATATTCCTTCCATAAATAGACACATTAATTATGTATCTTGTTTGGACAAGAATGGTATTGAGTTTTTGATAAAGAATGGTCGTATTTCCATATATAAAGATGAGATCTTTTATGGCAATGCCCCTATTTCTTATGGTCTTTATTTATTTGATATGAGATGAATGTACATAACTTAAATACCAAGAAGTTAAAACTCAATGACTCAAACATAACATCTCTTTGACATTGTCTTCTAGGGCACATAAATGACAAGTGCATATTTGGACTCCATAAAGATGGTTATACATAGTCTTTTTTATTTTAAATCAATAGAGACATGTGAGTCTTGTGGATTGGGAAAGATGACAAAAGCACCTTTCATTGGAAACCATGAGAGAGATGGTGACTTATCAGGACTCATACCACCTGATATATGTGGGCCTTTTTGCATAAGTTCTAAAGGTGAATACTAGTAAATTATTACAGTTACTGATGAATTCAGTAGGTTTGTCTATGTGTATATAAGGAAATTGAAGTTAAAATCCTTTGAAAAGTTCAAGCAATTCATGAATGAGTACAGAATCAACCTAGAAAAGGTATCAAATCACTTCAACCAAATTGAGTATTTAAGCCAAGAGTTTGAGGCTCTTTTAAGGTATTGTGGTATTGTGTCACAATGCACTCCACTTGGAATGCCACAACATAAAAATAAGAAATCACACTTTGGTTGACATGGTATAGTTAATGATGAATTTAACTTATGTTACACTATTCTTTTGGGGACAAGTCCTAAAAAGTGGCACGTTTGCAATTAATGGACTACCTTTCAAATCTATTGAAAAGACACCATATGAGATATTGAATTAGAAACGTCCTAATATGTATTTCATGAATGTTTGGGGATGCAAGATTATGTCAGAAAATAGTTCTATGAAAAGCTTGGAACCACATCAAATAAATGTATTTTTATTGGATACCCTAAGGAAATTAAGGGCTACTACTTCTATGTTCCATATAACAACAAAATGTTTGTTGCTAAGATGATGTATTGCTCGAAAAGGAGTTTATTTCTAGAGGAACCAGTGGAATAGAACGTGAAGAAGTTCAAGACCAGCAAGAAGAAGCGTTGGAAGTTGATAAGGAAATAGAGGAACCAAAAACTATTCTGGAACCTCTAACTCTCTATCATAAGACAATAACCTCAAAGATCCAGTAGGGCACATCTTGAGACAAAGAGTTATGGATTTTTAGTGACTCGACAAGACAATTTTATGGTCATAGTGATGAGCCAACAACCTATAACGAAGCTATTAAGGAACCAGAATCTAGTAAGTGGCTTGAGGTCATGAGATTTGAGATGGACTCCATGTATACCAATAAGGTATGGACCTTAGAGGATCTAGGTGAAGGGGTAAAACCCATAGTGTGCAAATGGGTCTTTAAGAAGAAGGTCAACATGGATGGTAATGTACAAAATCTAAAATTGAAGATTGGTTGTTAAAGATTTCAAACAAGTTCAAGTTGTTGACTGTGATGAAATTTTTTCATTGGTTTCCATCGTTAAATCTATCATGATCATACTTGTTGTTGTAGCTTATCATGACTATGCTATTTGGCAAATGGATGTTAAAACTACATTCCTTGATGGGAATATTCTTGCGGATGTTTATATGACACAGCCTAAGGGTTTTATCTCTCCAAATAAAGCCTATAAATTGTATAACTACAATGGTCAATCTATGGATTATAGTAAGCATATAGAAGTTGGAATCTTTGTTTTGATGAAATAGTCAAATAGTTAGACTTTATAAAAAATGAAGATGAACCTTGTGTTTACAAGAAGGTTAGTCAGAGCATAATTATATTTGTCATATTACATGTAAATGACATACTTTTTATGAGAAATGCCATCCCTATTGTACAACTGGTTAAAACACGTCTTAGCAATATCTTCTCTAAGAAGGACTAAGGAGAGGCATCCTATATACTAGGAACAAAGATATATAGAGATAGATCTATGGTGTTGTTTGGTTCGGGACATGATCTGGGTCAACAGCTATCTTTTTGTGCCATGTCAGCACTAATCCCGACTAACCCTGTCAGGATCCAGTCTTGTTTTGTTTGGAAAAAGTTGGATTGAAGGGGTCTGTTTTGGATTCTATAATCCTCTAATCTGGACAAACTCAGTCCTTCTATGGGCAGGATTCTAGGATCCCAGTCCGGATTTGACTCTGTCTTTTGTGTTATTTTGATTTATATGCCAGACTGAAAAACATAAGTTACAAGGTCAGTCCAATTTAATGAGTGCTTGCAATGGGATTGGGTTGCCAAAAAAAATAGGATCCACTCCAGATATTCTAATATGGATATATGGACTAACATGAACTAACCCGGTCTGGATTTCATAATCTTGATCTCGAACCAAATAGGGGCTAGATGTCTTCTTGATCTAAGTCAAAGTACATATCTTGACACAGTTTTGAGGCCGTTTTTTGTTCTGAGGATGGGAAATAGATTGGATTGTTGAAAGGATCAGATTGAATGGTAAATGAAGTATGAATGTATGTTAATGTATCAGTGTTTCATTTGGATAGACCAAGGATTGGATAACATGTTACAGATTTTAACACCAACTGTGTAGTTGTCTCGATGGTAATAGGGGACCCAATTCCCGAATTTTTCTCCTAGTTTGATGACCTAACGTGCTTCTTCCTGATTGTTGCAAGTAGGGAGTCAATTTCATGGTGATCTACTCAGACATCCAGTCATACCCACCATACTAACTAGTCCATAATTTTCTGCTTCAAGAGAAAAACATGAGCATTATTGTTCATATATACAATAACCTATACAGGAGGGAAATGACGCAATAGAAGCAAGGAACTCCCAGTTGGATCGTAGGACAAGATAGTAGGTGAATAAAAAGAATTCTATCAATTCAAAACACAAATCTACAATTGCCCTATGATCCGTCGATGACTTAAGCTTCACTGACAAAGACTCGTTAGATCAGGTAGTTTGGAAGCCTGATCTACTACACTATGAGCACTATGCAAGGGATGGGATGGAATAAACCGGACAAACAAAGGCTAGAGAGTGAGTATATGTAGGTGGTTGGGGCAACAAGGACATTCAGTAGTATCGATGGGTGGGGTGGGGGTGGGTGGGGTGGTGGGGGTCGGGTGGGGCGATGGGTGGGGTGGGGGTGGGGGCGATGGGTGAAGAAGCCTCTTCTAAAACAAGACGGGGAGTAGAGATGTCATGCCCACATCCCATGACTTCCACTAATCATGAGATTAGGGCATGACTATGAGGATTACACTTAATACAAAGTTCACTCCCGATTTTTCTTCATTTTCAAACTCTTTGTTTTCCCACATTCAATCACATAAACAAAATTGACAAGTGAATTAAACTTTTATTATTCTAATATGATCTCAACATTAATGATACACATCCATACATTCCTTCTATTTCTCACACTTCCATGTACATACGACATGATAATTAGATACATTCTCTCTTATTAAGGAAACAAAGATACAAAACATCATTTATAACTCACTCACATCTATACTAGGACCTAGAGTGACAAGGACCGACTGAGCTTAACTAATCTCATACTCAACTCATGTGGTAGATCTACTCTGATGCTTTGACCTTCTTCAAGTCCACGTGGTTTCCCTAAAACATTTGAGTAGAGGGGTGAGCCTACTCACTCAGTGAATGAGTACTTCAAAGAAATAGTCTAAAGCACTGATATAATTATATATATACCTTTGAGCAACTGATATCAATTATAACAACAGTAATTACTACACTGAGCAGATCTAAAACAATACAGTTAAAATAACAGAGAATGTAAATATTGCATTTAAAGAACAACTACTAGGAAAATGTACTCAAATCTTTCTTAACTATTTTTGTTTATAAGAAACTCTTTAAACCTATATGATCATATTTTAGCTTAAGCCCTAATCATATGCAGTGTACTCTACATAAGAAGACTCATAGTGCACTACGATCACACCGTACAAGACTTAGCCGACACACCCAGGATTTCTAAGTCTGACTACGTCACTGGTCTGCAACAGTGTAATGGCACTCTGGTCTCTGGACTCCTCCTCTAACCTAAGCACACAGGCGGAGAGTCAAGCCACCTATTGGCTTTTCTGTACTCTAGTGCCACCGGAATCTCTGGTTGATGTTGGACACTACATATTGTATTTTTAGGAGACTTCCACTAGGGTTGTGTACCCCGTACCACCTATTAGTACGTTTCGACCCGCGTATACTGGACACTTCCAGGGTTAGGTCATTTCACCCTAAGCTGCAGACCTATCATAGGGATTCTATGGTGTTCAAGGCTCCTGAGTCTATTATAACTTGATTATATCTTTCTCTTAGACTGATTTCTTTTAACTCTATATCTTACTGACTACTCAGACTACTGAACTGAATTCACTGATAATACTGAACTGAATGTTTAACATATTGTTTACCCTTTTCTTAGGGTTTCTCCTTACTCGTGCACATATAGCATTTCTCATGTATTTAAACATATATCATGTCTACTAAATAAGTATTCTCATTCAACATTTCACACATATATGCATGACATCAATAACATCCCAATCTAGGGCATGTCATATCTCTCCACTTGCAATAGCATAATAACTTATCATTTCATGACAAGTATTTGAATTAGAGAATCTGAATCTCATAAACAAATCATACATGCATATAATATAATATTCATATAAAACCCACAATATCACATTAATCATCTCAATCAACCAATTAATTCTAAATTAGATATGTATACTTTTAAAAGCATACTAGGTTGGGTTTCCATCCTTGATTACTTGCTATTCATGGGATATGTATTATGAAAATCAAAAACTCTATTGTCTATATATCAAATCAAAGAGATCAAACATGTAGAATTGAATGCACTAGGAACATAAGTAAGATCAATTAAGCTTAAATCTGAATTTCAGATATAATGTTGTTCAAGCACCCAAATAACTTAAAAATTCAGAGCTTCAGAATATTCTCAATCAACTTATAATTCTCTATTATTCAAGATACATGGATATCAATATCCATGTCAACAAATAAACAATTTCATATCATAGTTAGAACATGGTTTGAGGTATACTATAAACTGAATTCAAAAACAATTCTTTTCATTTATTGTCATCTAGGAAGAAATCGAGAATATCAACTAAATCATCTAATTGAGTAAGATTGAATAAATAAAGTTTATCATGTCAAGAAGATCCCTTCAAATGGATTTCACGATATCGATTCATAAATATCCAACTTTCCTCACATCTAGGGTTTCACCCTCTTTACTAAGATATCAACCAAACACTATTCACCTTCAATATAATCCAAGATAATATCTAACATATATGTACTATGAATTCAGATAAACAATCATGCATAACCAAGGGGATCCAGATAAACAAATTTCTCTATTTAATTATACAGCAATTTCAGTCATAGACAAATTCCCAATATTTCAGTTTACTCTTATAACCTCTACGAATACTAAGGGAATTCTCATTAGGATGTATTGTATACATTTCTTATATGTTTTTATCATCTAAAATTCATCCAAATAGAGGAAGATTCAATTTCATATCATTTTGCAACAGCTTAGATCAAACAGACAATTCAGGGTTTCTAGTCGCATACTAAGCAATTAAAGATTATCGATGATTTAACCAATTTTCGTGCAATATACTATTTAAAGGAAGTTCCCACTCACCCTAAGGTGTTAAAACACCTAAAAAATACAGCTCAGCCTAGAAAATCTTGATCTCATATCAAATCCCTAGCAATTCATCTGATTCCTTTCAACTCGGAAACCCTAAAAATGAGGGATTACAAAGAAAGAGTGAGAAAAGGGGAAGTTTTGATGCCATTTTGGATCAAATCATAGGAGGGACGGAATTTTTACATGTGAGAGAAGATTCACCATGAAACTATATCCAAAGAAGCTAAACTTACATGATTTCATCATTCCTCGGACCGCAAAACCCTAGGTCAGCATCTCCATCAATTTCTCCTCTCAAACCCTAACTCTCCCTCTCTCTCTCTAGGATTTCATTTCTCTGGTTTAAATGAAAAATTATGAGAGCTCCTTGTATGTTAGGTTGACCATATAGAGCAATTGAGTTGCTTGGGTCAATTGCACATTGACCCCTTACTATAGTTTCTCTTATTTCAGTTGAATTTTCTGTCATAACAATATTAATGTAATTCATCTACTGATAAGGTCTACACACATACACAAATTTTGAAAATTTTACATGTTGTTTGTGATTGAGTTTCAGATCTCCATCTCAAATTGCATATTATTTGGAGTTATCAATAAATAAATAAAAATAAAACACTACACTACTAAAAAGCACTCTGTCAGCATTTTGGTCGAAGTATAGTTCAACTGAGAATCACATTCAAAGAACACTCAAAAATTCTGAAATGTTTCTCCAATATGCATGATTGAGTTATCTATATCATATAAAAAATTCAATTAAATAAAAATTTGTAGAAAATATGAAAAATCATTTACCACACTGCTATCCTAATCAAATTCCATATTCATGTACTATCAAAACCCTAATTTTTGCCGATTAGGGTTTACATTTCTCAAACCCTAATTCTTCAAACTAAAATCATAGTTAGAGTTTCTTCTTAGGTTTGAAACATCACAATTGATCTACTATCATTAATCAAGTCTAAACGTTATTCAATCTAATCAAGCATGTAATCATTTAGGTAAACCCTAGTTTACCAATTAAGCACAAATGTGGTCATTACAATTCTCACCCCCTTAAAACGTTCCATCCCCGAAACATAAATACATAAACAAAGTATATTCAAAGTTTATTTTAAGCTTATGAAATCTTACATGTCATTATATTCTTGTATTTCATACTTGAATGCAATTTTCAACATTAAGTCCTTCATTTCTTTTCTAATCACAACATGTTTGAAATAGTTCTCAATGATAACAAACAAATTTTGTATGCCACAATCAATCATAGGATAGAGAGAGAAACAACCATTTCAATATTTTCATACTCTTGAGGTATTACCTCAACATTGATAATCTAATCCAACCATCTCAATTCATACGGCTCAATATGTACTATTGTTCTGTGTTACCTCTAAGTCACAAAAGAGAGTTCACCATGTTGTTTTGAATTTTACTATTTTGCTACTCAAATAACAAAACAGTCTTGAGTTGGAAGACTAGATTCAACAATAATTGTACAATACTACTCACGACATCCCCATTGCATCATGGATGCATAAGGTGAAGCATTACCATCACATTCCATATTATTCTCAAGTATGAACCCACACATAATTCAAGGTGTAACCATCGCGTTATAGCATACTAGGGTTTCAACAACAGTAACAAAATACTCCATGATTGTATTAGTCATTGAAGGACTATTCATACCCAATTACCATCACTTAGTTATATTAAAGCTAGGTATAACAAGCTATACCTCATTAGGGTTACATATAAATACAATATGGTTATCATCCCTTCTATTCATATGAGTGAATAGGTAAGACTACCTTATTCAAGGTAACCCTCCATTTGTTCCATCATCATTCAACCCATATCACCATACCACAATTGTACAATACTAAGATGGATTACTGGTATGAATGACTACAACTATCATACACCTTTAATTAACATCTTATTTGCACATGTACACTGAAATCATACGTAGAACCAATTTACATCCCTTAATATACCTTCAACAAATTATATTTCTAAAAACAAATTCACATATTATTAAAAGCCATTGTTTTCTCTTATCTATCTCCTCATTCATTACTACTTACTTTTTGCTACTTATCCTTCTCATTTTAATCATGTAGATTAAACATTCCTAAAATTGAAACATACAAGGTACAAATAGACTATTCATCATTCTTACTGTCACTGCAAGAATTTATCTCATATCGCACTTCACTCATATTGTATTTCTCCTTTTGTTCAAAACACACTTGTTACATTTCAAATTTATATCTTACTCTTTGCTCCAAATCATTTTCCATATTGTTTATCTACCTTTCAGATTAGCTACCTTTAAACCCTGGATTACTATCAGTGCTAGTTTATTTCTCATAGTGCAAATTTCATGATCTTGTTTTATAGAGATGCTAGTATTCAAGGTCAAATCACTAGTGACAACCCTTGAACGAATACAACTCTAAACATTCTAGGGTTTGGTCTTTATTAGTAGCATGACGTTATTGTGATGTGACTTTATTCTCTTAATTTGATATTCAAACTTTGGATCTCACAAGTTTTACTAAAGTCTTCCTTATCTTCAATTGAATTTCCTTTCTCTTACTTGGCCATTCAAATAGATTACATTCTCAATTTACCCTACTAGGGTTTCATCATCATATTGTGTGTCACTATTACATTCACTAGATGCCCCTAAGATGGTGTTTATGCATCATATATGATTCATTTTCTTATCACTTCACTCCCACATTGCTCTCATTAAGGAAGATATGAAAGAGAACATGATTCTGAGACTTGGAATTCTTATATTCAAACATTCCCTTAATACATTTCTCGTATGTAGGTTTAATTAGTTATCAACATGGATACTTGACTAATTAGCATTTGCTTAAATCTCACAACCTCTTTCTTTTATAATCTATATTACCACATCATGTTTCAAACCCCTCTTTACTTTCCATAATCCTCTTACCATATACTACTCTTCCACTTACCATCTTTAACTTCTAATTTTCTCTTATGACCATGTTGCTTATTCATGTGTATGATCATGTATACCATGTTGCACGTATTTCTTTTTATCCTTCTACTAATGTGAAGTTTAAATTCTAAATCAATATTCTCTCTACTAATTTCACCTCATGTTTAATACATTTCATATTCTTCATTTTAAATCAAACGGATCATACATGGGTGAAACATAGTTTCTCTTTCAATCAAGTTTTCTCCTTCCTGAATATAGTCTACCTTTGTATGACTTATTCATTTGTTAAACTACACTTTTGTTCTTCTTTTAGAAACTAGTTTGTTGTTCTAGTCTTATGATTTACATGTTCATCCAATTCTCTTTACTTTAACTCTTTTGAAGACTCTTCACTTCTATGTACTTATTGTATACTCAACTCTTTTCTTCTATTTTTCCTTTAGTTTGGAGTACATAAAAGCATTATACTCGATTATATGATCCATTCCTCATGATTGATTCTTACTATCTTGACCCTTACATACTTTTCTCATATCTTTCTCATATTTCATATTTAGAGTTCATATAATACTTATCATGTAATTTAATCAGAACCTTATATTATGTTCCTTTATTCCCAGTTAAGGGTTTTTCAAATGAGGCCCCAAAGTTGAATCTCATATATCAGTTCTAACTAATTCTTAGCTATTCTAATCTTTCACATATGTTTCAACATCTTAGTGTATGTACATTCTCACTATGATGTGGGTCTAATTTATCTAGAGTCTACTCTTATTATACTGCTAATAGGAGTCATTAGATCCCAGTAACACATCATGCCATCCAGAGCAGGCCGAACCTATAGTCCTGAAGCCAAGAGCTACTCAAGATTAACCAACTCCTATTAATCTCAAACATGTGGAAAGAATATCCACTTATGGCAAACTCATTTAAACATAACTTCTGGTCTACTTAATACAAAGAATATAAACAATGACTGAATCACTTCATGATACACAAGAATATAAAAGAACCATATATATTCTACCAACTGATAATCTGGATTCATATATAAGAGCATTTCTATTGATCTTCAATCAAAGAAGCAATATAAAGCAAGAGTTGTATCACATTCCATGTTTAATCTCTTACTCCTTTATTACTTTCGGTCTCCTAACCCTAATATTTCTAGGGTTTCTCTCTAGCCTATTCTCCCACTGCATGCCTGGCCAGGGCATCTAGAGAAAAATAGACAGAGTAGCTTGATACCAGTCAATCTAAATATTCAGATATCGGGCCACGGTATCCAAATACTCAGACTTCCCAGAGATATAGACACATCACCTCCTATCTTCCACACTTATAACTCTAACTTTATATCCTAATGGTCCCTAATGACTCAGCCAAAGCTATGATACCAAGTTGTCATGCCCACATCCCACGATTTCCACTAATAATGAGATTAGGGCATGACTATGAGGATTACACTTTTTTTAAAGGTGGGGCTATTATCTAATTAACCAGAACGGTCAGCAATAACAGAGTTCATCACCATTGGGGGTAAAACACCACTCGACAGGATACTACTGAGGTTGGTATCCAATGCCAATTTGGCCACCGAATGAGCAACCATATTACAGGATCTAGGAACAAAATTAAAGGAAGACGCTATAAACGAACTTGCTAAAGACTTGATATCGTCAGCAATGAGACCTACATGGTCCCTTCTTCTTGCCTCCATTGTCAGAGCAGTGATTAGCTCCTATGAGTCTGATTCAAAGATGACATTATGATAGTTTTTCTCCCTCATCTTCCTCATACAAAACCTGAGTGCCATGGATTCTCCCAGTACCGCGGGTACACCTAACTCATGCTTCTCTGCAAACAGCTCTAGAACTATTCTGTTAGAGTCTCACAGTACTCCTCCTAGTCTGATGCTTCCCTGCGTATTGATGGTCACGTATGGGTTCAGTTTCAACTGCTCCAAGGGTGGTGGTGTCCATTTTACTCGGCGTGAAAGTCCTTCCTTCTGTTCCTCATTATCCATTGCTCTGTTTGCCTCTCTGTAATCTTGTATGAGATTAGGGCATGACTATGAGGATTACACTTAATACAAAGTTCACTCTCGACTTTTCTTCATTTTCAAACTCTTTGTTTTCTCGCATTCAATCACATAAACAAACTTTACAAGAGAATTGAACTTTTATTATTCTAATATGATCTCAACATTAATGATACACATCCATACATTCATTCTACTTCTCTCACTTCCATGTACATATGACATGATAATCAGATAAATTCTCTCTTATCCAGGAAACAAAGATACAAAACATCATTTATAACTCTCTCACATCTATACTAGGACCTAGAGTGATAGGGACTGACTAAGATTAACTAATCTCATACTCAACTCATGTGGTAGATCTACTCTGATGCTTTGACCTTCTTCAAGTCCACGTGGTTTCCCTAAAAATTTTGAGCAGAGAGGTGAGCCTACTCGCTCAGTGAATGAGTACTTCAAAGAAACAATATAAAGCACTGATATAATTACAGATATACCTTTGAGCAACTAATATCAATTATAACAACAGTAATTACTACACTGAGCAGATCTAAAACAATACAGTTAAAATAATAGAGAATGTAAATATTGCATTTAAAGAACAACTACTATGAAACTATACTCAAATATTTCTTAACTATTTTTATTTATAAGAAACTATTTAATCCTATATGATCATATTTTATCTTATGCCCAGATCATATGTAGTGTACTCTACATATGAAGACTCGTAGTGCACTACGATCACACCATACAAGACTTAGCTAACACACCTGGGAATGCTAAGTTTGACTATGTCATTGGTCTGCAATAGTGTAATAGCACTCTGGCCTCTGGACTCCTCCTCTAACCTGAGCACACAGGCAGAGAGGCAAGCCACCTATTGGCTTTTCTGTACTCTAGTGCCACCAGAATCTCAGGTTGATGTTGGACACTACATATTGTATTTTTAGGAGACTTCCACTAGGGCTTCGTCCCCCGTACCACCTATTAGTACGTTTTGACCCTCGTATACTAGACACTACCAGGGTTAGGACATTTCATCCCTAAGGCGCAGACCGCTCATAGGGATTCTACGGTGTTCAGGGCTCCTGAGTCTATTATAACTTGATTATATCTTTCTCTTAGACTGATTTCTTTTAACTCTATATCTTACTGATTACTCAGACTACTGAACTAAATTCACTAATAATACTGAACTGAATGCTTAACATATTGTTTACTCTTTTCTTAGGGTTTCTCCTTACTCGTGCACATATACCATTTCTCATGTATTCAAACATATATCATGTCTACTAAACAAGTATTCTCATTCAACATTTCACACATATATGCATGGCATCAATAACATCCCAATCTAGGGCATGCCATATCTCTTTGCTTGCAATAGCATAATAACTTATCATTTCATGACAAGTATTTAAATTAGAGAATCTGAATCTCATAAACAAATCATACATGCATATAAAATAATATTCAGCTAAAAACCCACAATATCACATTAATCGTCTCAATCAACCATTTAATACTAAATTAGATATGTATACTTTTAAAAGCATACTAGATTGGGTTTCCATCCTTGATTACTTGCTATTCACAGGATATGTATTATGAAAATCAGAAATTCTATTGTCTATATATCAAATCAAAGAGATCAAACACGTAGAATTGAATGCACTAGGAACATAAGTAAGATCAATTAAGCTTAAATCTAAATTTTAGCTATAATGTTGTTCAAGCATCTGAATAACTTAATAATTCAGATCTTCAGAAGATTCTCAATCAACTTATAATTATTCAAGATACATGGATATCTATATCCATGTCTTTATATAAACAATTTTAGATCATAGTTAGAACATGGTTTGAGGTATACTATAAATTGAATTCAAAAACAATTCTTTTCATTTATTGTCAAATAGGAAGAAATCAAAAATATCAACTAAATCATCTAATTGAGTAAAATTGATTAAATAAAGTCTATCATGTCAAGAAGATCCCTTCAAATGGATTTCACAATATCTATTCATAAATATCCAACTTTCCTCACATCTAGGGTTTCACCCTCTTTACTGAGATATCAAACAAATACTATTCACCTTAAATATAATATAAGATAGTATCTGACATATATGTACTATGAATTTAGATAAACAGTCATTCATAACCAAGGGGATCCAGATAAACTAATTTCTCTATTTAATTATACAGCTATTTCAGTCATAGACAAATTCCCTATATTTGAGTTTATTCTTATAACCTCTATGAATACTTAGGGAATTCTCATTAGGATGTATTGTATACATTTCTAATATAATTTTATCATCTAAAATTCATCCAAACAGAGGAAGATTCCATTTCATGTCATTTTGTAACAGCTTAGATCAAACAAACAATTCAAGGTTTGTAGTCGCATACTAAGAAATTAAAGATTATGGATGATTTACCCAATATTCATGCAATATACTGTTTGAAGGAAGTTCCCACTCACCCTAATGTGTGAAAACACCCTAGAAACGCAGCTCATCTTTGAAAATCTTGATCTCATATCAATTCCCTAGCAATTCATCCGATTCTTCTTCCTTTCAACTCGGAAACCCTAAAAATGAGGGATTATAAAGAAAGAGTGAGAAAATGGGAAGTTTTGATGCCATTTTGGATCAAATCAGAGGAGGGACGGAATCTTGACATGTGAGAGAAGATTCACCATGAAACTATATCCAAAGAAGCTAAACTTACATGATTTCATCATTCCTCGGACCGCAAAACCCTAGGTCAGCATCTCCATCAATTTCTCCTCTCTAACCCTAACTCTCCCTCTCTTCTTAGGATTTCGTTTCTCTGGTTTGAATCATGAATTATGAGACCTCCTTGTATGTTAGGTTGACCATATACAGTAATTGAGCTGCTTGGGTCAATTGCACATTGACCCCTCACTATACTTTCTCTTATTTCAGCTGAATTTTCTGTCATAAAAATATTACTGTAATTCATCTAATGATAAGGTATAAACGCATCCAAAAATTATGAAAATTTTATAAGTTGTTTATAATTGAGTTTCAGATCTCCATTTAAAATTTAAGATCAATTGGAGTTACCAATAAATAAATAAAAATAAAACACTACACTACTAAAAAGCACTCTGTCAGCATTTTGGTCGAAGTATAGTTCGACCGAGAATCACATTCAAAAAACACTCAAAAAATCTGAAATTTTTCTCCAATATGCATGATTGAGTTATCCATATCATATCCAAAATTCAATCAAATAAAAAAATAGAAAATATGAAAAATCATTTACCACACTGCTATCCTGATCAAATTCCATATTCATGTACTACCAAAACCCTAATTTTTGCCGATTAGGGTTTACATTTCTCAAACCCTAATTCTTCAAACTAAAATCATAGTTAGAGTTTCTTCTTAGGTTTGAAACATCACAATTGATCTACTATCATTAATCAAGTCTAAACGTTGTTCAATCTAATCAAGCATTTAATCATTCAGGTAAACCCTAGTTTAACCAATTAAGCACAAATGTGGTCATTACAAGAGAGGTTGTGATCAAGCCTCTCGAGAGTCGGGCACCATAGAGTCATTCATGGGATTGATGAAAGATGCCCCTTCCTACAGATTTAATTAATTCTGTAGACACCAGTTGTGGCTCTGCTCTAAATTTTAATCATGCTTTGTTTTAAGAGAAACCAAACACAGGAAAGGATTTTAAGAAGGATCATAATCCAATCTTGTCTTACATCCTATGAACCAAACACTGCCTGAAGAGATTTAGCATTCAGCATTCTAAGAAACTTGGAAATGATACATGGAATAAGTCCCTATAAATCACAATGTCCCATCTCTTTGGAAAAGTAGACACGCATGAGTAAGATTCCATACGCCTCAGTAATTGAATCTAACATGTATGTAATGATATGTACAAGACCATATGTTTCATATGCTTTGAGCATGATGTGTGGGTATCAATAAGATTTGGATGATGATCACTGGATAGTTGTGAAGAACATCCTAAAATACTTGAGAAGAACTAAGGATCAATTCCTAATTTACAAGGGTGAGAAGAGTTAGATTTAAAGGTTACATTGATACAAGCTTCCAAACTACAAAAGGATGATTATAGATCATAATCAACATTTGTGTTTTTTGTAAATGGTGAAGTTGTAAGTTGGAAGAGTTCCAAGCAAGAGACATTGGTTGATTCTACAACATAGGCTTAGTATATGATGCATCCAATGCATCAAAAATGGATCAAGAAGTTTACTAATGAACTTGGGGTTGTTCCAACCATTAAAGACGTAGTAGAAATTTATTGCAACAACAATGGAGCTATTGCACAAGATAAGGAACTCAGATTGCATTAGCATTCAAAGCACATACTCGGGCATTACCATCTCATACAAGAGATTGTACAGTGAGGATATATCAAGATTTGCACAATACAATTGAAACCAACATTATTGGTCCCTTGACAAAAGCACTTCTATAGCAGAATTGTGATGGTCATGTAAGTTCACTTCGAATTATATTCATGAATGATTAGCTCTAATACAAGTGGATATTGTTGGTTGCATGCCCTGAGAGGCATCATGTGATGACTGTAATAGGGATACAGTGTACTTGATTTGATTATTAAAAAAGGCAATTCTACTTATGATGTTTGTTTAAATATTGAGATAATGAATAAACCTAGTAATGCCCTTATAATGATATGAATCCAATGACTTATGTTTTGAGTTAAGGACCTGAACATGAGATCATATATATGATCAGAGTATTCATCCTTGATATGTTCCTTGCCTATTATTATTGTAGATACCATATGATAACAATAATACACAAGACCAGCATGTATTGCTATTGATGATTGTGTCTCTTTAGTCATGATATTGGACATCATCTTAGATGCATGGGTACCTGTTAGAGAACAAGTCATACTGAACAAACCTACCTTGAGATTGACACATGGAAGTCATGTAGTGACAAGTCAAAGTCTTATCTCAATGTGATAATGGTGACTATATCCATAGAACTTAATTCATTATGATAATCAAAAGTTGTTCTATGTACTTTGACCACTAGCCCAATGTGCTCTAAAATACTAGTTGCTGAAAAGGTAGTGATTGGGTGCACTGTGACACTTATAGATGACTGGGAGTGATGTAGATGGGATTTGTCTCTTCATTAGGAGTGATATACTAGTCACTTGATAAGTGATACAATGAAATGCATAGACATGCTCATGTGATTCAATATATAATATTGAGCCCACAATATCTCTAACAGTCTGCTCTAATTCAAAACGCATAGATTGAGGGTTAAATGGACAACGTTCCATGCCTCAATTTGGATCTGTATATCTGTTACCATATGGTCATTGAGATGATGATCACTTTACATGTTATAGTTTTTTCCCAACTCACTCCTATTACTTGTGTGGAAATGATGTTGAATAGATGCCACTCTTTGCTTGTGTTGTTTTACAACATCACTACCAATGTAATTAGGAACCTATCAGGTCACACATAATAAAGCATAAGGGAACAAAATATTGCAATTAGACATATTATTAGAATGGTTCTAAATCATTAACTTTATGATTTACCCTATGACTAGGATACCAGAATGCCTAATAAATCGATCATATTGATTGGGTCAACAGATCAATGGATTGGCAATTGATTGATTTAGATTTCTAGTAGACCCATGTGATCGGGAAATCAGGCTATATGATCACGTGATCACAATGTTAGATGAAAATTTTGAAATTGGAAAATAAGTCAGATCTAGATGTGGACTCTCATGATCGGGCTATCACAAATGCTTTTTGAGTTTTCAGAATTGTGCTATTCTTGGAATTATGAATAGGAGGGGGTTGGAATTAGGTTTTATAAGCCCACAAATCTCCTATATAAATGGAACAAATCCCAAAGGGTGAGACACATCTTTGATATACAAATTATGAGACATGTTGTCCATACTCTATCTCTAAGAGAAAGAGAAACCATGAGGTTTTTTTCCCAACATAGGAGAAGAAAGGAAGTTTTAAGATGACTAGCATGTCCATAGCTTTTGTTCCTCTTCAACGGGGTGACCAAGGTGGTGAACCATGTCTCCCTTATCCACGTGGAGTATGTAGAGGCCAACACATGATGTGTGAAGGCTCAAAGAACATCTTGCACAAGACGACAAATGGTTGTTATTTGAAGGACGATCTGGATCCTTTCTCCTCCATCTGTCGCACAGTTTCCAACTTGGATTTGAATCCAGTAGATCGAGATGTTCATCAACTAAAAATGTGTTTTTTGTTGGAAGATAAGAGCGTGCAAAGGTACCACCTTTTGTACCTCTTGTGTTCTTTTATATACCAGAATTTTATGGGTGTGAAGGATCCATTTGCATGGAAATTCTAGGAGCAAAATTTTATTATTTTGATGCACCTTCCTTCCCTAAAAATGCAACAGTACAACCCATCCTTGTACCTAGGAGTGGGAATACGAGGTGAGAATGTGAAAGGCCCCCACTTGGCAATGTGGTGTGAAACACCTCATCCACAACAAAACATGATTACATGCTAACCAGCGAATTACCGAAAAACACGGGAAATTAAAACTGATTTACAATAAGCACTACAAGGTGAAACATATAATATTTGAGCCAACATTTTTCATTTCATTGCATATTTCCAAGGTGCTACAACATTTCCCATCATCTCGTTACATGAAATAATTGTTTGCCATGATGCTTTACATCAGGATACATACCGAAAACCGTACATCGATCATTGTACAAGAAACATCGAAAAGCTCTCTCGAAGACCTGAGTGTACATGGATGACACATAGGACTCTACTGCTAGACACTATCTATTCCACCAGATATGATACCTCAGCATATCATCCGTAGCCACATGATCTTCATTTTGCAAGGAATGTCCAACTAAAAAGGGTTATTAACCAGTGGGGTGAGACACACAGTCCCAGTGAGAAATATAACCCTCTACCAACTTTATTATGATAACAGATAACTGATATAAGCAGATTATAAGAGCAGCATGCTGAGCAGGACTAATCTTACCAGTAATCTTACCAAGATACTCATGAGTCCTATATCCAGATACTCTTTTTGGAACATGATTGACAAGATAAGTTGTATATGAATTATCCACATAATACAAGGTTCATATGGTAAATTGCATAGCATACCTAGTTTAACAGTACAAATAAGGCCTCAACCAATGTTCCGTATTTTCCCTACGTAAGATACTATACGGCTTGTTTATGAATTATTATGCCCTGAGGAAGTGAGCCTTCCCTGCTCAAATCCAACCATTGGTTGTGAAGCCCAATCTGGTGCCATACAAGGTCAAAGGAGATCCAGACTCCATGACCTCACCTTCTCATGGTCACTACATGAATCATCAAGCAAGACTGCAGTCTTATGCTTATAGGGCCTCAGCCTCTGGGTCAGCTCCGCAAGCTACCCATACATACATCTGAGCCATGAACGCATCATGCTCATCATCACATATCCTGAGCCATGGGTATGTTCACCATGCTCCATATATCTTGAGTTTGCAACCACAGTTGCACTCAAACCCTCCTATTTTAGGCTAGGGGAAACCTCGCATATTCAACAATATGCGCTCCAGGTAATCCCGCAGGATAAACTTGTTTCACCATCACCAAATACTGACGGTAATGGCTCTATGGCCAGGGCAACTACATGAGAGATTCATCTGTAATTAGTTAATGTATTTTGAGTAGATTATTGGGGTAATAAAGTTATATTGAACAGCCAAACATATATATAGAATATGAACAACATTAGATCTCATTGTATTGATGTTATACTACCTTTGCTGTTCTCATTACCCTCAACAATTATCATATCACCATGGGACATCAATCCCTCATACATCACACAATGTCATTGCCTCTCAAGGCTTTCACATCATACATCATCATGGGATCTCAATCCCTCTGTCACATATTGCCACTGCCCCTCAGGGCTTATTGCATCAGTATTTTGGGAACGCATCCCTCAACTAAGCACTCAGCCTTAATTAGGTCCTTAGACCTTCACATTATACTTGTTGTTACATGTTATCTTTTCAACAGATTTATCATCATTATTATTCATTCATTACACATTCATCAAGTGCTACATAAGGCACATAATCATATAATCACCATAGCTCTTACCTGGCTATGAATTCAATATACCTGCATAGTTAGCTTTCATAAAAAGAGATAATCAGATTACCAAGCATAGAACATATTGGGATTATCATGCTATCAGGAATTCAGGTGTACAGAATTGGAACATCATCCATGTTCATACATACATGAGATTCAAGGTTGTAAATGCAAGAAATGCAATTACATTATCATTACCAAACTATGAGCACCCATCATGCCCCATATCTCATGAGCATATCTTTGATTATCATATCATCAAGATTAAGGTTTATACATTGGTATATTCTTTCATCATTATGAACATATGTATATTAATGTCATGATGGGTGTATTCATCAATACACCACATCTATCAAGTCAGGGATATCCCACCATCTCCCGCATCTTCAACTATTAAGCACATCACCCCTAAGGATTATCTTAAGGATCATACACCATGACCCACCATCCAACCTTATCAAAGGTTCATCTATCGTTACCCATAAATAACCACTGCACAATGGTCCACAACCCATTTCATCTTGGCTCATCATACTTTTATTATTAAACATGAGCACACATCATGGCCCATACTTGTGGTCATATACTTGTGTCACATTATCATGTGTAGTAACATCATATCCTTCCAAACATACCGGGTTCACAACCTATCATCTTATCTCATTATTAACATAGGTGCAGGGTTCAAGGTGATTAAACCATATCACATGTATCATTGTTATTAATAGAGATGTGACCACATATATTAGCTATATGCATTTCAGGTCATCAGAACCCTCACCAAAGCTCCCGCAACCCTCACTAAAGGTCTGGCAGCCAGCACCATCCCTCACCAAAGGATGTGCCTGGTATAGCAATACTCTTACCAAAGGTATAACGGTTAGGGTTTCCAACCCGGCCTAAGGCAACTCACCACCATACCGGCCAACCACTGCACATCCTCTATCGTGCATCAAGGTTCCATTAGCACTCATGGTGTCGGGCAGCAATCACCAAGGTATAACGTGCAACACTATCATGGCTATCAGCCAAGGGTCTAACGTGCACCAAGCTAGGGTTAGTGTTAGGGTTAGGTTTCACTATCGGCTAACCTTCAACATGAGCCATATCGACCAAAGGGGTGTCTCCCAAGGCGCCCCTATCGTGCAACCATCTCAACATCATCCAAGGGTTAACCCTATCGGCCAGGGTACCCATGACGCCCAAGAATGGTGTCGTACATGGCCATGGAGCATCATAACATCCAGCATCTAGGGTTAGCATGTCGGGCATCAAGCCATATCGTCCAACACTTCATATAAGTAAAATATCAACTAAGACATGGTGGTATCGACCAAAGCCATCCTGGGCACCATACCATATCGCCCAAGCTCATCTAAATAAGGATAACGGCCAAGGCTGTGCCGGGAACCAAGCTATCAAAGCCTATTGGCCAATACCATGTCGGGCACTAAGCTAACTTCCCATAACAGCCAAGATCATCTCAAGACAAGGGGGTGTATCACGCATCCTCTGTACATGGTGTATCATCCAACCATCTCTACTGGGTGTATCAGGCAACCACCTCCACAAGGTGTATCGGAAGCCATCTCTACAAGGTGTGTCGGGCAGGGCACTCAACATAGTGTATCACCCATACATCATCTCCACAAGGGATATCGACCAAGGGACCATAACGGGCACCAACTAAGCTTCAACTAGGCATATCGGCCAGGGATACAAGGATCATCCAATCACCCAAGCAAGCATATCTACCAAGGATTCCACCTCAAGAACATATCATGCAATAAGGGTAGACAACTCATGTCACCCCAAAGCAACTCTAATGCCCATGCTAGGTTTGATGCTCTATATCGGACAAGATACAAGGATTAGGGTTGTGTCAGCCAACTACCAATTCACTTATCACCATATTAGGCAGAAGGGCATAATGAACACAAGATCCATAAAGAGTTAACATATCATATCATCCAAGACTTAACCCTAATGAGGGTATCGGGAAACATACTCAAAATGTCACCAAGGAAACACATGTCGGCCAAGAGTCCATCCAGGGGTCTAGCAACCATGTCACCCAAACCCTAACTCTAGGGTGGTTAAGGGATATCGGGCACCAAGGTAAAACTATTACCAACTCATCATTTCATCCATACATCTAGGTCATAGGCTCACCTTTCAAGTCCAAGGAGATAAAGGGGTATTGCCATATCTATCAAGCGAAGCATAAGCTATAGAACAAGGTACTGTATCAGGCAAGAAAACCATATCGGGCAACCTAGTTGTCGGCCAAAGACTTATGTCGTGAAAGTCATCTTCAACCTATAGCCATTCAAGCATTAAGTACAAGAAAACCAACATATGGACAGTAGTAAAATGTGACCATCTCTATCAAATCAGATCTCATGCTCCACATGCATAAACATCATAAAGATGGATACCAATTTAAAGAACAAGATCAATATATGAGCATATGGAGAGTATATATAATAGAGATGGTTGAGAGTTATGTAACCCTCCTTAAGAGGATCTCCATGAAAGGCACAAAGTTCCATGATCCAAGCACCAAGCACACGTTCCCCTCCATGAGAGCCATC
Organism: Alisma plantago-aquatica; assembly: GCA_963693085.1. Classification (NCBI taxonomy): domain Eukaryota; kingdom Viridiplantae; phylum Streptophyta; class Magnoliopsida; order Alismatales; family Alismataceae; genus Alisma; species Alisma plantago-aquatica. The sequence goes on from OY856409.1 coordinate 40,236,318, forward strand.
CATCCGAAACTCAAAGCTTGCCTTCGGCTCCAACACCAACACCTCAAGAAACAAAGGAAGAAGAAGAAGATACCATGGTTATGTGTATCTTCAAGAAGAAGAAAGAGGGGAGATAACCATGGCAAAACCTACTCATATCCAGGGCCCATCCATGGCCGAGAGGGTAGGGAGGTGATGAAGGAGAAAGCATAAGGAAAGGCTAGCAGGAAGCATGACTCACCAAGGTAAGATCTTGAACAAGGAGTTTCCATGGCCAAGGAGCTCACCCTCCTAAGCTCCATGGGAGTCTTCCTTTAGCTCCCAAGCTTCCATGCTCGTCCCAAACAAGAAGGGGAAAGAAGGTGGCCGAAAAAGGATTGCTTGGCTAAGGAGGAAGGGAGTTATATACACCAAGGAAGAGAGAGGTAGCAAGGGAGAGGTGTCATAACCACATAAACCAAGGTGCCACTTGCTCTAGCTCATAACGCCACTTGTTACCACCCTAGAAGCTCATGCATGGCCTGGTGATACCCTCCAGAATGTGTATCGTGCAGCTGGGAAGTTTCCATGGCCGATACACCCCTATTGGGTGACACACCTTCATGTCCTAGCTGATACACTAAAGGACAAGGTGACATATGTAGCACATATATGTTATAAAGACCATATAAAGATGTTACTCTTCAACTATCAACCAAACAAGGTGCCCCAACCTCCATCCTCGTCCTAGGTGATGCCAAACAGAATCAAGAAGACTCTAGGGCTGATAAATTGCATATTGACCCTCCACTTTGGGTAATTTGCAATTTACACCAAAACTAGCACACAAAGCACAAGCTTCAACCAATCAAGCTCAAACTTGGAACATAGGTCCTCCATAAGGAGCCCTACCTCATCATTCTCTTTATAATGATGCTAGAGAACTAAAGGCATGCTCTACATGTGACATATTGCAATATAACCCCTTACTTTGGGTAAATTGCACTTTGGTCCAAAACAAGCAAACATTGCTCAAATAGCATCCAAACGAGACCAAACTGGAAATGAGCTTGTCACATGATACCAAAACATATTAGAAGATTATATTAAGGTTATAAGCACCTTTCATAAGTAAAGAAAAGATGGTTAGCCCAAAACTTGGGTCAGGGTCCTTACATGGTGGACCTAGACTTTCTCTGTGCCTTGGCATGGCCAAATAAACTCTAAGGTATGAACAATGCATTATACATGTATTCATATCATGATAGCTTCTACTTGGTGAGGTGTAGGCAATATTATTTTATAGTAAAACAAAAAAAATCAATATCCTTATTTCTCTATAGAATATGTACCTGAATTGTGATGTAAGATATTATAAATAGATCTAGATGCTAAAAAGTACTTTTTCTTATGTGTAATAAGTACAAATCAAGATTAGGAAAGAATCTATATAGAGATGTCCTAAAAGTATAAAAAAAAAAGAAGTGGGCATCAAGTCTTAGCTCTAAAGTATTACAATTTATAAATGTGTTCTTAATTTTTTTATAAGGTAGTGCTTATCATTTCTTTTCACTTGAATATTGTAATTAATTAATTTGAATGAATTATCATGCATAAATATTTAATAATATAATTATATTTGTTAGTTTATAAGTTGAGTTTGAAATGAATCCTTATTAATTACTTTATTCACTCACTTAGAAAATGGTTGATAAATAATAATAATTTTTTAGTTATAAATCAGAGTAGTTTTACTATAATCATATATGAAAGCAGCATACTTCCTGATGAGAAGTTGATACAAAAGGTTGTATTAGAGAGGTTCGTGTATTTTGAGTATTGGATAGGTTTGTACATATTTTGGTCTAGACCGGTGGACCAAACTGGACTGGATATTTGTTCTCATTTGGTCTTAGCCTCTTTAAATTTCATTCATGTCATTGTTTCTCTTTCTTTTCATAATATGATTCTCAGTTCAGTTCAGTCTAGTGCACAATATCTAAAAATTAGTATTCACCAATTAGACCAGATAAATAAAATATTTTTGCATATATTAGTTTAAATCTAATAAATATGGAGGATATTTATTGATGGTCTTAGAAATTATCAAGGGGTATATTAACATATTCATGTGGTGTTTCATTATGTTTTAATACAAAGACTGGATTTTTCTAAATCGTCACAATCATATAACTTATATGAAAATATAAAGTAAACTTAGGTGATGTTGTAGTTGGTAGCCATTATTTAGCTTTCATCCAATCATACATGATTATTTATTGTATTACTACAATAAAAAAATGAGAAATAACCAAATTATCAATGTCAATGTAAAGAATCTTTACTAATTACAAATTGATATACATTATATAAAACAATTTATGTGACTTGCCTCTATGTATTAAGTAAGTAAGTTTTTTTAGTTGTAGATTGTTAGACTAACGAAAGCCCGTGAATGAATTTAAGTGTTGACCAGTATTATGGTTGTAGATTCTTACTCTACCTTTGATCAGCTCACGCTCTAATCGGTCGAGTCCTTGATTAGTCTGGTCTAGACCTAAACAACATGAGTTTATTCTAGTTTTTTCCATTCTGAGTTTGGACTGATGTACAACTATGATCTTGGGGAGAGAGATTTATATTCTATAGTACTACCACGGGTATCTAAAAAATGTATCCCTATAAGAATAAATATGTGATTGGCTCTTAATTATTTTAATATTTAATATTTTTTGTGTTTCTTGGTAACAAATTAATCGATCATGTTTCTTTTTTTAAGAAGTTTAATTTGTGAGTTTGGGGTTTAAGTAAACCTTTCTCAGGTATTTACTCCTAATAACTTGGATAATGAATAATATTGGGAGCTGGCCCAATGCTATGGTATCATACCTTTGGTTGTCTCAGTATATGAATATAGGATGAGTTTGGGTCTTCCTATTAAACATGACTATACCAATAAGTATCATTGATAAGATGTTATCTAGTGGAGGGGATATGTAAAGGTGAATGTTATCATGGGATTATTCAAGAAATAAGATGATGAAGGTGAAGATAGTAAAATTTGGAAGGAATAAGAAAGCAAACAAATACAATAGATAGATGAAGCACCCTAAAGTTGTAAAGAGATAAGCAAATAATAAAATAAAAAAGATATATGAATAGGAATTGAACCCAAATATTTAAATAGAAAACAAAAAATGATTTGATTAATGGAGAACATAAAGATCTTGAATAATCAATATATGATGTGAATAAGATGAGTACTAATTGAATCCTAACTAAAGTAACCCAGTCATGCATTTGAGTTATGGGGGAGTTTGGTGTTGAACCTTCTCAACTGAACTAAATCTAGTTTCTCTTACCAGCCACCCAGAAACATACATCTAAAGAATTTTGTTATACATGATATAATAAGAAAAAGAAATAAATAAATGTGAAGAGAATAAATTAAAGTAGGTGATAATAATGATGAGATAAATGAATAAGTAATGATTTAAACATATTTACAAAAAATATGTAACAATGAAGAAATAAGAGAAATATTAATGAATATTAGGAGAAAAGATCAATAAGGATGAACAATACACAGTAAGTGTAAGGTGATATTAAATAATAAGGTTTGAACGGAAAAAAACTTGCATACATAAAGAAAATCAAGAAATTTAATGTCAAGATATTGAATAGTATGGGCCAGAGTAACAAGAGAATATAAACTTACACTAAAACAAGAAAATTACTAGAAAGAATGTCCAAGCATATTGGTAATAGATTCTAATATAAAATATCCAGTGTGAAATAAGAAAAGAATGAAGAAGTGTTAACTATATAAGGATCTCTTGAAAAAGAAAGGAAATAAGATGAAATAATAAAAAATCATGAAAGGAAAAAAGGATATGATGAATCTAAATAGAAACATAATATCTATTTTTGAATATAAATAATTGATGGAATATGAGTATGATGCGACAAAATATTTTCAATAAGTTATGAAGGTATAAAATGGTTAAATGAATTTAGATATTTATCATAGATGTACATTTGATTTGTGAATTTGATTTGAAAACATATTTCAATATATGTGTGTTCTAAAAAATTTAGTGTCATATCATTAGTTACTTGAATCATCCCACTTTACTTTGTATCTATATTTAGTATATTGTGTCTCTAAAAGAAGGAGGTGGTGTAAGATATTATGATTTGGACCACAGATGGAAGCAAAAATTGGAAGATAGTTATGATTTGTAAAAGAGTGGACCTATGATAAAGATATAGGTATGATATCTACTTAAATTATTAAATGAAGAATAATTAAAATGAAAAAAAAATTGGACAATAAAAATTGTGATTTAGACTGATTTGATTGTTAAATTGGGTCACATCAGTTAATTAATATAACCCTTAATAATTTGAAAAAAAAAATAGCAATAACTAGGCCAACTTGTAGAGGTCAAATGATCTTTGATAGAAGTTGATGGAAATTTTTATAAGTCAAGAGAATCTATAATGAGTTAGATAAGAGAAAAGAACATGAGATGAATATATATTAATAACCATAAATTCGAAAAATAAAAAGCTTTCTAAATAATAAATGGATAACAAGAAGATGACTATAAATATTCAATAAGATTAGAAGAAGTAGTAAAATATATAGAGATCATTGAACCAACTAGAGTAAAAAGGAATGGATTAAGTAATATTTGTACATATCAAACAACAATGATAATATGAGTAGAGAAAAATTTCAAGATCTATAAAGGATATGTTTCATAAGTATAAAAAATCCTTTTAGGGAGATGAAAGTATATTGTGATGAATTAATGCAGGAAGGGTGAAATAAGAAACAAATTTGAGTCTTCAAAAAAAATTGAAATTTCTTAAGAGGGAAATAATGTATGAAGGTAAATTAGAAAACAAATGATTCAGAATAGGAATGAAAATAATTGAAAGAGATAGAAAATGTATAGAAATATTATTGTAATAAGGTATGAAAGAGAAAATATTACATAAGTAAAAAAGTTGAGACTCATGAAAATAAACTTCTTGATTATCATCACATGTCGAAGTAATTACATTTCATTGAAGACAATAATGAAACAAAAAATATTTATAGGGAAACTATGATCCTAAATAAGAAGTCGGGGATATATGTGTGACAACCTGATTACAAATCAAGACATCACCAGTAAAAATGTGGAATTATCACAAATAATAGAATTAATAAAAACCTCTAAAAATTAAAACCATTTTGCACATAGATACATGTCCAGTAAGCTTTTACACAAAGGACCAAACCTTTACATACACAGTTCATGTCATGCATTTAGTATGGCGTCTCTTCTTGAGGATAACAAGTATCAGTTGCTTTACTCTGATATATATACAACAGCATTATAAAAACCTTGAGATAAACAAACCAAAATCTCTATTCGTTCATGAAAACCACTAAGAACTATCTCCCAAGGACCTGAGAGTATAGAGACGACACATAGACATCTATCTACAAAACCCTAACTGACAGTGTATTCGACCTGAAATACTACTGCTCTTCATGCTGACATGATCCTTCTTCTGTAGCTCAGTTCCTAGTCCCTCGTCTGTGACCACCTAAAAAAATTGTGGATCCCATGGGGTGAGACTATTGTCCCAGCGAGAGATATAACTCTCTGCCAGCAATATTATTATCACAGAAAATAATATAAAATTGAATTGTAGGTATTCTATTTGTTTAACAGATATATATTCAAGTACCTAGCAAGGATATTGCTAACAGATCTATAAATCATCTTTTGATTGAAAAGGAATATGAAGAACATGTACAACATCTATCTATAAAGATGTATAAAAGTAATAAGGCATCATCCAATGTTACCGTATTTGGTCCTTAAACAAATATACTACATGGTTGATTACATGTTCACATTCATACTTATGCCCAGAGGAGATGAGATATACCGCTCATACTCCAACCGACTACTAGTAAGTTGAAATCGGTACCAAATAAGGTTAATGGCAGAGTCGGCTATCAATACCTCACCTTTCTCGATCAGTACGAGAACATTTAGGTAACATTTAGGTTTAGCATAACATCTTGTGTCTGCTGTGATTAGCTATGTCGTGGTATAGTGGCATCTTTGATATAGAGTTATGGTCATAGCATGTACTCTCTTTAGGAGAAGACCACTTAGCTTTTCCGAAATATCAGGATGACCACTGAGTGATCTTGTTTTTATTTTTATCAGGAAGTACACTGAGCAATCAGATGTATTTAGGGAGTACACTTGAGCACCCTTATTTAGTTTGGGAGTCCATAGAGCACCCTTATATTATCGCATATTCAAAAATATGTGTTCCGAATAAAAACTCATTTCACCATTCAGCAAATGTTGACACTGAATGGATCTATGGTCTGGGCAACTACATGATAATATTCATCTTGCTTAATTAAGTGCATTACTATATCTTTTAGCATCAATAAAGTTTCAAACAATATTTACATCAAATGCTACAAAGAAAAGCATAATTGCATTTATCAAATACTTTCACATTCCTTGAGTCACATAGTTCACTTAGAATCTCAATCTCTTGTCATTATCACATTTGGGCACTCAACCCTTAATTCATCACTATGTATTGTCACCACTTAGCAGATGATCATTACCTCTAGGTCATCAGACTTGGGTATTTATTCACATAGTCCACATAGCTCATTGCATTGTTTCACATAACAACATAGTTCTTACTTGTCCATGCTCATAGCCTTAAGATACTTGCATGATTATTATATCACATTATCAACAATTTCAAACACATGTCTATAAGATGCTAAGGAACACATCCTCATTTATGAATTAGGGTTATAGTCAACCAATTAGGGTTTCAAGATCTCATTAGTAAGATTATATCTTAACTCATACTCTACTCTTCTTAGGAGTATTATCGAAAGTTAATCTTATAGTCATCTTGCCATTCTTAGTTTCTCTTTCTTTCTTACTAAGATGTAGGTTACTTAATTCACATTAAGGTTGACAACTCATCATTACCAAGTTGAGTTAAGCATATTCATCACTTAGACAAGCTCAATGATTAAGGACATGCCTACCATGTCATTCTAATGTTTTTGGAAATACATATATTCAATTAATCACATGGTGAAACCACATCCTCATATCGAGTATAGGGCAAATCCCTTATCACCATATCGTGTAGTCATGTTAGTTAGGTATTATTTTACCTTTCTCATCTTAAGTCCACTTCATATCGTTTACTAGGGTACACCATATCGGGCATGTCCATATCTCATGTAAACAATCTTATATTGTTTCTACTCCTTAGTTGGTTATGTCAATTCTCAATTTAAACTCTCGTATTGGTCTTCCATCATATCGGGTTGTCTCTTGGATTTCCATATCAGGCTCCATCTTGGATTACCATGTCGTGCACTCACATTGGATTTGCCATATGTTGGATATCATATCGTGACCTCATGTTGGACATCATATCAGTTTTCACCATATTGGTTTATCTCATAGGTTCACCATATCAGGTAAGTGTATTGGGCAGCATATCGGGCATAGGTACTGGACACCATATCAGGTACCCATGTTAATTGATACCTCATGACCATATTGTGTTCCCATTACTAATAAGAACCTTGAACTCAAATCATAACAAGGTGATTACCAAGTTGTTCTTTTAACCCTAACACCAAGTAAAAGGGGTATATCAAGTTTTAAAGATCAAAAACATATTGGGTTTCTAGGGTTTTGCTCACATCGGGCAAAGGTATTCCTTTTACCTTGTATCATGTACAAGGTGGTAGATAGGAGTCCTCCATATCGTGCATAGAACCTATGATGACCTATCTCCATATCGGGAAAGTCTCCATTTTGGGTCCCATATCGGTTGTCCGAAGTCTTCAACCCATGTCAGATTGTAAGATTTTCAACCCATCTCGGGTTGTTCAAGAGTGATCAACTCATATCAGGTATCCAATGATGATGTCATCATCATCAACCTCAAGATTATTAATTGGTCTAAAACTATGGATAATAGTCTTAATTACATATTGGAACTCATGATTATATCAATTGATCATAGGAAGTCCTAATTTGCAAATATTCAACAAATTGAATAATATTAAAGAAAGAATAATAATATTGAAGGGTTTGAGTTATATAACCCACCTCTTGAAGAGATTCCAAGCTTCAATATTCACTCCACACGTTCCAAGGTTGAAGATGAGCCTTCTCCAAGCTTCAAGAGTTGAACTCCAAGCTCTTGCACGATATCTCCAATCTCCTTGGGCGATATCACCTCACTTGGTTGCTTCAACCTTCTTTGGACGATATCTCTTCTCCTTGGCCGATACCACTTAACTTTTTCACTATGGGTGACACAAGAGAGGTTGTTGCATGATACAGAGGAAGGGCACTTTGCTAGATCTGAAAATCTTGCCAACAAATGAAGGTCAAGGTATTTATACTTGAGGTTTATAGAAAAGAGTGTAATAGGTGTCATTATCCTAAGGTACTTCATGCCACCTAGCCATGCAAGGTTGACACATGATTTTTCATGCTTGCCACTTATTATCTATCCATGCAAAAATAAAAGTCCAAGGGTAAAATGGAAGACAAGGATCGGCTCTTGAGTTGTCCTCTAGTGCAAGCTTTCTTCCACATCTTATTATTATATTCGACTCCATCATTTCCAAGGCAAAAGCAAATTGATGCTTCAACATTTCCTTGAAGTGCATTGCCCATCATGGGCCAAGCCAAAGCTCCAAAAACTGATAGGATGCTCTCCTTATGGCTCTATGGCCGATAGGGACTCCTTTCCTAAGTCCACAACTCGATATGTTCATATATATAGCTTTCAACTTATGCATTTTCTTGGTTTCTTCCTTATTAAGAGTGCTAACACTTCAAGATGCTTCAAACATATTGTATCCTTCTTTCTCTCTCCTCTAGATAATACTAGATAAGAGTAAAAACAATCTAGAGGTGATAAATTATACATTAACCCTACATTTGGTACATATTCAACACTTCATGTATTATGATGTTAATGTTTGAGTTACAAGGAATGTGTATTTTACGAATAACATATTAGTTTATAACATCATAATACATGAAGATGGAGGACCTATATATTATTAATATCTTGTGATTCATAAGATTCTTGCATAATATTGGATTCCTTGTAGGTAATGCTAAAAAACATGAATCAACCAATAGTAATTCGTAAAATAACTCAAATATTAACACTAATTGATTTATGAAAGAGTAAAATATGTTAAAGTTTATAAATAATGACATTTATTTAATACTCAAAATTCTCTAATAAATAGATAAATATAAAAAAAATGAAGAAAAACATATTCCAAATATGTAGCAAAAAAATACTGAGAAGACTTAAATTAAACAACATATTCATATTAAGATCACAGAGAGTAGTGATGTTATAAGAAAGCATGTTAGTAATCAAAGAAAGATACTAATTGGAAGGTAACAGTTATATTGAAGAAATGATTCAAAATGATATTAAAAAAGAATGACATAAGACACACAAAATGATTGTGACGAGCTCACATAACTGATTTGCATGAACAATTCAATGATTAAGGCAATGAAGTAAAGAGAAGGAAAAGGTCAACATGAAAAAAATAAGTAAGTATGATCTAAATGGCATGTACATTTATGTTCCCTAAAGATATGTCAAATCTCAAGGAATTAAGTTCTCATGGAAGGAGGATTCGTAAAGACTCGTTCTCAAGTAAAACATAATTGGATTCGTTTCCATGGTTATCTTGTAATATATCTATTGTATTGTGATTTGAAGCTTTAATTTTTGTGTAATGGAACGGGTTTTGAACATAAAGGCGACCAGACCATATTCGTAAACTCTTTTATTCATGATTAATTATGCTAAGTAAACCCAATTCAAATTATTCTTGTATCATTAATGAATGTCTAGAAATAGAAAGCCAAATGGTGACAGGTTTGTAATGTAAACCCTAATAATGGGTTAAATGTAAAATATATGAGTGATAGTTCATATGATTATTTAAATAGAATAAGAGGATGAAATTTTGGTATTAACCTTAATAAGAAAGGAAAATGTGTCAATTTACAGACTAAGGAGAAGTATACATGAATTGAACATCCAATCAGGGTTGAGGATCATAAGAGTGTGTTTTAGAGATTAAAGTTCAAGTTTTTTAAACGAATTCCAATAGTTGTTAGATATTTGTAAGGGTCAAACCAAAGTTAGGAGTCAGTTGAACAAGGTCAAGAAGTCAAACAAACTATTTGACAAGTTAGGCCAATATGTTGTCAATGGTCAGATATCTCATATATAGTAGTAATGACCCCACCAATGATCATTTTCTATAACAACAATTGGTAGTAGAACTAAATACTCAAAAAGTCAATTTATTGTTACTTAAGTTAAAATAAAAATAAAAATAAAATAAAAAAATTGAAACAAAACAAAAATTGGAAATGTGTATACCCCACTTTGACTCCTCTGGACTCCAAAACACATATTACCATGTTCTTCACCACTCTTCACCATCTCCTGTGAAGTAAACCCTAGGAAGGATATTAGTGAAGAATTTAATGCTAATTAAGGAGGATTTTACCTAGAAGCATCCTCAAAACTTATGGGACCTATAATTTCAAGAAATGAGTTTCTTCTTATATTATTATTCTTTCTCCTCTCTTCTACCCTTTAGATAGTCCTCCTCTAAATTTGGGTAAATAACTCACAAACTTTCATCTTTTCTTTTGTAACCTTGTTTTCTTTAGGCAAACTAGAGGGCCTAAGAAGGAACTAATCCTTAGTTTGTGCATTAATTAGATTTTGTTGATCCTAGAGGGAGGTAACATGAACTTTTATATATTTATATTATTGAGGTGAATAAATTTGATATTTAAGGAGAAGATTTTTGAATTCATCTCGATTTCTTAATGAATGACCTTATCTTGCAGGAATTAGACTAAGAATGGAAAATTTGGAAAACAAGTCGGGATGAATTATGATATTATCTTCATTTTCATACATTATTGTAGTATGATAAGATGATCAAGTTCTTTAATTTTATATCCTACTATTGTTGGTTCAAATAGTGATTGAGAAATAAGGATCTAGTTGGTAATTCTAATCATATTGTTAGAATTGTAGATTAATAAGTACTACTAAATAAATATATGACATCATTAGATTCATAAAATGGGTGATGTAAGTTGTTACATGGTTCCCTAGAAGAAAGGTAATAAGTTGATTAAGGAATGAAAAATGTAGTGTCAATGGGAAGAAATATGAAATTGTGTATAGAGTGACAAGACTTGAAATGTATAAGGCGTTCTAAGGGTATATCATATGTGATGTGCTAGTATGTATTGTATTAGTTATATCAAATTTGGAAAGGAACGTGCAAGTAACATATTAATTTATGACAAATGGGACTTAAGGACGCAAAGATGAAAAAACTATTTGAGTAATCGATAGATAAATTGTCACACATAACTAGACACCTTCAACACCACAAGCTCACCCAATGTCTATTATGGGTGGAGGAACAGGCATTTCTTGTAGTGGTATAGAGCAATAAGAAGGAGGCTAGGATTAGATTATATCCTTAGGACTAATACTCAAAAGTTTAGAGGACCCATAGATGTGGGATATAGGCTACAATAAGAAATATATGTGATAAGTATTAGGGGCACATGGAAGGATAGATGCCCCAATCCTATGAAATGTGAAATGTGAAATGAGAAATGAGGATAAATGTGAAATGTGAGAGTGTGAAAGCAATGTGGTGTGACCCATCCTTGTACCTAGGAGTGAGAATGAAAGGTGAGGATGTTGTAGGCACCAACATAGTCTTTTGGTGAATCTAATTTGTGTTGTTTATTAGTGTGTTTGGCTAAACCATAAGGTGTACATAGTGAGTCATGCTCGTGTTCATACAACGATGGATTCTAGTTTGTTAGGTGTAGAAAAAGTAGTTACAAGTCATAACTAAAAGATGAAGAATCGGTTAGTAGTTTCTTTTTCTATAGGGAACTTGTACTTGAATCTTGATGTGAGAGATATTGTAATAAGATCATGTTCCAAAATGAATGTGTCCATAAATGTCATATAAGTACAATTTATATTGGAAATAATTTAAATAGATATGTGCTAAAAGTAAAAATGGATGAACATTTGGTAATAAGAACTAAATGTTGTACTTTTTACATGTGTGATTCATAATTGTGAAATATGTAATACTTATTATTTCTTTTTGGTTAAATATTCTAAAGTGAGTGATCTAAACTTTTTATTGTTCATAAACTTCCATTTATATAATTATATATCTTGGCTTGAAGGTTGAGTTCGACACGAACCCTTATTATCTTATTCACTCATTCTAAATGTCGTAGTGGCATGTTTCCTAGTAGAGAGAGTTGCAATACAATCATTAATGTATTAAGAATCTTGAGGAGAGAGTGAGAGAAAGATAGATTTTCTTTTATATTGTATAGTACGTCCATGTGTATTTGTAAATCATTTGTAACAGGTACCATTTTTACAATAAATATGTGGCTAGTTGTTAGTTATATAAACACTTGATAGATTTCTTTGTTAGTTCTATGAATATATGACATATTTCTTAGTATTTGTAAGTAAAAGACTAATATATGATGCTTCATATTGTAGAAAATACGGTATATGTTCAATGTTTAAATAATTAATTTGGGGTTTATGTATCATATTCTCGGTATTTACTCCTCAGAACCTTATCAGTGAGGATTATTGAGAGAGGGTCCTAGTAGTTTTATCCTAAAAGATTAGGGAGTTGGTTAAAACTTACTAATTTAGTCTGTGCGACATTATTGAAAGTACAAGCATGCCACCATAATGCTTGGATTTCATTCATCTTTTTTGTATCACATCCCACTTATATTGATTTACATAAATAACCCTATAATTCATTTATATATTAAAAATAAGACTCAACAATGGAATATTTGTATCTATTGTAGAAGATATTTTCTTAATAATATACTTAAACATGCAATGTGTGTCACCTTATATTTATACACATATAAATTCATAGTCATAATAATGCATGTATTACATAGTAGGAGACATTAGGTTTATGTGACAATGAAATAGAACAATGTGTATTTATTCAACAGAACTATTCCAAATATAAGTAGGGTCTAGTAAGTACATAGAAAATTATTTAGCATACTTTCATGATTACTTATCTATTAGTTGATTTAGTTATTAAATTACGTATCTTTTATTATCCTAATCATAATATGTACCTAGTGTTAATAAAATAAGAAACTAGAGTAGGTTGGGGTTACATATATCGTGAAATAATGTAATTGATTTAAATAATTGTATCTCATAATTTAAAATTTTATGTATCCAAAAAATCATCATAGTGGTTTCAGGTCAAGACAATATTGTTTAAACAAAAGCATGTAGACGAAGAAGTCGTACAACACTAAGAAAAGACAATTGCATTGTATTGGATTATTTTCTCATTTACTTCTTTACGAATAAAAGTATCAAAAGTCAAAAATGCTAGTCTAGGGTAATTTTGAAATATTGTAATTTCAAAATGGTTTATGGAAATATATTAAATATTAAATTTGGATTTGTAACCAAAATGTCGAATTAGTTACACATAAACGGATAATAGGAGTTTGGATCTTGTATCAACTATGATTTGGTGAATCCTAGCCCTATGTTTGCTACCCCCAACACAAATTGTGTTTTTACATAGGTAGCTACTCCGGTGACGGATTTCTCCTACTATGATCGTTGCCATAATGATTGGAAAGCACCATTAGCTTAATCTTGTTTTCTTTGTCCTTTTTGCCATGATCGCAACCTCGAGGTATCATAAGACAAAATCTTTGGTCTTTCTCCTATTTGCTTTAGTGGCTCCTCAGCTTCTGCTACTAACTCTCTCATGCCCCTCTCTTATTTCATCATATTTGGTCTAGGTTGACTAGGCCTCAAGACCCCTCATCCTTTTTATAGGAAAAGAAGACTCTGATCCCGTGGATCGGCCATCCCCTCTAGTCGTTGTTTCCCTCAAGGTTTGAATGATTTGCTATTCCTCTACATTTGTAGTTTGTCATCTATCATGTATGAATACACTATTTTTCTTACTTATCTAATTGCAATGGGTCTCAGTATATATCTTTTATGGCGTAGATGATGTGTCACTTAAAAGGAAATTTCATTATGTGTTATAATGATGTGGTTGTCTGCCATTTTTTTATAACTTCTTTCGTGTTGTGTTTGAGAAGGCTTTGTTTAGAGCACTGCATTACCTTTGATGCTCAAGATTAGTGGAAACATGAGTGGCGACTACCACAATCTAGATCTTGAAATAATATCTATTCCGTAGACATAAATAACAACAGCATATGTTTGGGCATATAGGTTAACGACAAATGAGTTCTCAACAATTGAGCAGCTAAAGTAGAATCGAGGTCACTGCCATAAAACAACTTAGTCATTTTTATTTGGTAGAAGACAAAATTTGGGCATATATATAAATTGTATAACAAAAATAGGATTTTTGACATTCACAGATGGTACAAGCCCAATATTCGTCAACAAAGAAACACTATTTTTACTTCCATAACATGGATTCTGGTTGGAGCCTGTCAACACACTATTTGAGTAGCTCAACTATGTGAGATATCATGGACGTAACGTTGCCTAGAATTAAATTGTTATAGAATTCTTCAAGTAGAGACTACCCAAGGTCTCGTCTTGAGGTTGTGCGGCACGTTCTCAACTTTTGTGGTTGCATGCCTCATAAGTTGAAAAGATTGGCACAGATTATACATTTGGGGGTTCAATTCGTCTAGTCACTAATTTCAACGCTATGATATGGGTTCAATCTCCGCTGCAAGCATTGCTCGGTAATTAAATTCCTACCGCGTCAGCTGATGCTTGACTTAACTGGGGCCCTAATGTGTGGGTGGCGGAGTCCTCCCGGATTGAACTCGGTGCAAACCTTACGGATATGGTAATAATACTAACTAAGATAGGCTTCAAATATAGGGATTTGTATTGGGCTCAAGAGATTTGGGTGTCTATATCAAAGTAGAATTTCAAAGGGTTCCAAACACATAATAGTACCCAACATTAACCCGATGGAAATAAGTTGGGATTGGCCTGGAGTAAAGGTTATCGTTGGTTGAGGTGACCGCCACCGTTGAAGGTCGCGAACTTTCTTAAGGTCGTTAGATTGGTGGATAACTTTGGCAGTACTAAGGGGACAATTTGGTGCTGTGATCATCTCATTGACAGATTACCTGATCTCTTAAAATCTTAGCGTGTTGAAGATGATATGGAGAACGATATATAAATCACAGTTTGCAATTTTGAAGGAAAATAAAAATAAAGGAAGGGCCAATTAGTTCGTTTAATGTAACATGGAATGTAACTTTGACTGAAAATCTTCTTGTTAGTTGTAGCAGAGTCATATCGTTTATATTCGATAACAAACAACTTCCATGACAACATGACCCTCATGTATTAAAAAAAAGGTGTCCAATTTTGTGACGTGTCTCACAATAAGCGTATGAGCTTTTGTTTGTAATAATCGAAAGGTTTGTAGACATAACTATGGACCCCAAAGAACATGCTAATAACTATAGAGACCCTCATTTTGGAACCCGAAGCAATCTCAACCAAATGTTAAATATATTTTATTTGTTATACTTTCTAATATGTAGATTTGGGTTTCAAAACGTATCCACCTAGCATTTCTCTAATAATATCCAGTCCCATTGTTCCTCAAGTCATCGCCTTAGGATTTAAACAGACTAGCCGCCCTTCCAAGCAACGGTAAGGATACACAGAGTCAGAAAAGTGGGACAACAGCAATAAATCCCAGCCACCGCTCCACCGACAGAGGTAGAACAACAGATAGAGGAGCTTGGTACACGATTCCCTAGGCATCTAAATCACATGAACGACGTGACCGCCATCTCGAACATTTCGCGTGACAGACCGGGAGCACCAGCAGGCGAGTTGACAGGCGGAAATCACGGCGAAAACGCCAAACAAGTGAAAAAGCCAAAAGCCCTTTACACCATTTCGGAAAAACTTTAATTAGACATTTATCCCGAAAATAAAAGCAGATTTAATCTTTCAATATAACAGCAATATTTTAGAGGGAAAAAAAATCTGAACAGGGTGGTGCCGTCCTTGGTTGAACAGAACGGAGTGGGACCTACGGTTTATTTTGTGGTGCGGGTGTGTCTGTGTGTGGAGAGAGGATTGCATTTTGCTTAGATTGGCCGGTTTATTACGTAAAGGACGGCGGCAAACAGCCTCAATTAACCTTGTGATTAATAGAAACAATGTTTTTAGTTTACTTTAAATATAATTTCCCAATTAACAATGTCATAATCGAACCCCTCCTTTTCGCCTTCCAACGGGAAATGCGGTTGCCTTAATGCGAAGAAGAAGTTGGTGATAATCTGGCTTTCAGCCAAGTTCAACTAGTTGTTGTTGCTTTCCAACTTCTGGAGTGTTGTCATGTTCAGCAGTCAGTTCAGTGCTTTCACAAATTTACACCTTCTCCTTTAGTTTCCATGATTTTTCTAATTTTAGTTGTTCTAAAAAAAAGATTTAAGAAAAAAATAGATAGAACCATACCTACCCTTCCAACTAACCAAAAAATTCTAAGAAAAAAAGATGGGGCATTTTGTCTAAAAGCTGCAACGTCTCCAGCAGATCAAACGCCGACGGCCGACGTTCCGTCAAAAAGACAAACGGCCGTCCCGGGTATCGGTTGCTGACAAGTCGCTTTGTTACAGGGCGGGCAGGGTTTCCTGCCGCCAGAGCAGATCTGAGGGGGCGTCCGCATCCGAGAAGTCGTCAAACAGACCGCCGTGGAACATGACGCCATCTTCTGCATCGAACAAGGAGCCGTCACCAGAGACGCCACCAGCGGACCCGGGTGCCGAGTCGCAAGCACCGTGGAAGCCGTTGTCGTCTCCGGCACCGGAAGGGTACCCGAAACCGAAACCTTCGTAGGGGCTGGGCATGTCGTCTTCGAAGCCCCAGATCTGAGATCCCAGACCGACGGCGTCTTCAGAGGCCACAGGGAGGAACGCGGAGGAGGCCGTCTCGTCCTCGAACTGCTGGCCTTCCTCCTCGGAGGTGGATGGGCCGGAGGGAGGCAGGCCGAGCTCGTCGTCGGAGGCCTCAAGGAGGAACCCGAGTTCGGTCTGCTGCAGCTGTCGTGAACAATCACCGTCACCTTCCTCCCACTCAGCCTCACCGCACCAGGCTTGAGCCGGGGAAACCTGGTCTGCTTCTTCCCTGACAGGGGATACTGCCGACAGACCAATCTCCTCCTCGAGGCTCCTCAGTACGGAGTCCAGCTCTCCGACAGCGGTGGGGTTACGGTCAACGGCACCGTCGTCGTCATCCAGGATGTCGAGCAGGTCCTCTCGGAGCCTCTTGGCCTCTGGGGATTCCTCCCTTTCAGGGGAGTAAGCGAACGAGGAGTCGTCCTCCTCGTCCCTGGTTCTCTTCCTATCCAAACCAGCTACTGCTTGTACTTCCATGGCCTGTTGTGTTTGTTCAAGAGGTGGGTAGCAGAAAAGGAAGCCGGACGCTGTCTTCAACCTTTTTTTTCTTTCTCAAAAGCGGAGGAAGGAGGAATAGGCAGCGGTGGTGGAGAAGTGGAGCTGTTGGGTTCTTGACTTGTTGGTGGTGGTGGAGTATAGAAAAGAAAGAAAAGGTAGGAGAGGAAGAATAGGAAAAGAGCGGCAAGGACAGCTGTGCTGGGCTGAGAGAGCAGGCAAGCACTAACGCCAACCAGGCTCCTCTGACGTGAGGAGGAGAGAGAGAGAGAATGGGATGCAAGACGAATGCAGGTTCTAGAGAGAGGGGAAGCGGGGTGTTTTGGGCAGAGCGTGGCGGATTGACGAGACGGGGATTATATAGGGAGGAAGGGGGATGCGCTGACGAGGAAGGAAGAGAGAGTAGAGGTGAGAGGGGAAAAGGACGGGTGGAGAGAGCGAGGGTTTGCCGCTCCCACCTTCTTTCCTCCGTTGTCTTTTTTTTTTTTTAGTTTTCTCCTTCGGTGTCACTCATCCGCTCGCCAACAAATTCTTTTCTATAAAAAAATGATGACGATAAAATAATTTAAGAAGAAACGGTGGGGAGAGAAAAAGATGGGAGCGTGCGTGGGCCCCGCGATTGTGGATCGTGAAATGTGCGTGCATCGGAGGTCACGGGCATCTCGGCCTTTTCCACCACACCACACCAACACCCGTCTCTTCTCTCTCTCTTCTTTTACCTGGTTTCTCTCTACACTTTCTTTTTAAAGCAAAACTGCAGTAGGGTAAGCATACAAGAGGAAAAAGGAAATAATTAAAGCTGGTAAGTGGTAGGATGAGAGAGAAACCAACGCTAGAGAGAGACTAATAATAAAACACCAATAAATGCGCTACAGGTGTGGGTGTGAGGGCGGGAAAGAGATCGAAGAGAGGTTGGATCGGTCCGGACTTGAACGGGTTTCGAATCCGCTGGGAAGTTTTGATGGAGTTTTTATCTTTTTCCATCTTTTGGAAGGGGCGAGTGGTTGGGATTGGGTGGTAGGTTTTGAAGACAAAGGCGGACGAGGGAAGGAAGATAGAGATGGATGACCGGTCCACCACGCCATGCCCTACATCTGTATCACGTCCTTTGTTAATCTCACCCTTCCTATTTTGGTATATACCTGGCACGTAGAAGGGCGGGTGGGGACGTATGGTTCTTCGCATATTGTTTTTTTTCTGTACGACTATTTTCCCTGTGCCTTTGTTTTTTTTTTCATTAAAACCGGTTGCGTTCGGTGGGAGGACTCTTTTCTATTTCTACCCATTTTTTTAAGTCTTTTAGGGTTAGGGTTTCGGTGCGGTTGGCAACGGGTGGCGGATTGGACCAATGGAAGAGTGGTGGCTGCCCTTTACTTGCTCCCTCAAGAACCCCGTTTTGTCGGCCTCGTTTTTTCTCTTCGGCCCAACCACGGCACGCTATCTTAAGACGTGCCGCACGTTTTTGATTGATCTTAGTTGGCAGTTCAATTACTTTTTCCCCACGCCGAAATTAGCTGGATAAACACACGCTGTTAGCCTGTTATTGACCATAAAAGTAGGAGCAACTATTTATATCCATATATTCTTTTTGACATTAGCAGACTGTAATTGTTTATTTATATAATATATCATCATCTCACTATAAGGAAAGCCTGGACTCAAATAAATTGCATCTTTTAGCTTCCAAATAAAAAAAGAACACGTATATGAAAGCAACCCTGGAGGCTGGAGGGATCGTTTTAACCAAGTCATTAGTATTAATATATACTGTCGGTAGATAACATCGTGCAGCAATTCCCCCACTGCGATGGCACATTAACGCCATGAAATTCATGAAAGGGACTGCGCTAGATTCTCTTTTAAACCTTTTGCATGAACAATTGCACCATCACTTCAGCACTTGAGGGCTTGTTTGCAATATGCTTGGATTTCATTCCCCATCGACGGCCCACCTTCTGCAGTCGATGCTCGTTCTGCTGACTGATTACTAATCTAAGAAAAAGGGTGACCATTTATGTAGGGTTGTATATCACAGTCCAAATTCCAAATCTGACTAAAATCGAAACAAAACAAATCAAATTCTTAGACCGAGTATCCTCGTCGATTGAGAACCTGTCCGACCCAGAAGATACAAAATATGGACTCGCTCGGTACCGGATCAAATTAATAACATTTTTCAAATGGATCATTATACAGTTCCCGCTGTTAAGCATGTTATCATTCACTCTCCTGCCACTAAACTACCTTTCACCATGTACGACCGGCTCGTCCCACGATATCTTTATCATTTTTTTCCTCATAAAATTACGCAACGAACTATAATTATTCATTTCTTACTTAGATACAAGGCCGTAAACCGCGCAAACCTGGATGGGTCTCTTTAACCAGGTCATTAATATTCATATTGTCCGTAGATTCGTCGGTGTGGCAACTCCCCGGATGTGATGACACATTCACTCCATGGCATTTATAAAAGGATGTTCGTGAAGCCTCAACGAAGCGACTTGCGCTACATTCTCTATTAACTTCTTGCACAACCATACGCCAGGACAAATTAAGAAAAAAAATAATAATAAGAGCATCCCTTCCGCACTTGAGACTTGTTTGCAATATGCTTGGATTACATTCCACCTCGACGGCCCACCTTTTGCAGTTGTTAGTTGATTCTTCAATTGCCTACCTATTGCTTACCAATTTCTAGGTTAACAAAAATGGTGTCTGTGTGTATTGGATTGTGCGTCGGTCCATATCCTGATACGACAGAAACCAAGTACCAAATCGATTCCGTCCAAACTGGAAAAGATATGGACCGGTTTAGGATCCAAACCAACCAAATGGAATCACTCAGACTCTTGCTGGTTCGGAGATTTTTTTTGTTTTTTAAAGAGAGCCATATTTCGTTTGATGTAGCGGTGCTACAACGAGCAGTTGTAAAAATACAATTCAAGTATTATTGTCTTTTTTACACATTAAAGTGTTGCACTCATGTAGATGACCTCTTTGTTTCCTATTTACACAATTTTATTTATAAGCATGTCATCGTATCTAATAATGTTACTCTGTTTGTTTCTAAACAATTATACCATTATCAAGTTTGCATAGCTGGTACCGCTGCGATTTGAGCTAATTTCGATAGTTTTACAAACATTTACTTCAAACCTTCACTAATATTGTAGTATAAAGTAATATACAAGGTGTAAAAACTAATTATCATTTAGTAAACTCTCAATGACTCTTCGCCAACATTGGCACCAACAACGACATGTGTCGTATTCGATTCATACTTGTTGAAAGGGTTTTTGAAGTTATCTACTCTAACAAGCCATACTCATTTTTATCAACTGTGGATCGGACCTTATCAAGGAACTAAAGTGTAAGTGTCATATACTTATCCCCAAGCACCAAAACGAGCCATTTTCTCTCCACCACTTCCCTCCTTCTTTGACCTTCATTCTCCCTCTGTGCTGCTGTGAATTTTTCTGCCCAAGGAAGAAGAAAGTGGGGATCTTCTTGGAAAAAAATTCTAGGGTTTCAATTGATTTCCTTTTTGGGTCTAAAAAGCTTCCTCCTAGTGATCTTGGCCTAAAAGTGTAAGTATTACCTTATTTCCTCTATTTATTTCTTTGCTCTTCTTCCTCCTATATCTTTCTAGGTTGGAACCATGTTGTTCCATGGTGAAAGTGGCCCTAGAACTCAAAAATCTATCCTTCTTGTTTCTTTTTCTAGGCTTTTGCTTCTTTGTGGAGAGAAATGTCTATTTGGCCAAGTTCAGATCTAAATCTAGGGATTTCTTACCTTATTTGCTCGAGGTTCTTACTGTTTGAGATCTGACCTACTCTATAGAGGCGAGTTATATAACATGATTCACTTATATTTCTTACTAGAAGCTTGTTAGTTCATGTTTATGCTTTAATATGATGATCTAAGCAAAAAGAAACCATGCTTGTTTAGAATTATGAATTTTTGTGGTGTTTCCTATTTTGTTCCAGTTCTATATGAACTTGTAAACATGTTTATGACCTTTCTAAGGTGTAACATGATCTGGGACAGGTTGATAGCATCAACCTATGGTGCTAAGCACAAAATAGTTGATGGTTCAAATTAGGGTTTTCAAGCTATTTCTTTCCCTATCACACCACCGATGGTCATACCATTCAATAGCCAATGGTGTTTCTATCTTAGCAACTGATGTGTAACATCCCTGACCTGGGTTAAGGCCTAACCCTAGAAGTTTTGCTTAAGTAAGTCATTTAGATTTTTGTCATGATCTTTTGAAAAGTAATTAAGACTAAAGGAGAGCTTATGTTTCAATTTTGGTCCTATTTGAATAATGTTGAAACAATATTTTACCTATTTTGGACTAAAGTGCAATTTACCCAATTTAAGGGGTTACCTTACAAATGTCACATGATAAATGTTCCTCAAGTGTTTTAGCATCATAAGAATGAGAACGATGTTGAGGTATGGCTTCCACAAGCCTAAGTTCCAAGAAGGAGTTTGTTTGAATAATGTTTGTGCATTGAATGCTAGTTTTGGTGTAATTTGCAAATTACCCAAAACCTAGGGTTGGATATGTAAAATACCATCTCTATTATGTATCTACTATTTCTTGGTATCATTTAGATAAAATAAAAAAATGGGGCGTCTTGTTTGAACTACTTTTGAGGAGAGATAATCTTGATAATAAAATAATCAAGAAATAAGCATAAATGAAACCCTAATTTATTTTGTAACAAAAATAAATATATTAATTGAAGTGCCCATCAACTAAACAATTTGTGGTTGAGATCCTATAGTGGAAGGACGTTCAAATGCCTTGAGTAGCACCGAAATATCCTAAGTAGGTGAAGGAATCCACTCACATTTGTTAATTAAAAAGTAATGTCCACTAAAAATGGATAATAGTATTATAATGATTAAGGTGCTTAAGTTGTTGCTTTTAATTCACGGATAATTGAGAAGGAAATTGAGGGAAAAGGAATATGGCTTCGAAGGCAAGGAAGTGAGGGGGAATGTGGCAAGAAAGTGGATGAATTTTCTCCTACTTTCTCTCTCCTAGAAAATCAACTATATGTATTCGATTTTCTCCTTACTTGAAAGGCTATTTTGCAAACCACTTTCTTTCCTTGCTTTGTCTGACGACCAAGGAGCTTAGGGGCAGGAGGAAAACGTTACCCAAGCTGAAGATAAGCTCCATGATCATCTTCAACCTTGAATTGATGGTTGAAATCGGATTTCAACACTCATTTTCTTCTCTCATCCATCCAATGCTCAACCTTGGCTATCTTTGCATACAAATAGGTGGAAACGAACCTTGGATAGTTGAAGGAGCTTCTTTCATCATTAGATATGAGAAGCTTGAAGCTTTGAAGCTACTTTGAAGGCGGGTTATATAACTTGAACCCATCAATGTTATTATTGTTTTCAATTCCTCATCACATGTTGATCTTTTATTTTTCTTTTTGAATAATTGATGAAATTATCATACACATGATAGTAGAATTCGGAGGTCTGAAGCTTGATGATGATGACATCATCTTAGAACACACCTCAAGGATGTCAAGAGAAAATGGTTTCATTTTGTGTTGGTCAAACGGTTTTAAACCGTTAGAGATCAAACAGTTTCCAAACTGTTAGAGGTCAAACGGTTTCAAACCGTTAGAGACCAAACGGTTTCAATGGATTCAAGGATCAATTGGTCTTATGACCTAATAACTTCAAACAAATCAAATTCAATTGATTTCAGAACCCTAGCTCAATCGATTTCAAGACCCTAGATCAATTGATAACAAAACCCTAATTTAGGGTTAAACGATTTCAAGTTAATTTGACCAAACGGTCTCAGACCGTTGAGGACTAAACGGTCTCAAACCATTTGAGGATCAAACGATCTCAAACCGTTTAGGGTTAACCAATCATCAAATTGTTTGAGGGTCTTGGGTTGAAATGGTTTCATAACTGTTTGATGTGCAAAAGGTTCAAGATCATTTAAAGCTCAATTAGAGACCAAGACCGTTTAAGGTCTAACAATCTTCAAACCGTTTGAGGTTTAGAGACCAAGACCGTTTGAAGGTCTAAATGGTCTCAAACTGTTTGAAGATAATGACCTCAAGACCGTTTGAAGGTCAAGTGACTTCAAGACCGTTTGAAGGTCAAGTAACTCCAAGACCGTTTGGAGGTTTGGTCCAAGACTGTTTGGAGGTTTGGTCCAAGACCGTTTGAAGGTTCAATTGGTCCAAGACCATTTAGAGGTTTGGTCCAAGACCATTTGAAGGTCCAATTGGTCCAAGACCATTTGAAGGTTCCATTGAATCAAACCATGTAATTACTATTAATCTCATAAGTGGTTGAAGAGTATCTCAAAGTTGATTTCAATGGAAGTACCTCTAAAGTACTTAGGTGATTAATATAATTAGAATGACTATCACTTGATGCATATGAAAGTGATAAATGCAATATCCTATGATAAGCATAGGTGCATGTACTTAGTGAAAGGTTAAGTCAACTGAATAAGGTATGATGGTGATGTATGTTCTAATACATGGAACAATGGTAAGTATGATTTAATACTTGAATGATGCTATGTGCTCCAAGATATGTGGAAGCACTGATTTAGGGTTTGGATTAATGAGGTAATCATAAAACCCTAATCAATGGAGAATGGAAACCATAATCAATAAGGGAAAAATTACAATACATAAGTTTAATTGAATACTTATGAAGGTATTATGTAATTCTAGACATGAGGAACAATGAGTTAAGTTTTGGATATTAATTGTAATATCAATGTGTTCTCCAAGATGCATGGAGTTTTGAATTAGGGTTTGATCTTTGATAATGTGATCATGAAACCCTAATTGATAAGGATGGGAAACCCTAACCCTAATATAGGGTGATTTTATGTGGAACCCTAATATAGGGTGATGTTATGTGAAACCCTAATATAGGGTGATGTTATGTGAAATCCTAAATGATAAATATGGGAAACCCTAACCCTAATGAGGGAATAGGGATGTTATCCTTGTATTGCATAATATTGATATGTAATGAACATGATTGTTATCAAGTATACTAACCATGTAGGTATCATGAGATGATGAGCATAACCAGGTATGAATTATGATATTAATGGGCCTTGTGAGCCATTATTTTATGTGTTGCCTAGTGAGAGGTGATAAGAAGTTGAATATGCCTGGTGAGCTATGTGAGATGCTTGTGTAACAAGTATCATGAATACCTTGGTCAGATGACCTGAAGGTAATAGTTACCTGATAATGGTAGCCATGTTCAGTGATGAACTAAGGGTTGAATACCCAGATCCAGCAAACATGATGATGGTGTTGTTGAGGGATGTGAATTCCCAGTAATGAGATAAGGGATTGAGATCCCAATGTTTTATAAAGTTTTGAAGAGTACTTGATAGAAGTATTACATGTTTCTTTGTAGCATTTGTCATAATAATTCTTGTTTGAAAACTTGGTTGATGCTAAAAGGATATAGTAATGTACTTAAATAATCAAGTGGAATATTATTATGTAGAGCCCTGTCCATAGATCCATCATCGTCAGTAGCTGGTAATGGTGAAACGGATTCTCCTACGGGTTAATCCAGAGCGTATATTATTAAATATGTGGGGTTTCTCCTAGCCGAAAATGAGGAAGATTAGAGTACAACTTCAATTATAGACTCAAGATATGTATAAGAGCATGGTGAACAGGCCCATGGCTCAGTGTGATAGAGAATGAATGCGTTCATGGCTCAGAAAGCACGGTGAACTGACCCGTGGCTCAAATTTACTAGTGTCGAGACCTATACTAAGGAGGGCTAGAGGATGGGTAGCCTATGAGGGCTAACCCTGTGACTGAGGTCACTTAAGCAAGAGACTACGATCCTGCTTGTGGTCTCACACTGACCGAGACGGATGAGATCGTGGAGTCTAACTATTCCATTGATCTTGTATGGCACCGACTTTGGGTTTCACAACCGAAGGTTGGATTTGAGCGGTACAGCTCACTTTCTCAGGGCATAAGTATGATTGTAAAATGTAATCAGCCGTGTAGCGTATTTGCTTAAGGATGAAATACAGAAATCATTGGTTGATGTTACATTACTTACTGTATCCTAAATGGATAGATGTTATACATGTTCTTCATATTCCTTATTAAAATGGATAGATGATTTACTGCTTTAGCATTTATAACTGTAATGCTTTAAAACATGATGTTGCTCAATCCTACTTAATATTGATTAAATCTTGCTTGTCAATAGAAAATCCTCTGCTCAGATTATCACTATTTATCTGCAATAATAATGTTTTTGGCGGAGAGTTATATCTCTCGCTGGGACATGGGTGTCACTCCGTTGGTCACCAACATTTTTAGGTGGACGAGGAGGTAGAGACAATATAGCAGGGGAAGTACAACAACTTTAGGGATAGTAGTAACATCTCAGGTGGAGATACTGACTGTCGTATCTTGTAGATATGAGTCCTTTGTGTCGTCTATGTACTCTCAGGTCCTTGGAGTCAGTAGTTAGTGCTTTTATGATCAATTTGAGGTTTTTGGCATTGAATGCCTTGAGATTTTATGTTGCTTATGTGTAGATTTAACAGAGCAACTGTTGTATGTAATCTTCGAGAAGAGAAGGTACATGGTATGTACTTGTAGACCAAAATGTATATATTACTTTGGTTCTTATTATCAGAGTTTCCTGGAAATGGATCTCTTTGCAAAAGGTTTTAATTTTTAGTGATTTTTGTTAATCTACTGCTAATATTTAATTTCGCAATTAATCATCACTGTGACGGTCTGATTTGTGGTCAGGTCGTCTCAAGGTTTTGGTATCAGAGCCTAAGGTTCACTGAGTCTACAGAGACATAGGATTAAGGTCATCGAGTCTGTTCTAGTGTCTTTTAGTTTATCTGATAGTGACTTTTGCTCTCAGGAGAAGAAGTAAAGCTTGAAGATGGCTGGATCACACGAAGAGCATGATGCTGAAAGCAGTGTTGCTGCACTAGGAGGAGGTATAAGGGATCATGCTAGAGAAGAACTAGTACCTGAACATCCCCAGCTTGACCATGCTACACTAGAAAATCCAGCTTTTCATGCTCTATTTGGGCAGTTCATGGTGACTATGACACATATGGCAGATAGGATGCCACCACCTGCACCTAGGGCACCAACTCACAATGAGGGACATGGAGTTGGAAAGACTTTTCAATGGCTTCGATGGGTAGGAGCCACTGATTATGCTGGTACAGCTGACCCAGCAGACGTAGACTTGTGGCTGACTGAGATGGAAAAGGCCTTCAGAATTTTTAATATCCCTAAAGCTGAGAAGGTTAGGCATGCAGTGTATCTGTTGAAGGGGAGTGTTGGCCATTGGTGGGCCATAGAAGAAGGCAAAAGGCTAGGTGTTGAAGTCGAATGGGAAGAGTTCCGACGAGAGTTTATTAGTAGATATTTTTCCAAGACTTACCTGGATGAGAAAATCTCTCAGTTTGAGCAGATAAGGCAAGGACCAATGAACATTAGTGAGTATGAAGCTAAGTTTATGGAGCTTCTACGGTTTTGTCCACACATGGCTGTTATAGATGAGGAGAGGATTCGACATTTTGAGAAGGGTTTGAACACTGATTTAACCACACCAGTATCTGCTCTAGAGAATAGAGAGAGGTTTGCCACCTTTATAGAGTTTGTTAGGCAGATACAAAGGTCTGTGACTGAGAAGTGTCAGGCCAACAGTAAGAAACTGTATACACAGTTCCAGGGACAGAGGTCCGAGAGTTTTAAGAAACCAAGGTTTTCTGTACTAACAGCACCATCGAGGTTCAATACCCAGACACAGTGGACATCCAGCAAGGGTAGAGGTCATAGTTTACCACCAGAGGGAGCTCAAAACTCAGCATCAAAGTCAGTAACAGGACCATCTAGGCCACATTGGGAGAAGAGAGTTTGTTACAAATGTGGAAAGATGGGACGTGATGAAAGATTGTCTAGTTAGAGACGTGAGTGTAACCCAACCATCGAGGCAGAGTCAACAAGGCTCTCAGAAGCGACAGTTTAATAGTGGAACACGAGGATGTAGACATGCGTCCCAAGCTGGCTCATCTACATCCAACAACAGGGCGAGTGGTCAGCAACCAGCAACGGTAAGATTCTATGCTATGAATCAGCCAGAAGCAGTGGTCAACCCACGAGTTGTGATAGGTCAGATGGAATTATTTCATTCTGATATGTCTTCATCCTGCTTCATATCTATTTTAATTGATATGGGTACTACGCATTCCTTTATCACTCGAGAAGTGATTCATGACTGCAATATGACTGTCAGTCATAGAGCAGATAATTTGTTATTAGAAACTCCATTAGTTGGATCTACAGTATTGTGGGAGGTATGTTCTCTCTGTGTTCTTTCTTTTTCAGAACATAGCATTTAGTTGGATCTTATACCACTTGAGATGCATGGGTTCAAATTAATTCTTGGGATGGACACCTTAGAAAAGTATAAGGTTGTCTTGGATTGCGGTTCCAAGCAGGCTATGTTCGTAGACAATGGTGTTGCATGGATTTTTCAGGGGGACAGAAAGTTTTTTCCAACCTGTCTAGTGTCGGCTATGGTATCTAAGAAGTTGATGAGATAAGGATGATTTGCATTCTTGGCACATGTGGTAGATACCAGGGCAGCGAGTCCTAGTCTTTCTGAAGTTTCGATCGTTAGGGAGTTTGGGGATGTGTTTTCTGAGGAACTTCTAGGTGTTCCTCCACCCTGAGAGATTGATTTTGAGATTAATCTAATCCTGGGTACACAACCAATAGCTCAAACACCTTATAGAATGGCACATGCTGAGATGGCAGAACTCAAGAAACAGTTACAGGAGTTGCTTGAAAAGGGTTTTATTCGACCGAGTACTTCACCATGGGGTGCTCTAGTTCTTTTCATTAAAAAGAAAGACGGGTCTATGTGATTATGTATCGACTATTGATAGCTAAACAAAGTAACCATAAAGAACAAATATCCTCTTCCAAGGATACATGACTTGTTTGACCAGTTGCGTGGTGCAACTATATTCTCTAAAATAGATCTGAGGTCAGGATACCATCAGTTACGCATCAAGGAGAGTGACATACCTAAATCAGCCTTCACGACAAGGTATGGTCACTATGAGTTCATAGTTATGTCATTTGGACTAACTAATGCACCAGCTGCATTCATGAAACTCATGAACAGAATCTTTTGGCCATTCCTTGATCAATTCATACTAGTCTTTATAGATGACATTCTGGTTTACAGTAAAGATGCTCGACAGCATGAGCAACACCTTCGTCAAGCCCTGACTTTACTAAGAGAACACAAGCTATACGCTAAGTTTAGCAAGTGTGAATTATGGTTATCAGAAGTGTCTTTCCTAAGACACGTAATATCTGCCTCAGGTATCCGTGTTGATCCTAAAAAGGTAGAATCTATCTTGGACTGGGAACAGCCAAAGACACCAACGGAGATACGCAATTTTCTAGGATTGGCAGGCTACTATAGGAGGTTCATTAAGAACTTTAGTTATGTAGCATTACCCCTAACTAGGTTAACCAGGAAGGAGGTTCCATTTATCTGGAATGACAAGTGTCAGCATTCCTTCCAATTGTTAAAAGAAAGGTTGACCAGTACACCTGTGTTAGTGTTACCTGAGCAGGGAAAGGGGTATATTATTTTCTGTGATGCTTCTAAGAACAGTCTAGGATGTGTGTTGATGCAGGATAAACAAGTGATTTCTTTTGCTTCTCGACAGCTTAAGAAACATGAGGAAAATTGTCCAATAAATGATCTAGAATTAGCTGTAGTAGTTCATGGGTTGAAGATCTGAAGACATTATATCTATGGAGAGACATTCCATATTTTCACAGACCATAAGAACCTAAAATACATCTTTTCACAGCATGAGTTGAACATGAGGCAATGCCGCTGGATGGAATTAATCAAGGACTACGATTGTACAATTGATATCTGTTACACCCCGATCTCACAATTTCCTCAAATCATGAGATTAGGGCATAAGATAGGACTTATATGTAACACAAAGAACACCCTTAACTTTTTTTCTTTTCTTTAAAACTCTTGTTTCCCCGCATTGAACCACATAACATCTTAACAAAGGAATCTGAACATTTCTTTTACTAATCAGACTTCTATAGTAAAGATACATGTATAAACATTCATGATGTCTCTCACACCTTATGCACATAAAACTTGCTAATTAGCATACATATCAAAAGAGGAACAATATTACACATCGTAATTACAACTCTTTCTCTTATCTCTTACTGAGGACCTAGAGTGACAAGGACCGACTGACTCAACTAATCTTGTACTTAACTCTTGTAGCAGATCTACACTGATGCTCTGACCATCTTCAAGTCCACGCGGTTAACCCTAAAATGTTTGAGTAGAGGGGTGAGCCTACTCACTCAGTGAATAAGTACTTCAAAGAAATAGTCTAAGGCACTAATGTGATTACAGATATAACTTTGAGTAAACGATATGAAATTTAACAACAATAAATACTACACTGAGCAGTTCTAAAACAATATAATTGAAATAACAAGGAATATAAATATTGCATTCAAAGAATAACTACTAGAAGACTATGCTCTAGTCTTCCTTAACTCTTTCATTCATAAGGAACTCTGTGAACCTATATGATCATATTTTAGCTTATGCCCTAATCATATGCAGTGTACTCTGCATATAAAGATCCGTAGCGAACTACGATCCCACCGTACAAGACTTAGCGACACACCCGGGAAATGCTAAGTCTGACGCCAGCCCTGTTCTGCCACAGGACCACAGGCTCTCAGGCCTCAATGCACTACTCCGAGTGCTCTAGACTCCTCCTCTAACCTGAGTACACAGGCGGAGAGTCTCACGGGGTTACCTCCATGACTCCGCACGGATCTTGTTGCAATAACCCCTATTTTCTCCAGTGCCACTGTGACTCCGCACGGATTATTGTTGAACACTGCCTCTCTGTCCTCGTGCCACCATGACTCCGCACGGTTAATGTTGCAACACGAGTTTCAACCCTAAGA
Source organism: Alisma plantago-aquatica (assembly GCA_963693085.1). Classification (NCBI taxonomy): domain Eukaryota; kingdom Viridiplantae; phylum Streptophyta; class Magnoliopsida; order Alismatales; family Alismataceae; genus Alisma; species Alisma plantago-aquatica. The sequence goes on from OY856409.1 coordinate 40,266,979, forward strand.
AGAAGATCTCTCGAAGGGGTTCTACGGTGTTAGGGCACCTAAGTCTAACATTAATATTATAGATACATGTAAAACAGAAATCATAACTCATTTTACATTTCTCACAAGGCTCACACGGCCTGCCATATCATATCATATAAAACATCATAGCTCATGTATTCAACATATACCATGACTCAGTAACATCCCTTTCTAAGGCATGTCATATCTCATCACCTGCAATTTACGAGATATGTATTGAAATATAAGAAGCCCTGCAGTATGTAGATATCAACTCAGAGAGAACAAGAATATAAAGTTAAATGCACTAGAAGCATACAATTCAACAGTTAAGTATCACCACATCTCATATCGAGAACTTTCATGTCACCATAACATGATTCATTGAACACCCTATCCTTAGGGTTTCATTTGCCTTATTCATTCATCACATGCCAACACCCTACTTTTAGGGTTTCATTCGCCTCATTCACCTTTTCATTTACCTCATTCACTTGTCACATGGCTCTCATAAGGATTTCATAGAATATAAGCATTCACTAAATAAAGATTGTTTTCAACAAATCATATACAATCGATATACGTATGAAACCATGGAAATTGAACTAAATTTAGGTTTCCATGCTATTCACTGAGATATCATGCACCAAGGATAAAATTCAAATAAGGTAATCCATGAGGTACATCCTAACCACTTATAAGTTTACTAGTCCTTTTTAATAAGGTTGAAACTCTAGAGATATCTCAATTAGGTTAAACCCTAATTACATCATATGGTATAAATCTGAAAAGCATTCTTTCTAGGATGTGTTGTATACGTTTCTGATGTGGATCTACCATCAAAGAGTCATTCAAACAGAGAAGGAATCCATATCATATCAACTTGCAACAACTTAAATTAAACGGACATTTCAGGGTTTAGAATCACATACCAAACAATTAGGGATTTGGATGCTATAATCAAATTTCGTGCATTATACTGTTTAAAGGAAGAACCCACTCACCCCAAGGTGTGAAAACACCTCAAAACTATATCTCAACTCAGGGGATCTCGAACTCATATCAAATCCCTAGCAAATCTCCCAATTCTTCTTCCATTCAACTAGGAAACCTTGAAAATGAGGGATTATGAAGAAAGGGTGAGAAAAGAGGGAATTTCGACATCCTCTTGGATCAAATCAGAGCATGGACGGAATCTTGACATGAGAGAGAAGATTCACCATAAAAGTCTATGCAAATATTCCAAACTTACTTGATTTCACCATTCCTCGGACCGCAAAACCCTAGGTTAGCAATTCCTCCTCTTTCTCCACTCAAGCCCTAACTCTCCCTCTCTCTCTAGATTTTCATTTCTCTGGGATGGATGATGAATAATGAGAGCTGTGTGTGTGTGTGTGGTCGATCATATAAGTCAATTTGAGCTGCTTGGGTCAATTGCATATTGACCCAACACTCAACTTTAATTATATTGGCTGAATATTCAGTTATACAAAAGTTACTGTAATTCGTTTATTTCAGAGATCAACCCTTCTCCAACAATTATGGGAATTTAGCAAGTTGTTTATAATTGATCTATAAAGCTTCAGTTAAAATTTGAGATCATTTGGAGTTACCAATAAATAATTAAAAATAGAACAGTGCACTGCTATATTGCAGTCTGCAGCAGATTCGGTCGAGTTTGCCCTGCACAGAACTCGACCGACACCCTCACTGTAGAGATAAAAAGTCATCCAAACATTATGCCAATTTAACAAAGTGTCTAAAACTGTGTTTTTCAAGAACAGTTAAAATTTTAGATCAATTGGATATACCAATAAAAAGATAAAATTCAATTACCACACTGGTATATAAATCTGGAAATATGATCGGTCGAGTTTGAAACTCGACCGATAAACAGGTTAGAACATTCTTCAAAAATTCTGATATTTTCCAATGTTGTTCAAATTTTATATATACAAATCATATCCAAATTTGAAATAAATCAGATTACACATAAAACACTAAAAATCATTTAGTGAGACATTCTACTTATCAAATTTTGTATTCATGTATCATTAAAACCCTATTTTTGGGCCGATTAGGGTTTATGTTTCTCAAACCCTAATTCTCAAGGCAAACGAACACTTAAAATTCTTATCATAGTTAAAACATCCTAATTGTGTTATCGTCATTAATTAGATTTCAAGAATGATTATTCCAATTAATCTTTGCAATTGTCTAGGTAAACCCTAGTTTACCAATTAAGCTCAGATGGGGTCGTAACAACTCTCCCCCCTTAGAATGTTTCATCCTCGAAACATAAACCTACAAGAAAGATACATTCAATGTTATTCTAAGCTTCTAAAACCTTCCATGTCATTATATTCTTGTATTTCATACCTTAATGTAGTTTTCAACATTAGATCTTTTAATTCTTTACTAAATCACAACATATTTCAAATAGTTCTCAATGATATCAAGCAAATTCTTTATGCCACTGTCAAACATAGAATGCAAAGATAAACCACCACGCTTTCGCTGCGCAACTCTGATACTCTGATACAACTATCTCAACTTATGCGGCTCAGAAAGTTCTATTGTTCTGTATCACCTTTAAGTGACAAAAGCGAGTTCACCATGCTATTTTAAACTTTAATAAAGTGCTATTCAAATAGCGAAACAGTCTTGAATTAAAAGACTAGATTCAACAATCAATTGCACAATACTACTCTTGGCATCCCCATTGGGTCATGGATGCATGAGGTGAAGCATTACCACCTCATTCCATACTATCCTGTTTCGATCCTGGGACCTGTGGGTTATGGGCCCACACACAATTCAAAGTGTAACCATCGTATTATCTCATTTTAGGGTTTCAACCACAGTAATAAAGTAATCAACAATTGTATCAGTCATTCAAGCATTAATCATACTCAATTACCATCACTCAGTTATATTAGAGCTAGGTATAACAAGCTACACCTCATTAGGGTTATTTGTCCAGACAATCTGATTATCATCCCTTTCTATTAATATGAGTGGATAAGTATGACTACCTTGTTCAGGGTATCTCTCCATGTGTTCTGACATCATCCAAACTATATCACCATATTACAAATACGCAATACTAGGATGCATATCTGGTATGAATTACTACAACTATCATACACATTTAATTAACACATAGCTTGCACAAATACACTGAAATCATATGTAGAACCAACTTTCATACCTTAATATGCCTTCAACAAATCATACATGTAAAAACAAATTCACATATTACACAAAGCTAGTGTTTTCCCATATCTCTCTGCTCATTCATTACTTCTTTACTTTTTTCTACCTATCCTTTTCATATGATTATATACAATAAACATCCCTAACATTAAAACATTCAAGGTAAGAATAGATTATTCATCATTCTTGCTATCACACAAGAATTTATTTCTTATCATACTTCATCGTAATGTATGTCACTATTACATTCACTAGATGACCCCACCAAGGTAGTTATGCACCGTATATGATTCATTTTCTCTTATCATTTCATTCCCACCTTGCTCTCATTAAGGAATATATGAAAGAGAAGATGATTTTAAGACTTGGAATACTTGTATTCAAACATTCCCTTAATACATTCTCGTATGTAGATTTACTTAGTTATCAACAGAGATATTTGATTAATTAGCACTTGCTTGAATCTCACAACCTCTTTATTTTATAACTTCTCCATCATATTTCAAACCCTATCTTACGTTTCATAGTCCTCTTACCATATACTACTCTTTAACCCGTCATCTTTAATTCTAAATTTTTCTCTTATGACCATGTTGCTTATTCATATGTATGGTCATGTATACCATGTTGCACATATTTCCTCCTTTATCTTTATACTATTGTGAAGTTAACGTTCTAAATTAATAGTCCTTCTATTAGTTTTTCCTCATGTTGAATACATTACATATTCTTCATTTTTTTTAAATCAAGGTGATCATGCATGGGTCAAACACAGTTTCTCTTTCAATCAAGTTTTCCCTCCTGAATATAGTCTACCCTTGTATGACTTATTCATTCATTAAACTACACCTATGTTCTTTACTTAGAAACTAGTTTGTTGTTCTAGTCTTATGAATTACACGTTCATACGATTCTCTTTACTTTTACTCTTTTGAAGACTCTTTACTTCTATGGACCTATTGAATGCTCAACCCTATTCTCTACTTAGCCTTTGCTTTAGAGTTCATAAAAGCATTATACTCTATTATATGATTCATTCTTCATGATTGATTCTTGCTATCTTGAACCATACATACATTTCACATATCTTTTCTATATTTCATATGTATAGTTCGTATAATATTAATCAATAAAATAATTATGAACTTCATATCATGTTCTATTATTCCCAATTAAGGGTTTCTCATATGAGGCCCCAAAATTGAACCTCAGATACCAGTTTCAACTGATTCTTAGTTGTTATGATCTTGCCCATCTGTTTCAACATCTTACTGTATGTACATTCTTACTCTGATGTGGGTCTAATTATCCAGAGTCTATTCTTATTATACTATTAATAGGAGTCATTAGATCCCAGTAACGCATCCTGCCAGCCAGACCAGGCCAAACCTGAAGTCCTGAAGCCAAGAACTACAAAGGATTACTCAACTCATATTCATCTCAGAAGTGTGGAAGAAAACTTATCCACTAAGGAAAGATCATTCAAAGATGATTTCTAATCTACATGTTAGAAAGAATGAAATCAATAAATGCTACAACTGCATAGTGTGCAACAGATATTAAAGACCCATATTTCAAAGTATTGAATATTTCAATTCAAACATATAAGAGCATTTCTATACATTTCCAACAAAAATAACATTATGAAATGTAAGTTCTATCTCTTTTTACATTTATGCTCTTAATTCTTGTTTCTTTTCTCGTTTTCTAACCCTAACATTTCTAGGGTTCCTCTCTAGCCCATTCTTCCACTGTATACCTGGCCAGGGTATACGTGAAAGAATAGACAGAGTAGCTTGTACTGGTTGATCCAAGTACTCAGATATCGGGCCAGGATATCCAAATACTCAAATCCCCAAAGCTAACATCAAAACATCTCCTATCTGTCACACTTATGATGCTAACTTACTAACTTAATGGTCCTTGACAACTCACCCTAAGCTCTGATACCAAGTTGTTACACCCTGATCTCACAATTTCCTCAAATCATGAGATTAGGGCATAAGATAGGACTTATATGTAACACAAAGAACACCCTTAACTTTTTCTTTTCTTTTCTTTAAAACTCTTGTTTCCCCGCATTGAACCACATAACATCTTAACAAAGGAATCTGAACATTTCTTTTACTAATCAGACTTCAATAGTAAAGATACATGTATAAACATTCATGATGTCTCTCACACCTTATGCACATAAAACTTGCTAATTAGCATACATATCAAAAGAGGAACAATATTACACATCGTAATTACAACTCTCTCTCTTATCTCTTACTGAGGACCTAGAGTGACAAGGACCGACTGACTCAACTAATCTTGTACTTAACTCTTATAGTAGATCTACACTGATGCTCTGACCATCTTCAAGTCCACGCGGTTAACCCTAAAATGTTTGAGTAGAGGGGTGAGCCTACTCGCTCAGTGAATGAGTACTTCAAAGAAACAGTCTAAGGCACTAATGTGATTACAGACATAACTTTGAGTAAACGATATGAAATTTAACAACAATAAATACTACATTGAGCAGTTCTAAAACAATATAATTGAAATAACAAGGAATATAAATATTGCATCCAAAGAATAACTACTAGAAGACTATGCTCTAGTCTTCCTTAACTCTTTCATTCATAAGGAACTCTGTGAACCTATATGATCATATTTTAGCTTATGCCCTAATCATATGCAGTGTACTCTGCATATAAAGATCTGTAGCGAACTACGATCCCACCGTACAAGACTTAGCGACACATCTGGGAAATGCTAAGTCTGACGCCAACCCTGTTCTGCCACAGGACCACAGGCTCTCCGGCCTGACTCATAGGCTCTCCGGCCTCAATGCACTACTCCGAGTGCTCTAGACTCCTCCTCTAACCTGAGTACACAGGCGGAGAGTCTCACGGGGTTACCTCCATGACTCCGCACGGATCTTGTTGCAATAACCCCTATTTTCTCCAGTGCCACCATGACTCCGCACGGATTATTGTTGAACACTGCCTCTCTGTCCTCGTGCCACCATGACTCCGCACGGTTAATGTTGCAACACGAGTTTCACCCCTAAGAAGCAGATCTCTCAAAGGGGTTCTACGGTGTTAGGGCACCTAAGTCTAACATTAATATTATAGATACATGTAAAATAGAAATCATAACTCATTTTACATTTCTCACAAGGCTCACACGGCCTGCCATATCATATCATATAAAACATCATAGCTCATGTATTCAACATATACCATGTCTCAGTAACATCCCTTTCTAGGGCATGTCATATCTCATCACCTGCAATTTACGAGATATGTATTGAAATATAAGAAGCCCTGCAGTATGTAGATATCAACTCAGAGAGAACAAGCATATAAAGTTAAATGCACTAGAAGCATACAATTCAACAGTTAAGTATCACCACATCTCATATCGAGAACTTTCATGTCACCATAACATGATTCATTGAACACCCTATCCTTAGGGTTTCATTTGCCTTATTCATTCATCACATGCCAACACCCTACTTTTAGGGTTTCATTCACCTCATTCACCTTTTCATTTACCTCATTCACTTGTCACATGGCTCTCATAAGGATTTCATAGAATATAAGCATTCACTAAATAAAGATAGTTTTCAACAAATCATATACAATCGATATACGTATGAAACCATGGAAATTGAACTAAATTTAGGTTTCCATGCTATTCACTGAGATATCATGCACCAAGGATAAAATTCAAATAAGGTAATCCATGAGGTACATCCTAACCACTTATAAGTTTACTAGTCCTTTTTAATAAGGTTGAAACTCTAGAGATATCTCAATTAGGTTAAACCCTAATTACATCATATGGTATAAATCTGAAAAGCATTCTTTCTAGGATGTGTTGTATACGTTTCTAATGTGGATCTACCATCAAAGATTCATTCAAACAGAGAAGGAATCCATATCATATCAATTTGCAACAACTTAAATTAAATAGACATTTCAGGGTTTAGAATCACATACCAAACAATTAGGGATTTGGATGCTATAATCAAATTTCGTGCATTATACTGTTTAAAGGAAGAACCCACTCACCCCAAGGTGTGAAAACACCTCAAAACTGTAGCTCAACTCAGGGGATCTCGAACTCATATCAAATCCCTAACAAATCTCCCAATTCTTCTTCCATTCAACTAGGAAACCTTGAAAATGAGGGATTATGAAGAAAGGGTGAGAAAAGAGGGAATTTCGACATCCTCTTGGATCAAATCAGAGCATGGAAGGAATCTTGACATGAGAGAGAAGATTCACCATAAAAGTCTATGCAAAGGATCCAAATTTACTTGATTTCACCATTCCTCGGACCGCAAAACCCTAGGTCAGCAATTCCTCCTCTTTCTCCACTCAAGCCCTAACTCTCCCTCTCTCTCTAGATTTTCATTTCTCTGGGATGGATGAAGAAGAATGAGAGCTCTGTGTGTGTGTGGTCGATCATATAAGTCAATTTGAGCTGCTTGGGTCAATTGCATATTGACCCAACACTCAACTTTAATTATATTGGCTGAATATTTAGTTATACAAAAGTTACTGTAATTCGTTTATTTCAGAGATAAAACCTTCTCCAACAATTATGGGAATTTAGAACATTGTTTAAATTGATCTATAAAGCTTCAGTTAAAATTTGAGATCATTTTGAGTTACCAATAAATAATTAAAAATAGAACAGTGCACTGCTATATTGCAGTCTGCAGCAGATTCGGTCGAGTTTGCCCTGCACAGAACTCGACCGACACCCTCACTGTAGAGATCAAAAGTCATCCAAAAATTATGCCAATTTAACAGAGTGTCTAAAACTGTGTTTTTCAAGCACAGTTAAAAGTTTAGATCAATTGGATATACCAATAAAAAGATAAAATTCAATTACCACACTGCTATATAAATCTAGAAAAAATTCTGATATTTTCCAATGTTGTTCAAATTTTATATATACAAATCATATCCAAATTTGAAATAAATCAGAGTTACACATAAAACACTAAAAATCATTTAGTGAGACATTCTACTTATCAAATTTTGTATTCATGTATCATTAAAACCCTATTTTTGGGCCGATTAGGGTTTATGTTTCTCAAACCCTAATTCTCAAGGCAAACAAACACTTAAACTTCTTATCATAGTTAAAACATCCTAATTGTGTTATCGTCATTAATTAGATTTCAAGAATGATTATTCCAATTAATCTTTGCAATTGTCTAGGTTAACCCTAGTTTACCAATTAAGCTCAGATGGGGTCGTAACATTATCATTCGGGAAAGGCTAATGTAGTGGCTGATGCACTAAGTAGAAAATCATCATCACCAAACATAGACAAAGCACAGTTGAACTCTTTAGTGTGCTTTAAATGAGACATGATTGTCTCTTTGAGGCAAAACAATGTACAACTTAAAGTATCCTTGCTAGCTGGACTGTTAGCTGAGATGCACATAAAACCTACTCTGAAACAACAAATCAAAGAGGCACAACAGGCTTATACTGTGATTCAACAGATCAGGTTAGAGTACGGTAATGAGAAATGAGATGGGTTTCATGAGTCAGATGATGAGGTAGTCTGTTACCATGGTAGGATGGTAGTACCCGATGCCAATGACTTAAGGAAGTTATTCATGGAGGAAGCTCGTTCATCTATGTATGCAATGCATCTAGGGAGCACCAAAATGTATCATAACTTGAAAGATATGTATTGGTGGCCTGGTTTGAAGAAAGATGTAGCTGAGTTTGTTATGTGGTGTCCAGTATGTCAGCAGTTTAAAGTTGAACATCAAAAGCCCACATGAACAATGCAACCTATACCTATACCACAATGGAAATGGGATCACGTAACCATGGACTTTGTGGTTGGTTTACCCAGAACAACCAAAAGTCATAATTCCATTTGGGTGATAGTTGATAGGTTGACTAAGTCAGCACATTTTCTTTATGTCAAAATAACCTATACTACTGATAAACTTGCACAGATCTATATAGATGAGATAGTGTGTTTACACGGGGTTCCAGCTACAATTGTTTCAGATAGAGGTCCCCAGTTCACGAGTCATTTTTGGGAATGACTACATAAAGCTTTGGGTATGCAGTTAAGATTTAGTACCACCTTTCACCCACAGACAAATGGACAATCTAAAAGAACTATACAAACCTTGGAGGATTTGCTTAGGGCATGTGTGCTTCAATTTGTAGGAAGTTGGGATCTACACTTGAGCTTAATAGAATTCACTTACAACAATAGTTATCAGCACAGTATTGATATGTCACCATATGAAGCATTATATGGTAGACGTTGTAGATCTCCATTATGCCAGTATGAAACATGGGAATATCAACTTTTGGGTCCTAAATTAGTGCAACAGATAACTAAAAAGATTAAAGTGATACAACAATAGTTAAAGGCTGCACAGGACAGACAGAAATCATACGCTGATAAACGGTGAAGACCTTTAAAATTCTAAGTTAGAGACAGAGTATATCTCAAAGTCTCACCTTGGAAAGGTGTTCTTAGATTTGGGAAAAAGGGTAAGTTAGCTCCTAGATTTATTGGACCTTATCCAATCACTAAACGGATTAGAAGGTAGCCTATAAATTGGAGTTGCCACCTGAACTACATAGATTGCATCCAGTATTCCATATATCCATGCTGAGAAAGTGTCACCCTGACATGGAGTTTGTTTTGCAACCTGTGGAGGTAAAGTTAAATGAAGATATATCCTATGAAAAAGGACCAGTATTGATTCTTGACAGAAGAATCAAAAAGTTAAAAAAGAAAGACATAATGCTTGTGAAAGTTCTCTGGCATTATCGTGGCATTGAAGAGGCTACATGGGAGATGGAGGAAGAGATGAGGAGGAAGTACCCTTATCTTTTCTCTTGACAATTTCGGGGATGAAATCCCTATTAGGGGTGGATAATTGTAACATCCTTGACCTGGGTTATGGCCTAACCCTAGAAGTTTTGCTTAAGTAAGTCATTTAGATTTTTGTCCTGATCTTTTGAAAAGTAATTCAGACTAAAGAAGATCTTATGTTTCAATTTTGGTCCTATTTGAATAATGTTGAAACAATATTTTACATGTTTTGGACTAAAGTGCAATTTACCCAATTTAAGGGGTTACCTTGCAAATGTCACATGATAAATGTTCCTCAAGTGTTTTAGCATCATAAGAATGAGAATGATGCTGAGGTATGGCTTCCAAAAGCCTAAGTTCCAAGAAGGAGCTTGTTTGAATAATGTTTGTGCATTGAATGCTAGTTTTGGTGTAATTTGCAAATTACCCAAAACCTAGGGTTGGATATATAAAATACCATCTCTATTATGTCCCTACTGTTTCTTGGTATCATTTAGAGAAAAGAAAAAGAATGGGGCATCTTGTTTGAACTACTTTTAAGGTGAGATAATCTTGATAATAAAATAATCAAGAAATAAGCATAAATGAAACCTTAATTTATTTTGTAACAAAAATAAATATATTAATTGAAGTGCCCATAAACTAAAAAGGCTGTGGTTGAGATCCTATGTGAAAGGATGTTCAAATGCCTTGAGTAGCACCAAAATATCCGAAATATCCTAAGTAGGTGAAGGAATCCACTCACATTTGTTAATTAAAAAGTAAGGTCCACTAAAAATGGTTAATAGTATTATAATGATTAAGGTGCTTAAGTGGTTGCTTTTAATTCACAGATAATTGAGAAGGAAGTTAAGGGAAAAGTAAGATGGCTTTGAAGGCAAGGAAGTGAGGGGGCATGTGGCAAGAAAGTGGATGAATTTTCTCCTACTTTCTCTCTCCTAGAAAATCAACTATATGTATTCGATTTTCTCCTTACTTGAAAGGTTATTTTGCAAACCACTTTATTTCCTTGCTTTGGACGATGAACAAGGAGATTAGGAGCAGGAGGAAAATGTTCCCCAAGCTGAAGGTAAGCTCCATGATCATCTTCAACCTTGAATTGATGGTTGAAATCGGATTTCAACACTCATTTTCTTCTCTCATCCATCCAATGCTCAACCTTGGCTATCTTTGCATTCAAATAGTTGGAAACGAACCTTGGATAGTTGAAGGAGCTTCTTTCACCATTAGAGACGAGAAGCTTGAATCTTTGAAGCTACTTTGAAGGTGGGTTATATAACTTGAACCCATCAATGTTATTATTGTTTTCAATTCCTCATCACATATTGATCTTTTATTTTTCTTCTTGAATAATTGATGAAATTATCATACACATGATAGTATAATTCGGAGGTCTGAAGCTTTATGATGATGAAATCATCTTAACACACACCTCAAGGATGTCAAGAGCAAACAGTTTCATTTTGTGTTGGTCAAACGGTTTTAAACCGTTAGAGACCAAATGATTTCAAACCGTTTGGTGACCAAACAGTTTCAAAACCGTTAGAGGTCAAACCGTTAGAGACCAAATAGTTTCAATGGATTCAAGGATCAATTGATCTTATGACCTAATAACTTCATACAAATCAAATTCAATTGATTTCATACCCCTAGCTCAATCGATTTTAAGACCCTAGATCAAATGATAACAAAACCCTAATTTAGGGTTAAACGGTTTCAAGTGAATTTGACCAAACGGTCTTAGACTGTTGAGGACTAAATAGTATCAAACCGTTTGAGGATCAACCGATCTCAAACCGTTTAGATTTAACCAATCATCAAACCATTTGAGGGTCTTGGGTTGAAACGGTTTCCGAACCGTTTGATGAGCAAAAGGTTCAAAATCATTTAAAGCTCAATTAGAGACCAAGATCGTTTAAGGTCTAACAGTCTTCAAACAGTTTGAGGTTTAGAGACCAAGACCATTTGAAGGTCTAAACGGTCTCAAACCATTTGAAGATAATGACCTCAAGACTGTTTGAAGGTCAAGTGACTTCAAGACCATTTGAAGGTCAAGTAACTCCAAGACCGTTTGTAGGTTTGGTCCAAGACTGTTTGGAGGTTTGGTCCAAGACTGTTTGAAGGCTCAATTGGTCTAAGACCATTTTGAGGTTTGGTCCAAGACCGTTTGAAGGTCCAATTGGTCCAAGACCATTTGAAGGTCCCATTGAATCAAACCATGTAATTACGATTAATCTCATAAGTGGTTGAAGAGTATCTCAAAGTTGATTTCAATGGAAGTACCTCTAAAGTACTTAGGTGATTAGTATAATTAGAATGACTATCACTTGATGCCTATGAAAGTGATAAATGCAATATCCTATGATAAGCATAGGTGCATGTACTTAGTGAAAGGTTAAGTCAACTAAATAAGGTATGATGGTGATGTATGTTCTAATACATGGAACAATGATAAGTATGATTTAATACTTGAATGTTTCTATGTGCTCCAAGATATGTGGAAGCACTGATTTAGGGTTTGGATTAATGAGGTAATCATAAAACCCTAATCAATGGAGAATGGAAACCATAATCAATAAGGAAAAAAATTACAATACATAAGTTTAATTGAATACTTATGAAGGTATTATGTAATTCTAGACATGAGGAACAATGAGTTAAGTTTTGGATATTAATTGTAATATCAATGTATTATCCAAGATGCATGGAGTTTTGAATTATGGTTTGATCTTTGATAATGTGATCATGAAACCCTAATTGATAAGGATGGGAAACCCTAACCCTAACATAGGGTGATGTTATGTGGAACCCTAATATAGGGTGATGTTATGTGAAACCCTAATATAGGGTGATGTTATGAGAAATCCTAATTGATAAATATGGGAAACCCTAACCCTAATCAGGGAATAGTGATTTTATCTGTGTATTGCATAATATTGATATGTAATGAACATGATTGTTATCAAGTATACTAACCATGCAGGCATAATGAGATGATGAGCATAACCAGGTATGAATTATGATATTAATGGGCCTTGTGAGCCATTATTTTATGTGTTTCCTAGTGAGAGGTGAAAAGAAGTTGAATATGCCTAGTGAGCTATGTGAGATGCTTGTGTAACAAGTATCATGAATACCTTGGTCAGATGAGATGGAGGTAATAGTTACATGATAGTGGTAACCATGTTCAATGATGAACTAAGGGTTGAATACCCAGATTCAGCAAACATGATGATGGTGTTGTTGAGGGATGTGAATTCCCAGTAATGAGATAAGGGATTGAGATCCCAATGTTTTATAAAGTTCTAAAGAGTACTTGACAGAAGTATTACATGTTTCTTTGTAGCATTTGTCATAATAATTCTTGTTTGAAAACTTGATTGATGCTAAAAGGATATAGTAATGTACTTAAATAATCAAGTGGAATATTATCATGTAGAGCCCTGTCCATAGATCCATCATCATCAGTAGTTGGTGATGGTGAAACGGATTCTCCTACGGGTTAATGCAGAGCGTATATTGTTGAATATACAGGGTTTCTCCTAGCCGAAAATGAGGAGGATTAGAGTGCAACTTCAGTTGTAGACTCAAGATATGTATAAGAGCATGGTGAACAGGCCCATGGCTCAGTGTGATAGAGAATGAATGAGTTCATGGCTCAGAGAGCACGGTGAACTGGCCTGTGGCTCAGATTTACTAGCACCGAGACCTATACCAAGGCGGGCTAGAGGATGGGTAGCCTATGAGGGCTAACCCTGTGACTGAGGTCACTTAAGCAAGAGACTGTGGTCCTACTTGTGGTCTCGCACAGACCGAGACGGATGATATCGCGGAGTCCGGCTCTTCCATTGATCTTGTATGACACCGACTTTGGGTTTCGCAACCGAAGGTTGGATTTGAACGGTACAACTCACTTCCTCAGGGCATAAGTATGATTGTAAAATGTAATCATCCATGTAGCGTATTTGCTTAAGGATGAAATATAAAAATCATTGGTTGATGTTACATTTATTACTGTATCCTAAATTGATAGATGCTATACATGTTCTTCATATTCCTTATTAAAATGGATAGATGATTTACTACTTTAACATTTATAACTGTAATGCTTTAAAAGATGATGTTCTCAATCCTGCTTAATATTGATTAAATCTTGCTTGTCAATAGAAAATCCTCTGCTCAAATTATCACTATTTATCTACAATAATAATGTTTTTGGCAGAGAGTTATATCTCTCGCTGGGACATGGGTCTCACTCCGTTGGTCACCAACATTTTTAGGTGGACGCAGACAAGGAGGTAGAGACCATACAGTAGGGGAAGGACAACAGCATCAGGGATAGTAGTAACATCTCAGGTGGAGATACTGACTATCGTGTCTTGTAGATATGAGTCCTATCTGTCGTCTCTATACTCTCAGGTCCTTGGAGTCAGTAGTTAGTGCTTTTATGACCGATCTGAGGTTTTTGGCATTGAATGCCTCAATGTTTTATGTTGCTTATGTGTAGATTTAACAGAGCAACTGTTGTATGTAATCCTCGAGAAGAGAAGGTACATGGTATGTACTTGTGGACCAGAATGTATATATTACTTTGGTTCTTGTTATCAAAGTTTCCTGGAAATGGATCTCTTTGCAAAAAGGTTTTAATTTTTAGTGATTTTTGTTAATCCGCTGCTGATGTTTAATTCTGCAATTAATCATCACTGTTACGGTCTGATTTGTGGTCGGGTCGTCTCATGATGTTCGAGATCAAGGGTGTCAAATTTATGGTGACAACCTATGGTCACCCCCTTAGGTCAGGTTTTGGCTCAATTAGATGTTTAATTATCATTTACTAAGTATTCTAATGATGTTATCAATCGATGATGACATTAGCTTAATATTTGATGGTGTTAACTGATTGTATTACTGATCTAACAACCAATGGTGACCTAATGATCACAATTAATAGTGGATCATGTCATCACCATATATGATGAGTTAAGAATGTAATTTTAGATTTGACTAAACCTTGAACCAATGGTTCCTTGGTTCAATTGATCTAATGGTTAGACCTATACTTCAATTGATAACCTTGAACAATGAACCTGATCCAATGAATAATATTGGATGCTTTAACATCCAATGGATCAGAATAAATCACATGGTATTATATGTGGGCCCTATCGATGATAATTCGATGGTTCAATACCATTAATTTGTAGTCTTACCTTTTCCAGTATATAGCTATATTTGATAAATCACTATAATAAGTGGATGCATAATTCCCATGTGATCTAGCTTGTTATACCTAACCTTAATGTAATTATCACTACTACAGAAAATGTTTTTTACAACAGTTCCTTTTCTCATTTTACAACAGGTGTTAACCGTTGTATTAGATCGCGTGGTCTTAGGGGGGTGCTTTACACAACATGTGATCGCATGTTGTAATAGATGTATTTTATACAACAGTTGAAACATGTTGTCTTTTAAGGAATGGCCTGTTGTAATATGGGTATTTTACACAACATGTGGTGCACCTGTTGTAATATATATTATACAACAGTTGAACGACGTTGTCTTTCACGAAACACACCCGTTGTAATAGGGGTATTTTTTACAACATGCGGTTCACCCGTTGTAATATATATTATACAACAGTCGAAGCATGTTGTCTTTCACTAAACACACCCTTTGTAATAGGTAGGTCTATTACAACATGCAGTGCACCTGTTGTAATATACATATTTATACAACAGTTAGAGTATGTTGTCTTTCCATACATTTAACCGTTGTAGTAAGATTGTTTAGACAACATGGTGTGTGTCTGTTGTAATATACACAATTTATACAACAGGTTATGCATGTTGTAGTTCACTAGAAACACCTGTTGTAATAGGTGTATTTTTTCCTGACAAACTTGTTGTAATAGGTGTGGATAACACAACATGTGTTGTTTGTTGTAGAATCATACATTTTACAACATATTATTAACTGTTGTCTTTGATTAGAGTTTGAAAGGTCATATATCGCACCAATTGTATTGATCAAATTAACCATATTATTAATAAATTATAATAAATATGCAATTATACTTTTTTATTTCACAAACAAACACATAGTTGAACAATATTTCCATCAAACTTTGAAAGAAACTCGTACTAAATTTAATTAATATTAAATCATCCATACAATGATTCAATAATACAAAGTACTAAGTATCCACTCTAGAATCAAACTGAAAACTAACTAAAAAAGTTTCACACATTGGTCTATGGTAAAGAACAAATGTCTCCCCCACATGTCACATAATCTTATGTGTGCTCAAGAACACATGTCGCCCACTCGTTTCGGACCTCATCGATTTCTTCTTGGTTGAAGCAACGACCAATATACTTCGAATAATACTGCAATCATATGACAAATATATCAACATATTGTGATATTTTCAATTTATTTAGAAATTTGAACAAACTAAAAGAATATAATGTTAAGTAGCTTACACATTCAGGAATATTTCTATTTCTCGCATCAAAGATGTCTTTCATATACTTCAGCACATAATACCCACAATCTGTATTGTTCGGCTGCTTTGGACACTATACAAATAAATATTAATTTGTTATCCAAATAATTGTGAGAACGTGTTAGAAAATAAGAGGATGGAAAGGTATAAATAGCCAGAAAACTTAATAAAAGGTATGTGTAAACAGAATAAAAAATGCTAGGTATGCAACCCATTCTATGAGGAAATACTCCATGCATTTGTGTATATGTACAATTTCGTGCAAGCTCCCAAAGACTCCAAGTTCATATCACGTCCATCACATTGTTGGTCCTTAATCAGAGACATTTGGTATTGATTTAAGATCAACTATTTAATAAAATCCGATTCTTCTTCTTCAAACCATTTTAATATCATTGTTTCATATGCATTTTGTTATTTATAGTCTGTGTTGTGGTTGCGGTTGCTAATGGCTATGAATTAAGTACTAAAGTTTATCAGATACTAGATCTTTGGGGGTGTATCATACCTTGGCCTCACTAACTGTGAATTCTTGGTTTCACAGAATGTGTCTTAGATTTTCTAATCAATATGATATACTGGGGAAAGTTCATATTTTCGTACCTCTCCCTTTGAGCATAAGTAGCACTGTAGAAGTTTCCGCTACTTGAAACCATTTATATTGTCATGCTTGGCTCTGTAGTCTCGCTTGTTGCTATGACCTTCATTTAGTCCCCATAGCAGGCTCCACGTTTGACCCCTTTCCTTGAACAGCATGATGAGCTGCTCTCGGCAATTAATAGTATGCATGCTGTCTGAATTTTGGGTTTTCAAATGAGGCTATTGGACATGATTTATTTAACCAACATCTACAGTTCGCCTAATCACCCAAATGACCAACTGCCTAGATAAGAGTGTGCCCCCTACCCTACAATTCATATAGAATCTATAAATCAACATTATGTTTGATAATTTGTTATTCTAATTAGTTCAAATTGACCATAGAAAAGTGTTACAGAGCATCTAGTATTTCAAATTATCATATGCTTTATATATTAGTTACTGCCAACTTTTATGGAAACATTTGTGAATTCAACTTTATTCTAATTAGTTCTAAGGTCTATCAACTCTTGTACCTATTTGGCATTTTTAAAACTAGATTCTCCATATTCAACCCACAAACTATCTGAAGAATAAAGAAGACAACACGGATTCAGCTGCAAAGGCATCCAAGTTACCATTGATGGTTTTAGGCTTAGCTTCCATCAACCTTATCAAATAGTCTCTAAAGATCAACCAGGGAGAATGGGCACATCTTTGATAAATCCCTCCAGAGGTTACTACTTAATTGTTGATCTTATGGTCTTCAATTCTACTTTCTGGGTCTTCTTCTTCATCAACATAGAGCTGCAGCTAGCAGTCTAGTTGCTTAGTCCCTGTGACATGATAATGTGCCACTATACTTCAATACTAAAGATAGCATTTTGTGACATAACCATGCAGCCATGCATAAAGCTGAGATCTCAGCAATGACCTCATCATTGCATTTAGTACCCAGAAAATGAGTGATTGAAAATCATTGTCAGGTGCATCCGTTAGAATCTGTACGTGAGGCGAGTTCATCCATATTTTAGTAGAGTTGACACATTTCAACAGAATGTGCATTATGACTTCAGCTTCATAACCGTATATCTCACAGGTCCTTTCCATCTTGGCATGTCTTTTGACCATGTTGTTAATTGGAATATGGTCGATCCTACATGTGCTTCATCTTGGTAGGTAAGAGGGTATTCCATATTTTCTGCCATATGATTTGTTTACTAGGACCTGTTTAGTTCATCCATTCTCTAGTATGGCTATTATACTCAGGCCAGTTGGCAATTTAACAGTTTACATATTATAAAAGGAAGGTTACTAATAGGATTGTTTTAGCTCCCAAGATGTTATAGGAATTCTAAGGATCATAGAAACTTGTTCCTGTAAGGGAAGGGTCATAATCATTTCCTGCTTCTAGAATCCCAGCTCATTGTATATTTGGTCATGGACATACTTCGAGATGTAACATGTGTAGTTTTCTTTCAGCAAATCGTCCCTCATTTAGCAGGTATCCAATCAGTTGTCCATATCTCTGCTATAGATTGCAGCAAATGTTTTTCCTCAGACCCTCTAGAAGAATGGTTTAAACCACCCACATGTGCCAAGTGTAACTGTGGGCTAAGTACTGACCCTGCAAGTTACTCTATACAACCACATCGAGGCAAACAAAAGCCACCCATCTATACTATATAATACAGCCCGTTTGGGATTAGTTCTGCAATTTTTTGCAACATTTTTCATAATTACGAGGACATCCTTTTCATACACGAGAGGGGTACTATGTAAAATTGTAATACGTTTTTATTCAGAGAGCAGCTGACTGCCGTCATCACGTCTGCGCTTAAGGTTAGTGAAGTCGGAAGCTGTCTACGGTGCAGAATCGGAATACAACTGGAGGGTTCTCGACAGTTGGTCCTTTATCAGTGGCTCCTCCATCGTTCCAAGACCGAGATGTCGAGCTAACAGACAAGGTAAGAATTATTTGCTCCTATCACAATGACTACATGCCCAATCACGACCCTAACAGTTTGGGAGACGGTAATGACTTGATCTTCCTTATTTTTCTTTTCAAAGTTTTCTGTGCACCGATAGAGAGGGATTTATCCCATTTTTCTCTTTACTATTGAATTTCTCTGCTCTTTTTTGCTTAGTTGATCTTTTCGCATAAATTAACCAGATTGTATTTTGATTTCAACATCTAATTCAATGTCTCTCCTTAGCAATTGTAACTCCTTTTTGTACTGTGACGAGACCAAAAGGCTTCCACAAAGTCTTATTCCACATGACATGTCTAATCTTTTCTTGGCTATGAATTTCCTGTTCTACATTTCTACATACGGAATACTTACCAAAATCCTGGACAATCAAGAACAGGATACCTAACCGATATACCAACATTCTTCCTGGGTTAAAATGATAGTTTGACGCTGTACAAAAAGTAATCAAAGACATATATCTTGGTTAGTTGGAAGTTGAACATTTATCCTAAAGAAGGTTATGTAAACACATTTGAAATAACAATATGACTATGATTGTTATATTATCTCTTTAGTATATATATTAGGAACTCTTTGTGCAAAAACAAAGCTTTTGCTGCTCTATTACATATACATTAGCCGATGCAATTGTGCAATGCATTGCTCAGCCAATACTTGTGGGATAAAGTGTGAGATCAAGTTTGATGGGTGACCTATTTATCTGAGATTTAAGAATAGGGAGGGAGACTGTTTTCGGAAACGATAGAATAAATAATAAATAGATGGAATACTTATTAACATAGAAATGGGCAGACCACTGATATGTGTCCAATACGGTAGATGGTACTAGATAAAAAGACTACATAAGAGATGAGATAATGCCACTAGAGGGCACTTACACACTGTGTCGTTAGGATATACATCTATGGCTCTAAATGATACACACAATGCTAACCAAATTATATCCCATCTAGAAAGAAATAGTTCTAATATTTTCATTTTGACTAGATGAATTAGTTTTGGGTTTAGATAAATAGAACAAAATTCGAATGCACGTCCATTTTTGGTTCTAATTTTCATGATATGGGTTGGTCTTTAATTTGAACAAATCTACATACATGACAGTTCTAAATTAGATAAGTACAAATTCTTGATTATGTGAGCTGGTGTCGGGTTGATCAAAATATAGGTCCGAGAAATTTTGAGGTTACAAATCGAAAAAAATGCAGTTCGGATGATTCCCGACAAAATACTTAACCTTATTTTGAGTTTAAATTCTAATGATTGCTAGGTCCCCAAAAAGAAAGACGTCTAAGTTGATACGGCTCACAGCATGTCTACCCATAGAAAAGATCATGAAGGAGGTGATCTGAATAGTACTCGAATTCATTCATGATTTTGAGTTTCCAGACACATCATACTTGTACTCGGGTCGAGGCAGCCACTTGACCCTAATACGGATTAAAGAAGAGTGGGGGAGCTCCTCAGAAGCTGATGTTCACTATTTTTTCACAAAAATGCATCCGTCAACTACCACTGCTCTGCTACCCACTCACTTTTCTTTCATATATTTTTGAAACTTGGTACATCTACTGCCGTCACAAGCATGGATTTTGCCTTCATACAATTGGTACATCTATGCTACCCACTCACTTTTCCGTCTTTGAAACAGTGTAATAAATGTTTTACCTGTCTTAAGTTGTTTTTATCTATGAGACAATGATTGTGCTAGAAAATATAGAATATGGGTCAAATTTCACAATTCTGTTACTGATTTGATAGACTAAAAAGTGCATGATTGTACCACATTGTTTTCTTCCTTTTTCATATTTATTATCTATGATGTGCATATTAACTAATGTCTGTTAAGTTGTTTTATGTTTCTTGAGCTCATTCTTATAGAATATTTCCTATAACTTTTTGTCTTTTTGTGATTATTCGAATTCCCATCCTTTGCGGTAACTAGAATCATATAACACATTGAACATCATGATATGGATCTACTGCTATACATGAAAACATAAATTTATCCTTGCTCATACTCTGTTGGTGGTTTATCTTATGCAGTTTATTTTCTTCCGTTCTGTGATAGATATCTATTGAGTGATGAGAATCACATTAGATACAATCATCATGATTTACCTTATTGCATTTTTTATATTTTTTAAATTACTTTTGTACATAGACGGTAAGGACAACTGCATTTCTACTGTTTTGTCATAGCATTTTGTCGTGCACTGTGGCCAGTTTGCTCGGAAAGGCATGATGTAAGCAAAGAAACACTACAGAGCTACTTTCTACTGAACTCGTATGGTCCTACCCCATTGCTGCAAGCACCATATGCAATACCATTAAGAAATTTCCTAGACTTGCTCTTCCGTTCTTTTCTCTTGAAATTGCAGCTGGCAAAATGCACATCCAGTAAGAAGCTGGTGGCATGTTCTGATTACTAAGTGTCATCATACCAAAAATGGTGTTGGATCAATTAGCTTCAATTGATGAGTTTCTGATCAGTATACTATCCAAATGGCAGAAATTCTTCTAAGGCAAGATTAATTAATTAAACCTCTTACTCGAGACATGGTCCCACCTTGAGCATGTGGTGAACTTTCCTGTATGGCCTCCTCAATGAGTCTAACCTATCAACCCTTTACTAAAATGACAAACACATTGTATCTTAAAAGGTAAGCTGCCATTAAATGTTAGACCCTTTTCTGGGAGATTGTTCTTTCTCTACGGTTCTTTCTATAACACGCATAGGCTCTCTATAAATAAAGTATATAAGTGAAAAGTCATTCTTAACTAAACTTTATTTTCTGTGACTTTGAACTTATCAGAATGTCCATGCAGATCAAAGTCTGCAACACTGCAACAGAAGTAGTACAATTGTTCTTGACTTGTGAGAAAGACACGAAAGCACAATCTCTTGAAGCTGTAAAGCAGGCCAGCAATAGCTGCTACTTATATTAGGCCTCGATGTGTTCAATTTGAAAATTTCTATGTTGGCCTACTGCATTTAGCCAGTGTTCCTTTCTGTTGTAACGAAAGGCTCCTACAAAGCCGTGTTACCTCATGAAATATATGTATGTTACTTCTATGTAAAGCCTAACTATGCGTAGTGATATATATATTGTGCATATATATCTTGCGTCTTCTTTTGTTAATTCCAAAACTTTAACTACTGAATTTCTCATTCGAACCGTTTCAGTTTGACTGTTGTTTCTTTACAAACTATGTAAACAGCTATGCAAACCTTCTACAATTTCACGACGTCTTACAACTTTTCTTTAATTGTTTACCTATTAACTATAGTGAGATTTCATGTCCAGCTCTATTTTGTTCTCGGCCTTCCATGTTAGGTATACCATACTTCTATCAGCCTTTCTTATGACTCCATTATGCTTTGAGTTAGTAACTCTTGGAATAACTAGCATGTGCCTTTTTGCAATTGCATTTTTATATGTTATGTTAGGTGAGTCAATAATATCACCAACAACACATCTATCAAGCTTATAAATCAGTATTGTTTTATTACTCTTAAGCCCGTGCAACGCACGGGTTCATACCTAGTTTTGTGTAGTAAAGACGTGTTGTTTTAGCAACAAAACACATCTGATTTCTATTTTTGTTATCCTGAAGAGCAACTTTGACGGGATACCCAAAAGTAACAACGGCTTATAATTGATATCTTCATAAATTACGTCATGTCAATTGGGTATAGGGATTTACCGACAGATATGGATGCCCTTTTACTTGAAGTGAATGGATTGTCCCTCTGCTTTAAATCAGGGCTTCTAGGATTTATCTGCAAGTATCACAAGTATATTAGGCAACCAAATACACAGGTGCAATGCGGAAGATAATGAAAATAACCGGAAAAGCATACTGATCCATTCTGTTCAAGTGGCCTGCGATCAATCCATTGATTAGGATTAGTTACAAGGTCCTTCCCCAAAAGATCTCTAGGTTTTCCATATTGTATTCCACTGGATGGAAAGAGAAAAAAAGAGCAAGAGGTCACTAGTGCAAGAAGTCAACAACATCATGTGTAGTAAAGACGTGTTGTTTTAGCAACAAAACACATCTGATTTCTATTTTTGTTATCCTGAAGAGCAACTTCGACGGAATACCCAAAAGTAACAATGGCTTATAATTGATATCTTCATAAATTAAGTCATACCAATTGGGTATAGGGATTTACCAACAGATATGGACGCCCTTTTTCTTGAAGTGAGTGGAGGGTCAATTGTCTTCTCTAGGACGACGCTAAAATCACTGACAATAAGCTGCAGGGTTATTTCGAATTATGTTAAACCGTTCGGAACTACTAAAACAACATAAGACACATAATATCAGTCAGACGCACACATGTTACATGTCACACAGATATGATGCAAGATGAATTCCTTTGTTAGAGAATCCAATCAAATCCATATACAGCGTTGTTATACCTGAAGGCCGGATTCAGGAACGTCTTTAATCGGAGGAGCAGGAGTTGCAGCTCTAGTAAGATGGCCAGTGACATAAATGACGTCCTTCTCCCTCAAATGACTCGCAGCTGACTCCGCCAACGTCCCCTGAAATATTATGGGAATCCTGAAACGCCGGACGAAAAACAAGGTCAGAAGTACAATTACTGCATGCAGGATGAAATGAACAGTGCATTGAAAAAAAAATGATCGAGCAGCAGACTAACCACAACTCGGGGAGGTCAGGGTTCCTGCTATTTTCCTGGACAATGACAGATACGGAGGTAAATACACCATCACCCGAGGTGACGCTTTTAGGTGGAACGCTGATGGACCCCGTAAGCTGCACCGTATTGGCCGCCTTCACTTGCCATGGTATTAGGCTTGGCCGTGGCGGCAAGCTTGCCCGCGTCGGCTCACTATTTGAAGCAGGCACGTCTGAGGGAGACGAAGGGTCTGGATTCGAAGAAGGCGGCAGTTTTGGTGTGGTGGCAGTTGTACTTTTCTTAGGAATTTTTTTCGAACTGGTAGTGTACATATGGGAGGACGGAACGGCACGGAAGGCACGGAAGAGGGAAATCTTCCTGGTATGTAAGAACGAGGAGGAGATGAGAGATGACAGAGCTCGAAAAAGAGTCATGGTTTGGGTAGTTGGAAATCGAGGAAAGTGAAAACTTTAGACAGACGAGGCTTGATGCACGAAGATGCCGGAGTATCAACGATCAGAGGCGCAGCGGCGGCGGTGTCGTGGAGGGTGGGTACAGTGGCAAGGCGACGGTATGACTGAATTTGAAAATTGGGTCAGGGAAGAATTTGCCTTAGCTTTTTTCTATAGAATTAATATATATATATATATATATATATATATATATATGTTTTATTTCTATAGTTTTAAACATCACTATATAATTTTAATATTATATCCATTAATTTTAAATACTTCTATCTGCATTTATAAATATTATGTATTAATGAAATATAAATGCAGATAGAAGTATTTAAAATTAATGGATACAATATCAAAATTATATAGTGATGTTTAAAACTATAGAATATATATATATATAAATGTATATGTTTTATTTCTATAGTTTTAAACATCACTATATAATTTTAATATTGTATCTGCATTTATAAATATTATGTATTAGTTAAATATAAATGCAGATAGAAGTATTTAAAATTAATGGATACAATATCAAAATTATATAGTGATGTTTAAAACTATAGAATTAATATATATATATATATATATATATATATATATATATATATATATATATATATATATATATATATGTGTGTGTGTGTGTGTGTGTGTGTGTGTGTGTGTGTGTGTGTCTGTTTTATTTCTATAGTTTTAAACATCACTATATAATTTTAATATTGTATCCATTAGTTTTAAATACTTCTATCTGCATTTATAAATATTATGTATTAATGAAATATAAATGCAGATAGAAGTATTTAAAGTTAATGGATACAATATCAAAATTATATAGTGATGTTTAAAACTATAGAATTAATATATATATATATATATGTTTTATTTCTATAGTTTTAAACATCACTATATAATTTTAATATTTTATCCATTAATTTTAAATACTTCTATCTGCATTTATAAATATTATGTATTAATAAAATATAAATACAGATAGAAGTATTTAAAATTAACGGATACAATATCAAAATTATATAGTGATGTTTAAAACTATAGAATTAATATATATATCTATGTATAAGTTTTATTTCTATAGTTTTAAACATCACTATATAATTTTAATATTGTATCCATTAATTTTAAATACTTCTATCTGCATTTATAAATATTATGTATTAATGAAATATAAATGCAGATAGAAGTATTTAAATTTAATGAATACAACATCAAAATTATATAGTGATGTTTAAAACTATAGAATTTATATATATATATATATATATGTATATATATGTATGTATATGTTTTATTTCTATAGTTTTAAACATCACTATATAATTTAATATTGTATCCATTAATTTTAAATACTTCTATCTGCATTTATAAATATTATGTATTAATGAAATATAAATGCAGATAGAAGTATTTAAAATTAATGGATACAATATCAAAACTATATAGTGATGTTTAAAACTATAGAATTAATATATATATATATATATATATATATATATATATATGTATATGTTTTATTTCTATAGTTACAAACATCACTATATAATTTTAATATTGTATCCATTAATTTTAAATACTTCTATCTGCATTTATAAATATTATGTATTAATGAAATATAAATGCAGATAGAAGTATTTAAAATTAATGGATACAATATCAAAATTATATAGTGATGTTTAAAACTATAGAATTAATATATATATATATATATATATATATATTATGTATATGTTTTATTTCTATAGTTTTAAACATCACTATATAATTTTAATATTGTATCCATTAATTTTAAATACTTCTATCTGCATTTATAAATATTATGTATTAATGAAATATAAATGCAGATAGTAGTATTTAAAATTAATAGATACAATATCAAAATTATATAGTGATGTTTAAAACTATAGAATTAATATATATATATATATATATATATATATATATATGTCTATATATATGTTTTATTTCTATAGTTTTAAACATCACTATATAATTTTAATATTGTATCCATTAATTTTAAATACTTCTATCTGCATTTATAAATATTATGTATTAATGAAATATAAATGCAGATAGAAGTATTTGAAATTAATGGATACAATATCAAAATTATATAGTGATGTTTAAAACTATAGAATTAATATATATATATATATATATGTATATGTTTTATTTCTATAGTTTTAAACATCACTATATAATTTTAATATTGTATCTATTAATTTTAAATACTTCTATCTGCATTTATAAATATTATTTATTAATGAAATATAAATGCAGATAGAAGTATTTAAAATTAATTGATATAATATCAAAATTATATAGTGATGTTTAAAACTATAGAATTAATATATATATATTTATATATGTATATGTTTTATTTCTATAGTTTTAAACATCACTATGTAATTTTAATATTGTATCCATTAGTTTTAAATACTTCTATCTGCATTTATAAATATTATGTATTAATGAAATATAAATGTAGATAGAAGTATTTAAAATTAATGGATACAATATCAAAATTATATAGTGATGTTTAAAACTATAGAATTAATATATATATATATATAATGTTTTATTTCTATAGTTTTAAACATCACTATATAATTTTAATATTGTATTCATTAATTTTAAATACTTCTATCTGCATTTATAAATATTATGTATTAATGAAATATAAATGCAGATAGAAGTATTTAAAATTAATGGATACAATATCAAAATTATATAGTGATGTTTAAAACTATAGAATTAATATATATATAAGCGAATATTATAATGGATACACACACATATATTATACGCGAATAATTGAAAAAATCAGATAATTATGTGAATATGATGTGTTGTTTAAATATGGTCTTTTACAATATGTAGCTATTACAACAGGTGATATCATGTTGTGTAATTATAGTATATTACAATGGTTTAGCTTACGTTGTGTAATGGAGGTCTATTACAACGATGTTTTATGTATGGATATTACAACAGGTTACAACATGTTGTGTAATTATAATATATAACAACAGGTTGGAGTCTGTTGTCTCATGTTGGGATATAACAACGAGTTTTAATATGTTGTATTATGGTGGTCTATTACAACATGTACCAAATACAACATGTAAAGACATGTTGTATAATTAATACATACTACAACAGGTGAGTCTGCGTTGTGTAATGATGGTCTATTACAACATGTGACTATTACAACGGGTCAAAATATGTTGTGTAAATAACATCTTTTACAACGGTTTTGAATATGTTGTGATACTACAACCTATTACAACACTTTAGCAGTTGTTGTAGTATCCTCCTATACTACAATAGGTTTGGCATGTTGTAAATGACTTGTGTTGTATAAAATATACAATATACAACACAAAAATGGGATTGTTGTGATAAGTATGCTAACTACAACACAATCATCAGAACTGTTGTCTATCTCCCGTTGTAAAAAGCATTTTCTGTAGTAGTGTATATGATGTTGATTGGTTATAATCAGACCTCTTGAATGATTAATTTGATAATGAATTACACTCTTCTTGTGTTGAAACCACAATGTAGTATTATTTGAATATCATAGTGCCTTGTCATGTTAATATCTATGGACATACATGTGCTAATGACCTTTTGAGCCTTGTTTAAGGCATGGAATGGTGATGATAACCTTACTATGAATTATGTGATGGTCTTAATAACCTTTGGGCATGTTTGAAGCCATGATTGAGGTGAAATCCTCTTCATGTTCCAATAAGGGTTAAAACCCTAGAACTTGTGATAAGATATTGGTATCTTGTAATAGTATGATGACAAGTGTGGTCCATGAATTTGCAATGAATGATAACATGTGGTAACATGATTAAGATTTATATCTCAAATGTTTTATATCTTTTGCAGTTGTTATACATATACTCTTTTTAGAAAAGAATTATGGTTTGAATGCCCACTTGTATGATAAAGTCTTAATGCATTCAATTGGCAGTAATTAATCAAGTGTAACCTTAATCATGTAGAGCCATGTGCCGTAGAGCCATATTTAGTGTCAGAACTTACGGGATGGTGAAATGAGTATTCCCAAGGGAAACTCAGAGTGCATACTATTGAGTATGTGGGGGTGGCAAGTTGAGGATATATCCTTGTCACCCACAATTGCAGGTTATGGAGGATGACTATAGTCATGCTTCTAAAATTTGATGTGATTGAGGATAGACGTGGTTGTACCTTAGATTAGAGGGTTTTGTATATCATGTTTTCCATCATGTTGGAGAGAGTGGCACCCCAAAGTACCTTGGTTTGATGTGGTAACATCATGTGTTGAAGTTATAGGGTTTTCTTGGATGCCCTAGTTGATGTTGACCTTTAGTGACGAGTCACCTAGGGTTTGGTGATCACTACGTTCTATATGTGATCCTTGGTTCTTTGAACAAAGATGTTTTCCTTGACCTACCATGTGTTAGAGGTCGATGAGACATGGTATCTCCCTTTGGTCACCAACCTTTGCATATGCTGGTTGTCGATGAGTTTCTCTTCTATCGAAGAGTTTGTTTACTACCACTTGGTTTTCTGACCAAGGTTCTGATACGTCGAAGGGTTTTCCAGGACAAGTTGTCGCTTGCTTTTATTTGTTTTTATCATCATAGTTGCATGTTTGAGAATGATACTTTCATGGGCAAGTTTTGGTGACACTTGGCATATGTTTACGTGACACCTAACGTCCCTTTTCTCTCTCCAATCCTTGTCTATGTAAACCTTTCTCCTTGCATGCAACTAAACCCTTTGCACCTGTTTCCTGCAACTAAACCCTTTGCACCCGTTTCCTTCTCTCTTCTTTCTTGGAGCTTGTCCCTTGGTGTTGGTTGGTGAAGGTGGAGCTCTAGTAGCCGATCCATCTTGCATGTGAGCTAGGGTTTTGGAGCAACCCTTCTTTGGCAATCATTTGGTGTTCCTTGACCTTGGTAACTGATATGGCTCTCTTGATCTTCATTTTCTTTCTCTACCCTTTTCTTCTTTCTCTTCTCAGCTGAACCCATGGAGTTTCCATGGTGGATCTTGAGTTGAGCTTGAAGGATTTCTCTCTTCTTGTTTGAATCCATGATTCTCCATGGTAGTGCTTAAGTTGAGTTGAAGAACCACTCTTTCTTGTCTTTTCGGCCTAGGGTTTTTCTCTCCATCTTGTGCTCCTTTAACCTAAAATTTGTTCTTTCTTTGGAGATGGAACTATCTTGACCAAAGGTGGTGATCAAGCTAGGGTTCTCTCTCTTTTCTTGGAGCTTCCTTGCTGTTGGAGTTGTTCTTCATATCTATGGTGAGTTATATAACTTTCTCCTTGATTATTGTTGCTTTTACTTTGCACGCAAGTAGTCTACTCTGAAAATTTGGTTCCAAGTAGAATGGTGATAATACCTATGATCTAGGATTTATGTTCATATGGCCATCTTGAGAAATTATCTCCCCTTGATTGAAACCCTAATCCTTGTATCCAAAATCTATTTTGGTGATGGAGGTTGTGATCCTTGCATGCATGTGCTAAACATTAGTTTCTTTCTCACTGTCAAGGTTTTGTTTTCTTGCTTAAAGATGGAGGTTTTTGATACATGCAAGTTGGTAAGAAACGTTGATTCTCTCTCTAAGTTATGGTTTTACTTCCCCTCATGTTGGTTGTCAGATTTAGGGTTTTTGAGTTGATTTCCTTCATGTATTTTACACCTTGATGGTTTTCAATTTCATGGTTACGATCAACCTGTTTGATCTTATGATTGATGAAGTTTTCTCACTCTTGATGTTTGTGAAGCTAAGATCTATGTGGTCCATGATCTTTTATGACGTGGGTCGCTAAGTGCTGACCTGTTGAGTGGTTGTTGATGTGACCAATCTCTTCATTCGATGAAGATGATGTCATTCTCTACGGTTGCCAATGTTTAATGTTTTCCCTTTGGTCGATGAAGATGTTTGATGTTCTCTTTGGTCATTGAGATGTGTGACCCAGGTTTCTCTTCGGCCGATGAAACCTATGATTTTATGCGACCGATGGTGTTTTCTGGTCCATATGGTCATGAATTTTTGATGACTCTATGTTGTGGATGTTTGAAGTAAGTGCTTCCAAGATTGTTGGAGATGATGATAATTACGATTACTTCTCTTTGCTATTTTGGAACCCTAATTTCGTTTGCTTTTTTAAACTTAACCCTAATTTGATGTTATATGAACATCATGGTGTAGAATGTAAGATTGTGTTTGTTCCTATTTGTGCCTATGTAATACATGTGTGGTGATGGTTATGAGCATGAATGAGATGTGGAGAGATAATGATGATCTTGCAGGAATGATGTGATATCTCTAAGACCTTAAGCATGATATTGAGTCCTATTTGAGGTGATATCCTCTGTGTGATGTGATAAGGGATTGGTATCCCATGGTTATGTGACAATGAGATGACCTACAGTATGGTAGTGAACAATAGTATCATGTAATGATGTGATAAGTTTTATGTCTTATACATTTTATATCTTTTATGGTTGTAATCTACCCTTATCTTCGTAGAACCTTTCTACAATTTGTATGGAACTTGATTGATGTAGTTAAAATATACACAATTAGCTCTAACTAATCAAGTGAAACCCTAATCATGTAGTTTCCCTGTCCATAGATTCATTCCAGTGATAAAACTTGCTAGATGGTGAAACGAGTATTCCTAAGGGAAATTTAGAGTGCATACTATGGAGTATGCAAGGTGCAAGTGACTGTGTCCTTTTCATCTTGATCTCAAGGTGTATGGTGGATGGTTATGATCATTCCTCTGTGTGAGAATGGCTATGGTCGTATCTCAGATATTTATATATGTGATATTTTGAGGGAAATGATGATTGTACATAGATGACAAGGCTTCGTACCATGGTGTCCAGCACTGTGATCTATATACCAAGGCAGGCTAAGTGTTTTGCAGTTTGACTTTATGTGTCACTGTGATGGACTCATACTGACTGAGAGTGTGGGAGATCCTAGAAGTCCGGATCTCCTAGATCTTATATGACACTAATTTCGACTTAGTAGTGGTCAGTTGGAATTGAGTGGTATACCTCAATTCCCCAGGGCACTAATAAAATAATAATACAACCGTGTACTATATCTTCTTAGGGTTAAACACGCTTCACATTAGATGTTTATCCTTGCCTTGTTTCTGATACTGCTTAGTTGTTTTATAATGTGGTAAGAAAAACCAACTGTTATACATGTTCTTCATATTCCTTCTAATCATGATACTATGCTTATTTCTGATAGCTATTCAATTTGTTTAACCTATTTAGTTAGTTGAATCTGGTCATCCTATTTAATAGTAATATACTTGTGGTAACAATATCCATTGGTTGATAGTTATATCTCTCGGTGGGACATGGGTCACACCTCTTGGGTTATCACATCTTTTTAGGTGGTCCTCATCGGCGTGGTCAGGATCGTGCTATTGAGGAAGAGCGGCTTGGAGATAAGTAGACACAGAAGGTTGGATAAGTTGCTAATTGTTGTCGTAGTAGAGTCCTAGTGTCATACCTATACTCTTAGGTCTAAGAAAGATTGTGTTTTGTAGATGATGTATAATGACACATGTTTTGGCAGTATGTCGTGCTTTGTATATATGCGACATGTGTATGTAAAACAAGTATCTTTTGTATATAAGTTGTGGAAGATGGCTACCAAACATATGTAAATACCTGAGATGATATGTGATGTGATACAAGTTGTTGGACCTTGTTGTAATATGTTTCCTCACATGATGGTCATATGAGATTGGTTTTAACTTACCTGCTTTTCTAGTAATGTGGTTGTTTAGCTATTGATCACACATTTTGTTTTAAGTAATCTCGTTCGTGAGTCATCGGGCGTCACACATACATTCTCAGTGATGATTTTGCGATGACATATTCCTTTCTTGGGTTGGAGGGGGAGATTGTTGGGCCTAGTGTCGTGGTCCAGCATGGAAGGAGGCCCATTCAGGCTCTTTCATTCACGCTGCCATTGCTGGCCTAGGATATAAATCCCCTAGCCAGGCAACCGTGAATAATCAACTAGCACAACCACTAATTCGCAAAGGAAATTGCCACAACCAAGGTAAAAAGTAGCCGCCAGACAAAGAAAGAAAGTATCATTTTTCTAATGTTCCTCGCTGTTGCGACGAGTGAAAGATAAAGAAGGAAAAAGGAAGAAAAAAAAAGAAAGAAGAAAGAAAGTGAGGCAGGACTGTCAAGACATTGAAGTGTCTTTTTTATGCCATCTACTACTATGCAATTTATGAAAGAGGGTATCTTTTTTGAAAAGTCTGGGGTGGTAGAATTGTAAAGATCTCTCCCTACGATGTTGTATCTTCTTCTTCTTCTTCTTGATATATTATCTCAAATTTCGATCAAAATATGAGAAGAAAAATTATATTTTTATTGCGTATAGTGGATGTTCCCGTGGTTGACCTCGTGATTTTTTCCTCACACATTATGAGAGTTTTTCATATAAAAATCTATCTTTTTTCCTTCTATCTTCTTGTTGTTATCATCTTAAAATTTTTTATTGCATCGTGGTTGCATAGTATACGTATACATATTTCCGCATCAACAAACCTATCACCCATTTATCCTCTCCCCCTAGACAACTCGGTATTCCTTGTGATGAGAAAGATGTAGTTAATTATTTAGTTCTTTGACATTTAACGACTTTCATAATGTTTGTTAGTTACAAATCAATTGTGTATAGCTTTGTCCTAATTAACTCCCAATAACCTTACTAATGAGGATTGTTTGAAGCAGAACCGAGCACTACTTGTTCTGTCACACGTCCATAACCAATAGGCTGACCGAAGTAACTACACATCACATACGCCTATAAAATATCTTGTAGCTATTCCAAAAAGGAAAAGAAAAGCAAAACCATTTGAATGGCCCCAGTGATTTTGAGCTAGGCCGACCCAGTTCTGTCTAAATTGCTGGTGTTAGGTTTGTGTTTGGTTTGGGTTGGTGGGAAGTGATGTGTGTTTTGTTTGAGTAGGGAGCAGTAGATGGTGGCAAGGAACATGGTAGGGGCCGATGTTGATCGGGGAGCATTTGACATTGATGGTGGAAGAGGCTATGCGTGGAATTGAGACCCGTCGCTGGCGGGAGTTGCAGTCTCTTTTGTCATTAACCATGGGAAGCTAAGTTATGGTGGGAATTTGCAGAATTCTTTAATGTCGCCCATGCGTCTGGTGTGAGTGTGTGTGGGCGACGTGGTTCTATTATTGGATTACTATAAGCGTTTGTTTCATGGCGCCGGCCGTACAATGATTACTTAATTTTAGTTCTAATTGCGTATACGTGGCTATGACTTTTTTCTTTAATGCTGGTGTAGTCTTTAATTCTGAGACCAGTAGATTTGAGAGTTATAGCACGTCGAAGGTTCAGCTTCGGTGTTCTCAACTTTGTTGTTTGTCTATTTGTTTGTTTCTAAAAAGATTTTGCCATTTAGACCTATTTTGGAATTTAAAACGGAATTCGACTCATTCTCCACTACAAATTTGGATATAACAATACACACACACACACACACACACACATATATATATATACACATATATATAACTTGTGTTGGAGAATGATTGAAGTTTCACATGGTGGCCGCCTAGTATATTCTTAGAAAAAGAAAAAAAAAATAAAAGTTCGACAATGGAACAAAACGAAGAAAGGGTGTTGAACTTATCTAAGAAATGTTCAATGGTTTTGCGTGTTCTTAATTTCCGTTTTGAATGCCTGAATCGATTGGAAAGGTTGATCTGGCATGTGAAAAATAAAACGTGTGATGATGGGGGGCGTAAGGAAGCACAACTCGTCGGTTAATAGAGACATATTTTATAATTTGCCATTCTGACATCTATCTCGAGTGTCCGCTTGTGTAAATTTGGTATTCAGTAGTGGGTTTTGAGAGACGGAATAAACTTGGGATATTCATGCACAAATGAAATTATCATATTTTGTATCCATTAAAAAGATGTTGGACGTCGTCATATTTCAATTCAGACCAACGAAAAAATAAATTCCGCTTTTGTCAAAATATAATAAAAAATTTGGGCCTACTGTAGTTTTGAAGTCGGATGGACAAATGCAGAATTTTAATTATTTGCTTACCGAATCCTGCCCAAAATTAGGATGGGCTGACAAGCTCGTAGATGTCCACGTCTTGTATGTACGTTTTTCTATCGCCCGACGAAAGGTAGGAGGTATTCCTCCCCTTTGAATGTATGATGTACTACACAAGTAGCGGTGGCTCCCAATTTATCCGTTTGTGGAAGTTGCACGTCATCGCCAATGTTGAGCGGTTATGTGACTTTTGAGTGCTGGTTTGATATTAGCACACTCATACCAAGTCGAGTTGAGAGTGATGGAAACGCTGATCCGGCTTGGTTGGGGTGTTGTCGATATCCTATGTCAGCTTGTATTTTCATTTGGTATTGGGACAAAAACACCATAACCATGACGAAGAAATTAAGGGTTAGTTGGGATGGTTGTAGTTGGGTGTAGTTGTATGAGTTTACAATGTAAAAAAATGGATAACAAACACACACTTTGTCATTCCAACTATACCTCACTAAACAAGTATAAAATACGGGTAAAGGTTGTTACTTGTT
Organism: Alisma plantago-aquatica; assembly: GCA_963693085.1. Lineage (NCBI taxonomy): Eukaryota > Viridiplantae > Streptophyta > Magnoliopsida > Alismatales > Alismataceae > Alisma > Alisma plantago-aquatica. The sequence goes on from OY856409.1 coordinate 40,301,909, forward strand.
ATTTTCATTATTTTAGAAGTACAACAAATACACACTGTTAGCTCGTAAAAAGAAGAGTACGAGATGTACAACACGTATCTAACACCAATATTCTCACTCCAGTCTCGGACCCTGCAACGACAATTAAATCCAACCGGCCACACATGGACCTGATGAGACGCGCTCGCACAATGCTGGATAAAAATAAGGAGAACGTGAGTAGTCAAACAGGCAACCACGGCAATGAAAACCAACCCACTCTCACTCTCTTCCTCTTTTTAACATGATCATCTCCTCTTTTCGCCACCGTCACGCCTCAACCGATGTCGCGTGTTGTAGTCATGACTAGACCTTTGTCACTCCTCGTCCACTGTCGTGCCGAGGCTGAAGCCACGCCCAGCTTGCTGTCACACCTAACTTGCCGTCAGGCCCAGTCTGCTCACTATCTGTCATTGCGCATAGTGGCGTAGTCAGGAAATTTGGGCTGGAGGGGCACTATTATATACATAGCCATTTGCAGCCGAATAGGGTAGGGCACAATGGATATTTTCCACTAAATTTCAAATCAAATAGAGATCAAATCATCTGAAAATACAGATCCTGGGTAGGGCACTTGCCCACCCAGGTCTATATGTGGCTACGCCACTGATTGCGCCCAGGCTGAAGCCAGTCCTAGCCCACCGTCACGCTATGAACGACATTACTCCCAAGTCACATCCGCATCTAGTTGTTGCCACACCCACGCCGTCGATCTCATGCAGCCACTCCCATACCATCGGCCCACCCGCACCCAAGTCATCGCTATACTAGCGCCCATCATGCTGCCAGGCCCACCACATACAGGCCGTCGTCACACCCACAACAAGACTCATATAACCCACTGCGACGACCATGCCACCGTGTGGACAACCTCATCATACCTACTGGAACACTATCCTTAGGAGGGGGAGGAGGGACATCGGATTGATTTAGCCGTTCAGGCCTATAATGTATAGATACATGCATTGTAATCTGTATATTTTCTCATATGATGTACAAAAACTAGTCATTAGTATAAAAAAAAAAATGGATGTGAGCTTATATGAGTTTTATTTTCTGTTCATGTTAAGGAATGTGAGCTTGTATGGGTTATTTATAATGACTATGGATTCTGTGAAAAAAATATAAAGAAGATTATGGAAAAATAATGGATAGTCATTAGTCTTGTATTATATATATTTTTTAATTATGGAATTTCTGTGACTATAAGCATTGTTTTGGTTTATATTAAGTATAGTTGTTGATATTTTTTGGTGTATTAATTAGTATTGGTATGTGGAATTACAAGAAAAATATGAACAAATGAGACATACATATTTTGATCAAATATAACCCCTTATGACATAAATAATTTTTTGTAACTTGTTGAATTAAACAATATATCAAAAACAAATGGTAATATTTTTGTAAAATGTGACGTACTTTGTTAGTTTATTTTACGTCTGGTGGTTAATAACTTATGGTATTGTATTGAACATATAACCGTGGGTGGTTGAAAAGAGAAATTGGAGGAAAAATAAATAAAATCTAAAATTTGAAATGAGTTAGTTTTTGCTTGTGGGAAAAATTTAATGTAATTGGTTGGTTGGTGGTTGATGATTGGTGAATGAGCGACATCATTGACTTATTGCAGCAACGACATACATTCCATGTAGCAGCATCAGCAGGCTCATGGTCTCAAAATTTGTGCCGCAATGTGCAAAAAAGTAAAAAAGTCATATAAAGATGCTAATAGTGGCTTTTTTATATGGCGTCGTCGTGCAAGTCGTATGTTTTGGATGTTACTAGAGGATGATGATATATTTATTACAAAACAACTTATATGCTGGTACACACTGTGTTCTTTTATTTTAAGTCTAGTTGTTAATATATCTTGGTACTATGTTGAATAGTATTACATACTTTGCATTGCCTTGAATATATTTCAATATTAGTTTTTGACTTGGATGCATGTGCACATTGTGCTGGTTTGTATCTAGTATATTTGTTGATGATAATTTAGCACTATATTGATTACATTCAAGTATAAATTATGGAGTTAGTCGTGAAATGTGTATAAACATACACGTGATTGGATTAGACATTATATTATGTCAAGAAGTGAAGGAAATTCAAATGTATTAATTTTGTTCGTAAGAGTAATACATATAAGTAGTTGGAGTGCGGTTGCTTTATAACAATGGCTGCATGTATGTATAGTGATGCATAACATACTAGTAGTGTTTCGCCTAAAAGATCGCGTGGCGTAGTGCTTAAACGGTGTATATATATTGGCTTTTGTTGCATATATTTGGACTTGGAAGTGTTGATGTTGGTGGAGATGATGTGTTATGAATGGGTATATTGCCGTTCATAATTCCTTCCTTCGTCTTTCAAACTTAAGAAAGTAATGGTGTTGTTGTGTGTACGGCCGCAAATGCTGTAAGGTAGCTTGGGTGTGTATAGTGATGCATAACATACTAGTAGTGTTTCGCCTAAAAGATGGCGTCGTGTAGTGCTTAAACGGTGTATATATATTGGTTTTTTTTTGCATATATTTGGACTTGGAAGTGTTGATGTTGGGGGAGACGGTGTGTTGTGAATAATGTTTGTAAAAGAAAAGGTGAAGAAACATGACTAGTTGGTCATTAAGAAATTAAGACGGGTATATTGCCGTTCATAATTCCTTCCTTTGTCTTTCAATCTTAGAAAAGGTTGTTGTGTGTGTACGGCCGCAAATGCTGTAAGGTAGCTTGGGTGTGTATGGGAGTTGCGCGTCATCGGTGTTGAATGGTTGGATGAGTGGAAGGGTACATCGGCGGATCCATTGGTTCGGGACGTGGCTTGGGCGTGTTGAGAGAGAGAGAGAGAGAGTAAATAGTCGTAATTCGCTTGAGTCAAATTTGAGTATAACAAGCCACAGATCTAAAGTCTTTTCTTAGCCATTAATTTTGAAAAACCAGAAAAAGGGTTGGAGTTGAAGAAAACAGGTGGGTGGTAATTAGCTTGAGTCAAATTTGAGTATAACAAGGCACAGATCTAAAGTCTTTTCTTAGCCATTTATTTTGAAAAACCAGAAAAAGGATTGGAGTTGAAGAAAACAGGTGGGTGGTGGTGGGCGTCATGCCCGCTTGGGAGTTGCCGGGATGGAAGAAAACGATGGTGAGAGTGGGTTGGGATTCGGTCGCGGCGTGGAGGGGAGGTGGTGCAGGAGTTGGGGATGACGGTCTTAGGTATGGAGTCGATGTGGGGAGGGTGTAGTCTAGCCTCTGCATAGCGTGTGGCCCATGGGCATGCAACTTTACTAGTGCTGTAGGCCGTGGGCGATGCAACTGGGCCAACATGTCAAGTTGAAGACAAAATAATTAGTAATATATAATTCAGTATTTTACTGCGGAAACCGGCCGCTGCGGAACACGTAGCTGGCCGTAGGTATTCAATTTTTTCGGCCTGGCCGAACCGTCCAGCCAGCACAGACAACGAGGGAGGACAGAGAAGCAGGTTTTTAATTATTGACTGATTGGTTTATGGTAAACGACGGAACGTGTTAACAGCAATTAAGGGTGGTGTGGTGGTAAACTGATTTATGTTCCTATTGGTTTGTAACTGATCCGGAAAACTTATCAACTGGAGTTTTTTTGAGCAGTTTAAAGAAATTGTTGGAACTTGAGTTTCGTGACTTCCGGTGAGTTACAAACTTGCATACAAAAATACAATTCTTGAGTTCCCTCTTAAAAAGAGCGGAAAACGAATTCTGGGACAACTAACAATAATTCTTATATAATTATATTCTTCATTCATTATAAATGACACATGTAAAATATTTATGACTAGAAATATTAGCAGTGTGGATATAGTTCATTTCTAAAATCACAACATAATATGACAAAATAGCATACACTATAATCGCACTATGTATAATATTTTACACTATAACCACCATTATCAGTACAATCTACAAAATAAAAAATACAAACATAATGAGAAAAAAAACACTGCACCATGTGAAAATAACGTGATTTGCGTAATATATTTTTATTCTTCATGATTAAAAAATATGATATGAAAATTGATAATTAAGTGTGATGATACACAAATAATATAGTAAAAGTTTCCTACATAAATAATGTAAAAATTAATATTCTACATTGTGTTAAGTAATGATGAACCAAAATTATATTTACGAACACATGAAATGCGGATATTATTACAATACTTTGTATACACAAATTGAATACAAATATTGTGATGTGATTTTTATCATAATATTTTTATCAAGATTATAATTGTACCACAATAAAATATTTTAGAGGAGCAATATTTGTACCATAATCACTTGTTCTGGTTATTATGATTTAAGAATGTTATGATTTTGTATGAATATGATTTTTTATGCCGTTGCCAACCTCACTTATTTATATTATACAATAAAAATTAACAATATTTTTAATGACTTCCATATATACGCTTACAACAAACCAATTAAATAGAAGTCAAAGAAACTTAAGTTCCAGAAACTGAACTAGAGTTCTCAAAAAATAAGTTCCACGAAACTCATGACTCGCACCAAACCAATAGAAGCCTTAACAACAAGCCATTAGGCAGCAGCAGCAGGCTGCACCGATTGCTGGTTCATTACGCTACGTGATTACTACCCTTACCTGTCAATCACGTGGCACCAACGAACCGGGTGGGTCCCCTGTTACACCAAGGGAGTCGGCCACCCACCCCACCCCCTACCAATAATAGCAGCCCAGCTCATACAAAGGCCGTTCGTACCACGTGTGCACAGTAGTGCGGAGGTTTCATTAAGACGGGAGGAGAGAGAAAAAGAAAAAAGATTGCAGGCGCTAGCAGCCTACATGACCCGCAGGCCCATTTGGGCCCGACCACTCTAGACACCAACTCCGGAAGAGTGTTCGGATTCGGGGGGTGAGTTAGTTCATGATAAGCTTAGTCTAAAAATCGAGATAAAATTCGTATTTGAGAACACATTTTCTTTCAACTACAAGGGGTTCGAATAAAATACACCCACTTCTTATAGCCTCGGCGGCCAATAAATTTGGATTTGAGAGATTTCTTGGGCTGAGCTCGTAGATACCCTGATCTCGGATGAACAAGCCGGAAGGTGCCGACACAAACAGCACAAGATATTTAATCAACGGTTGCCACTTCTCCTGTGATGGAAACCTATGTTTTAATGCCCCCCCCCCCCCCCCCCCCCCCCAGACTGACAAGTACACCGACAAAAGGAAATAAAAAAGCATGACTCTTCAATGACCATGATATCAAAAAAGTAGGTTCATTTGTGTGGTCCAATAATAAATTTAAAAAATTGCTATTATTTCCTGTCATTATTGGTTGTGGGTGCGGCCCACATCGCTGTCCCCACTCGTACCGACCGTAGTGACAAAGCCAGAATCACCAATAGGCTAGATACGCTCCTCGGACGCATATCGTGTTATCATACAACTGTGAATCCTAATACATCGTCTCTGGACTCCATGTATGTCTATGTACTACGGAACCGCGAGCTCTTGGCCCCATTCATGAAGGAGGCGGGTTGGCCTGGGAACCCAATGAGGGGTCACTTCATCAGCTTACCGTGATGGCGACGGAACTACCGAAACGAAATAGTCTTTTGCCTCCCGATAATAAAAAAGTATCGGGTCCTACAGGAGACGGGGAAAAGCCCATTTATCGAACTGCCACTGACGCAATTCCCAGTGATAAATTTTCTTTCTCATTTGGATTCGTCTATGTCCTCAAATATTTATTGATATTTTATCCACACACCCACATGAGTATTTTATATGACATATACGAGCTTGATCACAACACATTCTGTGGCTCTAGAAATGCATGCATTGTATATATAATTGGAATTTTTGTACAGTAAACATCCAACAAATGAAAATCAATTAGAGGTGATTTAAATGAAGGGGACTTCTTGAATTTCTTTATACGGTGGCACTAAAAGATGATTTGTGGGCTATTCGCAATTATGTTGTGTTGTGTCAAAATGAAGACTTAGATTTACCTCTTTAATTTTATTGAAGTGTAATGCGCTGTGTAACATGAGCTGATACTGCATAACAACTTAACGTCACACCACTTCTGCTGTGATCTCATAGATTATAGTTGTCAACTTTCAAATGGGAACCCTTTTATTTTCTAGTTATTTCTCCTAATTATTTTGTTTCTAAGAGTTGCCTATAGTAGTTTCCAACTACTTCTTAATGTGTTCCATGAAGAACCACAAGAATAATACTTAAACGTATCTATTATAAACATTATCTAATATGAACAGATTCAATATGTTTCGGAATTATGATCAATGGTTTGTGGGAAGAACAATATATGCTTCCCTAGCATTATAATCATAGGCACATTTTATTGGTTTTGTATACTTACTGTGACTTTAATTTGGTTTTTACACTAACCATATCTATTTGTTTTCATGAGAGAGAATCTGCATTCACTTTGTGTTTATATAATCTAATTAATTGATTAATTTTTATCATACTCTATTTAATAATTCAAGATCATATTATGATCACCACATTGATGAGACTATAATTCATCAATATGTCCACCAAAAATCTCTCTGGTGACCTCCCACTAGTCACACGAAGATGCACCATTCTACATCTATCACAAAACTAATTCATAGGAAACCTCTTAGTTCTCTTTAAATGCTCAACCGACATCAAGTACATAAGTATCAACCACAACCAGCTAACCAGCTCCATCCCAGAGTCATATCTAGTATTCCTCTACTTAAAACACTTCAACTACTCACACAACTCTCTGACCAGAACACTCCCTGACATTCTAGGCGTAGTAGTATGTGACATACTAAACTTTCAAACATAATATCCAAGAATGACTACCTGCTGATGGACATTACCAATCCTTTTAGGCCATACGTGAGCATTTTTTATCGTTGAACTTTCCATAGATGATGATTTTATTAAGGCGAAGAAGAAACCCCAACCGATTAATGGCTAGATGTGAAGTTTTCTCCTTGGAAAAATTTGTCACGTTGCCATTTTTTTGCCCTAAATAAAGATAATGAACGCAATTTTGACAAATGATACATGATATGAATACAAACTTTTGTTAGTTCATCATCCCATGATGGAAATTTTTTAGGTCAGGCTAAATCTCTTGCCTAGGGGAAGCTCCAACTCTCTAATTACCGCAACTGTTGTCCTCCTATGTATGTCACCTTCCAATTTTTCAATGTGCTTTGCGGTAGAGGGGGCAATGGTTGTGATCTGAACACCAGAAACATATGCAATAGGGTGATAGTCGACCTCAAAAGTGAGCCCAAAAGAACATGCTCTAACCACATTCAACCCCAACAACCTCACCTTCTCCACCACAAGCCCCTTCTTTGCAACGTACGTTGTCCATCACCATATCCAACAAGACCATCACCATGTTACCTTCTGTCATCTTTGCATTGAACTAGACCTACATGGCCTTCATGTCCTCAAGCTCCATCTTGGGCTTCCCATCATCACCCATAAACACCTTCCCATTAGCCTCCGCCTTATCTTCCTCGAGCATGGAGCAGAGTGACAAAATTTGCAAGATGCACGGTGCAGAAGCAAAAAACTACATGGAAGGAAGAAGAGTGAGGTGCCTATGTGATATTTATAATGCGTGCCACTCTAATTTGATCATGACAATATTTGGGGCTAATTGCAAAATATGCCACGAGAATTCTGAACATAGGTAGCATTTCCAATAATATTGTGAGGGGAATATAACCATCTCCTATTTATATATATGCATATGATATACATACATACATATATACACACACACATACACACACACACACACACAGAGACACACACACACACACACACACACACACACACACACACACACACACACACACATATATATATATATATATATATATATATATATATATATATAGAGAGAGAGAGAGAGAGAGAGAGAGAGAGAGAGAGAGAGTGAGAGAGAGAGAGAGAGTCAGGCTAGAATACACTCCAGTGTATTCAGAGCAGAATACACTCAAGTAGTTTTTCATGATGCAATATTTTTTTCAAAAATCTAATCCATTGATCTTCTTAAACATCTTGTGAATAGCTCATATACAAAATTTGATCACATTTGGACATTTGTAGGTCATGTTATAAAGACCGCAAAAATTATGCATTTTAAATTAGTTTCGCACGTTGATTTTGTTGCCCTTGGATGAGTGACTTACACTCATCCAAATGGGCTCAAAATTTGTATGTAGCCTACTTTTAGTATGACAGAGAAGATCAATGGTTTACATTTTGCAAAAAAATAGTCTTGATATGCAAACACACTTGAGTGTATTCTAGTCTAACTCTCTCTCTCTCTCTCTCTATATATATATATATATATATATATATATATATATATAAGCCAAGTTAGGGGCGGTTGGGATATACTTGTGTCTCTTTTTCTTTCTCAGAAGGGGTGAGAGTTTGGGGTCTTCCTTCTTGGGGTTCTAGGGTCTGAGGCCTCCTTGTCGTAGTGGTAGCCCGTTGCACCCACTTTAGCCGTGGTAGGCATTTAGGGTTTTGTAGGGCTAGGTTTAGCTATTGACATGCCACATATTATCTCCAAGGAAATCAATATCCCAACTTTTCTATATTAGAATTCATCTCTAAAGATCAATGGAAAGAATACTCTCCAAAATTTCTGCCAATTCCCATACAAACCCTTCCATAGTTCGAACAATCCCAACAAAAAATTGTGACCAAATTAATTTTGAAAATATAGAACAATCCATTAAAAATTGGGAAATGCCTAAAGTTCCCATAAAAGACATTTACTTTAAAGGTGGTTTCGATTGATATCCAACTATTACATCAAAACTATTGAAAAAACTATATCAGTTACATCTTCACAAGAATGCATACAACTTCTGTCTGAAAGAGATATAAACATGATAAAAAATAATTCAAGATACAGCTACATTCATTTAGGATTAGTCCAAGTATCTGCCAAATCCTTGAAGAGAAAATGTATAAATTGTTCTGTACTCCTGTGCCTTAGAGACTGTAGACATCTAAAATTTTTGGATTCCCTTCTTGGACTCATAGAATCAACACTAGATGATGGACCTATAACATCCCTGACCTGGGTTATACTTTAACCCTAGGTGTTTTGATTAATAAAGATAATTATATGCTTTATTTTGTATTTTTAAAGGTAATTAAGGCTCAAGAGGAACTTATATTTCAATTTTAGTCCATTTTGAATAATGTTGAAAGTAATGTTTTACTTGTTTGGACTAAAGTGCAAATTACCCAAGTTAAGGGATTAAATTTCAAATTGTGCATGATAATATGTTCCTCATATGTTTAAGCATCATGGTAATGAATATGATGTAGAGGTATGGTTAGTGAAAGCCTGAAGTACCAAGAAAGAGCTGATAAAGCAATGTTTGTGCATTAAAACCTAGTTTTGGTGTAATGTGTAATTTACCCAAAACCCAGGGTTCAATACGCAATTTACCACTTCAATAAGGTCCTTAATATTCTTGAAATCATGTAGAGGCAATAAAATGAGAGGGGCATCTCATTTGAGATACTTTGAAGGAGAGAGAATCTTGATATTAAAATAATCAAGATTTAAGCATAATTGAAATATTGCAAATATAATTATATTAAATAGATTGCTCTTTAACCAAATTTGTGTTGGTTTAAATCCACATAAATGGACATCCTTGTGCCTTGCAAAGGCAAAGGAAAGATCAACGTGAGTGGAGAACCCACTCACATTAAGAAACTAAAAAGAATTATCCACTCACTTATGGATATTAATATTATAAAGGTTAAGGTGCTTAATTTCTTTTCCCTTAATTCATGGATAATGGAAGGGAGTTCGGTGGAGATAAAGGTACCTTTGCATTCAAGGAGCCAAGGGGGAGGAGGTGGAAACAATTTCAGATTTAAAGGACTTGCATGAGGCATTTTCTCTCTCATTGATTTTCTTATAAAAAACACCCTTTACAACTCAAACCAAGGACTTTTTCGAATCCACTTCTTCTCTTTGCTTGGAAAAATGATCAAGGAAGCTAGGGACAGAAGGAAGACGACCCCCAACATGTTGGTAAGCTTCTTGACCTTCGTTCATCTTGATTTCATGGTGGAAATCACAAATCAATGCATGATTTCTTCTTATTTCGATCCCATCTTCAATTCGAACCATCCCTTTTCACTCAAAAGCTTGAGGAACGAACCTTGTGGTGTGAAAAAGCTCCTTCCACCATTGTTGACATAAATCTCCAAGCTTTGAATCTCAATTGGAGGTGGGTTATATAACTTAAACCCCTATTCATTGTTATTGAATTCAATTTCTCAATCGATTATGTTCAATTGCTCTTCTTGCAATTCCTTTGATTAATTGATGCAATTACCATGATAATGGAAGTAGTTTTCGATGGACTAAAGCTTGATGATGATAACATCATCTTAGGCACACATTCCAATAGGTTTGCATTGCAAATGGTTTCAAGAGTTTGGTCCAAACGGTTTCACCAAACCGTTTGGAGACCAAACGGTTTGCAAACCGTTTGGACATTTGGACCCCAAACCGCTTAGATGAGTTGACTATTTGGATGGGTTGACCATTTGAGGTCAGGACCCTAGTAATTATTGTAAGATGATCTAATGGGCTTAATTAATTAATTCAATATACGGACAATCCTCAAATTAGAAACCCTAATCGGGTTAAGTGTTGAATTTGCAATTGGTTGACTTAAAGTTTGGGTTGATTTGCCTAAACGGTCTCAAGACCGTTTGGAGGTCACCCCAAATGGTCTCAAGACCGTTTGGAGATCAACCAAGACCGTTTGGAGGTCTAGGGTTGAGTATGGTTGAGTAATTGAAGAGTTAGAGATATCAAATTGAAGTGCAATCAATAGTTAATTTGATGATCAATCCAACGATGCAAACCCTAATTGGATTTCACAAATTTTAATTAATGATGAGGCAAACAGTCTCAAGACCATTTAGAGGTCATATAAATGACCTCAAGACTGTTTCGAGGTCATCCAAATGACCTCAAGACCGTTTGAGATCAGGTCATATCATAACTTGATGATGAGTCATTGATTTCAATTGGGTTAGATCCACAATGTTAACCATTGATGGTTCCTCAATTTCAAAACCCTAATTGATGGTTTCCTGATTATAAAACCTAGTTCAATTGGGTTCAAAACCCATATTGATGGTCCAATTGAAGGATGATTCAATAATTCAATTGATGAATGAATCAAGGAATCAATTGATAGGCAGTTCTTTGATGGAAAGCTTGAATTGGTTAATTGTTGAAAGACTTTTTGGTCCAAACAATCCCAAACCATTTGGAGACCCAAGCCCATTCAGTTTCAATACATTCTTTCTTAAACGATTTCAAGGGCAATGTGCCCAAACGGTTTCAAACTGTTTGAACTCTGAAAGACCAATACCGTTTAGGGTCTAAGTAACCAAAACCGTTTGAGGTTCCACATGGTTAATTCAATTGGATACCTCATGTAATTGAAGGTTCAATTGATCAAATCTTCTGTACATCCTAGAGGAGGATGAGAGAGAGAGATTCATACATGAAAAATAATCATGTAGCAATCATGCCTAACACATTCAAAATGAGTGAGGTATACAATTAGGGTATGATCCTTGAGGAAGAGATCATAAAACCCTAATTGAGTTAATTGATGAACTTAAACCCTAATTTAGGGAAATTCTGAGTGAAACCCTAATTTAGGAAGATAATGTGATATGAATTTAGGGTAATGATATGAGTAACCCTAATTCAGGGTATTCTAATGATAAACCCTAATTGGGATGAATAGTAAACCCTAATGGTGAGTTATTGAATATAAACCCTAATCTAGGGTGTTGCGATGTGACTAGTAAACCCTAATCCTAAATAGGGTGAAGGTGTCTGAAACCCTAATTCTGGATTATACTATATAGCAAGAAGCCCTAATCTTGGACAATGAAATAATGAATCATTGGTCCTAATTGTACAAGGGGGATGTGTAACCCTGGTTGAAATAAAATGGGAAACCCTAACCCTGGTAAGGGAATAGTGGTGTTACCCTTGAATAGCATGGAATTGAAATATGATTGATATATCTGTTATCATCTGTACTAACCATGCAGGAATCATGAGATGATGAACATAGCCAGGTATGAGCTATGATGCTTTATTTATTGGGCCTTGTGTGCCATAATATGCCTTGTTGCTTAGTAAGAAGTAACAAGAGAGTTAATGGGCCTCAAGTGCCAGAGAAGATGCTTGTGTAGCAAGTGTCATGTGTACCTTGGTCAGATGACCTGAATGGTGATGGTTACCTGAAAAATTGGTAATAATGCTCAATGATGAGCTAAGGGTTTGAATACCCAGAACCATAGGTTATGGCATTGAGTTTGAAATGAGGGAATGAGATCCCAATGTCTTTTAAAGACTGAGAAATAACTGATAAAAATAGTACATGTTTCTTTATAGCATTTGTCTTAATAAGTTATGTTTGAAAACTTGACTGATGCTAAAAGAATATGATAATGTACTTAATTAATCAAGTGAAAGCTATTCATGTAGTGCTATGACCATAGATCCATCATCGTTAGTAGTTGGTGATGGTGAAATAAGTTTTCCTATGGGATCTCCTGGAGTTCGCATATTTTGAATATGCGGGGGTCGATGGGCGAAAATATCCTTACGTCCTAATGGGGGAATTGATAGAAGGTAAACATTAAACCTCTCAATCCTTCATTGTATGATTCCGGGATGGATGTATCACAAATCTCCAGATGATGTTAATGCCAGATCGATGGAGGTAAACATGAAATCTCTCAATTGCGAAGAGAGTGCAGTCGCCGCTGTAGCTCTAGAGCGAAGATGCCACTATACCCTGGCAAGCTATGTAGCAGAGACACAAGATGTCCTGCATGTGATCTCGCACTGAACGAGATGTGGGAAGTCATTGAAGTCGGCTCTTCCACTGACTTTGTATGGTACCGATTTTGATTTCGTAATGGTTGATTAGAGTATGAGCGGTATACCTCATCTCCTCAGATCTTAAATATGTTTGAAAAATGTAATCAGCCGTGTAGCATATTCGCATAAGATTGAAATACGAGCACCATTGGTTGATGATTATCCTGCTTAGCATGTCGTTAATACATAAATGGTACTTCTGTTCTTTAATTCGGTATTGAATGAGAGACATGCTGCCTTGTCAAGTTATAACTGAAATACTTGGATAAGATTATTGCTCTAATCTGCATAGATATTGATTTATCTGCCATTAAATTATATTATCCCACTTCTTAGTTTTTTCCTACTAAACTACAATAATAACGTTTTCGGAAGAGAGTTATATCTCTCACTGGGGCAATTGTATAATTGTCTCACCCCCGTGGGATCCAACATTTTTAGGTAGACGCCGATAAAGAGACAGAAATTCTGTAGCAGGGGAAGAGCAACAGCAGCAACAACAGGGACATCAGTAATCCTACAGGTGGAAATAGTGGCTGTCAAGCCACGTCAATAGAGTCCTATGTGTCATCTCTGTACTCTCAGGTCCTAGGATTCAGTAGATAGTGTTTCTATAATCGATCTGAGATTTTGGCTTTAAGCCTCGAGGATTTTGTTACTTGTGCTTTTATCAAGGCAAGTGATGTATATATATGTCTCGAGAAGAGATGGTACATGGAATGTAAAATGTTGACCAGTATGTAATTATAATACTTTGGTTCTTGTTTAAAGAGTTTTCCTAAGAATGGATCTCTTTGTAAATGGTTTTAATTTTTAGTGATTTTTAGTAATTCCGCTGCTAACGATACGCTTCCGCATTAGTTAAATCTTGTTATCTTAGTTAATCTAGTTTTTATGAGTTGGATGCCACAAGTTTAGTGGTATCAGAGCTCTAGGTTCGCTGAGTCTACAGAGACATTGGATTAAGGTCGTTGAGTCTGTTCTAAGTGTCTTCTAGTTTATCTGATGGTGTCTTCTGCTCATATAGGAGAAGAAGAACTTGAAGATGTCTGGATCACATGATGAACATGCTGCTGAGAGCAGCATTACTGCACCAGGAGGAGGTGTAAGAGACCAAGATAGAGAGGAGTTTATACCTGAACAACCCCAGTTCAATCAAGTAGATATGGGGAACCCAGCCTTCCAAGTCATGTTTGGACAGTTTATGGCAGCCATGACTCATATGACAGATAGGATGCCACTACCTGCACCTAGGGCACCTACCCACCATGAAGGACAAGGAGATGGCAAGACCTTTGAAAGGCTTCGCCGGGTTGGAGCCACAGAGTATGCTGACACAGCTGACCCAGCTGATGCAGATTTATGGTTAACGGAGCTGGAGAAAGCTTTTAGAATCCTTAACATCCTAGAAGCTGAGAAGGCGAGGCATGCTGTATACCTTCTGAAGGGGAGTGCTGGTCATTGGTGGACCATTGAGGAAGGCAAAAGACCATGAGTTGAAGTCGAATGGGATGAATTCCGGTGTGAATTTGTCGCTAGATACTTCCCTAAGATGTATCTAGATGAGAAGATCTCTCAATTTGAGAGATTGAGGCAAGGGCAGATGAACATTAGTGAATATGAAGCTAGGTTCATGGAGCTTTTGCGATTCTATCCGCACATGGTAGCTACTGATGAGGAGAGGATTCATCATTTTGAGAAGGGGTTGAACACTGAGTTGACCACTCCCGTGTCTGCTCTAGAGAATAGGGAGAGGTTTGCCACTTTTGTGGAGTCTGTGAGGAGGATTGAGATGTTTGTGATTGAGAAGTGACAGACCAGTAACAAGAAAGTGTATCCTCAGTTTCATGGACAAGGGTTTGAGAGTTTCAAGAAACTAAGATTCTCTACACCACCACCACCAAGGTTTAATACCCCGACACAGTGGACGTCAAGTAGGGGTAGGGGTCGTAGTTTTCCTCCAAGTAGAGCCCCCAGTACATCATCGGCATCAGTGACAGGACCACCCAGGCAGAGTTTGGGAAGTTACAACTGCTACCAGTGTGGGAGGACAGGACACTTGAAGAGAGATTGTCCTGAGAAAGTCAGAACTGTAACTCAACCCAGAGGCAGAGTCTGCAAGGCTCACAGAGGCGACAGTTCGATAATAACACTAGAGGACGTGGACAACCGTCCCAAGCTGGATCGTCAGTACCCAACAACCAAGTATAGGGTCAACAACAAGCAACAGCTAGATTCTATGCCATGAATCAGCCCGAAGCAATAGTCAACCCTCGGGTTGTGACAGGTCAGATGGAACTGTTTTATTCTGATATGTCTTCATCCTGCTTTTTATTTGTGTTAATTGATTCGGGTGCTACACATTCTTTTGTCACTCAAGAAGTGATTCATGACTGTAACATGAGTGTCAGTCATAGAACAGATAGTTTGATGTTAGAAACCCCTTTACTAGGATCTGTAGTGTTGCAGGAGGTGTGTTCTCCCTGCACTCTTTCCTTTTCTGATCACCGCATTCAAGTGGATCTTATACCACTTGAGATGCAGGGTTTTGATATAATTCTTGGAATGGACACCTTAGACAAGTATAAGGTTGTCTTGAATTGCAGTTCCAAGCAGGCTGTGTTCACAGACAAGGGTGGCACATGGATCTTTCGGGGAGATAGAAAGATTCTTCCAACTTGTCTTGTGTCAGCTATGGTAGCTGAGAAGTTGACGAGACATGGATGCTTTGTATTCTTGGCACATGTGGTAGATCCCACAATGGAGAGCCCTCATCCCTCTGAAGTTCCGGTAGTCAAGGAATTTGAAGATGCATTTTCTGAAGAACTTCCAGGTGTTCCTCCATCCCGAGAGATTGATTTTGAGGTTAATCTAATCCTAGGCACGCAACCCATAGTACAAACGCCATATAGGATGGCACCTCCTGAGATGGTAGAGCTTAAGAAACAACTACAGGAGTTGCTTGAGAAAGGTTTTATCCGACCGAGTACTTCACCATGTGGTGCTCCGGTTCTCTTTGTTAAAAAGAAGGATGGGTCGATGCGGTTATGCATTGACTACAGACAGATAAATAAAGTAACTATAAAGAACAAGTATCCTATGCCAAGGATCGATGACTTGTTTGATCAGTTGCATGGTGCAACTATATTTTCTAAGATAGATCTGAGGTCGGGATACCATCAGTTGTGTATTAAGGAGGGTGACATACCTAAGTCTGCCTTTAGGACAAGGTATGGTCACTATGAGTTCACAGTTATGTTGTTTGGACTAACTAATGCACCAACTGCATTCATGGAACTCATGAATAGAATCTTTCGACCTTTTCTCGATCAATGTATAGTAGTCTTCATAGATGACATGTTGATATACAGTAGAGATGCTCAACAACATGAGCAACACCTCCGTCAATCTTTGACTTTGCTAAGACAACATAGGTTATATGCTAAGTTTAGCAAATGTGAGTTCTGGTTACCAAAAGTTTCTTTTCTAGGACATGTCATATCTGCCTCAGGTATCCGTGTTGATCCTAAGAAGGTAGAATCTATCTTGCAATGGGAACAACCAAAGACATCGATGGAGATTCATAGTTTTCTTAGACTGGCAGGCTATTATAGGAGGTTCATTAAGAACTTCAGTTCTTTAGCTTTACCCCTGACCAAGTTGACCAGGTGATGTGCACAAATCATATCATCTTTTAGATCATGTTTGGTTGCATATTCATGTTGTTTTGACTCAATTATCACTCTCATTCATGCTAGATTCTATATTTTTAGCTATTCTTACTTGTCTCATGGTTTGGATTGTAGGTACTATATTTTGCAATGAAATGATGAGGAATATATCATATTATCTCTTATTGGATCACTCCTCAAGTATCTACATGTGTTTGGGTTCGAAACTACGCAAATACCACTTTTTACGGCATGTAAATCGGACCTACACACTGAAAGTTATGAGCAAAATACAAAACAACCCAGAACAGCGAAGTGCACGCCATGCACCAAAAGTGCACGCCATGCACCTGGGAATTTCAGACAGATAAAAGTTTCTGGAAAGTTGCACGGCGTGCATTTCCAAAGTGCACGCCGTGCACCTGACAGTTTCAACATTTTGTAAAATATGAGTTTTTGTTTAAAACGAAGTGGGAACTTAATGGGCGGTTATCCCCGGTCATTTGCGGAAATTCTCTCATCCTAGAGCAAGCCTAGAGCAGAGGAGGGTGATTTGGAGGAGATCAAGGGTGGTTTCTTGGGAAAGGAGTCCATTTCTTCTTCTCTTCTTATCCATTGTTTTCTCCAAGGTGCAGCCAAGCTTCCCCAACTTCGTGCAACTTCTCGGGAGGGAAGTTTATCCGTTTTGGAGCAGCTTTAGGAGTGGAATTTCATCCCCAAGATGGAATTCTACTTCTCTTAGGTTACACTTTCAATTCTCCTAGCTTTTCCTTCTCTAAACCATGTTAAACTCTGAAAATTCTATAGCATTTCTGCAATACATGATCATGGACGAGTAGAATCCGAATCTTGGACATGGAAGAGTAACCCCCATGTCATAGCTTGTATGAACATATGAATTTCATACTAAATGTTAGTTTCTTGCATGTTCCAAGAGTTGTTTCAGATCTGAAATGCTTGTTTGTGTGATTGGCCATCATACTTGCATGTTTTATGCTTTCTTTCATAATATGAGAAGATGTGTTTGAGAGTATGGAGTTACTCTTTTGGCAACTTGTCCTTGACCGCGAGAGTGGCTGGGATTATGTTGAGGAGCAAGGTTTGTGATTTGAAATGAAATACATACACGAGAGTGATGTATGGAGTTAAAATCGTCATCACTTCACCGGGAGGTGAGTGATGACTACAAACCTCCTTTGCAAGTTAATTAACATGTTTAAATTGGTATTTTAATATAAGCTATGATGTGATAGTAAAATCCCAAGTCTAAGATCCTTCCAAATCTGAATCTTAACCTTTCTTAAGTGATAATTTACTGTTTTGTTTTAAATCTATAATTTAGTTGTTCTAATCCAATCATCTTATGTACAACGATATAGATTATTGAAAATCATAACTCTTGCGCCTAAATAACCAACGCTCCTTGTGTTCGACCTCGACTACAACTACTCTCGTATACTTGCGGGATATAGCTAGTTGAGTAAAAGATCATTCTTAATGATTGAAACTCGTTAGTGTAAACAACCAACAAGTTTTTGGCACCGTTGTGGAGGAGCATCGGTATTCCTGTTAGAGTAAGAGTTGTTGATAAGTAAATGAGACTAGATCACAACCTTCATATCCACCATCATATCCATAAATCATAATTCATCATGATCATCATAATTTGTTGTATCGTCCATGTTTGTTTTTGTATCTCACTCACCTTGTTTATTTGCAGGAGCATATGGGGTGTTCATAAAAAGATCCTTGAACCGTGCATACCTCTACATTTAGAAAATGAACACACTATTTGCAGCCCTCATGGAGCAAGGAGTGAAACCCACACATGTATGGAGGAATCACAACCCACACAACCATCGTCCATGTCACCATCATATGAACCACCCTCATCCAAACATCGTCCTTCATCCACACCACCATCAATCACACCTAATTCACCTCCATCATATATACCACCAACAACCATACCACATTCTTCCACACCCTCACATACACCACCAACATCCATACAACATACACCACCACCATCTACACCACATCTACCTAAACCTCTGGATTCACATGAAGAACTAGTCAAGGAGGATGACCTTCCTCTTAAGGACTACTTTGGTACAGCTGCAATGCACATGAGTGGGCCTATTAATATTTCAGAATTTGAGGCAGAGGAGTTTTCTATCAGCCCATCCATCATACAATTGCTACAGCTGAATGCATTTGGAGGGACACCAATGGAGGATCCAAACCTCCACATTGCTGAATTTCTGCAGTTGCTAAGCACCATAGAGATATATGGTGTTCCTACTGATGGGATACACCTAATTCTTTTTCCATTCTCTCTTAAAGATAGAGCCAAGGCATGGCTCTATACTTTTCCAAAGAAGTCAATCGACACTTGGGAGGAGCTTCTAAAGGTTTTTTTGGCAAGATATTTTCCACCTAGCAAAACTTTGCAGCTAAGGAGTCAACTCATCAATTATTCTCAAAGGGATGGAGAGACCTTGTATGATACATGGGAGAGGTTCAAAGATCTTCAACATCTTTTTCCACATCATGGTCTAAGCAATTGGCTTCTATTGCAATCTTTCTATAATGGTTTGTGTTGCAATACAAGGATGTCTATTGATGCAGCTGCAAATGGAGCTGTAATGAACAAATCTTATGGAGAAGCCTATGCTATTATTGAAGATATGGCATCAAATCATTTCCAATGGAGTATGGCTACAAGCTACCACCCATCCTTTTCACATACTACTTCTAGAAAGCAAAGGGAAGATCACACGGTTGGTTCTATAGACATAATTGCAGCAAAGATAGACACTTTATCACAAAGGTTTGATAAGCTAAGCACACAACCATTTCAAGCAGCCAATATTATTTGTGATTCATGTGGGTTGCTTGGAAACTCATCTTCTACATGTTATGCTTCTTCTATTTATTCTCCAATAGGCTACACTCCACCAGACTTCTACATCAATGCAAACCCAAATTTCATTCAGCCACAACAACCACAAGTAACTTCTAGATTAGAGTCCATGCTTGCAACATTTATTTCAACTCAAATGCAGCAAAATGAGGAGTTCCATCAACAAAGACAATCAATGAAGGGTGCCATTTTCCAACTCTCTTCTAAGGTGGACGATATTACCACTCATGCACACATCTTGGAGAAACAAATTACCCAACAAGCTCTTTTTAGCAAAGAAGCATTTCCACCTTTCTTGCCTAGTCCACCGGAGATGAATCCAACATATTTCAGGCCGGTGACATTGAAGAATGGAGTTGTTATAGAGGTATATCCTTCAAAGTATGATGATATTGATATCCATGATGATTATGAAGTTGCAACTAAAGGGGAGAGAGCTACAACACATGCTCTACATGTTGATTCTTCAAGCAAGCCACATGTCCTTCCTCCTCACACTCTAGATAACAAATTTCTTTATAATGAGAACACTCTTCCCAACTCATATTTTGATGATGCTTCAAAGAAGAATGAAAAGATAAATAGTATTGGCATACAAAAGACTATTCTTATTGCAGCTCATAGGTGCTTTCGCTTGCCCCAAATCAAGGACATATTTGCAAGGAGGCATAAATCTTTAGCACAACAATTTCCAGCTGCAAATCAGAGCACCAGTCCTCCATGGACTTTGATGTTTCAACCATGATGAGGTACCCAGTTGCAACATTTTTAGTTTGATTTATGCAGTGAGGACATTGCAGATTTCAAGCTTAGGGGGGAGCAACCAGATTGTAACCTTGTTCTTTTAGCTTTTCCCTTTCATGTTATTTGCTTCTTGGCATTTGCTTTTATTTTGTGTTCACATTTCAGTCTTTTGTTTTCAATTCTGCTCTTATGGTGGAAAATCTAGTATGATATGAGGTTTATCTTTTATATGTGGATAGAACTCCTATACTTAACTGATTGTCCTCTTTTGATGAGAAATATCATTTGGAGAAATTGTAAAAGGCATGCATTAATCAAATGAAACCTTTTGGCCATCAACATGTGCTTAACTCTGGTTTATGCTTCTAGCCTGAACATTCATCTTTCACATCCTTGATTACTTAAACCATGTAATGGTTTCAATTTTTGTGAGTACATCAACTTCACAACATCATTTGGAATACAGGATGCCCTTGTCAAGCTCTTAGTTAATTTTCAACCACTCTTTCAATGAAAAAATTTCAAAACAAATGAATGAAATCTAGTTGATGTTGCAATTTAGTTGACTCTCCTATGTTTTGGAAAATTTTAAAATTTCTTTTGGCTTATCTCATCTTTATACCCCATAAAAGATGGCTACACTGCCCACATATCATGCTAGCCTAGTGTAAGTCCGATATGGTCACGATGGTTAGGTGGTATGTCTTAAAAGAGGGTAAATACCCCAACCGACACTCCACGTGTGCATTAGCCTACATTAGCAGCCGAGAGTCGGAACCCATAATCCATTGTCATATCATTTTTTGGAAAGAAGGAGAGTACAACTAAAATTGTTAATTTTAACTAAGATTTCATCATTTGTATCCTTAATAGTTGAGAGTTTGAGTTGCACATCCACTAATTGCTTGGCTTGGTCATCTAAATTCTACCTAGTGTTGTTTAATTGATTGATTCAACTAATTGATGCCACCCCTGCTGAACTAAAAATCTCTTTCTTGGATGTTTGAGTTAAATTGATGGCTATGCATATAAACATGTTGATCATGGTTGGTTTGGTCTTATACACATCTTTCATTTCATTTGATCTATGCATGAACTTGACAATTCCTTCATTTGTGTTTCTATGCTCTTTTTGCTTGAGGACAAGCAATGGTTTAAGCTTAGGGGTATTTGATGTGCACAAATCATATCATCTTTTGGATCATGTTTGGTTGCATATTCATATTGTTTTGACTCAATTATCACTCTCATTCATGCTAGATTCTATATTTTTAGCTATTCTTACTTGTCTCATGGTTTGGATTGTAGGTACTATATTTTGAAATGAAATGATGATGAATATATCATATTATCTCTTATTGGATCATTCCTCAAGTATCTACATGTGTTGGGGTTCGAAACTACGCAAATACCACTTTTTACGGCATGTAAATCGGACCTACACACTGAACGTTATGAGCAAAATACAAAACAGCCCAGAACAGCGAAGTGCACGCCGTGCACCAAAAGTGCACGCCATGCACCTGGGAATTTCAGGCAGATAAAAGTTTCTGGAAAGTTGCACGACGTGCATTTCCAAAGTGCATTCTGTGCACCTGGCAGTTTCAGCATTTTGTAAAATACGAGTTTTTGTTTAAAACGAAGTGGGAACTTAATGGGCGGTTATCCCCGATCATTTGCGGAAGTTCTCTCGTCCTAGAGCAAGCCTAGAGCAGAGGAGGGCGATTTGGAGGAGATCAAGGGTGGTTTCTTGGGAAAGGAGTCCATTTCTTCTTCTCTTCTTCTCCATTGTCTTCTCCAAGGTGCAACCAAGCTTCCCCAACTTCGTGCAACTTCTCGGGAGGGAAGTTTATCCATTTTGGAGCAGCTTTAGGAGTGGAATTTCGTCCCCAAGACGGAATTCTACTTCTCTTGGGTTACACTTTCAATTCTCCTAGCTTTTCCTTCTCTAAACCATGTTAAACTCTGAAAATTCTATAGCATTTCTGCAATACATGATCATGGACGAGTAGAATCCGAATCTTGGACATGGGAGAGTAACCCCCATGTCATAGCTTGTATGAACATATGAATTTCATACTAAATGTTAGTTTCTTGCATGTTCCAAGAGTTGTTTCAGATCTGAAATGCTTGTTTGTGTGATTGGCCATCATACTTGCATGTTTTATGCTTTCTTTCATAATCTGAGAAGATGTGTTTGAGAGTATGGAGTTACTCTTTTGGCAACTTGTCCTTGACCGCGAGAGTGGCTGGGATTATGTTGAGGAGCAAGGTTTGTGATTTGAAATGAAATACATACACGAGAGTGATGTATGGAGTTAAAATCATCATCACTTCACCGGGAGGTGAGTGATGACTACAAACCTCCTTTGCAAGTTAATTAACATGTTTAAATTTGTATTTTAATATAAGCTATGATGTGATAGTGAAATCCCAAGTCTAAGATCCTTCCAAATCTGAATCTTAACCTTTCTTAAGTGATAATTTACTGTTTTGTTTTAAATCTATAATTTAGTTGTTCTAATCCAATCATCTTATGTACAACGATCTAGATTATTGAAAATCATAACTCTTGCACCTAACTAACCAACGCTCCTTGTGTTCGACCTCGACTACAACTACTCTCGTATACTTGCGTGATATAGCTAGTTGAGTAAAAGATCATTCTTAATGATTGAAACTCGTTAGTGTAAACAACCAACACCAGGAAGGAAGTTCCTTTTGTCTGGAATGACAAGTGTCAACATTCTTTCTAGTTGCTGAAAGAAAGGTTAACCAGTGCACCTGTGTTGGTGTTACCTGAGCAGGGAAAGGGGTATATAGTTTTTTGTGATGCATCCAAGAACGGTCTAGGATGTGTGTTGATGCAGGATAAACAAGTGATTTCTTTTGCTTCTCGACAGCTTAAGAAACACGAGGATAATTATCTGACACACGATCTAGAGCTAGCTGCTGCGGACCATGCTTTGAAGATCTGGAGACATTATCTCTATGGAGAGACATTCTAGATTTTCACAGACCATAAGAATCTAAAGTATACCTTCTCACAGCATGAGATAAACATGAGGCAACACCGCTGGATGGAATTAATCAAGGACTACGATTGTACAATTGATTATCATCCAAGGAAGGCTAATGTGGTAGCTGATGCACTAAGCAGAAAATCAACAACACCGGCCTTAAACAAAGCACAGTTGAACTCCTTAGTGTGCTCTAAAAGAGATATGCTTATCTCCTTAAGGCAAGACAATGTATAGTTTAAAGTATCGTTGTTAGCCGGGCTGTTAGATGAGATGCAAGTGAAACCTACTCTAAGGTAGTAGATTAAGGAAGCAAAACAAGCTGATACTGTGATTCAACAGATTAAGTCAGAGTATGGTAATGAGAAATGGGATGGTTTCCATGATTCAGATGATCAGGTAGTCTATTACCATGGTAGGATGGTAGTACCTGATGCTGACAACTAAAGAAAGTTAGTTCTGGAAGAAGCTCATTCTTCAATGTATGCTATCCATCCAGGGAGCACCAAGATGTATCATAACTTGAAAGATATGTATTGGTGGCCTGGATTGAAGAAAGACGTTGCTGAGTTTGTTATGCGGTGTCTGGTGTGTCAGCAGGTTAAAGCTGAACATCAGAAGCCCACAGGAATAATGCAACCTCTGCCTATACCGCAGTGGAAATGGGATCATGTGACCATGGACTTTGTGGTTGGTTTTCCTAGAACAACCAAAAGTCATGATTCCATTTGGGTGATAGTGGATAGGTTGATAAAGACAACACATTTCTTACCTGTCAAAACAACTTACACAACTGAGAAGCTTGCACAGATATACATAGATGAGATAGTGCATTTGCACGGGGCTCCAACTACAATTGTTTCTGACAGAGGTCCCCAGTTCATGAGTCATTTTTGGGAATGACTTCATAAATATTTGGGTACACAATTAACGTTTAGTACAACCTTTCACCCCCAGACAGATGGACAGTCGGAGAGGACTATACAAACCTTGGAGGACTTGCTTAGGGCATGTGTCCTTCAGTTCGTAGGAAGTTGGGATCTACACCTGAGCTTGATAGAATTTTCTTATAATAATAGCTATCAACACAGTATTGATATGGCACCATATGAGGCATTATATGGTAGATGCTGTAGATCTCCTTTATGTTGGTACGAAATAGGAGAGTATCAACTTTTGGGTCCGGAGCTAGTACAACAAACAACTGAGAAGATTAAAGTAATATAACAATAGTTGAAAGCTTCCCTAGATAGATAGAAATCTTATGCTGACAAGCGTCGTAGACCCTTAGAATTCCAAGTTAGAGATAGAGTATACCTCAAGGTCTCACCTTGGAAAGGAATCCTAAGATTTGGAAAGAAGGGGAAGTTAGCTCCTAGATTTATGGGACCTTATCCGATCATTGAAAGGATGGGAAAGGTAGCCTATAAGTTAAAGTTACCATCTGAGTTGCATAGATTGCACCCAGTGTTCCATATCTATATGCTGAGAAAGTGTCATCCTGACACTGAGTTAGTTCTGCAACCGGTGGAAGTAGAACTAAATGATGATATATCTTATATTGAAGGACCTGTGTTGGTTCTTGACAAAAGGATTAAAAAGCTAAAAAAGAAAGACATTTGTCTTGTAAAAGTTCTCTGGCATCACCGTGGCATTGAAGAAGCTACATGGGAGCTAGAGGAAGAGATGAGGAGGAAATATCCTACTCTTTTCTCTTGATGTTTTCGTGATGATTTCGGGGACGAAATCCTTGTAAGGGGTGGATAACTTGTAACATCCCTGACCTGGGTTATGCTTTAACCCTAGGTGTTTTTATTAATAAAGATAATTATATGCTTTATGTTGTCTTTTGAAATGTAATTAAGGCTCAAGAGGAACTTATATTTCAATTTTAGTCCATTTTGAATAATGTTGAAAGTAATGTTTTACTTGTTTGGACTAAAGTTCAAATTACCCAAGTTAAGGGGTTAAGTTGCAAACTGTGCATGATAATATGTTCCTCATATGTTGAAGCATCATGGGAATGAATATGATGTAGAGGTATGACTAGTGAAATCCTGAAGTACCAAGAAAGAGATGATAAAGTAATGTTTGTGCATTAAAACCTAGTTTTGGTGTAATGTGTAATTTACCCAAAACCCAGGGTTCAATATGCAATTTACCACTTCAATAAGGTCCTTAATATTCTTGAAATCATGTAAAGGCAATAAAATGAGAGGGGCATCTCATTTGAGCTACTTTGAAGGAGAGAATCTTGATATTAAAATAATCAAGATTTAAGCATAATTGAAATATTGCAAAA
Organism: Alisma plantago-aquatica; assembly: GCA_963693085.1. Lineage (NCBI taxonomy): Eukaryota > Viridiplantae > Streptophyta > Magnoliopsida > Alismatales > Alismataceae > Alisma > Alisma plantago-aquatica. The sequence continues at coordinate 40,327,592 of OY856409.1, forward strand.
ATAATTATATTAAATAGATTGCTCTTTAACCAAATTTGTGTTGGTTGAAATACACATAAATGGATGTCCTTGTGCCTTGCAAAGTCAAAGGAAAGATCAACGTGAGTGGAGAACCCACTCACATTAAGAAACTAAAGGGAATTATCCACTCACTTATGGATATTAATATTATAAAGGTTAAGGTGCTTAATTTCTTTTCCCTTAATTCATGGATAATAGAAGGGAGTTCAGTGGAGATAAGGGTACCTTTTCATGCAAGGAGCTAAGGGGGAGGAGGTGGCAACAATTTCGGATTTAAAGGATTTGCATGGGGCATTTTCTCTCTCATTGATTTTCTTATAAAAACACCCTTTACAACTCAAACCAATGACTTTTTCGAATCCACTTCTTCTCTTTGCTTGCAAAAATGATCAAGGAAGCTAGGGACAGAAGGAAGACGACCCCCAACCTGTTGGTAAGCTTCTTGACCTTCGTTCATCTTGATTTCATGGTGGAAATCACAAATCAATGCATGAGTTCTTCTTATTTCGATCCCATCTTCAATTCTAACCATCCCTTTTCACTCAAAAGCTTGAGGAACGAACCTTGTGGTGTGAAAAAGCTCCTTCCACCATTGTTGATGTAAAGCTCCATGCTTTGAAGCTCAATTGGAGGTTGGTTATATAACTTGAACCCCTATTCATTGTTATTGAATTCAATTTCTCAATCGATTATGTTCAATTGCTCTTCTTGCAATTCCTTTAATTAATTGATGCAATTACCATGATAATGGTAGTAGTTTTCGATGGACTAAAGCTTGATGATGATAACATCATCTTAGGCACACATTCCAATAGGTTTGCATTGCAAACAGTTTCAAGAGTTTGGTCCAAACGGTTTCACCAAACCGTTTGGAGACCAAACAGTTTGCAAACAGTTTGGAGGTTTGGACCCCAAACCGTTTAGATGAGTTGACCGTTTGGATGGGTTGGCTTTTTGAGGTCAGGACCCTAGTAAGTATCGGAAGATGATCTAATGGGCTTAACTGATTAATTCAATATATGGACAATCCTCCAATTAGAAACCCTAATCGGGTTAAGTGCTGAATTTGCAATTGGTTGACTTAAAGTTTGGGTTGATTTGCCCAAAAGGTTTCAAGACCATTTGGAGGTCACCCCAAATGGTCTCAAGACCGTTTGGAGGTCAACCAAGACCATTTGGAGGTCTAGGGTTGAGTATGGTTGAGTAATTGAAGAGTTAGAGATATCAAATTGAAGTGCAATCAATAGTTAATTTGATGATCAATCCAATGACGCAAACCCTAATTGGATTTCACAAATTTTAATGAATGATGAGGCAAACGGTCTCAAGACCGTTTAGAGGTCATCTAAATGACCTCAAGACCGTTTGGAGGTCATCCAAATGACCTCAAGACCGTTTGAGGTCAGGTCATATCATAACTTGATGATGAGTCATTGATTTCAATTGGGTTAGCTCCACAATGTTAACCATTGATGGTTCCTCGATTTCAAAACCCTAATTGATGGTTTCCTGATTATAAAACCTAGTTCAATTGGGTTCAAAACCCTAATTGATGGTCCAATTGAAGTATGATTGAATAATTCAATTGATGAATGAATCAAGGAATCAATTGATAGGCAGTTCTTTGATGGAAAGCTTGAATTGGTTAAGTGTTGAAAGACATTTTGGTCCAAACGGTCCCAAACCGTTTGGAGACCCAAGCCCATTCGGTTTCAATACATTCTTTCTTAAACGGTTTCAAGGGAAATGTGCCCAAACGGTTTCAAACTGTTTGAACTCTAAAAGACCAAGACCGTTTAGGGTCTAAGTAACCAAAACCGTTTGAGGTTCAACATGGTTAATTCAATTGGATACCTCATGTAATTGAAGGTTCAATTGATCAAATCTCCTGGACATCCTAGAGGAGGATGAGAGGGAGAGATTCATGCATGAAAAATAATCATGTAGCAATCATGCCTAACACATTCAAAATGAGTGAGGTATACAATTAGGGTATGATCTTTGAGGAAGAGATCATAAAACCCTAATTGAGTTAATTGATGAACTTAAACCCTAATTTAGGGCAATTCTGAGTGAAACCCTAATTTAGGAAGATAATGTGATATGAATTTAGTGTAATGACATGAGTAACCCTAATTTAGGGTATTTTAATGATAAACCCTAATTGGGATGAATAGTAAACCCTAATGGTGGGTTATTGAATATAAACCTTAATCTAGGGTGATGTGATGTGACTAGTAAACCCTAATCCTAAATAGGGTGAAGGTGTGTGAAACCCTAATTCTGGATTATACTATATAGCAAGAAACCCTAATCTTAGACAATAAAATAATGAATCATTGGTCCTAATTGTACAAGGGGGATGTGTAACCCTGGTTGAAATAAAATGGGAAACCCTAACCCTAGTAAGGGAATAGTGGTGTTACCCTTGAATAGCATGGAATTGAAATATGATTGATATATCTGTTATCATTTGTACTAACCATGTAGGAATCATGAGATGATGAACATAGCCATGTATGAGCTATGATGCTTCATTTATTGAAATTATTTATTGGGCCTTGTGTGCCATAATATGCCTTGTTTCTTAGTAAGAGGTAACAAGAGAGTTAATGGGCCTCAAGTGCCAGAGAAGATGCTTGTGTAGCAAGTGTCATGTGTACCTTGGTCAGATGACCTAAAAGGTTATGGTTACATGAAAAAGTGGTAATAGTACTCAGTGATGAGCTAAGGGTTTGAATACCCAGAACCATAGGTTATGGCATTGAGTTTGAAATGAGGGTCTGAGATCCCAATGTCTTTTAAAGATTGAGAAATAACTGATAAAAACCGTACATGTTTCTTTATAGCATTTATCTTAATAAGTTATGTTTGAAAACTTGACTGATGCTAAAATAATATGATAATGTACTTAATTAATCAAGTGAAAGCTATTCATGTAATGCTCTGACCATAGATCCATCATCGTCAGTAGTTGGTGATGGTGAAACAAGTTTTCCTATGGGATCTTCTGGAGTTCACATATTTTGAATATGCAGGGGTCGATGGGTGAAAATATCCTTACGTCCTAATGGGGGAATTGATGGAAGGTAAACATTAAACCTCTCAATCCTTCATTGTATGAATCCAGGATGGATGTATCACAAATCTCCCGATGATGTTAATGCCGGATCGATGGAGGTAAACCCAAAATCTCTCGATTGCGAAGAGAGTGCAGCTGCCATTGTAGCTCTATAGCGAAGATGCCACTATACCCTGACAAGCTATGTAGTAGAGACACAAGATGTCCTGCATGTGATCTCACACTGACTGAGATGTGGGAAGTCATGGAAGCCGGCTCTTCCACTGACTTTGTATGGTACCAATTCAATTTTGTAATGGTCGGTTGGAGTATGAGCGGTATACCTCATCTCCTCAGAGTTTAAATATGTTTGAAAAATGTAATCAGCCATGTAGCGTATTCACATAAGATTGAAATATGAGCACCAGTGGTTGATGATTATCCTGCATAGCATGTCCTTAATACATAAATGCTACATATGTTCTTTAATTCTGTATTGAATGAGAGACATGCTGCCTTGTCAAGTTATAACTGAAATACTTGGATAAGATTATTGCTCTAATCTGCATAGATATTGATTTATCTGCCATTAAAGTATATTATCCCACTGCTCAGTTTTTTCCTACTAAACTGCAATAATAACGTTTTCGGCAGAGAGTTATATCTCTCGCTGGGGCAATTGTATAATTGTCTCACCCCCGTGGGATCCAACATTTTTACGTAGACGCTGACAAAGAGAAAGAAATTCTATAGCAGGGGAAGAGCAGCAACAACAACAATAGGGAAGCTGTAATCCTACAGGTGGAAATACTGGCTGTCAAGCCATGTCAATAGAGTCCTATGTGTCATCTCTGTACTCTCAGGTCCTAGGAGTCAGTAGATAGTGTTTCTATAATCGATCTGAGATTTTGGCTTTAAGCCTCGAGGATTTCTTTACTTGTGCTTTTATCAAGGAAAGTGATGTATATATATGTCTCGAGAAGAGATGGTACATGGAATGTACAATGTGGGCCAATATGTAATTATAATACTTTGGTTCTTGTTTAAAGAGTTTTCCTAAGAATGGATCTCTTTGTAAATTGTTTTAATTTTTAGTGATTTTTAGTAATTCCGCTACTAACGATACACTTCCGCATCAGTTAAATCTTGTTATCTTAGTTAATTTGGTTTTTATGAGTTGGACACCACATGACCTATTTACTTTAATGCATTTCCTAATTTCTCAGTTTCCCTTTCTGACCTAGGCTTTTTGAAGGTCTTAACCTTGAATGTGCAAACATCAGGATTCGACATGGATTCAAATTCTGAAAATATTGTACTATGTTATAGAGTTTGCTTCAAGGCCATGAACACAGTAACTCCTGAATCCTTGATTTGCCCAGAAAAGGGGCTTACAACTCTTTTTCTAACCAATATAAAAAACAAAGCCATTATTCCTAAGGCCTTGTGATGGGAGGAAGTTAAGCTCCCAGAAAATTGAACCATGCCACAAGCAAATGCACCTGTACCTAGAGAAAATACCAAAATACAAAACATTATCAAGAACATTAATGGTGATGTAGAAATAAATTTTTGTCCTTCGGAAAGAAGAAATTCTACATCTCAGTTTAGGGAAAACACCTTAGAAGTTGGTTCTTCTTCATATTTACATATAGATCACAATAAACTTGAATGATCCAACACTATGAATAGAAGGCCTACAGGAATATCCTAACCAGTATATGAACACAATGAATATAAACCCTCTGAATCTGATTTCAAAGTCACATGTCTACTTGAAGACAACTATAACAACTTTGAAATTAATAAAGAATTATTAAAGAAAGACTTTTTATCTGATAATAATAAACCAAAAGTAAAATGGTTACTTACACATTTTTATAAATACGAAAGGTCAGCTATAAGAGATCTATGGTATTCTCAAATGAAATAGTTAACTGGGAATATATATTTCTTTGATTGGTATGAATCTAATTATCTTAATACACTTAAAGAAATGTTACCTACTATCCCAAGTGAGGATCGTAAACTATCCTTAACATGGAAACATGCTTTAAAATATGAAGAAGTTGAATCAATTCATCCACCCTTTCAAGATACAAAATTTGGAGAAAATGACATCAAGGCCAGTCCATTAAAGCTAATGGAATATAGTCAAGAACCAGCTACAACACACCATATAGCTCATATAATTGAATAAAATAACTATACAAATATAAATCTTCAAACCCTTAGCAAACAAACTAAAAGGATAGAGACAATGCTTATTGATATTGGAAAAGTACCAATATATAAAAAAAAGTAGAATTTTTTTTTGCCACTAATTGTTCCTAAAACTATAACTAGAAATATAATATTAGGAAAGAAGGCACCCATTAAGTTCGATAAACAACTCGATGAATTAACACATTAAATCACAAGTCAGCTAGACCAATTAAATCTTCAAAAAGCAACCGTTAATACAATATATGGAGACTCATCATATTCATATGAAGAAGAGATACCTAAGAATCTACAACTAAATATAGTCACCTTTGGTAAAACTGTTCGATTTTCAAAAACAAAAAATTATTACTTTAGACCAACACCGGTTGACCTACAATTTGAAGAAACTCCTAATCTTACTTTATGTCAATTTGATGGCCAATCTCTTATAGAATGGAACTTAGATGGATTTTCAGAATACCAAATATTACAAATTTGCCATCAAATGTTGATATATGCCAATGCTTGTCAAGCTCATGGTAGTCTTGAAACCATAATTGCCCAAATGATAACTTCACCATTTACGGGTCAGTTAAGAGGATGGTGGATTAATCATCTTAGTGAAATACACAGACAAGAAATACTTCAAGCTACAAAAATAAATGAACATGGTTCTCAAATGAAGTTAGAAAATGGTCAACCCCAATCAAATGCAGTATATACTCTAATACTAAACATAATTCAACATTTTATAGGCCATAATGGCACTATATTAGAAAAACTTAGGGAACAACTAATGAACTTAAGATGTAAGAGTCTGAGTGATTTTCATTGGTATAAAGATGTTTTTCTTTCTAAAGTTTTCCAATTCACAGATTGTAATTCTGTTGTTTGGAAAGAAAAGTTTTTATTTGGATTACCTGTTTATTTGCTGAAAAGGTAAGAGAACATATTAGACAAGCATATAATAAGGTTGTCCCTCTAGAACATATATCCTATGGGGAAATGATACAAAGAATAAACCAAACATGACTATCTCTTTGCAATGACTATATATTAAAAAATCAATTAAAAAGAAAACAAACAATAGATAAAAAGGAACTAGGAGAATTTTGTTATCAATTTGGATGGGACATGGATTTACCAAAAGAAAATAAATGACACAAAATCTAAAAAAGGTTTAGTGAAGATAGTAACAAATAAAAGAAGAATTATACAAAAAGAAAACAAATAAGAAAAGAAGATAATAAGAAAAACATAACATGTTACAATTGTAACAAAAAAGGGCACTATGCAAACAAATGTTTTAAATGAGATTTCAAGAAAAAAGTTAACAAACTGTTACTAGAATAAAAAAGTATTACACGAGAAGAACTTGATAATTTTGTTAGTAAATTAAATCTAAATGAATCCTCGGGATTAGAAAATGAAGAAGGATATCAGTGTAATTCCTATAGCAATGAAACATCATCAGATGAAATTCATGTCTTAACTAGTGAACAACAATTTATACTTGAAACCATAGATTCCATCCAAGACAAACAAGAAAGAAGCACTAAACTTGCAAAATATCTCAATATGATTATAGACAAAAAATCAGATAATAAAATAGAATCAAAAGCAAATGAGTTCTACTCATTTGATCATGTAATGAAAATAATTGAACATGAAAAAATTAATGATAAACATATTTCTATAGAAGATTTAATAAAAGAACAAAACAAATCAGAATAGAAATGATTGAACTAAAAGATAAGATTGAAAATATTCATATATATATATATATATATATATATATATATATATGAAAAGTATAATGACGATGAGGATGAACATATATTTAATACAATGCTCAGAGAATGCTCAAATAAAAACCAAGTTGATGAAACAAGGGAAGATAACGTGAAAGATCTTGAGGGGGGTGAATAGAGATTTTTTGGAGTTTTTAAAGTTAATTAAAAACAATTAAATACTTGGACAAGAAGTAGGAGGAAACAAGGAAGACACAAGGATGTAGAGTGGTTCCTACCTTAGAAATCTAAGGTAGTCAGTCCACTACCCGATTGTTTCCAACCGGGATTTTAAAAGTGATTAATTTTATTACCTCGCAAGGATGTTACATAAAATACAATCACCTTTCTCTACACCCTTGAAGTAGCCTCAATCCTCCTAGAAGCAGCCTTCTGAATTAACTCCAAGCTCACCCTTGAAGTAGCCTTCACTCGAAGTAGCTTCAATCCTTGAGGTAGCCTTCTGAAGTAACTTCAAGTCAACGGAGCAGCCTTCACCTCCCTAAAGTAGCTCCACCCCTTGAAGTAGCCTTCTCCACAAAGAATTAGCTCCAAGAAATTCCTTTCAATAGCCTCCAACCTAGGAGTAGTCAAGGAGAACAAAATACAATAACAAAGGAACAAGATTGGAAGAAAGAAAATTTGTTACCAATGAGTACATCACTTTGATCCTATATCAAGCGTATTGATCTCCTATCCACTGTGGATGAACGTGATAGTGTGGTGGCTAGGAGATACTAGGCTATAGGACACTAATGTAGAGCTCAAAGAAATAGATTGCAAGTGTAGCTCATCTTGCTGCTCACTAAGAATGAATCTCAAGTGTAATTGTATGCACAAGTGATGCTTTGGGTGTCCTAAGGCATGTCCTATTTATAGGAATGGCCTACTAGAGCTTAGGGATATTCTAGACACTTTCTAGGGTGTTCTTAGTGCTCAACTAGCCGTTAGGTGTTTGCTAATTACATTGCAATGACTAGTTGTTTATTGCTAAAAAGTGCAGTTCTAGAACTTCTCTCGGTTGAGAAGTTTGTCGACTGAGATTGTCTCGGTCGAGCTTTTTGTCGACCGAATGGGAGGTTGAGGTCAATGTGTTATAATGTTCGATTCCAACTCCCAACTGCTTTGCTAACTCATTCTAACAGCTAGGAGGGTCTATTCTCGGTCGAGAACTTTGTCGACTGAGAGTGTCTCGGTCGAGGAATTTGTCGACCGAGAAAATCCCTAATTCAATGTGTTGATCTACTAAGTATGTGTATCAATGTGTAATTGTGCTTATATCTTAGGGGATAATCTATCTAAGTGTTGTGAGTGGATAGGGAAGATATAACGCTTGATATACATGAAGTCTAGGTACTTGTACATTATATAATTGTACAAGTTTTTACAATCATGAAAATAAAAGCAATCTAAGCATGTTGATCTTCCAATTTGTGTAAATTTTTAGCTATCCATTGCCTTATTTGTTTTTTCCTGAAACACTAAAATAACAAGTTAGATTCACAAGAATGAAGTGTTTGTCATCATCAAAACAAAGGGTTTGATAATGTCAAATTTAGCCAACATAACAAAGATTCATTTGTTAATAATCTTCAAGAATTTGTTAAGAGAAAATGGAAAGGTGAAGTGACCATAAAAATTAATGACTTCACCCTAGAAGGGATACCTTTATTTGATTCTAGAGCTGATGTTAATTGTATAAGAGAAAACCTCATACCAACAAAATACTACGAAACAACTAATCATCATGTTAATTCTACTATAAAAACTAAGCTCAATAAGTAAGGGGGAGCTCTTCGGGTGGAAGAATTTTGTAGCTATCACAACTCTTCTTTGCCTTTTATAGACCTTTCTGATGGTGTGGATGAATGTGCTTCTCTTGCCACTTGTTTGCTTTAGTTCGCGTCTTTGACAAGTGTTTTTGTTACATGAGTGGCGATATTTGTTGTGTCTGCCACATACTCTTTTGTCTTTGTGACTTTTGGCAGATATCCTTCATCTTCCTTTTCATATGCCACTTGTTCTTTTTCTACTTTGAGTCTTGACAACTGTCTTTTGTCTTTATGTATAGGGAAGAGCTGTCTTGTCTTTTCTTCTTTTGTCACTTCTTCAACACGGTATTTTTACCCATTATTTTGAATTGAGTAATCCGTAGCAATCATCTCCATTCTCAAAGTTACTTTCTCCTTAAGTAATATCTAGGATTAGAATATTTTCTGGATCTAGGGTTTCATCAAATATAATTAATTGATGATTGTCCATGTTAGGATATCTTATAAGAGACTTTACTGATAATTTTATTTTCTTATATGGAGCCCCCCTTTTAGTTTCTTGATCACTAAGATAATCAGAAACTGGGGTAGATATTAACTTTCCCTTTAAAGTAGGGTCTATGTTGAATTTGTCCCACCATTTAATCAATACTTGCCTTCTAAGGTAGGGTAAAAAGGGATTAGTTTCTTTTTCACATTTCCATTGCATAATCCATGGGATTCCATAAGCACAACAACATATTAGTATGTTAAGATCTTCTTGATCTAAATGTTCAAATAATGGAATATAAATATTAAGCTATTGTGGAAATATTTCCCGAGTAGCTCCATAATTTTTCCAAAAAATGTAGAAGAACCAATTTGGTAAGTTAGTCCTATAAGACCATTTTATGAACCATGAATGAGTCATTTGACTATTTTGAATACAAAGACATTTTTCCAGGCATCTTGATAGTCCTAGTAATTGTAGTACTGGGGTTGATGTTCGTCTTTAAATCTTCTTGGAATATTAGGATTTCCATCATTGTTCCATTATGAAATGGTGATAATTTTTTGGATTTTTAATTGAGAAAAAGATATCATCTTCTTTGTTGATTTGTCTCTAAAATTATGAAATATTTTTGCACTACCAGTTTCTATGAGAATTTTCTCATAGTAGTAGTGATTCTTTCCAAGAATTATCGGAATAAAATTATATTTATTAGGAAGGTAATTTGCAGTAAAGTTTTTGTTTCTTTGGATAAGTCTTCATTTTCCAAAGTTATTGCATGTATTGATGTTTTGAATATAAATTTTGATATGTTTTTGCTGGGAAATCTACTTCCATTTCATCATTACCTTCCTTAGTAGAAATACTTTATTCTGAACATACCTCTGGGATATAGACTTTGGATGTTGATGCAGACATATTTTGAGATTTCTGTGAAGAAGTCGTATAAGCTACAATAAATATTTAGAACATCCTTTTGATATGTTTCTGGTGCGCTCCCACCAATGGTGTTACACACTACTCAATTGGAGTTTTGAATAGATACAATCCCGCATACGAAAGCGCACCGGTGGATTTGCTTTTGAAATTTATAAAACCTAACTCAACACCTACTCATACTAAAACAGTTACACCCGCAAGCGCACGGGGTGGTGTCGTAGTATAGGAAGGTGGCAAGTATAGGGTCGATCCACATGGAGAAGAGGCGACACTGGATATAGGTTTAGTTTGGCTAGGTTTCTACTGCAAAGACTAGGGTTAAGGGTTTGAAGGTTGTTTTGATGGTTAAACTATTATGGACAAACACGCAATTAAAGGTAAAGATGAAATCTAAGTTAACCCTAGGATAGAGTAAAGTTAAACAGAAAAGAAAGGATTAAGCTAGGTATAAAAAGACAAATTACAGTAAGGCAAGCAAGAGAGAAGCAAAAGAGCAATTAAAGAGCTAAACTAACATGAACAAGGTAAGAACAAAGCAAGAAGCTAACTGAGCAAGGAATGAGCTAACTAAGCTAAGTAAGCACAAAACTAGGGTTTTAAGCAATACAGAGAGGTATGGGCTTTTTAGGGGTATACACTTATCACTTAAGTTGGGGGGGTGACATATGAACATTGTAATTCCACTTAGATTATCCAAACCAAACAACAAGTTAGAGTATAATGAATTAACCTAAGGTACTAACTGGCCATGGATATGCTAGGTTGTGTATAGGGGAACTAGTCCCTAACACCCCCTACTATCCTTATGAGGCTCAATTGGGTTAGGGGTTAGGTTCAATTCAATTAGAGTCTAATCAAGTCTAGGTTTCTATATTAGACATTCCTAGGGAAATTAGGGGCCGAGGGTAGTAATGGGGAGGTAAAATTAGGGCTTTGGACCCCAATTCCCCCACATTCTAGCCTTGAGAAGGATCCATGCTAATTGCACTAGAATTAACCAATCTAGCTACTTGGATCTCTCACTTAGGTTTAGGGAGATTGATTAGGATTTAGGAAGATGGGAGGTAACCTAGGGATCCAAGAATTGGACCTAGGGGCAAATCCCAAAATTCACACATATAAGCAATTTGCCTAAATTCCTAGATGATTTTTCACACAATCCAACAAACAATCCATGGACAATGAGATAGAAATAGAATATAATCATTAAAAAATGGAATTACAATGTTTACAATTCATTTTCCCCCAACATGGTATCAAAGTTACATAATTTCCCCCAAACAGCCCACCCAAGGGGCCTAGCTACTCATTGACGTGGTAAATACAATAAGAAAGGAGAAAGAGGTAGAAGTGGCCATGGAGCTCGGTGTAGACAAGGGATCTCCTCTCTCTAGTTGCTATAGGGGAATCTTCCTTCTCCTTGGATGAAATGGTGTGGAATGATGGAGGGAAGTGGATGGAAGGCTTAGATATGGGGGGTTATGTGGTGGAAATAGTGAAATGGAGTGAATTTGAGGTGGATATGGAGTGGAATGAAGTGGATGGTGAATAGGGGATCTAGGAGAGGGTAGAAGGTAGCTAAAGGTGGCCTCCCTCATGCCCCAACCACTACCTAGGTATATAAAGGTGTGGGGGAAGTACTAGGCCAAGTAGGGGCAGGATAGGAAAATCAGTGTAAAAGTATGGTAGGGTAGGTTGGTCACCAAAGTCATGTTGATGTGCCACGACTGTGGTGAGGGTAGGATGGAACAATCGTGGAGTAGGAACACGGGTGTGGTATGGAAAGGGTGTGGATATGCCTGGAAGGTGGTGGCCACAGCCGTAGAGGAGTGCCACAGTCGTGGTGGATGAGTGGCACCACGGCCGTGTTGGGGTAACACGACCGTTTTGGAGGAGGGGGGCGTGGTCATGGAGTAGCAACACGAGTGAGTTGGTCTTCAGTGGCCACGGTCGTGGAAGACAGCCATGGTCGTGGCAATTTGGGGGGGGGGCAACTCCCTGTTGTCTCTGTTAGTTTTTCACAATACACGACACGACCATTGGGAGTTCCCACGGTCGTCTTTCACTCTTCTAACCACAACCGTGCGGATGGCCACGACCGTGGTGTCTTCAAAGGGCCACAGTCATGGCGATCTAGGTGCAAATCCCCTGTTGATCTTTCACAATAAACGCCACGACTGTGGGGTTGTGCCCACGGCCATGTTGGGGTCTGCATCACTTGATTGTCTTTTAAACTTCATCATTTATGTATGTCTTTGCTTGATGATGACCCTTGGCCATTGGAGGTAGGTTGAGGGAGATTTTGGGGCCTTCTTTGGCCCTCCCAATGAGTGGAGGAGCCCTAGAACTCCTTCCTTCTCTCTCGTCCATCTAAGGCATGGTCCAAGTACCTGAAAACAATGCAAAGAACATCCATAAGTGCATTTGGCAATGATAAACATATTAGGGGAAAAGTACTTGTAATATAACATGTTTAGATGTGATTTAAGTACAAAATGGCATAGGATGTAGCCCTAAAATAGGGCTACATCACCACCCCAAACTTAAAACATACTTGTCCTCAAGTATGATCCAACTCAATCTCTCTTCAAATTTTCCACAAACAAGAAATGACGAATGCAATGTAAAAGCTAATTATTACTAAATGGGATCAAAGATGACTGAGTGCATGCACTTCACCTCTCTCCTCTCCTACTTTCACAATCCAATCATGAAGAGAGCACAAAGCATATGAACTTCAAATATAGCACATATAATACACAAGTTCTCCATATTTCTTCCATCAAGTTTTGTGTAAACCGTTTCATGGTGGCGTTAATCGAGAATGACTAGGAGTGTTGTTTCACCTTCATGCATTTGATCTTATATTTCAAATCACACCAAATGACCCACGTGGCTGCAGAGAGGGGCAAAATGAGCTAGGTTTGATATTTACTAGCTCAATGGGTATGAAGTTGGAAGAAAGGGTTGCGGTAATATTCTTGGAGTGCTATTACACACTCATATTTTCTTTATTTGAATGCTCTTAAATAGGAGCATCCTTTTATTTTGTTTTTATTTTCTTTTTATTTTCCCTTTTTTCTTACCCTTGGTGTAGATTGGGCATATGGTGGTTAGAGTGAAGCAAGGAGATAAAGATATGGCCACCCCAAACTTTTGGAGGTGGCCAAGGCTGATTATGTGCACTAGGGCATCTTTTTATGAGGCAGAGGGGTATGAAGATGGTGGAAGAATAGTCGGATCAAAAGGGGTCATTGGTATGATTTTCCACATAAGACATCCTACATGAAAATTAATCCAATACTTCATCCTAGATATCACACCACAAGAATGAACAAGATGAAATCGATATATCAATAAAGTGATTCCACAAACACTAAGCGTTCAAAGCTTGCTCAACTTCCCAATTCAACCAAATCAATCACAATCATAAGAGAGGTGATGCACATGTAAAAAGTCAAAACATTGATACCACTTAGAAATAAAGCATGACATTTCATTTGCATTTGCCAAAGTTCATCATTTTCACTCAAAACAGTAGATATTGGGTCAAAACATACTTTCTAGGCAACAAATTTCAAATTTGGGCAAAATTGGCCAAAATGGTACCAATTTGCATTAAATCACATCTAAACCTACTTTAGGGAAATTTAAAACATAAATCAGCAAATCCTAATTAAGATGCACAAGAAATTACAAAAAAAACTACATGAGAATGCAATGCATGATATGGAAGAGCAAAAAGAGCAAAATTTTTGAAAAATTAGGCAAAAATTGCATGAAACTAACTACATGCTATGAAACAATGCAATAAAAAGAACAGTAATAAGAAAACTAAACTGAATGGAAAAGGTGGAACAAAATGACTAAGAGAAAGATAGGGTGGTGCATACCACCCTACCTACCCCAAACTTTAGAATCATGCTGTCCTCAACATGAAATTATAACTTAGGGTAGATAGGGGAAGTGTCACGACTGCTGTGGGGGCTGGTCTGACATGTGTGGAGGATCTGGAGGAGGAGCTGAGCCTATCGGAGGATGTTGGTAGTAATGCCCCCAGTAGTCATCTTGTGGTGGAGGGTATGTCTCTGGATATCCAGCTATGCCACCCCAAAAATCTCCACCCAATTCAGGGTTTCTTGCTTCTTGGGCATGGTGGTAGTGATACAAGTGGTTGACCTATTGGTGCATTTGTTGTTGGTCTTGCCACATGTTTTCCTGGATAAGCTGCATATCACTCTACATCTTTTGAATGCTCTCAAGATGTGCCTGGATGGTAGACATGTCGTAGGCATTCACTGAGGGCTGCTGCAATTGGGATGTCCCTTCATCCCTCCTTCTTGTTCTACGAGGCTGCCTACCTCCTTCAATTTCTTGATCCTACCCTTGCAGATTGGATTTAGCTATATCTTCATGTGTGGCAGAGGCTCCCCTAGTGTATGTCTCTCTCAGGTTTTCTTGCTGCCATTTCAGTAATTTTTCTCTCAATCTATAGAAAACCCACAACACGGATAGAAGTGGCACCACATGGTATGGCAGCTCAAGCTCAATGTCTGACACACTACTTGTGAGATAAATCATCCTTTTGTCCTTCATCTTAATAGTGTGCGAGCGCATAAGGTAATTGAGGTCAACAAAGTCTGCCTCACATGCGTCTTCAAACCCAGAAAGATCATACCCCAAAGCGAGTGCTGACACCGAGCTCCATGGCCACTTCTACCTCTTTCTCCTTTCTTTTTGTATTTACCACGTCTATGAGTATCTAGGTTCCTTGGGTGGGCTGTTTGGGGGAAATTATGTTACTTGATACCATGTTGGGGGAAAATGACATGTAAATGTTGTAATTTCATTTGTTAATGATTATATTCTATTTCTATCTCATTCTCCATGGATTGCTTGTTGGTTTGTGTGTGAAATCACCTAGGAATTTAGGCAAATTGCTTATATGTGTGAATTTTGAGATTTGCCCCTAGGTCCAATTCTTGGATCCCTAGATTTCCTCCCATCTTCCTACATCCTAATCAATCTCCCTAAACCTAAGTGAGATATCTAAGTAGCTAGATTGGATAATTCTAGTGCAATTAGCATGGAGCCTTCTCAAGGCTAGAATGTGGGGGAATTGGGGTCCAAAGCCCTAATTTCACCTCTCCATTACTACCCTCAGCCCCTAATTGCCCTAGGAATGTATAATCTAGAAACCTAGACTTGATTAGACTCTAATTGAATTGAACCTAACCCCTAACCCAATTGAGCCTCGTAAGGGTAGTAGGGGGTGTTAGGGACTAGTTCCCCTATACACAACCTAGCATATCCATGGCCAATTAGTAGCTTAGGTTAATTCATTAGACTCTAACTTGTTGTTTGGTTTGGATAATCTAAGTGGAATTACAATGTTCATATTTCACCCCAACTTAAGTGATAAGTTCATACCCCTAAACAACCCATACCTCTCTTTATTACTTAAAACCCTAGTTTTGTGCTTGCTTAGCTTAGTTAGCTCGTTCCTTGCTCAGTTAGCTTATTGATTTGTTCTTGCCTTGTTCATGTTAGTTTAGCTCTTTAATTTCTCTTTTGCTTCTCTCTTGCTTGCCTTAGTGTAATTTGCCTTTTTATACCTATCTTAATCCTTTCTTTCCTGTTTAACTTTACTCTAGCCTAGGGTTAACTTAGATTTCATCTTTGCTATTAATTGCTTGTTTGTCCGTAATAGTTTAACAATCAAAACAACCTTCAAATCCTTAACCCTAGTCTCCGCAGTAGGAACCTAGCCAAACTAAACCTAGCTCTAGTGCCCCCTCTTCTCCCTGTGGACCGACCCTATACTTGCCACCTTCCTATATTATGACACGACCCCATGTGCTTGCGGGTGAAGTTGTTTTAGTGTGAGTAGGTATTGAGTTAGGTTTATAAATTTCAAAAGCGAATCCGTCTGTGTGCTTCCGTCAGCGGGATTGCATCTATTCAAAACTCCAATTGAGTAGCGTGTAACACCATTGGCGGGAGCACACCAAGCTGTCTGGCATCGTTGTTGAGGAGTAGAGGCGCTCAACCTAGCTAGTTAGTTTTTCTTTGACTTTTTCTACTTCCCTCATCATTGCTATTCTTTATTCATTATTCTTTACACTCTTTATGTATATTGGTTTTCTAACTTGCTTTCTTTTGTTTGCTTGTGCTTTGTGCATGTGACAAGCCATTCGGAAGGAAACAAGATGGAAGGCCAAAATGCACCTCGCAAGTCCTTGCATGATTACTTCATGCTGAGAAACTATCAATCACCTATTGCATCTAGAGTCACCCAAATGTAAGGGGAGCAATTTTCTATTCCTCCAGGTCTTCTTGGGCTCCTACCCACCTTCTACGGCTCGGAGAGTGAGAACCCCTACAAGCATGTACATGCCATCCTAGAGATGTGTGCCACGTTCAGAACGTCGACGAAAAGTGATGACTCAATTCGGCTCACATTGTTCCCCTTTTCACTCAAGGATAGGGCCAAGGAATGGTATGATTCAAGGAGAGACATCATGAGTTGGGGTGAGATGAAGACAACTTTCTTGAGGAAGTTCTACTCTATTGCAAAGATGCCACAAATACGGCGGTCAATAGTGAATTTTAGCCAAGTGGGTAATGAAAAATTCCATGATGCTTGGGATAGGTTGCAAAAGATGTTGAGAGAGTGCCCACATCATGAGATACCTTTATGGCAGCTTGTACAAACATTCTACTCTGGTTTGTCATCAAGGGATCAAGCTACAGTGGATTTTTCTTGTGGAGGTCTTTTCATGACAAAGCCACCAGAGGAGTCATGGCCGTTGTTTGAGCAATTAGCGGAAAATTCAAGGAACCAAGCTTCTAGCATGGTTTTTGATAGGGGTCATGTCTTTAGTGAGCCTTCTATTTCTAATGATCTCATTTCACAAGTGATTAAGTCTATGGGAGAAATGATGAAACTCATGAAAAGTCAAGGAGGAAATGGTCCTTGCCATCCGGTCAACTACATTGGTTCTTTTGAGGGAGAAGTGAAGACACCTTACTCCTATAGTTACTCAGAACCGCAAAGTCCAAGCTACAACTCAAGGTTTGAGGAAGAGGTTCTCTCTAGATTGAAGATCTTTGATGATGTCCAAAAAGATGTTGTAAGGCTTGAAGAAAAGATAGAGCAGCTCTCATCCACACTTGCTCTTCAAGAAGAAAAATTAGCTTCAAAATCCATCTTGAGTTACAATGAAGCAAGTGGGCCCATGCCCTCTTCTCAAATTTTCTACAATCCACCTCCCATGCAAGTGAAACCCATCTACCATTTTCAAGGCTATCCTAAGCCTTACATTCCCCCACCACCTTCACCACCTCAAATTTCCCAAAACTTCACCTTCCAACCCCAATTCTCTTCCCCCTCAATTCTCTTCTCCACCTCAATTTCAACCCCAAGTGTCACCCCCACCTCCTCCACATCCACAACATGCTCCCCCTCCCCATCATGAGCAAGGTAGTGCTATGACAGTTCTAAGGAGTGGGAAAACACTTGAGCAGCCCACAAGTCAAAGAAAGAGTGACAAAGCAAAGAAAAAGCAGTCAAGTAGTGATGTTGTGATTGAGATTTCCGAAGAGGATCATTTACCACCCCATGTGGAGATTGGGAGATATAGTGCTCCACCTCATGCGACACCATAGGAAGATCATGCTGAGTCAAGTAGGCCAATAGATAGTGAGCCACCATTTCCCGAAGCACTAGATGAGCCCTCGACTGTAAAAAGGAGGCAAAAGCACAATGTTGATATTCTTGAGGTGTTTTGCCAAGTGAAGGTGAACATTCCACTTTTGGATGCTATCAAACAAATTCCATCATATGCCAAGTGTCTCAAAGACCTATGTACTATGAAAAGAAGGTCAACAGGGAGGATTCCAAAGAAGGTGAGATTGACTGAACAAGTGAGTTCCATGATACAACATTCCCTTCATATGAAGAGAAAAGAACCAGGAGCCCCACTTATACCTAGTTACATAGGGGGACATCACATAGACATGTCCTTACTTGATTTGGGATCTAGTGTGAATTTGATGCCATACAATGTCTATGTTGAGGTGGGCTTAGGCAAGTTGAAGCCGGCACATTGCACTCTCCAGTTGGCAGATAGATCCATAAAAGTGCCTAGGGGTAGAGTGGATGATGTCTTGGTGATGATAGACAAAGAAAAAGGTGCGGTGTTCCCGACATATTTCATTGTACTTGATATGGAGCCGGAGGATAGGAAGATTCCCATCATCTTGGGAAGACCGTTCTTGGCTACACCTGATGCCGACATTCATGTGCACAGTGGCACTATGACAGTCTCATTCATGGACATGAATATCAACATCGACATGTACAAGACACCAACCCGGCGAGTCCGAGATAGGGATATTGGACATGATCACTTCACAAGTCCAAATGGGCATTTGAGAGGACACCAAGGTGAAGAATTTGGTAATGATTATTGTGATGAAAGAGATGAGGAAAACAGATTGAGTGCAAATGAGGGATGCATGTTTTGCAAGAATGGACACATGAAAATTCCAAATAGATGAATGAATGAAGAATCACCAAGAATCCTAGCTGAAGGCAAGAAACTCAGTGCTTGTGGGAGGCAACCCACATAGGCTTGGGAATTTTTGAACCAACCTTAAATTTTTGATACTTTTGTTTTATTTTACACAAATACACACACACACACACTTGTGTCTAATAGTTTTATTTGAGTTTTGATGATGTGGTAGGTGATATACACTAGAGATAGAAGGGATAGAAGTTGAGTCATGGTCATTAAGGCAGATTTGTTGCCAAATGACAAATAAAAATGAAGTTCATGTTTTTGAATTGAGAAAATTGAAGGAGTAACCCCAAAACGGTTGTGGAGCTCAGCCACGGCCGTGGCAAAAGTGTCCAAGCACGACTGTGGCTATCTGTCACGGTCTTGGGTTTTATTGCTTCAACTTGGCCAATTTACAAGTTGTTTTGGAAGAATGTGTTGGGTTATAGGGGAGATAGAGAAGGCAGCGGAAACAAAAAGTTTCTTCTCCCAAACCTAGAATAAAGGAATCGCGTCAACGTCTATACAATAGGAAGGATGGTTTGTAGAGGCGTACCTTGTCCCGAGGCTTGCTTGGCGACATTACCTCGCAACTTGCACAGTCTTCACCTCCGGTCTTGGATGGTGTCTGTGTAGCTCCTGGTCTCACTGGGACTGTCAGGATTGACAACTGTCCTCCGAGCGACAGAAGTCTCCCGCCTCTGCAGTCATCCACACAGACTGTCTGGAACTCCGATCTCCTTGTCCCATAAGGAATCGGAAGGAGTCACACCCTCCTATCAGTGTACTAGTCACCGACACACTCTCCTGCAACCAATTTCCTTTCTGTAGTTGTCTTTCCCTTACTGTGCCTCCCTTATCGGGTAGCACTTGCTCAGGCTCTCTCAGTTACCAAAACCAGAGAAAACGAAAACTTTGCAGAGCAACTGGTGTTCTGAGTTATACTTTGAGAAGCCCCCAATACCCCTATATATAGGAGGGTCATGGGATAGGGTTCTCTACCCCGGGTAATGCGGGACTAGACATGAGTAGAAGGGTTCAAGATTTTCCATAAAACAACCCACTGTGTCACCTAAATCGACCGTTTCAACCTTGAAACGGTCGGTTGGTGGTATGAGCCGATCGGTTCACACTTGAACCGATCGTTTGGAGCACCTGAGCCAATCAGTTCACTTCTGAGCCGATCGATTCGTCGTCCTGGTCCAACTCAAATTGACTTTCATATTTGTTTCCGATTAATCAAATATTAATCCTTGTCCAAATCAAATTTTTACAAGTGAAACAAATTGTATTTGCAAAATCGACTTTCCAAACGATCTCTGTTGGTCACATGAGAAGATCGGTTCACCAACCTGAGCTGATCGATTCATCACCTGAGCCGATCAGTTGGAAGTGCAGATTGTGCAAAATCAGTCAATCGCAGTTTCAATCAATCTGATACTCTTATCAATTGGTCCAACACCTTGAACACTATGATTTTGAGCTATTGATTGACTGAGTGTTTAATTAAACTACTAAACTCCTTTAGTAATCAATCTAAACATCATTTGTGGATATACTCCTCTTCTAGGTTAAATCCTATCTGTGTGACCCTACAGGTCCATTTCACGTTGGCAGTGAAAGTCCATAACACTTATGACTTCACAAGCAAAGAGCGGTCCCTAGTCACACATTAGTGCTACCCAAGTGAAATAGAAAGTTTGAGAACAAATTTCAATCCTACAATCCGTGAATGGTGTTACAATGAATGTATAAGTCCTTTTTCCCTAATGTCCTGAATGAACTCAAGGCATGGTACAATCATCCTTTCAACGTTCATCCATTTTCTTGATCTCAGAGTAGACTGGGTGACATGTGTGTGACATCAATATCACATATTGATTCACACATGCATGCACATGCCTTTCTCAATCCTACTCATCAAGTGGCCATGGACATTAACTCTCTTAGGAGGGACAAATCCCATATCTATCACTCACCCGTCAAAAGCCCCATGTGTCAAAGCCACCCAATCATCACCTTTATAACAACCCATGTTTCAGGACTGCGTTTGATGATGTCAAAGTGTACCCAACGACATGTGTTGAGTGTATTGATTTCAGGTCGAAGAATTGATTCACACATGCATGCACATGCCTTTCTCAATCCTACTCATCAAGTGGCCATGGACATTAACTCCCTTAGGAGGGACAAATCCCATATCTATCACTCACCCCTCAAAAGCCCCATGTGTCAAAGCCACCCAATCATCACCTTTATAACAACCCATGTTTTAGGACTACGTTTGATGATGTCAAAGTGTACCCAACGACATGTGTTGAGTGTAGTGATTTCAGGTCGAAGAATCACATTCACCGCCGTCACTGTGAGAGCTGACTGTGACTACCAAATCATGGTTCCATGTGTCACTCTCACGGTGGGTCTGTCTGGTACACTTGTTCTCTAACAAGTACCTATGTGCTTGGTTTGATATCACTATATCATGACTAATGAGATTCTATCATCAACCAACACACAATCTAGTCTTTAGTGTTATTGATGTCTATGGTTATTTCCACAATAACATCTGACTAGGGACCAAACAAGAATGTATACTCTTAACATCCGTATGATCTCATCGTTTAGGTCCTGAACCTAAAAGCATATGTCATTGAGTAAACAATTCTTTAGACATCTACCATGTTACACTATCATCTCAGAAACAGTTAAAACATATAGATCGGAAATTGCCTATATTATTATTCAAATCATTTACAAAGTATCTCATTACAATCATCACATGACTTTCTCTATGGGCATACATACCAACAGAATGGTCATGGCCATGGCCACTTGTCACGACTATGTCAAGGAAGAATGGCCACGATCGTGGGCATCCACAACGGTTGTGGGGTTTATTTCATCAAAGTTACAGAAGATGTCAGGTTGTTTTGGCAAGAATGGCCATGACCGTGGGCAGTCGTCACGACTGTGTTGAAGTTGATTAGCCATGACCGTGGCTCCCTACCACGACCGTGACGAGGTCAAATGGGGCGTTCTTCATCGACAACACGACCGTGGCACCTACCACGACCGTACCACCAAGCCCTGGCCACGACCGTGGTCGAGCCCGGTTCAACAAAAAAATATACCTTTTTAACGTCCAAACCCAACCCCTACCTTCATTTGTTCATCTTGAAAAAACACTAGAGGGGGGGGTGAATAGAGTTTTAAAACTATTTTAACAATTTATTGAACTCAAACAACCACAATTGAAATTAGAAGAAGGAGACAGGTGTTTAGAGTGGTTCCAACTTTAGCAAATACTAAAGTTGTCAGTCCACTACCCGGTTGCTTACCCAACCGGGATTTTGAAAGTATTTATTTTATTACCTTCTCAAGGATTTATACAAAATACAATACTTTCCTTTACACCCCTTGAACAACCTTCACTTGAAGTAGGTGCACCAACTTGAGGTAGCCTTCTTGAAGTAACTCCAAGCTCCCCCTTGAAGTAGCCTTCCTCTCTAGAAGTAACCTCCCGTTGCACCAGCCTTCTGAAGTAGCTCAAGGTCTCCTTCTTCACCAAGAAGGTCTCCAGCCTCTCCAATCTGCAGCCTCCAACCTAGGAGTAGCAAGGAGAGTACAAACAGTAATAGAGAACAAGAAAGGAAAAAGGAAATTACAACTTATCCTTTGTAGCCCAAGGCTTTATTTGCCTAGATCAAGCGTATAGATCTCCTCACCAAGTGTTTGGACTTGTGATTGCAGTGGGTAGGAGATGCTAGCCTATAGGACACGAATTTGAGCTAAGAAAGAAAGTAGCCAATTGTTACAATGCTCAATTTGCTCACAACAGATTGCAAATGTAATTGCTTGCTCAAAGAGTACTCAAGTGTGTAAAAGGTGTGTTTGAGTGTCCTATGGCTTGTCCTATTTATAGGAATGGCCTATGGATGCTTAAGGACGTTCTAGACAACTTCTAGGGGTTTCTAAGTGCTTAACTAGCCGTTAGGTACAAGTTTGTTGCTTTAGGAACGACTAATTAATTTACTCTGCAGTTGCTGTCAGAGTTCATCTCGGTCGAGGAATGGTCGACCGAGATACCTACTCGGTCGAAGTTTTGTCGACCGACAGGCTCTCTGGATCAAGTGATTTGCAACGTCTATCTCCAACTGCCAACTACCTTGTCAGTTGTGTCTAACGGCTACTCTGGGTCTTGCTCGGTCGAGAAGATTGTCGACCGAGAGTGTCTCGGTCAAGAAGTTAGTCGACCGAGATTGACCCTGTTTCAATCTTTTAATTAAACCACTAAATGTGTGTATGAGTGTGCATATGTGACATTATTTGAAGGGGATGACTTGTCTAAATGTGGTGTTTAGCTAGGGAGAATCTAACGCTTGATTTACATGAAATCTAAGTACTTGTACATTATATATTTGTACAAGTTTTTTACAAAGCGATTACATTTCATGAAAATATAAATATGTAGGCATATGGATTTCCCTAGTACTTTGTCATCCACCTTGTTCCTGCACACTCAAGTAGCTCGTTAGATCAATAAGAATGAAATGTTTGTCATAATCAAAACAAAGGGATTTATAGATGTCATTTAGCCAACAATCTCCCCCTTTTTGAAGATGACAAACATTTCCAAAATATAAATGAAGGAAATATAAAACATATGAGTTTCATACCTTTAGATTACCTTTTGTAGCTTTTCCTCTTGTTTATAAAATGTGTGCTTATTATTCCCCATAAATTATGGAACATGAAATCCAATTCACAAGGGAATATAGCAACTTTCAAAGTAAAGCCAAGAGTTTATTTATGAAACTCATTGATTGAGTTTTGCATAATTACTAAGTTTATATTTATTTCTCCCCCTTTGTCATTTCAAAAAGTTATCCATGTTGAATATTTGATATTACTTCTCCCGCTTAATTTTATACTATGCTCCCCTTTAGATAGATATCCCAAGGTATAAATGCTTTGCAATAGATGTCAATTTAGCCATAACTTTAAAATTTTAGGTATTTGCAAAGATTGCATCCGTTTTGATTTATTTTTATTACTCCCCTTATTTTGTATGCTCTACAATAGTCTTATAATCCAAATTCAAATGATGCCAAAAAGATATCCATTATAACCAATTTCATTACAAACATGGAAAGATAGCCAAATCATGTAGAGATAACCCTTTTATTACAATCATGCAAAGATTCCATTACAATTAATACAACTCCAAATCTCACTGGAAAGACTTAAGAATTACATCAACATCAGGGTCTTTCCCAAGAAAGGGATCAGCTCCATAATACTGGACCAAAGTTTGCCACTCCAGAGCACCAATCTTGGTTAAGGCATACGCCTCCAAGAAGGTTGGAACACGATCAAATCAAAAATGAGCAGCAATATCTTGTAGTTGCATTGATGAAAACCGAGTATGCGTGAGATCTGTAGATGGTGGAGGTGGAGGTTGATAGTAGTTGTAAGATGGATTATATGGATTGAGCATGCCAGGATTTAAAGAATAAGGATATTCATCTGGTTGGTTTGGAGAAAGGGTTTGCATTCTTTGGTTTAGATAAGTCATGGCATGATGGTTATAATCTAGTTGTTTACTAAGATGATATTGGGAGCCCGCAATGTAGGTAATGGTGTTTTGAATGGGATCATAGGATGGGTTAGTAGGAGGAGGAGGTGGTGGTATGTCTTGACGAGATGTCTCTCCTTCCATCCTAGCCCTTTTATGACCGAAATCAATTCCCATTTTTTCTACAGTGTTCTTACTTATTTTTTGTGGTCTACGCTCCCATGTATATCCCATATCCTCAATTTGTGTTTTAAGAAAATGTTGAGTAATTTGGCATACAAGATCAGCATATGGAGGATTGCCAGAAAACTCAAGCATGTTTTTAAGAATGATGCGGATAAAATTTGTGGGAATACGTTGGATAATGGCATAGATTAGACACATACGAAAAATTGGAACTTCAGACTTATTGGATCTAGGATGTATATTTGTAGAAACAATAAGATTGACAATCCTACATGCAGGTTTAAGATTTATGGCGTAGTAGGTTCCCCTATCTTCATGACAAGTAGTATTTGATTGAAAAATGGCTCTTTTGATGTCACTAAGACTAACAGTATGGTCTCCTTGGGAAAATTGATTAAGTGGGTTTCCAGTGGTAAGGTCAAGGGTGTCTTGATATTCATCTAGGTCAATATTTAGCATGTCAAGAATATCCTCTTCAGTAAATCGAAAGCTATTCCCATTGACCATAGTATAGAAGAAGATGGTTTCATTTTCAGAATGGGAGATGAGGTTAGCATAGAATTCATTCACTACCTTGGTGGAATAGGAAGGGAAAGAAGGGTTGATGAATTCTTTCAACTTTTGCACCTCAAAAAGATCCTCCAAGTCGACGATGTTGAGGAAGTCCAGAACTTCAACTGGTCTTCTTGGGAGAAGAGCTTTGGAAGAGAGCCGTAGATAGCGATCACCAGCATCTCCGTCGACGAAGGCAATGTCGTTGATGATCGTCAATGGTGGAGTAGCTTCCCTTCCTTTCCTGCCGACGACCTTCTTCTTCCCACGAGCAGATGATGAGGCCATTGTGTTGCTTGACGGTGGAGAAGAAGCAAGGAAGGCTTGGGGATGAGGATGCTAAAGATTTGCACAAGAATGCACTAGAGAGAACCTATGGAAGCAAGAATATAAAAGTGTGAAGAAGTGACCCGTTTTTGGTTCCTTTTATAGCAATCCAATGACCGGGTCGGCCGACAATTTGTCGACCGAGCGTCCGCAACGGTCATATTCCAGACACGCCACTCGGCCATCCAACGGTCGACTTGCAACGGTCGGCCATCAACGGTAATGGTCGGATTGCAACGGTAACGGTCGGATTGCAACGGTCATATCCCAACGGCTCATTCTCGGTCGAGCAATTGTCGACCGACACTGTCTCGGTCGAACAATTGTCGACCGGAAGTGTGTCCGATGTTAGGTCTGTCTAGATTTTGTCGGTCGAGAGAGATGGGATGACCGAGAGGTTTTCGGTCGAAGTGTTCGTCGACCGACAGACTTACTGGGTACGATTTTTAATGCAAATGATAGACTAAATTTGTAGAGCATATATGTATTTTCTAAGGGAGTAATATTTTGTTTTATTATTGACAATATTTGGGACAATTTTGTGATCATAAATTAATTGTACTTTTAATCACAATAAAATGATATTCAAATAGTTATGGTGTCAAACTTATTTTAGGTCGATTTTGACTACGACCATAGCGCCCCTTGGTCAAATTTCATTTTAACCAAGAGGCAAATTTTGCAGATTTTTCAAATTGAATATATCGAGTATAATATCTGCATAAAATTTTATTAAGTATCAAGTTGAAGCATAATACTTAATATGATTCTTAAATGACGACACAATTAATATCTCAAGTTTTCAAAGATACTAATTTAGAGATTTTATCTTATGTGTTGCTTGCAAGCAATAACATATAACCAATAAATCATTTTGCTTGCCTATATATATCATCATTTATCCATGCATACAATTATCATTATCTATGCATACAAAATAGTGAGAGCATATCCATGATGTAATGATAGAACAATAACAACATATAATGATAATTCCATCACATGATTTGTATATGGATAGACTAGAAAATACTTTAGGAAAAATCATGTGAAAATAGAAATTTTCTTTTCATTGAACTAAGCATAATTTCAGTTTAAACTTAAATCATTTAGGGAATAAACTAATATTAATCTCATTTGAATTTGTAGGGATGATTTCCAAAATATATCCAGTCATCAATCACAAATAGATAGCAATTTTATCAATTTAAAAGGAATTCAGCAATTTTGCAGTAGACTGGAGATCAATGACATGCTCGGTCGACAATTTCTCGACCGATGGGGTCTCGGTCGACAGTCTTTCGACCGACAAGATTCCTGGAACTGTTAATTGTTTCCAAATAAAACATAATTATGCAAGTTAAATATTTAGATACTTAAATTTATTTGTTATCTCATTGAGTTGAGATAGACATAGAAATATGCAACTAAGGTCCTTGGTCATATCTCAACTTAATTCTATTTATTTAGTTTGGAGGTTTTGGAACCCAAACTAACTCGACATCTTTTCTCTTGTAAGGGCATGAAAAAGAATAGTGACCAAGGCGCAAACAATAATGACCACATATTGAATCAACCTCATATCTTTTTCTATGGTTGTGTTCTGTGTTGTCCTTGGGTGAAGATGTTCCTTTAGGTACATATATAGATTGATGGGTTGGTGACTTTTTCCAACTAGGTTGTTGATAGGATTTCCCTTTAGGCTTGTAACCTAGTCCTCTTCTCCCAATTTGATGATAGGGATTATCTAGGATTTGATCAAGAATGCCATTATTATTTAAACTACGAACTTGTTGTTGTAACTTGGCAATCTCATCCATTCTCTTTATGATATCTAGTTTTGCTTGGTCTAGATTAGATGACAATGAATTTCTTTCTTTGAAAATAGTGTCATAATCTATATGGGTGCACAATATGGGTTGTTTTTGAAGATCGTTCACTTGAGTCTGCAAATTGATTTTTTCTAAAGAAAGTAGATTGGAATTTGCCTCTATAGTTTTTATCTTCATATCATGATCTTCAATGATCTGTTTAAGATCTTCATTTTCAGATGTGATAGCAAGAAGCTTAGCATGTAATTCATCATTTGCTTTATTAGATTTCTTTAGTTTCTTCTTGCACTCAACATATTTATTATGTGTTTCTTCAAGACTAGCAACTAGTTCTTCTTTAGATAAATCAAAAAGACTTACCTCTTCTTCTTCTTCTTCACTAGTTGTAGCAATAAGACAATCTTTGTTCTCATCTTCCTTCTTTGATCTCCATGGGCAGCTAGTTGTTGTGTGGCTTGTTCCTAAGCACCAATTGCAACATGTTGTAGATTTGTCCAAGCTGCACCTTTTGTTGCATTTGTAATCACCATTACCCTCCATTCTTCAAGACCTGGTTAGGGTTCCTTGAAGCCTGCTCTGATACCAATTGAAAAAACACTAGAGGGGGGGTGAATAGAGTTTTAAAACTATTTTAACAATTTATTGAACTCTAACAACCACAATTGAAATTAGAAGAAGGAGACAGGTGTTTAGAGTGGTTCCAACTTTAGCAAATACTAAAGTTGTCAGTCCACTACCCGGTTGCTTACCCAACCGGGATTTTGAAAGTATTTATTTTATTACCTTCTCAAGGATTTATACAAAATACAATACTTTCCTTTACACCCCTTGAACAACCTTCACTTGAAGTAGGTGCACCAACTTGAGGTAGCCTTCTTGAAGTAACTCCAAGCTCCCCCTTGAAGTAGCCTTCCTCTCTAGAAGTAACCTCCCGTTGCACCAGCCTTCTAAAGTAGCTCAAGGTCTCCTTCTTCACCAAGAAGGTCTCCACCCTCTCCAATCCGCAGCCTCCAACCTAGGAGTAGCAAGGAGAGTACAAACAGTAATAGAGAACAAGAAAGGAAAAAGGAAATTACAACTTATCCTTTGTAGCCCAAGGCTTTATTTGCCTAGATCAAGCGTATAGATCTCCTAACCAAGTGTGTGGACTTGTGATTGCAGTGGGTAGGAGATGCTAGCCTATAGGACATGAATTTGTGCTAAGAAAGAAAGTAGCCAATTGTTACAATGCTCAAATTGCTCACAACAGATTGCAAATGTAATTGCTTGCTCAAAGAGTACTCAAGTGTGTAAAAGGTGTGTTTGAGTGTCCTATGGCTTGTCCTATTTATAGGAATGGCCTATGGATGCTTAAGGACATTCTAGACAACTTCTAGGGGTTTCTAAGTGCTTAACTAGCCATTAGGTACAAGTTTGTTGCTTTAGCAACGACTAATTAATTTACTCTGCAGTTGCTGTCAGAGTTCATCTCGATCGAGGAATGGTCGACCGAGATACCTACTCGGTCGAAGTTTTGTCGACCGACAGGCTCTCTGGATCAAGTGATTTGCAACGTCTATCTCCAACTGCCAACTACCTTGTCAGTTGTGTCTAACGGCTACTCTGGGTCTTGCTCGGTCGAGAAGATTGTCGACCGAGAGTGTCTCGGTCGAGAAGTTAGTCGACCGAGATTGACCCTGTTTCAATCTTTTAATTAAACCACTAAATGTGTGTATGAGTGTGCATATGTGACATTATTTGAAGGGGATGACTTGTCTAAATGTGGTGTTTAGCTAGGGAGAATCTAACGCTTGATTTACATGAAATCTAAGTACTTGTACATTATATATTTGTACAAGTTTTTTACAAAGCGATTACATTTCATGAAAATATAAATATGTAAGCATATGGATTTCCCTAGTACTTTGTCATCCACCTTGTTCCTGCACACTCAAGTAGCTCGTTAGATCAATAAGAATGAAATGTTTGTCATAATCAAAACAAAGGGATTTATAGATGTCATTTATCCAACACATATTCTTCCTCCAGCGAACGGTCGTGGTGGCACGTAGCTTGCCCGTGCTCCCCCAATCTCCACCTCTGACCACCAAAAACACCCTCGATCGGCCTCCAATCGATCCCAAATCATTCTCTAGCCACCCCCCTTCCATTTTCCACCACCCATTATCTCTCATTCGGCCCTCCATCTCCACCTTCATCTCCAATCTGTCCAACAGCCCCCCCTCCATTAAACCTCCATATAAACCCTCCATTTTTCACCCAAATCCACAACAAACCCCACATCCACCATCCAAACATCATTCTCCTTCCATTCCACACCCAAATCCATATCCATATCACCCCTCCACCAAAATCTAAAATTCACCTCCACTTCCAAACCAACCATGAAGAAGTTTGGAAAGGCTATCACCAAGGGGGCCAATATCATCACCGGATGAAAGCGGCATTCTAAAAATGCCTCCTACAATGCTTCCGTGCCCTCCCATACCCCTTCACCAACCACCTCTGCATACCAATCCCTCCGCCGCTCATAATCTGTGAGCGCATCCCACTCCCACTCATCCGATAGTCATCACATCACCGACACCACGTACTAGGGGGAGAAGAAGAGGAGTAGGAGTCTGTGTAAATCGATTTGCACAACATCATAGATGAGGTCGAGACGGTGGCTGCAAAAAGAAGCAAAAGATCCAAAGCAGCACAGTCCTCATCCAAGCTACTGCCAAAGCCCACTCTAGGCCGCCACTTGACATCTCATACGGCGGCGGGGCGTAGTATGCAGCCACAACCTTCGCGGAAACTACATCATGATGAAGAACAATCTACACACTGGTACAACCTCGACACAAGTTATGGGTCTCAATCATACATAATGGAGGAAGATGAAGATGAAAGTGAGGAGGAAGAGATGGAGTTGGTGCCTGAGGAAGATGACGTTCTAGAACAATTGGAGGCATATAGAGTGAAGGCCTTAGGTAAGGCCCCAGCAGGAGTGTCCTATGGAAGAGGACACAGACAAAGAAAGATCACTCTCACATACCCAGAATGCATGACACGGAGATTCGTCCCCACTCGATATGGTAGAGAGAAGGTCATTAATGAACTAGGCATCAAGGAGGCGGTGGAAAGAAGTTTAAAGAAAATAGGGCTATGTAATGTCCTTTTAACACCCCAAGCAACCTACGCCACTCTTACTAGAGAGTTCTTTGCCACTCTGGAGAAGACAAATGTGAGATGTAGTGAAGCTATCAAGTTTGCCATGATGGGCAACATGCACACCCTCACATATACTGAGTTAAACTGTGTTTTTGTTGCAAATCCTGAAGAGGCCGAGAAGATGGATGACAACTTGCTAGAAAAAGAGGCAGATTTTGATTATGCACATTACTGGAAGACTCTGACAGGCAGAGATGATTACTACACAGGGAGGTCCAAAACATCTGCATTAAGAAACCCCCTCATCCGTTATGTGCAAAAGGTCTTAGCAAATACCATTTTGGGAAGGTATGATAACCAAGGCTCCATTTCTCAAAAGGATATGTTTGTCTTGATGGCTATGAACCACAAAAGGTATATTGACCTTGGAGTGCTACTGATTGATCACATGAGGTCCATACCCTTCAAGAGTACAACACCTTTTGTTATGGGAGGGTTTATCACTTCAATTGCACTCACTTTGGGGTATGATCTTTTTGGGTTTGAAGACGCATGTGAGGCAGAGTTTGTTGACCTCAATTACCTTATATGCTCGCACACTATTAAGATGAATGACAAAAGGATGATTTATCTCACAAGTAGTGTGTCAGACATTGAGCTTGAGTTGCCATACCACGCGGTGCCACTTCTATTTGTGTTGGGGGTTTTCTATAGATTGAGAGAAAAATTACTGAAATGGCAACAAGAAAACCCGAGAGAGACATACACTAGGGGAGCCGTTGCCTCACATGAAGATATAGTTGAATCCAATGTGCAAGGGTAGGATCAAGAAACTGAAGGAAATAGGCAGCCCCGAAGAACAAGAAGGAGGGATGAAGGGACATCCCAGCTGCAGTAGCCCTCAGTGAACACCTACGACATGTCTACCATCTAGGCGCATCTTGAGAGAATCACTACAAAAAATAAGGGCATTAGCGAAGGACAATTGTGAAGGATTAGAATCCTTCACAAGTATTTATTATATTTGAAGGACCAGACTTCATAACAATTGATATGTCCATCAACTGAGAAAATAACAAATAGAGGACACTAAGAAGGCTGTCAATCCTTCACGAATAGAAGATATTACACAAAATCCCTTCCCAGATAATTAGTTTTTCATTCTAGATCCCTCCCTCTAATCTAGCAGGATCTTTTGTTACTCCCGCGTAAACCCCACCGTCTAACCGAGAAAAGGCGAAACGACGCCCTACCTTTTTTCTTTATATTTCACCCAATCAATTTTCCCCTTCTCATCCATATCAACCACTCCTCTAGGGCTTCTGCCTTACCTGCATCTACCCTGCCGTGGCTCCTTCAAATTTTCTTCTTGATCACCCAGTCCTTCCAAGTACTGTGTATCTCAGTCTGATAATTGTCTGACATGTGTTGATTGATCGTCGACTGGTTGCATATCGAAGATTGATTTTCCCCCTAGACACACTCACGGAAGGACACTTTCTGCTTTGTCCTCGACGTGTGTTGTCCTCTGCACTTTTCACCATTTTGACTGTGCATTTCCAGTGACGAGGCAAGTGTGTGTGCTACATTTGTTTCCTATGTTGACACTATTGAGTATTATAATATTGTTATATGTTGACTGTATGTGTTATCTTTTTCTATATCTAAGATCTCTAACGTAGAGATTGCACATCTTGAGAAAACTGAGTTGCGCTATAGCTATCAGTAGGGTGTTCGTTGGGCAAATAGAACAAAGTACTCAATTTTAGATTTTTAAATCAATACAACAAACTTTTTCCCTATATGTACACCACGTTACCAATTCTAGTATGAACCAAAGCACATTAGTTTGTCATACACCTTGCTAGAATGAAATTTCTCAGTATACAAATTAGCAATGCAGGTCAGTCCAGAAATCCCCAAATCAAAATTTTAGTCAAATTAGTTTTTTATGTTAACAATTAAAAAGAATATTGATGAGACTTTTCAAACATGAATCATGATTAGCATAATTAGATTTAGAGAGAAGGACAATATGATCAGGTTACGTGTTATAAGAAGAAGAAAATGAGAAGTAGTTCTCTATCGGCCAACTTACACACAAGTCAATTCTTCAACAATTTTTATAATCAAATTGGGAAATATGTAGCCACAATTCTGTTATTGTATGAGCATAAAGGGAGACTAGACATTGGGTCAAATTTAGAAAAATATAAGTATCATCAGTCATCGTCATTATCCCTAGAAAACATATTAGAACCTGCACATTATAAAAATTATAACTTTCATATCTGAATAAACATATTAACATACTTAACTATATTACACATGGAGGTTTATATCAAGTAATGTAGCTTTTCCATATCTTCACTAGTCTCGGAAATAGATGTATGTTGCAGCCAAAAAAAATTCATCCCCAATCGTAAACATTAGCATGCCCATTTTTAAAATCTAACGTATGGAATTCAAAAATAGGATACTTTGAAAATTTCATCACTCAACTACAATGTGTGAGGGAGTTAAATTTTTGCTTACTTCTTGATTGACTACCAACTACATGCAAGTCACAAGACTTTACCTATTGCATTTTCTATTAATTGAAGATTCACAACATATAAATTCCTAATCGAGACTCTAACGGACACCATTTTTAAGATATTCTAGCTTGTACATCCAAGTAAAGGTGTATAAACATCAACTACTTCCTAAGTGAGAGAGTCTAAAATACTCTTGTAGTCTAGTGAATGAAGAAATAATGACTTAACTAAGTACATGGAAAAGAATAGATATCATAGAATATTAAGCATGTTTGTATAACATGAGAAAAAAAGAATGGACTCTTGCAATCAAGATGATCCATTCTTTCTTGCATCACAAGCAATGCAATGCTTTTATATAAAAGATCCTGATGATGATAATTGGTTCACTGCTTTGAAACTTCCACCTCAAAATTATTCTGAAGTACCTCTCATTGAGGATTATCTAAGTGGGGCACAAGTTCATAGTGTTAACAACCACATAGGTGATAATATCTCCTGGTCAAGGAATGATATGCATGGATCATTTGTTTCTAGAGAGACTGAGGAATAAAGTTGTTTAAATTAGTTGTTGCAAACATCAGTGAAGTGCTTGCAATGTTTTTCTTTGTGGGTTATTAGGTGTTGGTGAACGGATATGGTCTTGTCATTTGTACCTTGTTTGATCTTTACATGGCTATAATGTTATTGCAATAAGTACATTACCCATGCTATTGTCCTTTTGGTTTTCCTACCTTATGCAATGTTGTACATTTATAAAATGTTGGACTAACCTCTTATGCATTGCTACATTTTCTATTAACAATCATTATGTTTTCATCTTATGTAGAATGAGGAACACAATGTCAAGTATGAGAGCTTCTACACATCCACCACAACCCACTACTACTACAGCTACAATCTCCTCTCCTTCAACTGAAGTAGGAGATGAGCATGGGGAAGTTCATGATGAACGTGACCACCATAGATATGGAAGGGACCCTTCAAGTGAGGTCAATCTAATTCCAAAACCAGGAGAGAAATGACACAAGGTGGAATGGAATGCAACATGTCATGCAGTTGGAAAGAACAGTATAAAGTTGAACAGTTATTGTGGAATATTAGCTAGAAAACCCCAAATATGGATTTTAGATCTACAATGGCGAGAGCAACCACAACTAGCATTTGAAGATAGAAAATCATGCATTGAGGTATTTAAGTAATAAAAAATTTGTTTTAGTCTAGATTTTATTGTAGTTTTAAAGAGTTTTTTATTGTTTCTTAAAATCTCCACATATTTTTTAGAAATACTTTGATTTGGGAGATCATCCAAATGCATGGAACTATGTAGATGCTCACATTCAAAAATCTTTACAAAGTTGTAAGTCACGGGTTAAGAAAGATTACTATCTAAAGTATAAGGATGATCCAAATTTGATGAGGAAAAAGGTTGAGCAGAATGCATCATTAGATATTCGTCAGTTTGACAATCTTGTGAAACAATGGTCTTCTTAGAAGTCTGAGGTAATATCAAAATAATATGTAATCATTTATCTTTCATTTCTAGTGTTAATAAGTTAAAAAATTTGTTTGTCTAGAAAATTGCTGCCACAAATAAGGTTAACAGATCAAAAAAACAAATGCATCATACTACAGGATCCAAACCTTAGAGTAGTTATAGGGAGGAAATGGTATCACCTTTCACTTTTTATTTATTTCCAATGTGTTCTGAATAACCCCTTGACACTGGTAATAATTCTATTATTTGATTTATGGAAGAAAACTGCGGCAGGGGAGCCAACTCAAAAAGAACTTTTAAAGAAAGTATATGCGAACAACCCCTTGGTGGTAATTTATTTAGTATTTTATATCAATTGTTTGTTGACTTTTTAATAGTTTATATATTATCTTGGTTCAATTAATGATAGGATGAGATAACTGATATTGTTGAAAATGAAGTTGTAAATGGTGAAGTAACTGATCCATCACAAATTGATGAGGTGACATGCCGTGCATTTTTGCGTGTAGTCAACCCCATAAAAAATAATAGGGTTCGTGGCATTGGACTCGGGCATGCCACGGAAGGGAATAATGGGAAAGCTGCCAAGATTCGGTATGAAATGTTATTGTGAGAAAGTATTGCAAAAGATGTAATTAATTTAACGAATGTGTAAGTATCATATGGTATTACAATTATTGTCTTCTAAAAATATATTCATTGTAGGATAAATTAAAAGAGGATACTCAAGAAATGAAAAATATGAAAAATTATTGGTCCCAGTTTATAACATGGGTGCAGCAAAATTAGGTTATTTGATGGAAACAATCGAGTATTGGATCAAACTTATTGATACACTATTGCAACATAATTGGAATTTGTTTTATTCTCTTCTATGTTTTGAATAGGCTGAATCAACTAGAAATACATAGTTTGTCCCGAAGAGTGTGTTTCTAAATGTACTCCCTTTTGGAGTATTTCAAACTAGTATTGGTACAACATCGTCAAATTTTGGATCACAAGTACATATTCACAAAACTGTATGAATTTTTCGAAATTTTTAAATAACAGAAGTTGAAAATGAGATTCTTATTTTAAAGGCTCAAATGTTTCCAAATGGGACTTCTCCTGGTGTCTTTTCTAATCAAGCTGCCACAAATGGTATCAATGGGCCATTGTTTACATTTCAGTCACAAGTATAATATTACATAAATTGTTTATAAAGCCTTATCTCAAATCAACTCCTTCTCATGCTATAAATTTTTTTTGAAGCCACATTTGTTTTTTCAAATGGACCTCCTACTGTTATGTTTCCTACTCAAGGTGGCGCAAGTTGTGCCCAGGTATAAATAAAAAATATATTGTTGATATTTGGTTATTCATGTTCAATTTTATTAAAAATTAAATTCTTTGAAAGCATCAATATTTCCCAAATGGTCATCTTGTTGGTGCATTTCCCGCTCATGTTGGTACAAGTGGATCTCAAGTACAAATAGAAATGTATTATCAAATGTGTGGATATTCATGTTCAACTTGAATTTAAAATTAAATTCTTTTCCAACCTCAATATTTTTGAACTTCAACTCGTACTGGTGCATTTCCTGCTCAAGGTGGAAGAAGGGTAGAAAATCATGCAAGAGATACTGAATGGAAGACAATCATAACACTTGAAGAATTTTTAGCAATTTACAATAGAGTTTTTAAGTGATGTGATACTTCACAATTCTTAGAATATAGATCATATTTAGAAAATGTGTATGAATTTTATTTACATTTTCATTATCTTTTATTATCGATGTGATAAATTACATATGTCCATATGTCAAGCTCATTGTTGATAAAGTTTAAATTTAATTGACTTGGGACTACTTGGACACTCCATATAATACTTATGAGAAATTTCTATATTGATTATCTTGACCGGATATAAATGTGAGTTTAACAAAATCTATAACAGGTACAATTCTCCCTTTAAAATCTTGACTTTCATTTTGTTCAATATTTTCTAACTACTTCAACTATATTTCCATGGGTACACCCATAGAGAGTCTTGATATTTTATAGGAAATCTTATCTTAACCTTTTTGTGATAGTTTCTAGAGTTGAGGACAAGGGTGCTTAGCCCCAGATAATGGGCCATCGATCCTTTTGGCGACTTGTTGCATCTGATTTGAGCATGTGAGAAGCAATATTTGTTTTTGTTCTTTCTTTGATTTGATCTCCCCCACCTCCATTTTGCAGTATATTATTGACTTCATTAAGTAGTTGTTTATAGGAGAGTATAGATTACTATTTATAACTTTATTTTGATGTCTATCTAAAGTGACTTCTCCTAGCACATGTACTAAACCATATACTCTTTGTAACTGATGGTTGTTCATAATAATTGCCATTCAAACTCTTTCTAGACACAATGTCGTGGATATCAAGATCATAAGACATATAAGCAGAAAAAGATGGCAACCATTATAATCTAGTTTCTCTGGAGAGGATGAATTGCAAGAAAGGAGCTCTGCAACCTTAATATGGTCATTTACCTCAAATTCACTCCAACAATTGTTTTCTTATGAATTATTAGTTTGTTTCTTTGAGTCATTGCTGAAACAGAAAAGAACTATTAGCATATTTCTTATGAATTATTTCACTACTAAGAAGTCTGAGAAACATTTCAGGCTACTAGAGATGTTGGGGCACTAAGAGAAGCCAAGGATAAATTGGAGAAATGAGTTAAGGAGATGTCATGATGATTATAATTTGAGAAGAAAATGAGGGTACCATTATCAAAGAGTAGTTAAGAGTGCTTTGTCAAGCTAGACGATTGCCCTTCATCAAAGATTATTGGAGGAAATGTGTTCATAACCACTAAGCATCCTCCATTCTAAAAGTTGGTCATTAGATAAATGAGTGATAAAGTCAAAACCTATATTTATATTGAAATTTGTATTAATTAAGGGGAAAAAGTCCATGTCCTCCCCTATGTGTGAACAATTTTTCTATGTGAAATAAAAAGAATGTTTCAAAAGAGTGATTTGTTATGGTTGTTGCATCTTATTAACTCAATCAGTTTATTATGATATCATTTGTGTTTGATAGAAGCCACAAATATATTACTTTATGAAATATAATATTTTTGAAGGTTAAAACCTTATCGACAAACAAAACAAATGTAAATACCAATTGTAATTCATGGGAAATTAAGTATATTTGTGAAGACCCTAGAACCTCATTGAAAGTAATGAAATTAGCCTTCATAAATGTATTTGGGAGGCCTGGAAAGTCTTTTTGTCAAGGTCAAATATTCCTTCAAAAAATATTTGTGAAGGTTCTAGAACCTCATTGAAAGTTGTGAAATTAGACTTCACAAATGTATTTGGGAGGCCTAGGAAGTCTTTTTGTGAAGGTCAAATAGTCCTTCAAAAAATTATTTGTGAAGGCTAGAGTCTCTCATCAAAGTATTTGTGAAGAGGCTTTTAGAGTAGGACTTTTTGTGAAGGAATGTCCCTCAACTAATTTTTTTTATGAAGGATTTAATGTACATTTGTGAAGGAATCATCCTTCACAAATAGCTAGTTTTCTTATAGTGCATTCAGAAGATGTAGAGTGATATGCATCTTATCCAGCAATACATGTGGTAAGACCAACAACAAATGCACCAACAGGTCAACCACTTGTATCACTACCCCCATGCCCAAGCAACAGGAAACCCCGAATGGGTTGGAGATTTTTGGGGTGGCATAGTTGGATATCCAGAGCCATACCCTCCACCCCAGGATGACTACTGGGGGCATTACTACCAGCATCCTCCGACAGGCTCAAATCCTCCCTCAGCTCCTCCTCTAGATCCTCAACACATGTTAGAACAGCCGCCACAGCAGTCATGACACTTCCCCTATCTACCCTAAGCTATATTTTCATGCTGAGGACAACATGATTCTAAAGTTTGGGGTGGGTAGGGTGGTATGCAACACCCTATCTTTCGCTTAGTCATTTTGTTCCACCTTTTCCATTCAGTTTAGTTTTTCTTATTAATGTTCTTTTTATTGCATTATTGCATAGCATGTAGTTAGTTCCATGCATTTTTTGCCTAATTTTTCAAAATTTTTGCTCTTTTTGCTCTTCCATATCATGCATTGCATTCTCATGTAGTTTGTTTTGTAATTTCTTGTGCATCTTAATTAGGATTTGCTACTTTATGTTTTACATTTACCTAAAGTAGGTTTAGATGTGATTTAATGCAAATTGGTACCATGTTGGCCAATTTTGCCCAAATTTGAAATTTCTTGCCTAGAAAGTATGTTTTGACCCAATCTCTACTATTTTGAGTGAAAATGATGAACTTTGGCAAATGCAAATGAAATATCATGCTTTATTGCTAAGTGGTATCAATGTTTTGACTTTTTACATGTGCATCACCTCTCTTATGATTGTGATTGATTTGGTTGAATTGGGAAGTTGAGCAAGCTTTGAACGCTTAGTGTTTGTGGAATCACTTGATTGATATATCGATTTCATCTTGTTCATTCATGTGGTGTGATATCTAGGATGAAGTATTGGATTAATTTTCATGCAGGATGTCTTATGTGGAAAATCATACCAATGACCCTTCTTTGATCTGACTATTCTTCCACCATCTTCATACCCCTCCGCCTCATTAAAAGATGCCCTAGCACACTTAATCACCCTTGGCCACCTCCAAAAGTTTGGGGTTGCCATATCTTTATCTCCTCATTTCACTCTATCCACCATATGCCCTATCTAAACCAAGGGCAAGAAAAAAGGGAAAAGAAAAAGAAAAGCAAAAACAAAATAAAAGGATGCTCCTGTTTAAGAGCATTCAAATAAAGAAAAGATGAGTGTGTAATAGCACTCCAAGAATCTTATCACAACCCTTTCTTCTAATTTCATACCCATTGAGCTAGGATACATCAAACCTAGCTCATTTTGCCCCTCTCCACAGCCATGTGGGTCATTTGGTGTGATTTGAAATATAAGATCGAATGCATTAAGGTGAAACAACACTTCTAGTCATTTTCGATTAATGCCACCATGAAACGGTTTACCCAGAACTTTATGGAAGAAATATGGATAACTTGTGTATTCTATGCGCTATATTTGAAGTTCATATGCTTTGTGCTCTCTTCATGATTGGATTGTGAAAGTAGGAGAGGAGAGAGGTGAAATGCATGCACTCAATCATCTTTGATCCCATTTAGCAATAATTAGCTTTTACATTGCATTCGTCATTTCTTGTTTGTGGAAAATTTGAAGAGAGATTGAGTTGGAGCATACTTGAGGACAAGTATGTTTTAAGTTTGGTGTGATGATGTATCCCTCTTTTAGGCTCCATCCTGTGCCATTTTGTACTTAAATCACATCTAAACATGATAGATTACAAATCTTTTTCCCCTAATATGTTTATCATTGCCAAATGTGCTTATCGATGTTCTTTGCACTATTTTCAGGTACTTGGACCATGCCTTAAATGGACGAGAGAGAAGAAAGGAGTTCTAGTGCTCCTCCACTCATGAGGGGGGTCCAAAGAAGGCCCCAAAATCTCCCTCAGCCTACCTCCAATGGCCAAGGGTTGTCATCAAGCAAAGACGTCCATAAATGATGAAGTTTGAAGGACAATCAAGTGATGCAGACCCCAAAATGGCTGTGGGCACAACCCCGTAGTTGTGGCAATTAATTTGAAAGATCAACATGTGATTTGCACCAAGATCGCCATGACCGTGGCCGTCTGTCACGACCGTGGCTCTTTGAAGACACCACGGCCGTGGCCATCCTCATGTTCATGGTCAGAAGAGTGAAATATGACCGTGGGAACCCCCCAAAGTCATGTCGTGTATTGTGAAAAACTAATAGAGACAACAAGGAGTCCCCCCCCCCCCAAATTGCCACGACCATGGCCACTAAAGACCAACTCGCCCATGGTGATGCTCTACGACCACACCCCCTCCTCCAAAACGGTTGTGTTACCCCAACACGGCCATGGTGCCACTCATCCATCATGCCCGTGGCACTCCGCAACGGACATGGCCACCACCTTCCTTGGCATATCCATATCCTTTCCATACCACGACCGTTCCATCCTACCCTCACCATGGCCGTGGCACATCAACACGGTCGTGGTGACTAACCTACCCTACCAAACTTTTACACCGATGTTCCTATCCTGTCCGTACTTGACCTAGTGCTTCCCCCACACCTATATATACCTAGGTAGTGGTTGGGGCATGAGGGAGGCCACCCTTAGCTACCTTCTAACCCCTCCTAGCTCCCCAAATCACCATCCACTGCATTCCACTCCATATCCACCTCAAATCCACTCTATTTCACAATTTCCACCACATAACCCCCCTTATCTAAGCCTTCCATCCACTTCCCTCCATCATTCCACACCATTTCATCCAAGGAGAAGAAGGAGGATGCCCCTACAACAGCTGGAGAGAGGAGATCCCTCATCTACACCAAGCTCCATGGCCATTTCTACATCTTTCTCCTTTCTTTTTGTATTTACCATGTCTATGAGTAGCTAGGCCCCTTGGGTGGGCTGTTTGGGGGAAATTATGTTACTTTGATACCATGTTGGGGGAAAATGACATGTAAACATTGTAATTCCATTTGTTTATGATTATATTATATTTCTAACTCATTCTCCATGGATTGCTTATTGATTTGTGTTAGAAATCACCTAGGAATTTAGGTAAATTGCTTATATTTGTGAATTTTGGAATTTGCCCCTAGGTCCAATTCTTGTATCCCTAGGTTTCCTCCCATCTTCCTACATCCTAATCTATCTCCCTAAACCTAAGTGAGAGATATAAGTATCTAGATTGGATAATTCTAGTGCAATTAGCATGGAGGCTAGAATGTGGGGGAATTGGGGTCCAAAGCCCTAATTTCACCTCCCCATTACTACCCTCAGCCCCTAATTGCCCTAGGAATGTATAATCTAAAAACATAGACTTGATTAGACTCTAATTTAATTGAACCTAACCCCTAACCCAATTGAGCCTCGTAAGGGTAGTAGGGGGTGTTAGGGACTAGTTCCCCTATACACAACCTAGCATATCCATTGCCAATTAGTATCTTAGGTTAATTCATTAGACTCTAACTTGTTGTTTGGTTTGGATAATCTAAGTGTAATTATAATGTTCATATGTCACACCCAACTTAAGTGATAAGTTCATACCCCTAAACTGCCCATACCTCTCTTTATTGCTTAAAACCCTAGTTTTGTGCTTGCTTAACTTAGTTAGCTCGTTCCTTTCTCCGTTAGCTTCTTGCTTTGTTCTTGCCTTATTCATATTAGTTTAGCTCTTTAATTTCTCTTTTGCTTCTCTCTTGCTTGCCTTAGTGTAATTTGCCTTTTTATACCTAGCTTAATCCTTTCTTACCTGTTTAACTTTACTCTAGCCTAGGGTTAACTTAGATTTTATCTTTGCCTTTAATTGCTTGTTTATCTATAATAGTTTAACAATAAAAACAATCTTCAAATCCTTAACCCTAGTCTCCGCAGTAGGAACCTAGCCAAACTAAACCTAGCTCTAGTGCCCCCTCTTCTCCCTGTGGACCGACCCTATACTTGCCACCTTCCTATATTATGACACGACCCCATGTGCTTGCGGGTGAAGTTGTTTTAGTGTGAGTAGGTATTGAGTTAGGTTTTATAAAATTCGAAAGTGAATCCACCCATGCGCTTCCGTATGCAGGATTGCATCTATTCAAAACTCCAATTGAGTAGCATGTAACACCATTAGCGGGAGCGCACCAAGCTTTCTGGAGCCATTGTCGGGGAGTAGAGGTGCTTGGCCTAGCTAGTTAGTTTTGCTTTGATTTTTTCAATTGTCGTCATCAATGCTATTCTTTATTCATTATTCTTTGCACTCTTTGTGTATATTGGTTTGCTAAATTTCTTTCTTTTGTTTGGTTGTGCTTTGTGTATGTGACAAGCCATTAAGAAGGAAACAAGATGGAAGGACAAAATGCACCTTGCAAGTCCTTGCAAGATTACTTCATGCCAAGAAACTATCAGTCACCTATTGCATCTAGAGTCACCCAAATGCAAGGGTAGCAATTTTTTATTCCTATAGGTCTTCTTGGGCTCCTGCCCACCTTCTACGACTCGGAGAGTGAGAACCCCTACAAGCATGTGGATGCCTTCCTAGAGATGTGTGCCACCTTCAGAACGTCGATGACAAGTGATGACTCAATTCGGCTCACATTGTTCCCCTTTTCACTCAAGCATAGGGCCAAGGAATGGTATGATTCAAGGAGAGACATCATGAGTTGGGGTGAGATGAAGACTACATTCTTGAGGAAGTTCTACACTATTGCAAAGATGACACAAATGTGGCGGTCAATAGTGAATTTCAGCCAAGTGGGTAATGAAAAATGCCATGATGCTTGGGATAGGTTGCAAAAGATGTTGAGAGAGTGCCCGCATCATGAGATACCTTTGTGGTAGCTTGTATAAGCATTCTACTCCGGTTTGTCATCAATGGATCAAGATACAGTGGATTCTTCTTGTGGAGGTGTTTTCATGACAAAGCCACCAGAGGAGTCATGGTCGTTGTTTGAGCAATTAGCGGAAAATTCAAGGAACCGAGCTTCTAGCATGGTTTGTGATGGGGGTTGGGTCTTTAGTGAGCCTTCTATTTCTAATGATCCTGATGCACAAGTGATGAAGGATATGGGAGAAATTATGAAAATCATGAAAATTCAAGGAGGAAATGGTCCTTGCAATCTGGTCAACTACATTGGTTCTTTTGAGGGAGAAGTGAAGACACCTTACTCCTATAGCTACTCGGAACCGCAAAGTCCAAGCTACAACTCAGGGTTTGAGGAAGAGGTTCTCTCTAGATTGAAGATCTTTGATGATGTCCAAAAAGATGTTGCAAGGCTTAAAGATAAGATAGATAAGCTCTCATCCACACTTGCTCTTCAAGAAGAAAAATTAGCTTAAAAATCCATCTTGAGTTACAATGAAGCAAGTGGGCCCATGCCCTCTTCTCAAATTTTCTACAATCCACCTCCCATGAAAGTGCATCCCATCTACCATTTTCAAGGCTATCCTAAGCCTTACACTCAACCACCACCTTCACCACCTCAATTTTCCCAAAACTTCACCTTCCAACGCCAATTCTCTTCCTCCCCTCAATTCTCTTCTCCACCTCAATTTCAACCCCAAGTGTCACCCCCACCTCCTCCACAACCACAACATGCTCCCCCTCCCCATCATGAGAAAGGCAGTGTTGTGATAGTTCTAAGGAGTGGGAAAACACTTTTGCAACCCACAAGTCAAAGAAAGAGTGACAAAGCAAAGCAAAAGCAGTCAAGTGGTGATGTTGTGATTGAGATTGCCGAAGAGGATCATTTGCCACCCCAAGTTGATATTGGGAGTCCTAGTGCTCCACCTCATGCGACACCACAGGAAGATCATGTTGAGTCAAGTGGGCCAATAGATAGTGATCCACCATTTCTCGAAGCACTAGATGATCCCCTGGCTGTAAAAAGGAGGCAAAAGTACAATGTTGATAT
Source organism: Alisma plantago-aquatica (assembly GCA_963693085.1). Taxonomy (NCBI): domain Eukaryota; kingdom Viridiplantae; phylum Streptophyta; class Magnoliopsida; order Alismatales; family Alismataceae; genus Alisma; species Alisma plantago-aquatica. The sequence continues at coordinate 40,371,619 of OY856409.1, forward strand.
TCTTGAGGTGTTTTGCCAAGTGAAGGTGAACATTACACTTTTGGATGCTATCAAACATATTCCATCACAAGCCAAGTGTCTCAAAGACCTATACACTATGAAAAGAAGGTCAACGAGGAGGATTTCAAAGAAGGTGAGATTAGTTGAACAAGTGAGCTCCATCATACAACATTCCCTTCTCGTGAAGAGAAAAGACCTAGGAGCCCCACTTATACCTAGTTACATAGGGGGACATCGAATAGACATGTCCTTACTTGATTTGAGATCTAGTTTGAATTTGATGCCATACAATGTCTATGTTGAGTTGGGCTTAGGCAAGTTGAATCCGACACATTGCACTCTCTAGTTGGCAGATAGATCCATAAAAGTGCCTAGGGGTAGAGTGGATGATGTCTTGGTGATGATAGACAAAGAAAAAGGCGCGGTGTTCCCGACAGATTTCATTGTACTTGATATGGAGCCGGAGGATAGGAAGATTCCCATCATCTTAGGAAGACCGTTCTTGGCTAAAGCTGATGCCGACATTCATGTGTGCAATGGCACTACGACAGTCTCATTCATGGACATGAAGATCAACATCAACATGTACAAGACCCCAACCCGACGAGTTCGAGATAGGGATATTGGACATGATCACTTCACAAGTCCAAATGGGCATTTGAGAGGATGCCAAGGTGAAGAATTCGGTAATGATTATTATGATGAAAGAGATGAGGAAAACAGATTGAGTGCAAATGAGGGATGCATGTTTTGCAGGAATGGACACATGAAAATGCCAAACGGATGAATGAATGAAGAATCACCAAGAAGCCTAGCTGAAGGCAAGAAACTAAGTGCTTTTGGGAGGCAACCCACATAGGTTTGGGAATTTTTGACCCAACCTTACATTTTTGATACTTTTGTTTTATTTGACTCAAATACACACACACACACACTTGTGTCTAATAGTTTTCTTTGAGTTTTGATGATGTGGCAGGTGCTAGACACTAGAGAGAGAAGGGATAGAAGTTGAGTCAAGGTCATTAAGGTAGATTTGTGGCCAAATGACAAATAAAAATGAAGTTCATGTTTTTTAATTGAGAAAACTAAAGGAGTACCCCCAAAACGGCCATGGAGCTTGGCTACGGCCATGGAAAAAGTGTCCAAGCACCATCGTGGCTATCCGCCACGGTCTTGGGTTTTATTGCTTCAACTTGGCCAAGTTACATGTTGTTTTGGAAGAATGGCCACAGATGTGGCCACTTGTCATGACCGTGTCAAGGAAGCATGGCCATGACTGTGGGCATCTGCCACAGTTGTGGGGTTTATTTCATCAAAGTTACAGAAGATGGCATGTTGTTTTGGCAAGAATGGCCACGACTGTGGGCAGTCACCATGACCGTGTTGAAGTTGATTTGCCATGACCGTGGCTCCCTGCCACGATCGTAGTGAGGTCAGAACAGGGCGTTCTTCATCGACAACATGACCGTTGCACCCGCCACGGCCGTGCCACCAAGCCCTGGCCACGACTGTGGTTACCCGCCATGATCGTGTCCGAGCCCGGTTCAACAAAAAAATATACCTTTTTAACATCCAAACATGACCCCTACCTTCATTTGTTAATCTTCTTCCTCCAGCAAGCAACCGTGGTGGTGCGCAGCTCACCCGTGCTCCCCCAACTTCCACCTCTGACCACCAAAAACACCCCCGATCGGCCTCCAATCGATCCTAAATCATTCTCCAGCCATCCCCCTTCCATTTCCACCACCCATTCTCTCTCAATCGGCCCTCCATCTCCACCTTCATCTCCAATCTGCCCAACAACCCCACCCTCCACTAAACGTCCATATAAATCCTCCATTTTTTCACCCAAATCCACAACAAACCCCACATCCACCATCCAAACATCATTCTCCTTCCATTCCAAACTCAAATCCATATCCAAATCACTCCCTCCACCAAAATCTGAAATTCACCTTCACTTCCAAACCCAACCATGAAGAAGTTTGGAAAGGCTATCACCAAGGGGGCCAATATCATCACCGGAGGAAAGTGGCGTTCTAAAAACACCTCCTTTGATGCTTCTGTGCCCTCCCATACCCCTTCACCAACCACCTCCACATACTAATCCCTCTGCCACTCACAATCGATGAGCGCATCCCGCTCCCGCTCATCTGATAGTCATCACATCACTGACACCACGTACAAGGGGGAAGAAGAAGAAGAGGAGGAGTCCGTGGAAATCAATGTGGACAACATCATAGATGAGGCCGAGACGGTGGCTGCAAAAAGAAGCCAAAGATCCAAAGCAACACCATCCGCATCCAAGATACCACCAAATCCCACTCCAGGCCGCCACTCGACATCTGATACGACGGTGGGGCGTAGTGTGCAACTGCAACCTTCGCGACAACTATGTCATGCTGAAGAACAATCCACACACTGGTACAACCTCGATACAAGTTCAGGGTCTCAATCATATAGAATGGAGGAATATGAAGATGAAAGTGAGGTGGAAGAGATGGAGCTGGTGCCTGAGGAAGATGGGGGGAAGTGGATGGAAGGCTTAGACATAGGGGGTTATGTGGTGGAAATGGTGAAATGGAGTGGATTTGAGGTGGATATGGAGTGGAATGGAGTGGATGGAGATTTGGGGAGCTAGGAGGGGGTAGAAGGTAGCTAAGGGTGGCCTCCCTTGTGCCCCAACTACTACCTAGGTATATATAGGTGTGGGGGAAGCACTAGGTCAAGTAGGGGCATGATAGGAAAATCAGTGTAAAAGTATGGTAGGGTAGGTTGGTCACCACGACCGTGTTGATGTGCCAAGAATGTGGTTAGGGTAGAATGGAATGGTCGTGGAGTTGGAACACGGGCGTGGTATGGAAAGGGTGTGGATATGCCAAGGAAGGTGGTGGCCATGGCCGTGGCGGAGTGCCACAGTTGTGGTGGATGAGTGGCACCACAATCGTGTTGGGGTAACATGACCGTTTTGGAGGAGGGGCAAGGTCGTGGAGTAGCAGCACGTACGAGTTGGTCTTCAGTGGCCACAATTGTGGCAATTTGGGGGGAAACTCCCTATTGTCTCTGTTAGTTTTTCACAATACACATCATGACTATGGGGGGTTCCCATGATCGTCTTTCACTCTTCTGACCATGACCGTGCGGATGGCCACGACCGTGGTGTCTTCAAAGGGCCACAATCATGACAGATAGCCGCAGTCTTGGAGATCTGGGTGCAAATCCCCTGTTGATCTTTTACAATAAATGCCACGACCGTGGGGTTGTGCCTACGGCCGTATTGGGGTCTGCATCACTTGATTGTCCTTCAAACTTCATCATTTATGGATTTCTTTGCTTGATGATGACCCTTGGCCATTGGAGGTAGGTTGAGGGAGATTTTGGGGCCTTCTTTGGACCCCCCATGAGTGGAGGAGCCCTAGAACTCCTTCCTTATCTCTATTCCATCTAAGGCATGGTCCAAGTACCTGAAAATAGTGCAAAGAACATCCATAAGCGCATTCGACAATGATAAACATATTAGGGGAAAAAGACTTGTAATCTAACATGTTTAGATGTGATTTAAGTACAAAATGGCACAAGATGGAGCCCTAAAATAGGGATACATTAGTTTCTTATGAAATAGTAAGTGCATTAATGAAATTATCTTTATAATCTAATGCAACTCTTATTTTCTTTAAGAACGTAAGTTCATGTTTCTTTCTAAACTCAAAAGTTACAAAGTTATTGTTAATTTGAGTATGAACCCCTTTTTCACTAACTAATATAGGGAGAATTTTATTAAGAAAGGGTGTCCCAATGATAATATCCTTAGTTATATTTTGAGGAATGATAAAAGGTGTTTTAATATTATTGTTGTTGATGCATATGTGTGCTTCAAAAATTTTATGTTTTAACATTAAAGGCATATTAAAATTTAATCACAAACCCTAATCCACAACTAATCACCTTAATCACAAACCCTAATCCACCTCTAATCACTCACTTCTATCATTTATCCAAACGCAAATCAGCCCTTCCTACTCCACCAATTATTCATCAAACTCCACCAATACTCTTACCTTTTCAGCGAATAAAATAGGTAATCTAGATAAAAACTTTTCTTTCCAAACAACAGAATTACAATATACGAATAGGAAAACTTTAGAAAGAAAAACATCTTTTTACCAATGAAAATCACTCAAACTCTTACATACTTGTGTCTCTTTCTCTTTCTCTGAAGGGGTGAGAGTTCGGGATCTTCCTTCTTGGGGTTAGACCTAGCTCCTTTCCATGGAGTTGCACTGCCTTCAATTTGTTTATCGAACTTAACGGGTGCCTTCTTTCCTAATATAATATTTCTAGTTATAGTTTGAGGAACAATTAGTGGCAAATTTTTTGTTTCTACTTTCTTTTTATATATTGGTATTTTGCCAATATCAATAAGCATCGTCTCTATCCTTTCAATTTGTTTGCTAAGGGTTTGAAGATTTATATTTGTATAGTTATTTTGTTCAATTATATGAGCTATAAGGTGTGTTTTAGATGGTTCTTGACTATATTCCATTAGCTTTATATATATATAATGTATATCACCCGTTGATCTTTTTTGTATTAGGATGACACCTAATTGTAATAAGACAACTAAAATTATAATACAAACACCAGTTTTGTAAATACAACGTGAAATTTTATTCTCCTTCTGAAAATGATAAAAATGGTATTTATGATAGAAGTTTATGTAGTATTATGGAACAAGCCTTTGTATTACAATTTTAGTCATCTCATTATAATATTAGTTATCTCATGACAAATATGTGCCTTCATATTACAAAATAGATGCACATGTAACTAATCTTAGTTACCCACACTGGTAGTAAATGAATTTCCATATATATATATCCATATATATATATATACATACATATATGTATATATATATGTACACATATATATTTACATATATATATATGTACATATATATATAATATGTACATATATATTATATATGTACATAGATATATATATGTACATATATATACATATACACACACACACACACACACACACATATATATATATATATATATATATATATATATATATATATATATATATATATATATATATATATATATATATATATATATATATATATATTGTCAAGCTAGAATACACTCGAGTGTACAGATTACGCCGTACACCCCAATGGTGTTTGCCTATATAGACCATGTTTTTCCAAAATCTAATCAATTGATCTTCATAGTTACAATAATAATAGGTCACATACAAAATTTGAACTCATTTGGATGAGTGTAAGTCACTCATCCAAGGACAACAAAATCGACGCACAAAACTAATTTGAAATACATGATTTTTTCCTCCTTTAGATGCATGACCTATAAGTGTCCAAATGAGATAAAATTTATTATATAGTATGTTCTTATGATAATTAAGAAGATTAATGGTTTTTATTTTTCAAAAATTTACTGCATCATAAAAATGACTGAGGTGTACGGTGCCTCCGGTACACTTGAGTGTACACTAGCCTGACTCTTTCTCTCTCTCCCTCTCTCTCTCTCTCTATATATATATATATATATATATATATATGCTGACAAGGAGTGACTCATGTAGTCAAGCACGATGTCTTCTAACAAAGTGACCAATGTTTGAATTCCATCTTTCACCTTAATTTACCACCCTCCCAAACATTCAGCCTCCATTACGGGCATGGGAGAGTATATGACTAGGGTTTGGAAGAATGAGACATTACATTTGAAATCATGTAGAATATTGGAGATCTAGAGTTTCACAACACTCAATACTGGGGTGATGTCTTTGAAGAACTTAGTAGATGGAAATGGAAATTGTTTGTAGGAAGGCATGCCGAAAGATGATGGAGAGAGTGTTGTCTGAGAGTTCTATGTTGTAGTAGAGATTATGACGTACTGGGGAGTAGTATATCCTTTCTACTAGGTAAGGGCATGTGCTGGGCCAATGCATGAGATATAGGCACCATCTATATAGATAACTAGTGCATAGTAGGTTTCTTTAGACCAAGTGTTCTTTCCTTAGAGGACCAAGATTGGTCTAATATGAGTCTTTACACATTTTTCATGTACATATCTCAACTATTAAACTTATATTAGTTAATGAAATATGCAAGAGGCCACCTAGGGCACATGGAACATATGTGAGAGACATATGTGAAATGGTATACCTTTTACATGCTATTTTTTCAAGATTACCACAAAGCTACATAGATACGACAAATAGATTTTTCACCCACAATGTTTATATTATCCCACATGTTTTGAGTGAGAGTATAATAAGAAAAATGATTTAAAAATGAGTATATATAAATGCCTGCTACAAAGATGAACTAAAATATTTATGCATTTGATACATAGATAAAGTATAACATATATGAAACTTATCGAAACAAAATTGGTTACCATAGAAAATTAACATATTAAAGTCCTAGGTGATCCTATTAGATACCATGTCCATATTCTTCCATAAAGGTCAATGCCATGTAGGAGAATCAAAGAAGCGATCTATATTTGCAATACATAAACAAAATTCATATTTCCGTATATAGAAATTAAAACACTTAATAAGCAACATGATTAGAAAACTAAAAGTGCATAAATTTTAAAATTAGTGTTTAAGATCCATGCTGGGAAGGTATATAGATTAATGTCTAGAATTGAGCATTTGATCCCCACTGCGTTTGAAGTTTGCAAAACATGTCAATCTATCAGCAATGCAAATTAATTTTGGACACTTCATTTCACACCTACAATGTTATGAGCAGTTGTGATATCAGATACTTCTCTAGTCCATTCAAAAAAAGATTTTAGTTAGACAACTACATGCACATCGTACTAAATTTTTAATTTAAATATATAACATGAAAAAAATATTGACTATATTTATATAATATTTATAATTCATATATAATATACATCAATAATAAATGTATTATCTTGAGTTTGGATGAAATAATATATGGTTTTTATTAGTACCTTATCAAATCAAAATTTAGATGCTAAATTATAAAAAAATTCATAATTCTGATCACATATAGGGTTAATTTATAGTCATTTGGATATTACACTATCTTATTTGAATTGAATCCTTTTACATGCTCAGTACTTCTAAGTTACCACTTTGGACATGCATATGTGATTTTCTCATACTTCCATTTATTTTTGTAAGTATTGATAGTTTGAAAAATAGAAAAAACCTTTTGGGAATAGAAAAAAGATCTGACTCATGCCTAATTAGATTTGGACTTGAGTAGGAGTTGACTTGTGGTACCAATCCTATTAGGACTCAAATCTAAAAGGGAAAGAAGATGTTTCCTATGTGCAACATAGAGTTGGACTTGGAGTCAGACTCAAAGTTGGATAAAGATTCCTAGTTGCAACCCCATGCCACTATAAATAAAGGCCCTTAGGGAGGCCATTGGGCCCACTAGTTGAGGCGTGATCCCTCCAGTTGCTTGTTGGTACCTTCTGTGGTAGAAGAGACAGAGAATAAGAACAACTGGAGGAGCGCTATTGGTTGAATAAGTGAGGGTAATCGACTTTTCCTTGAAGTGGAGTTGCGGCTGACAGTCGGTGACACATTGAATGCACTAACATAGTAGCTCTCTCATTTGAGAAGAGAGGGCCAATGACTTTACCTTGAAGCAAAGTAGTGGTTGGAGGTTACAGACGTTGTGTTGCCATAGTAGCAACGGTGTGACCCAGTCAGCGGTCACATCGACATGAAGCAGTTCCCAACAACGACAGTGACCTCATTGGAGATCAAGTAAAGAGGGAGAGATCAAGTAAAGAGGGAGGTTTTGTATGCAATGGGTGTGATTCTCTTCTTTCTCATCTTTGTTCTCATGTGCTAAGGATTATACAAATTTAGGGGTAATTAAAACTAGTGAGTTTGAGTTGTAATCTTAATTACATAGTACTTGTTGTCCGGTATTGCCCTGTGGTTTTTCTCTCCTTGTCTTGGAGAGAGTTTTCCATGTTAAATCTGGTGTTTATTCTTTGGGTTTATATGCTTATCAGTAATACTTCCGCAATGAGTTTTGTCACATCTGGAATCGTATCGGTACAACATTCCCAAAAAGTGGTATCAGAGCGCAGGCTACATATACTAGTCTAGATGGGGAAGGATGAAGATGCAATGATGATAAAGTTGACAAGCACATATTGGCAAATTTAGAAACTCAAGATGGAAGATATTCTCTATTACGAAGATCTGCACGATCTGCTAGAGGGACAAAAGCTAGAGAGTACGCCTGATGTTGAATAAAAGAAATTAAACAGGAAGACTGTTGGAATTGTTTGAAAGTGGCTCGACATTTCTGTGTTCCATCACGTCTCAGAAGAGACCAATGCCAAAGATCAATAGGAGAAGCTCAAAAAGTTATATGAGTAGAAGACTGCCACAAATAAAACTTTCTTGATTAGAAAATGGGTGAACCTCAAGTACTGGGATGGTACAAGCATCATTGAGCATATGAATGAATTCCAAAGCCTTGTAAATCAACTGGGGTCCATGAAAATGGTTTTTGATGATGAACTACAGGCTCTACTTCTTTTGGGATCATTACCTGATAGTTGGTAGATTCTCATAGTGATAGTCAGCAATTCTATACTAGAAGGCAAGTTGACACTTGACCAGATGAAGAGCACTCTACTGAATGAAGAGACTTGACGATGAGCCTCAAGCGATAGCGGATCAGAGGTGCACTTCACAAAAAGTAGAGGCGTTGATAAAGTGAGAAAATGTGGTAGATCCAAGAGCCGCGGTGAGTCCCATAACTGCGAGAAATCTCATGGTAGATCCATGTCAAAGAGTTGTTGAGGGTGCTTCCATTGTGGCAAGCCAAGTCATTTCAAAAGGGATTGCAAGGTTTGAAAAAAGAAACATGGGTCTGAAGCCAAAGATAAGAAAGATGATGACAAGAATACTTTAGTGACAATCTCAGATGATAGGGACGATGACGATGATGTTGTCTTTATAGTCCAAGAGCAGTGTTTGCATGCTGAGGATGATGATTCTGAGTCGGTGGTGGATAATGCAACTTCTTATCATGTTTCACAGAGTAAGGAATTATCCACTTCATACAAGAGGGGAGATTTTGGGAGGGTGAACATGGGAAATTATAGCTTCTCTAGAATTATCGGGATTGGAGACATTTGTGTTCAAATAAGTGTTAGTTTCATGCTCACACTAAAGGATGTTCATCACATTCTATATTTGCGGTTGAGTTTGATATCTGGTTCATTCTTTGATAAAGAAGGTTGTCATCTGGATTTTGATGGTGGGAAATGTAAGATAACCAAGAGGTCTTTGGTTATTATATGAGGCAAATTGTGTCACACATTGTACAAGGCCCATATTAAGATGCTCAAAGGCGGTCATACATATGCAGTTGAGGATCACCAGAAAGATTTATGGCATAGACGGCTCAGATGCATGAGCGAGAAAGGCTTGAAGCTTTTATCAAAGAAGAGATTGATTAATTGTGGTAAGGATACTGGTCTCAGTTCATGTGATGAATTTCAGATAGGAAAACATCGACGTGTTTCTTTCAATATAAGATCAAAGGTGAAGTCACAACTTCTACAACTGGTTCATTCAGATTTCTACGGTCCAGTTGAGGTGACTTCACTGGGTGGCAATGTGTATTTTGTCACATTCATTGATGATGCATCTAGGAAGGTGTGGGCCTACTTGTTGAAGACCAAGGATCAGGTCTTTTAGTATTTTCAAAAATTTCCTGTCATGGTGGAGCGTGCGACAAAGAAAAAGCTAAAGTGTCTCCACACAGACAGTGGAGGAGAGTACACCTCTAGGGAGCACCAGGATTACTGTGTGCACATAGAATACAACATGAAATGATAGATACCAACACACCACAACACAATGGTACAACTGAGAGAATGAACCACACCATAGTGGAGAAAATCAGATGTATGTTGAAGACTATAAAAGTTGCCAAAGACATTCTGGGGCGAGGTAGTGAGTATTGTATGCTATCTGATTTATTGATTTCCATCTGTTCCTTTGAGTTTTGATATACATGAGATGATATGGATAGGAAAGGATGCATACTATGCTCATCTATGAGTATTTGGGTGTAAGGTTTATGCACATGTTCTAAAGGAAAAGAGGTAAAAGATAGAAGATATAGCGGTGTTGTGTATCTTTCTTGGCTATGGATATCATCAATTTGGCTACAGGTTATGAGATCCTATAAAAAGGACCGTGACTAGGCACAAAGATGTGACTTTCTGTGAGAGTTAGACAGTTACTGAGCCTGAGAGTGATGATGTAGAGGCTTTAGGACTAGGTGATAGTTCTTCTTCTGATGAGTATGATGATGCTTAGACTTCTTCACTAATGCAGTCTTTAGATGACAAAGAAGAGCATCAAGATCACCATGAGTAGCAGAGTGAGAGAACATCAAGTGTTCCTATTCTAGATGTACAATTGAGTGATTTAGATCCACAGCCTGAGACTTTTGGGCAAGGGGAGTAAGATCATCACCAGACATAGTCCTCAGAGTAGCAGTTGAGGAGGTCTAATAGAGTCTGTAATCCTTCATCTAGATATCTGGCATCTATGTATATTTTCCTTACTGATCAGGGGAGCCAGAGACTTATCATGAGGCAAAAACTAATAGAGATGAAGCACAGTGGCATCAGGCGATGCAGGAGGAGATGTCTTCTTTACATAAGAATGATATATATGAGCTTGTGGCGCTTTCTAAGGGCCGGAGAGCACTAAAGTCCATATGGGACTATAAGATAAAGAGAGATGACAACAACAAGGATATCAGATACAAATCCACACTAGTTGTTAAGGGCTTTGGTCAAAGACCAGGGGAGCATCATCATAGGATTTTTGAGCCTTTGTAAAGAAGGTCAGAAATAAGGTTTTCATCCAGGACGGCTCGACTTACTAGTTAGAGGGAACCAACAAAGTTCCAGGTGTGGGCATGGAGAGAGAAGTGGTGCTACCAGGATACTTCTTATCAGTTTCTTGGGAACAAAGTGAAGTCAGGACATGACTTTAATAAAATGGATGAAAATGAAAGGATGATGACATGCTTGAAGATAATGGATCCATAACATGTGGTGATGGGGTCCACAAGCTTCTCCAGATGGTTGTTGAAGACAACGTCTCCGTCATAGACCAGAGGGAAAATTTTTTGGGAATTGGAAAAGGATCCATCCCATGTCTAATTGGATTTAGACTTGAGTAGGAGTTGGATTGTGCTACCAATCCTAATAGGAGTCAAATATAAAAGGGAAAGAAGATGGTTTCCTATGTGCAACATGGAGTTGGACTCAGATCTAGACAAAGATTCCTAGTTGCAACCACATGCCATGGAGGCCTATAAATAGAGGCCCTCAGGGAGGCCATTTATAAAGAAGTGAAATCACTTTCTTACTAAAAATTTGAATAATAAAACCTCCAGTCCAAACACACTCATAAGGTATGATGGAGTGGGTGTAAAATTTTCAAATCTTTATATAATGGTAATCAAAAGACCAATGTATAGCAGCGGAAGAAAATATTAGACTATTCAATTATAAAATAAAGGGTTACAAACTTACATCATAAGGATCCAAGTAGAGGAAATCTAAACCACCTCAAGATTGTCTCCAAGCTTCATCATCTCAAGCTAAGTCTAGGTCATCACGTCTTGTCATCCAAGTCCTCCACCTAGGGTTGGAAGCATACCCCAGCAAAAGAGAAACAAAAGGAGACATCAGCAAAGGCTGGTATGTGCATACTAAAAAGCAAGTTGAGCAATATAAGGAAATAGGGACATCAAAATAAAAGGCTTCCCGTGTAAGAGATAAGTACCACCCAAACGGGTATCAAGAGAAACGTAACATGAAAAAAGGGATACTTGCCATATCCAACAAATAATAAGAATGTGCTATCAATATAATCATCCACTACCATGGTGGGAAACAAAGTACATATCATCATCAACATGCATGCATGTGAGAGAATCATAGCCCTAAAACAATATAAATAACAATGGCGGTCAAGAATCACACATCTTGAACCTGGTGAGACATGGGCCAAGAATCACACATCTTGCCCTGGCATGGGGAATCACACATCAACCACCCAAATATATATAACATGGGCTAGGAATCACACATCCTGCCTGGGTATGGGGAATCACACATCCTCCATCCCAAAGATATCACAATGTTTCCATGTTGCATAATGAGACAAAACCAATGAAATTATACTACTCTAGTGCTACTGAATCGCATAGCATGTTAAATGTAGAGGCAAGTAGAGAAGTATAGTCAAACATCAAATAATATTTTCCACAATGGTCAACATATGAAACATTAATAAACTTCCACATCATAGTGGTAGATACCATCAACAATATCATCATGTTTCCATATCACAACAAAAGATTCCAAGAGTTTATCCAAGATCACAATAACCAGGATAGTTCACATGAACCATGATAACAAGAGAATAGAGATGTGTATAGGAAACAATCAAAAAGATGATAAAGTAGGTGAATTGCTCAATATGGATGAATAGGGGATACAACATACATAATATACAAGAATTGCTCAATATAGAAATAATAGGAGATGCAATCATACCTCAGCTTCAGAGTCAAATAGATCCAAAGCCACTTCTAGGTCCAAGCCTAGGCTTCCAAAACACCTATTTAGCATATATGTGAAATTAGGGTTAGGTTTTATATTAATTTCATAAACCCTAAAAACCACCTTTTTATCATTATGTGAATTAGGTTTTCAAAACTATGCCATATTTTAGTATATGTTATTAGGATTCCAAAACATATTTTATTGTATTTTTCTGACTTATAAATAATTAGTTATGATTTATACAAGTTATTATCTTATTTAATTAGATCTATTAAATCTCCCTTTTAAAACATCAGATTCAGACGACAAAACCAACACCATAAGAAAGCTTGCATTTTTCTGAATCCAACGAGTATTTTTTTGTAATTTTCCGATCAATGGATTATTAGTTATAAATTTTTAAGCACTGGCCAATACGAAAATTCCACGTCAGACTAATCGATTGCAAACAAAGAGGGAGAGAAGACGGGCCCACTGACATGGCCCAAACAATGGTGGCCGTGTCAGTAGGTTAAGGCCAGTGTGGTGTCGCTCAAAGTAGAAGAAATGAAAGCCAGAAAGACCAAAAAGCCCAAGGCGAGAAACTTGAGAAAGAGAAGAGGGTGGGGGTAAAAGTGGAACATTCTAGGGAAATATCTCCTTCCACGCACAGACGCCATGGAGGCTAAGCACAGAGCTTCAAGCCGAGAAGAAGCAGCAAACCGAAAAAGGGGGAAATCGATTCATACCCGAGAAGGCCAAATTGGTGATGCCGGGCGCAACTTGTGACCTTGAGGGAGGACACGAAGCGGTTCACCAGTCCCGAAACCACCAGGGAACTACAGGGACCTGCTACCATCACCATGACCGCCGGCTGCATACGGCGAGATGGGGAGAAGCACTCGGGGCTGAAGGATCTTGAACCAACCCAAGAGGATGATGTAGGGGGACACCACGAAGGTTTGGGGAGGAAAATCCAGAGGCCCGAGCATCCGCATCAGCGAGGAGAAGCAAAGAAGAAGTGGAACAGGGGAAGGAACAGAGCAGGTCAGGCGGCGGGTGAGAAACAAGCACCGTTCGTAGAAACACCACTTAAAAAGGGGCCATCAGTGCGGAAAGACTAGGGAAACCTAGAGGTGAAGAAATCAGAGAAGAACAAGGAAAGAAAAGAGAAGGAATCGCGAGAAGAAATCGAGGGAAAAAGGGACAGGTTCAAACGGGAAACAAAATCGTGAGAAGAGGGAAAGTGGAGAAAGGAGAAGAAACAGATGCCGCTCGATCAAAATCTAAGGGTCAGAATTGAACCCGAGATATCTAAAATAGGAAAGCAAGCGTGACAATACAAATACGATTAAAACTAAAGTGAGATTAATTTAATGCACATAATTTTCTCTTTCCTCTTTTAAGAGTTCTATACTTATCCAAATTAGACCAAACTTGACACACAAGCTAAATCAAACATGTAGATTCCGAATATAAAATTAGATTTGCCTTTTGGAAACTTTTAATGTGTCAAATAAATAAATTATTATTTTCTCTTTCCTCCTTTATTAATGGCTTTAGGATTATCCAATTTTTATGAAACTGGACACACAAGTTATATTTAATGTGTTGGATACGAATTTGCCATCAATTTTACATATTGGAGTTGTTTTAGTATTTAATTAATATTTTGAAGGTTCTACATACTTTCTCTCTCCTGATTTTACCTTTAAGCAAACTTTCTCCAAATTGGATAAAAATTCACCCAAAGGCTATATTTATTATGTAGATTACGAATCTAAGATTATTTTCCTCTTTTGGAGTCAATTATTATATTTATTTATTAATTACACCTTTTAGGAAATTTCTCTCTCTTAACTTACCATATTATTTCAAGGTTGTCCAAATTAAATGAAAATTGACATGTAGGCTTATTTTTATGTATAGATTACGAATTTGAGATCTATTCTTTATTTTGAGGCTTTATTACATGGATTATACCATTAGGCCCATTAGAGGCCCATTAACAACATTATGCATCCAATTAAGTTATTTATCATCTTATTATCACCAAATGAATTATATGACATATTAGATTACATTATTCATGCATTAGATTATTAGGATCACTCTAACCTTAACCTTGTTTGGCTAAGACCAAAAGGTTAAACTTCTAGGGTAGGGTTCGAGATCTGGTATGTTACAACACTCCACCCCTTAAAAAGGATTTCATCCTCGAAATCTATTGATCCAAACGTCAACCACTAACTACTCTCCACCCCTTAAAGGGTTCAACCTAACAAGTCAAACTAAACAACTTTTTAGAGCTACCCACATCACTTAGTTGTGAAAGTTTTAGAGATTAATATTTCTCATGTATCCAACTTATAGTCACCATCTAAGGTTGAGTTATAGGTCCTTGTGTCTCTAACCTATCAACCCTACATGAACATCCAAATGTCATAGGGTAGGTCAACTATACCTTTATTTCAATCCTAGTCACAAAACTAGGGTTAGCTTCTACTCAAACTAGAGTTTATCATTATTGTGACTTAGTTCAAGAAAACATTGATAAATATGAGAAAACTTTTGTACATATAGTAGTATAATTGAAAATAATTTTTAGCGATGAAAACCTTTTTGAGATGAAACAAAATGTGGATCCAAAATCAATTGCGGAAACCAAGTCACAATATTTCCATATTTAGATCTCCTAACATATTCACATCCTCAAAACCAACCTTATTACATACAAAGATCATCATTGATCAATTCTAAGGTCAACATCTCACTTAGAGCTATCTAGAAAAGTCAAGGGTTCTAATGGGGAGACAAAATTGAAATAGTCGATTCCGACTACCATGGGCTCTGATACCATGCTGTAAAGAAGTGAAATCACTTTCTTACTAAAAATTTGAACAATAAAACCTCCAGTCCAAACACACTCATAAGGTATGATGGAGTGGGTGTAAAAGTTTCAAATATTTATATAATGGTAATCAAAAGACCAATGTATAGCAGCGGAAGAAAATATTTGACTATTCAATTATAAAACAAAGGGTTACAAACTTACATCATAAGGATCCAAGTAGAGGAAATCTAAACCACCTCAAGATTGTCTCCAAGCTTCATCATCTCAAGCTAAGTCTAGGTCATCACGTCTTGTCATCCAAGTCCTCCACCTAGGGTTGGAAGCATACCCCAGCAAAAGAGAAACAAAAGGAGACATCAACAAAGGCTGGTATGTGCATACTAAAAAGCAAGTTGAGCAATATAAGGAAATAGGGACATCAAAATAAAAGGCTTCCCGTGCAAGAGATAAGTACCACCCAAACGGGTATCAAGAGAAAAGTAACATGACAAAAGGGATACTTGCCATATCCAACAAATAATAAGAATGTTCTATCAATATAATCATCCACTACCATGGTGGGAAACAAAGTACATATCATCATCAACCTGCATGCATGTGAGATAATCATAGCCCTAGAACAATATAAATAACAATGGCGGTCAAGAATCACACATCTTGAACCTGGTGAGACATGGGCCAAGAATCACACATCTTGACCTGGCATGGGGAATCACACATCCACCACCCAAATATATATAACATGGGCTAGGAATCACACATCCTGCCTGGGTATGGGGAATCACACATCCTCCATCCCAAAGATATCACAATGTTTCCATGTTGCATAATGAGACAAAACCAATGAAATTATACTACTCTAGTGCTACTGAATCGCATAGCATGTTAAATGTAGAGGCAAGTAGAGAAGTATAGTCAAACATCAAATAATATTTTCCACAATGGTCAACATATGAAACATTAATAAACTTCCACATCATAGTGGTAGATACCATCAACAATATCATCATGTTTCCATATCACAACAAAAGATTCCAAGAGTTTATCCAAGATCACAATAACCAGGATAGTTCACATGAACCATGATAACAAGAGAATAGAGATGTGTACAGGAAACAATCAAAAAGATGATAAAGTAGGTGAATTGCTCAATATGGATGAATAGGGGATACAACATACATAATATACAAGAATTGCTCAATATAGAAATAATAGGAGATGCAATCATACCTCAGCTTCAGAGTCAAATAGATCCAAAGCCACTTCTAGGTCCAAGCCTAGGCTTCCAAAACACCTATTTAGCATATATGTGAAATTAGGGTTAGGTTTTATATTAATTTCATAAACCCTAAAAACCACCTTTTTATCATTATGTGAATTAGGTTTTCAAAACTATGCCATATTTTAGTATATGTTATTAGGATTCCAAAACATATTTTATTGTATTTTTCTGACTTATAAATAATTAGTTATGATTTATACAAGTTATTATCTTATTTAATTAGATCCATTAAATTGCCCTTTTAAAACATCAGATTCAGATGACAAAACCAACACCATAAGAAATCTTGCATTTTTCTGAATCCAACAAGTATTTTTTTGTAATTGTCCAATCAATGGATTATTAGTTATAAATTTTTACGCACCGGCCAATACGAAAATTCCACGTCAGACTAATCGATTGCAAACAAAGAGGGAGAGAAAACGGGCCCACTGACATGGCCCAAACAACGGTGGCCATGTCAGTAGGTTAAGGCCATCGTGGTGTCACTCAAAGTAGAAGAAATGAAAGCCAGAAATACCAAAAAGCCCTAGGCGAGAAACTTGAGAAAGAGAAGAGGGCGGGGGTAAAAGTGGAACATTCTAGGGAAATATCTCCTTGCACGCACAGACACCATGGAGGCTAAGCATGGAGCTTCAAGCTGAGAAGAAGCAGCAAACCAAAAAAGGGGGAAATCGATTCAAACCCGAGAAGGCCAAATTGGTGATGCCGGGGGCAACTTGTGACCTTGAGGGAGGACACAAAGCGGTTCACCAGTCCCGAAACCACCAGGGAACCACAGGGACCTGCTACCATCACCATGACCGCCGGATGCATACGACGAGATGGGGAGAAGCACTCGGGGCTGAAGGAGCTTGAACCAACCCAAGAGGATGATGCAGGAGGACACCATGAAGGTGTGGGGAGGAAAATACAGAGGCCCGAGCATCCACAGCAGCGAGGAGAAGCGAAGAAGAAGTGGAACAGGGGAAGGAACAGAGCAGGTCAGGCGGCGGGTGAGAAACAAGCACCATTCGCAGAAACACCACTTAAAAAGGGGCCATCAGTGCGGAAAGACTAGGGAAACCTAGAGGTGAAGAAATCAGAGAAGAACAAGGAAAGAAAAGAGAAGGAATCGCGAGAAGAAATCGAGGGAAAAAGGAACAGGTTCAAACGGGAAACAAAATTGTGAGAAGAGGGAAAGCGGAGAAAGGAGAAGAAACAGATGCCGCTCGATCAAAATCCAAGGGTCAGAATTGAACCCGAGATATCTAAAATAGGAAAGCAAGCGTGACAATACAAATACGATTAAAACTAAAGTGAGATTAATTTAATGCACATATTTTTCTCTTTCCTCTTTTAAGGGTTCTATACTTATCCAAATTAGACCAAACTTGACACACAAGCTAAATCAAACATGTAGATTCTGAATATAAAATTAGATTTGCCTTTTGGAAACTTTTAATGTGTCAAATAAATAAATTACTATTTTCTCTTTCCTCCTTTATTAATAGCTTTAGGATTATCCAATTTTTATGAAACTTGACACACAAGTTATATTTAATGTGTTGGATACGAATTTGCCATCAATTTTACATATTGGAGTTGTTTGAGTATTTAATTAATATTTTGAAGGTTCTACATACTTTCTCTCTCCTGATTTTACCTTTTAAGCAAACTTTCTCCAAATTGGATAAAAATTCACCCAAAGGCTATATTTATTATGTAGATTACGAATCTAAGATTATTTTTCTATTTTGGAGTCAATTATTGTATTTATTTATTAATTACACCTTTTAGGCAATTTCTCTCTCTTAACTTACCATATTATTTCAAGGTTGTCCAAATTAAATGAAAATTGACATGTAGGCTTATTTTTATGTATAGATTACGAATTTGAGATCTATTCTTTATTTTGAGGCTTTATTAAATGGATTATGCCATTAGGCCCATTAACAACATTATGCATCCAATTAGGTTATTTATCATCTTATTATCACCAAATGAATTATATGACATATTAGATTACATTATTCACGCATTAGATTATTAGGATCACTCTAACCTTAACCTTGTTTGGCTAAGACCAAAAGGTTAAACTTCTAGGGTAGGGTTCGAGATCTGGTATGTTACACCATTGGGATCATCCACCAGTTGAGGTGTGATCCCTCCAGTTGCTTGTTGGTGCCTTCTGTGGTAGAAGAGTCAGAGAATAAGAACAACTCGAGGAGCTCTCTTGGTTGAATAAGAGAGGGCCAATGACTTTGCTTTGAAGGAAAGTAGCGGGTGACAGTTGGTGACACATTGAATGCACTGACAGAGTAGCTCTCGTGGTTGATAAGAGAGGACTAGCGACTTTGCCTTGAAGCAAAGTAGCGGTTAGCGATTACAAACATTGTGTTTCCATAGCAACAATAGTCCAACCTAGTCAGTGGTGAAAATGGCATCAAGTAGTCCCCATCAACGAAAATGACCTCATGAGGAGAGCTAGTAAAGAGGGAGGTTTTGTACACACTGGGTGTGATTCTCTTTTTTTCTCATCTTTGTTCTCGTGTGGGAGAGGCTATCTAAATTTAGGGGTAATTAAATTCAGGTAGTGTGAGTTGTACTCTTAATTAAATAGTACTTGTTAGCCGGCATTGTCCCATGGTTTCTCTCTCCTTGTCTTGGGGAGAGTTTTTCATGTTAAATCTGGTGTTTCTTCTTTGGATTTATACGCTTGTCAGTAATGTTTCATAATAAGTTTCATCACATCCAGGACCGTATCGGTACAATATCCCTAACAAATCCAAATAACCCTGAGTAGGTGCAATCTTGTTGATGGTTGCATTTACGTTCAATTGTTATTCCACATTTCGTTGTGTTATCACTCATTGTCTTCATTTTTAACTTTATTTTTATTTAAACTTCTCAACACTGCGCTGTCTTGTATCCATTAGTGAAAAATGTAACCTTATGTCATGAGAGTTGTTTGTGAGTAAAGGCCAGCTAACTTCATGTTACTTATATTAGATATTAACAATTTTGCTTCCTATTTTTGAATGAGTCTTGAGTTATTAAATTTTTTTCATTTAACAACCACATCACCACCATCAGTTGTATGCTACCGTACTTCTCGAATTTCATGATTTTTTTTGGCAAGTTTGTATGAGATTATGGTAAAGTATAAGGAGCTGTGTTTGTTTATTTAGGGATGATATTAGTGGAGCTCATTTTCAATGTGAAACATTCATTGACAGACACATGAGTGTATGCCCCATTGTTGAGTGTATGCATGGCCCATAGGAAAACGAATAATATATGTTTAAGAATTTTGATTATGTATGGTTCAATGATGGCTACAATTAGTTTATATATATATATATATATATATATATATATATATATATATATATATATATATATATATATATATATATATGAGATACATTGGACATTGGCGCTAGTGTCTTCTCGTGATATCCATTTTTTGAATTGTATGAGGTACTTATGACGGTACAATACTCTCATCAAAATCATCTGGTCTTAGGACTAAGAGGTGTTAGATATATGGCTGCTACATCCATGTTTCTAGCATGGGTTAAGTCTAATGTAGTGCAGCTAGTACATGTGAGAGAGGTAGTTTTATCTCTAGTGTAAATGGCAAAGAAGTTTTATCCCACATTGTTGACTCCTGGAACTTTTGTGGTCCTTATATGTAGGATCACATGGGACACTAGTGTCCAAGGGTCCTAGGAAGAGGGTATGCTCACCTCTTTGGTGGGTATGTTGACCACAATACAAACGCACACACGGGCGCGTGCCACGCCACCCATGCGCATGCCATACCACGCCTCACCTGGCCTGGCTGGGAATGGGCACGGGCTTGGGCTTGTGGCTTGTGGAGAATGTCTTCTGTATTCTTTTTGTACTAGGATACAACTACATAATTAATTATTCATTTAATTAATTGTTTCTTTTCTATTCAGAGTTATTAATCTTAACTAGAAAGTGTCTCTTTTATGAAATTTTCTACAATATGTACAAGAGAAACCAAGTGGGAGTAGGATTACTGGGGCATGTAAGGCTATAAATATGCCTCTAATAATTAGGGTTAAACACATATTTCTAACACACAACTGTCAGCCGCTCGAGTGCATGTTTTCTAACCCTAAAATTAGAGTTTCTGCAGTCGTCACTTCCTTCGTGCTACGTGGAGATCTTCTCCTGGATGTAGCAAGTTCATCCTTCCTTTCCTTCTAAGACGCAACATGTCGGGCGGTGGTTCCTATAGTTGCTGAGCTGCACTGGTGGTGTGCTGGTTCGTCTGCAACGTTCGTCGTCAACACGAGCGGGATGTCTCTTCTTTAGGTTCGTACTGGGTTGACTGGGAGAATGGCGCCTATCCAGAGGGGTTGCAAGGCGATGATTTATATAAGTATATTACATTCATTTCTCAATGAACGACCTCGTTTGATCCTAACTTTATTTATTTTTATTCTCCTATATTGGTTTATTCTACATTTTGTTATCTGGATCGACCTGAACTGTTAGCCTAAATTGCACCTATCACTGTTGCATGTAACAACTTAATTCAAAATTAACAACAATCTTAAAGAAATTATTATCTATCATTAGTTAACTACGACTGGTTCTGGCATGAAAGTTGATACGTCTAGTATGCCTGAAAAATTTACTGGAACTTATTTTGCTCGTTGGCAAAGTAGGATGTAAATCTGACTTAATATGGTAGGGTATGACCAATATTTAGAAGAAGACGAACCCAAAGAAGATGAAACAGTTCCTGATAATGCTAATATAGTCGCAACTTGGAAAAAGGGTGACAAGACATGCCGAGGGTTGATTCTATTTGCGTTAAACAACAAACTATATGACTCATACTTTATGACTCCTGTTACTACAAGTTTTGTGGAAAGTATTAGAAAAGAAATATAATACTGAGAATTGGGGAACTGAAAAATATTGTGTTTTGAATTTTTTTAAGTTTCATATGTCTGAGGATAAATCTGTTTCTAATCAAACACATGATTTTCAACTTTTGGTGCAAGAGCTTGCTGATGCGGGCATGACACTTCCTGAAAAAAGTGTTGCTATGTCGATCATTGAGAAATTCCCAAAATCTTGGGAGTCGTTTGGCATGACTCTTAAGCATCACAAAGGAGACATGTCAGTGAATGATCTCATGATGGATACTAATATTCAGGAAGAGCATCCAAAAGAGAAGACTATCAAAGTACTAACTGATGTTAATGTGACTGTTAATTTTACTATTGCTAAGAACAAGGATAAGAAATCTAAGAATTCACTTAAACCTCAGGCTATGATCCAGAATAAATTGAAGAACAAAACTTGTTGGACTTGTGGACAGGTTGGCCACTGGAATAAGGATTGTCCTTCGAAGAAGTCTAAGAAAGCTGCTGCATATGCAGCTGAGGTGGCTGTGGTCAACATGATGACTTCATCCTTGAACCTCAATGATGGGTACATAGCTATAAAATCTGAAGGTCTTTTTTTATTTTTGAACCACTATATTGGATTATAGACACTGGGGCTAATGTGCATGTATGTACTAACAAGTCCCTATTTGTGTCTTATCATACCTCTAAAGGTCGATCCGTGACTTTGGGTGATTCCAACACTACAGAAGTCAAAGGCGAAGGATGGGTGGACTTGAAGTTTCCTTTGGGAAAGGTTCTGACACTTCATAGAGTCAGACATGTTTCATCAATATGACACAATATAATTAGTGGCACAATTTTAGTTAGAGATGGTTTTGGAATAGATTGTAAATGTAATAAAGATATTATTACTCGCCTTCGAGATTCTTTATTTTTTTGTCAAGGGGTATCTTTGTGATATGGAGAACTTGTTTAAGATTCTTGTAGAACCTGTTTCAAATTCCGTTTTAAATTTGAATGATAATAGTTCTTTATGCTTGAATCTTGTATCATCTGATGTTTGGCATGCACGTTTGGGATATGTTAATGTTGGCTCAATGAAACATATGATGAATCTGAATTTGATCCCTAAATATGAAATTAGCAATAATAAATGTGAAATCTGTGTGTAAGATAAATTACCTAGGAAACCTTTTCATTTTGTGAATAGGAATTCAGAAATATTGGACTTAGTGCATACATATATCTGTGAATTTAATGGTACTTCTACAAGGGATCAAAAATGTCATTTTATAACTTTTATTGACAATGCTAGTAGATACTGTTATGTCTTTTTGCTTAGAAGTAAAGATGAGGCATTGGATAAATTTAAAATTTATAGGAAAGAAGCTGAAATCCAAACCGGTAAAGTACTTAAATGATTAAAGTATGATAGAAGAGGAGAGTATACCTCGAATTCGTTTTTGGAATTTTGCCAATTACATGGGATAGTTCATGAGGTTACTACTCCGTATTCACCACAATCTAATGGGATAGCTGAACGTAAAAACTTAAACCTTATAGATATGATAAATTCTTTACTACAAACCTCAAGTCTACCTAACTTCATGTGGGGGGAAGCTTTGAATAGAGCTTGCCATATTCTAAATAGAGTTCCCCACAAACATGTAGAGAGTAGTCTATTTGAGTTATAGAGAGGAAGAA
Source organism: Alisma plantago-aquatica (assembly GCA_963693085.1). Classification (NCBI taxonomy): domain Eukaryota; kingdom Viridiplantae; phylum Streptophyta; class Magnoliopsida; order Alismatales; family Alismataceae; genus Alisma; species Alisma plantago-aquatica. The sequence goes on from OY856409.1 coordinate 40,394,968, forward strand.
AACCTAGTCTCAAATACCTTTGAGTGTGGGGATGCCTTGCTAATGTACTTGTCCCTAAACACAAAAGGAAGAAATTGGTACCGAAAATGGTTGATGCCATATTCTTGGGGTAGGTAGAGACAAGTTGTGCCTACATATTCTTGATTGTAAAATTCTGATATCTCAGGCATTGAGGTAAATACAATTGTGAAATTATGTGATGCTACATTCTTTGAGAATGTATTTCCCATGAAATTTGGTGTGCCCAATGAAGTATCTCAAGAGGATTCATTCACTATAGGTTTCATTTTCGAGCACATGAAAAGGATGACAAATATGAGGGGCAACTCAGAACAAGCTATTTCTGAATCTAATGATTCTGAAGAAATAGTTGAACCAAGGAGAAGTAAACGGTCTAGGATATCAAAGGACTTTGGAAGTGAGTTTCTCACTTACAATGTTGAGGATGATCCTGTAACTTTGAAACAAGCTATGGAATCTTCAGAAGCTCAGTTTTGGAAAGAATCCATTAATGATGAAATCCAATCAATTCTCTCGAATGGAACTTGAGAATTGGTGGATTTGTCTCCTAGTTTTTCTGTAGTTGGTTGAAAATGGATCTTTAAGAAGAAACATAATGCAAATGGGACATTCAATAAGTATAAGGCTAGGTTAGTTGCTAAGGGTTACATATAGAGGGAAGGACTATATTATTTTGATACCTATTCCCTTATTTCCCATATGACCACAATCCGAGTGATTATAGCATTGGCTTCCATTTATAATCACTATATCCATCATATGGATGTGAAGACCGCATTCTTATATGGTGATCTTCAGGAAGAGATATATATGGAACAACCTGAGGGATTTTTGGATTGTGGGAATGAGTCCAAAGTGTGTAAACTTGTTAAGTCATTATATGTCTTAAAATAAGCCCCTAAGCAATAGCATGAGAAGTTTGATTCTATGATATCATCGTTTGGATTTGTTTCTAATGAATTTGATAAGTGTATCTACTATAAAATCATCAATGATGGATTCATTTTATTATGCTTATATGTCGATGATATCTTACTTTTTGGTTCTGATATGAAAGTAGTAAATGAGACAAAGTCATTCTTATGTAGCAAGTTTATGATGAAAGATATGGGTGTTGCTGATGTGATTTTAGGGCTTAAAATCATAAGGTCTACTGATGGTATAACTCTCTCTCAGCCTCACTATGTTGAGAAGATATTGGAGAGGTTTGAGTACACATCACATAAACCTGTTAAGACTCTATATGATTCATACAAGGCCTTGTTCAAGAATGAGTCTGGGGTTCTAGTGTCTCAATTACGATACTTTTAGATTATCATAAGTTTGATGTATCTTATGAACTGCACACATCCAGACATTGCATTTGCCATGAGCAAGTTAAGTATGTTGACCTAGAGGTTATATACATTGTCCATATTTTGATAATGACTCAACCATTCCATTCATATGTGTCTAATATGTGTATTTGAGATTGATCTTAGGTGTTAGGTACATGAAAAGAATCAATTTACACAAGCCCTAGCTTTTCAAAGTTCAAGTCAAAAGCAATGCAAGTGTGCTAATAAGGAAATCCATTCAAACGACCTTAGAAGAATTTTGTAATCACTTGTATTGATGATATGACTAGTAACTAAGATGAGAAAAATATGTGGGAGACTTAGTACCAAGTTTTAATCACTTTTTAATCTCTTTTGAAAATTGATCATAGATTGCTGATCGGTCAAGTTACAATCTCGACCGATCCCTTAAATCAATTTTCTGAAGAGTGCATCGACCGAGTTGTGCATTCATAGAACTCGATCGAATGGCTTACTGACCAAATGTGATTTTAACTGATCAGTTGAGTTTCCCAGGACAAACTCGACCGATAGTTTGAAAACTGGGTTTGTCTTTTAGCCGATCGGTCGAGTTACCTTTATTGAATCTCGACCGAATGTACTGTACAGAAAATGTAGAAAAAGTGATTCTAACCTTTGGTGACTTGTTTTGATGAAAATAGATTTGTTGCATTGTGTAAAAATGCCTATATTTTGACCCTAAGTGTTCTCCAACTCAAGGGAGAACCCCCAGCTATAAATAGAACCACTGGGAGTTCATTCCAATATTGTTCATTCACTACACACAATGTCCTTTCTATAGTTGAGTGTGCTACCACCCCTTGATCCCCTTTCTTTCTCTAGTTTACACATTATTTCATGATTTGTGAGTGATTTAGGATTATTGTAAGAGAGCTCCACCTTTGTGCATGTAAAGCTCTCAATCTTCCACCACTTCCCTATCCCCTTCTTTCATAAAGAAAAGCTGAAGCAAGCTCCATCGAGTGAAGGAGCTGAAGATGGTCCTCTTCAAGGTTGATGAAGAGATGGTGATCTTATCCAGGTTAAGGAGAAGGCAAAGGCTGAAGATCCAAGAGGAGAAGCAAAGTCCTTCAAGGCGGAAGACTTGATCTTGAATGGGTAAGACCTAGGTGTAGGCTGAAGATTCAAGCGAAGTGGGTAAGTTCCTTGTTAAGGTGGAGATCTCCTTGTGGTTGGATGGGTAAGTCCTTTGGTGGTCTATTGCTATAAATCTCTGTGGTGATATAATAGAGAAAAACACTTGTAAAGTCCTAGAGGTTGAACTCTCTAGGTAGTGGACTAACTCACTTCTAGTTTGAAGTGCTTGGTATCAATCTCTCTCATCCTTGCTATGCTTGTTAGATCGGACTTCAAATTGCCATTAAGCTATCACTCCTTAATGATATAATTTGAAGGTCTAATCTATTTTGTGAGAAATTTTGTAGCTCTATTTACCCCCCTCTAGAGCCCTTAAATCCAACAAGTGGTATCAGAGCCAAGTATATTCTCCAACAATATCTTATGAGATGAGAAGATGGGTGACAACCTACTTGGTTCACTCAACCTAGAGGGAGGCTTCTCCATGCACCCTTTGGTCTTTGATGGCACCAACTTCCTCTATTAGAAGAGAAGGATGTAATTCTACATTCAAGGGATGAACAATGACACGTGGAAGGTGAAGGTTACACCTTACAAAGAGCCAACCGGAGTTGTTGAAACATGGAGTGAAGCTGCTCTCAAGGAGGCTCAACTCAATGCAAAGGCCATTAGCATCCTCTACGCAGCCCTCACTCCCACAAAGTTCAATCAGATCTCATCATGGGATACTTCCTATGAGATTTGGGACAAGCTGTGCATCACATATGAAGGCACAAAACAAATCAAGGAGGCAAAGATCTACATGTTGGGCAGCCTCGTAGAGAACTTCAAGATGAGAAAGAAAGAAGGCATTGCAGAGATGTATTCAAGGTTGAATGTCATCGCCAATGGGCTGGCTGCTTTGGTCACTCCTTTAGAAAGAGGCGTCATCAACTCTAAGATCTTGAGAACTCTTCCAAAGAGATGGGAGTCGAAGGTCACCTCCATTGAAGAAGTGAGGAGCCTTGGTGACATCCCAACTAAAGAACTCATTGGAAGTCTTTAAGCCCATGAGCCTAGACTTGACAAGCAAGAAGAAGAAGCTAAGCAAGAAGAGAAGGAAGCCAAGAAGATCAAAGATAGTTCTTTTAAAGCACAAGTGGCAACAACTTGCTTGCCGGACCTCTTCTCCCTCCTCTAGTGAAGATGAAGGCGCTAGTGAGCATGAAGCCGACTACATCAAGGGCAAGCACTTCAAGGGAAAACAAGCCTCCTCCTCTACTCTGAGATGCTACAATTGTGGTCAAAAGGGGCACTACAAGAGTGAATGCCCAAAGTCAAGAAAATATCACCATAAGAGAAGCTCAAGGAAAGAAGAGGATTACAAGAAGGAGAGAAAGCACAAGAGGAAGGACAAGAAGGACAAGAAGGAAAAGAGACACAAAAATGCAGCTAATGCAGCTTGGGAAGCTTCATCTTCAAACAACTCTAGCTCTAAAGAAGATGGAGAGTGCCACCTTGCTCTCATGGCCTCTACAAGTGAATACATTGGTGAGGTAAGTGAAGTAAGTTTGTATGAATTACCTAAAGACATGCTTGTTACTATCCGTTCTTCTTTTGCTAAATGTAAATCTAAAACAAAACGGTTAGAAAAAATCATTGATGATCTTTATGCTAAGATTGAAATTTTGGAATTGAATGAGAAAACTAATCTTGAGAGTATTGATAATTTGCAAGAGCAATACCTTGATCTTGAACTCCACTACAATGAAATTGAAGTAGAGAATGGTATCTACCTTAAGAACATTGAAAATCTTAAGGAAGAGAACCAAAATTACCTAAAAGAACTTGAATTACTTAAAACTAAAAATACTGAATTTAAGTTTCTTATTGATTCTCGTAGAGAAGAGAGAGATGTTTATCTCAAAGAGATTCAAATGCTAAACTCTGAAAATGCTAGGTTGCTTAGTCAAGTGAATGATCTATCTTCTAGACCTTTGTTGCCTAGTGTTAATGTTGCTTCTATATCTCTTGAAAAGGATTCATACCTTACTAAAGCTCTATGTCTTGAGGCTGATCTTGTGCATGCTAGGGATGACATATCTAGTTTATCTTCTACTGTTATTTCTATGAATGATGATAACTATAGATTAAGAGAAACTCTGTAGAAATTCCTCAAAGGGAAGAACTCCCTAAATGAAATCCTTGATCATTCTACCCAACAAAGGGGTACTAGTAGTTTGGGATTTGTAGGGGGAGCCTTAAAGGGCAAGAGCAAGGACAAAGATAATAAAAAGATCAAGTAGATCTCTTTCTTTGTAGGAGAATCTTCAGGCACAAAGAATCCTATGATTTGTTCTTATTGCAAATCTGATGATCATATTCCACTTATTGTCCTTACAAGCCTAAGGGGACCAACCCAAAGATGAAATGGGTCCCCAAGGTAACTCTGGATCCCAAAGTTTGAGTTGGGAATCAATGTTCTCCTTTCTTGAAGGGAAAAAAATAGATGGATTGGTGATAGTGGCTGCATAAAGCACATGACGGGTGATGTAAGCCGTTTCAACAATTTCACAAAGAAGAAAGGAGGATCCGACACCTTTGGAGACAACAAGAAAGGTAAAGTCAAATGTGAGGGTGATGTAGGTGAATCCTTATGCATTAAGAATGTTCTTTTTGTGGATGGCTTACATCATAATTTAATAAGTGTTAGTCAACTTTGTAATAATGGTTACCTTGTTCTATTTACTGCTTTTGAATGTTTGATTCTAGATTCCGTCACCTACCAAGTTATATACAAGGGAACTATAAGTGGTAATCTTTATGTTATTGTTCTTAACTCTATTAAGCCTATGGTTGGTAGATGCCTTGTAGCCAACTCGAATGATATTTCTATTTGGCACCACCAGCTTGGTCATGTAAATATGCATCAATTAAAGAAGTTGAGCAAAATAGACTTAGTCAAAGTGGATTTTGAAAAGGATGAGGAATGCCAACCTTGCACACAAGGAAAGCAAACTAAGTCCTCCTTCAAATCCAAAGGAGTCCTTAACACTAAGAGAGCACTTGAGCTTCTTCATATCGATCTATTTGGACCAATGAGAACACAATCGCTTTGTGGTTTCAAGTATTGCCTTGTTATTATCGATGATTTCTCTAGATATACTTGGACCTTCTTTCTCATTTCAAAGAGTGATACGCTTGATGTTTTCTCTAGTTTTTGCAAATGAGTTGAGAATGAAGCTTCTTGCCGGATTGTTTCCATCCGTAGTGACCATGCGGGAGAATTTGAAAATGAGCTTTTTGAGTGTTTCTGTCAAGAATCGGGTTATGCACACAACTTTTCTTCACCTCAAACACCTCAATATAATGGGGTTGTAGAGAGGAAGAATAGGTCTTTACAGGAGATGGCTAGGACCATGCTTCTTGATTTTGATACTCCTATGAAGTTTTAGGTTGAAGCTGTCAGTACCTCTTGTTATGTGCAAAACCGTATTTTCACTCATCCATCGCTTAAGAAACCCCTCTATGAACTATGGCGTGGTAGAAAGACTTCTATTGAGTATTTCTATGTTTTCCGATGTCCTTATTTTGTTTTGTTTTGAATACAAAAGATTCTCTTGACAAGTTTGATCCGAAATCGTATAAGGCTTTCTTTCTTGGCTATAACACTACTCGCAAGGCATATGGAGTTTATAATGTTGATCTTGCTAAGGTAGAAGAATCTATTAATATAAAATTTATTGAGACTAACCCCTCTATTCTCAAAGGTATTATTTCAAATGATGATGTTGTAGATGAAGTAATTCCTATTTTTAAAGAACTAAACATCACCTAAAAGGGAAAAGAGGTTGTTGCTCAAGAAGAAGAAAAAGATGATGAAAAGAAGGATTAAATTCCCAGGTTTGGAAAGAATCATCCTAAGGTGCTAATCTTAGGTGATCCATTTGAGAGAGTGAAGACGCAGGCTGCATTCAACAAAGAACAAGAAAACAACACCTTCATCTCACAAATAGAGCCTAAAGATGTCAAGGAAGCTCTTGGGGATGAAGAATGGATCCTATCTATTCAAGAGGAGCTGAAACAATTTGAAAAGAATAAAGTTTAGACCCTTGTGCCAAGACCAAGTGATAGAAAAATCATTGGCACAAAATGAGTCTACCGCAACAAGCTAGACGAAAGTGGCAAAGTGGTAAGAAACAAAGCAAGGTTAATGGCTCAAGGCTACAATCAACATGAATGTATTGACTTTGATGAAACATATGCACCTATATCTAGACTTGAGTCCATTCATATGTTGCTTGCTTTTGCTAGTCATAAAAGCTTTCTTTTGTATCAAATGGATGTTAAAAGTGCATTTTTGAATGGTACAATTGAATAGGAAGTGTATGTTGCACAACCTCCGGGCTTTGAACATGATAATCTACCTAACCATGTTTATTTGTTGCAAAAAGCTCTCTATGGACTCAAACAAGCACCAAGGGCTTGGTATGAGAAATTAAAGAACTTTTTATTAGATCATGGTTATATCATGGACAAAGTGGATTCTACCTTGTTTCTAAAGCACACTTCTAAAAAATTTCTTATCATTCAAATATATGTTGATAATATCATTTTTGGAGGAACTAACCTTGATCTTAGTAAAGAATTTAGTGATCTTATGTAGAGTGAATTCGAGATGAGTATGATGGTTGAGCTTACTTTCTTCCTCGGCTTTCAAATCAAGAAAACAAAAGATGGGAACTTCATCAACCAAGGCAAGTACACCAATGAACTACTTAAGCACTATGAGATGGAGAATACCAATCCAATGGACTCACCCATTTCAAACACCACCAAAATTAATAAAGATGAAGAAGGTGAAAAGGTAGATGAGAAGCTCTATAGAGGTATGATTGGAAGTTTACCTTACTTAAATGCCTCTAGACATGACATAATGTTTAGTGTTGGCTTGTGTGCTAGATTTCAATCAAATCCTAAGAAATCTCATCTTATAGATGTTAAGAGGATTCTAAGGTACTTAGCCAAAACTCAAAATTTTGGACTATGGTATCCCAAGTCAAGGAACTTTACTCTTACTGCCTATAGTGATGCTGATTATGCGGGCTACTTGATTGATACAAAGTGCACAAGTGGCATTTGTTTCCTCCTAGGACCATGCTTGGTGTTTTGGTTTTCCAAGAAACAGAGCACCATGGCATTATCGACCAACGAGGCTGAGTACATTGCAGTCGGGGGTTTTTGTTCCCATATCCTATGGATGAAGCAAATGATCCAAGACTTTACATTCATTTTGATGCTTCTCCTATCTATTGTGATAATATTAGTGCAATTAACTTGTCTTACAATCCTATTTTTTTAGGAAAAGGAAAGGCCTTGTCTTACAATCCTATATTACATAGTAGAGCTTAACATATAGAGGTTCTCCATCACTTTCTTCATGATCACATTGCCAAGAAGGATATTTATATCACACATGTGGACATGGAAAATCAGTTGGCAGACATTTTCACTAAACCTCTAGCTAGAGAGAAATCTAATTTTATTAGATCAAAATTGCTTATAACTGATTTGAATGAATCTGATATGCCTTCTAGCTTGTAGCAATCTATCCTATATGTTTTTCATCTATCTTGGTCAATCTTTGAATGCTAATATGCTTAAAATTGGTTTTTCATGTTCATATTGTCTTATTTTTGGGTATTTTTCATAAACGTTTGTTTTATCACAAAATAGTACCCAATGATGAGTGTTATGTGCCTAAATATGTTTAATATACATATTGGACTAGAAAAATATATTTGATTAGCATTCAAATGGCTAGAAATTAAGTTTGATGATTTTAGGTCAGGTTGACCATCGGTCGAGTTTCCCCCAGGACAAACTCCAATGATCCATGGCCGAGAGATTTTTAAAAAATGACCAATCAGTCGAGTTTTAGACTCATAACACTCGACCGATCCGTGGGCTGGAGCCAAGTTAAGTTAGATTCAGCCAACTATTCTCCCTCTCAATTAGAGAATAGTTGACCGATTCCCCTTCTTCTAGTCCTAATCTCTCAACTCCATACCTTACCTTCCCTAACCTAGACCTAATCTGACCTACAAAGACATTCCTAGACCTTCCCCCTTGCTCAACCTTGGTATGTGAACAGTTTTGGTGGTTTTTGCATTTTCTCTCGTCTTCTCCTTCTTTTTGCCTCCATGGCTTCACATAGAAGAAAATGACTCGCCCCTAGCAATGCACCATCCTCTTCCTCATCTTCTCGCTTGATTCCATTTGATGAGACCCTCTTTGTCTCAATAGATGTTGTAAATAGGTATAAGGACCTTCTTCCTAGGAGTCCTTTTCCATTTAGAGCCTTTTTTGAGCCTAGCCCTAGGCGTCAAGACATCATCGATCAAGTGGCAAGGTTGCTTTCTATTCATCACCTATCTACCTTGGCTATCGAGCATGATTGCTTTCACAATTCCATGTCAAGCACAAAAGCAGTTCACAAATTCTACGCAAATTTGTGTTGGAATTACGACTCCCTTGTACCCCTTCCGAATACTCAAGTGATCCTTACTTCCATGATCGCCAAGAAGAAATTCCAAATATCTGAGGATATCTTGAATGTTTTCTTTTCAGGAGCCAATTAGAATGCACCTGACGTAAGGATTATGGTGAGTATTTTGCCGTTTTGGACCCTGAAGGTTTCTACAAGCAGAATGAGACCACTCTTCTTGATATCCATCACTATCTAAAGAAACCTAACGTTCTCTATAAGAAGAAGATCACACTACCCTCCTCCTCCTTAGACCTCAAGTAGCGTATAAATCAAATGGATATTGTAGAGAACACTATGGTGATAATATACTGTATCTTAAAGAATGTCAGAGTCAAGTGGTCTAGATATATCCTCCACCACATAACTTGCTTTGACTCTAACAAGAACACCTGTGGCACCCATCCTCCTTATCCTACCCTGATATGTGGTCTTTTCTAGTTCACCACTGAGAAATCACTCTTCTCTGACTTCCACTACAGACCTACCGGGAAGGGAGTGTGTATCAGTGAGACCACCATTCAAAAATCCATACCTATCCTTTCCTCCACTGCACCTGATGCCTCACCCTCTTCCTCTGCCTCAGCTACACCTGCCTCTACCTTGACCCGAGCTCCACCTCCTCATCCCTCCCAACCTAGCCGTGCCTCGTTCTGTGTGTCCAATGAAACCCTCATGGGTTACAGGATGCACCGACAGGCATACAACCTCCAGGTCTAGAAGCATCTGCACTAGGATTTATGTTCAATCATGTCTAACATGAACTTATCCTGTGCACACCCCTACCCCACCTACCAATCCTACTTCAGTAGTGATTATGCATCCTATGCATACAATCACTTCTACCCTATACCTGAGCCTTCCCCTGCTACTCCCACACCCTCTACTGCCGGTGGATCTGCTCCTGTCTTCCCGTCATTACCTACTGGCCCTTTGGCCACTTTGCTTGCTAGTCTGGGTGACTCTGCTCCTTCCTTCCCTCATACTAATGAGATTTATGCTCTTGGTATGACTTGGGATGAGTAGAATGCTCATTGGTCCAGTTGTGGCTTCGGTCCTTCTGTGGAGGAGGAGATGCCTGACCAGGCTGATGCTGAGACTGCTGACGCTGATGTGGATGCCGATGAGGATGATGATGATGGTGATGGCTCTGATGGCTTCGCTTGTGACTCCGATGATGAAGGCGTTGTGATGCGATGATTTTGAGTCACATTTAGAGACCTATTTCATATGTGTTTTGTGCCTTAATTACTCATTTTCATGGATATTATTGCATAATTCACTTTATTTGGTCTTTGCCATCATTTTATATCAAATCCCCTTTGTTTTACTATTTTGAGCATTATTTATCATCTTATTATAAATTGTGTGGATTTACTTGGTCTTGTTGTGAAATTTCAGGAAAAACAAGTATCTGCTTCCGTCGATACCATCGACGGAAGTCGATACCATCGACCAAGCCACAGGTTGTCAGCCGAGAAGAGCAATACAGAGTCGATACCATCGACACCCATGTCGATGGCATCGAGATGTCTCCAGGCTGCTGGCGAGGATGAAGTCGATACCATCGACCCAAGTCGATGCCATCGACTCAAGGAGAGCTACAGCGTCGCTAAACGACAACAACCGACGCTAAAGGAGTCGATACCATCGACACCCAAGTCGATGGTATCGAGATCATGACAGGCGCTCAGAATAAAAGAAAGGAAAGCTGCCGCTAATCCGCTGTGTCGATACCATCGACTCGCGTCGATGGTATCGACGCCGGCAGATATGCGTTGGATTTGTTCTGATTTCGATCGGACGGCTGTTGCTATTTGACGACCTAATTAGGGACTTATACCTAATGACGGCCGCCCAGACGTGATCATCATCTCATTTTGGATTGCACGAGTGCCGAGGAGGAGAGAAAGGAGAACGGAGGCCGAGAAGCTCATTCCGGGTGATTCGGACGCTGCCGAAGACAATTTCCACCACCGACAGGCGGGGAGAGCTTGTGTTCTACACCAAGGATCCACCGGTTCTTCTCCGTTCAGGGGTTTTCCCATTTATTTCACGTATTTCTTATGAATTCCCCAATTTCTACCATGTATTCGTGTAAGATGAACATGAGAGGCTAAAACCCTCAATCTTTAGGACCGGGAGTAGCCCGGGGATACATTGTATGATGATTTTATATTGATAATTCATATTTTTCTCTCATATCCGTGGTATAAATTCGTTTTCTCTATTGCTATTGTTATGTTTGATCACCATAATAATAAATTAATGCCCTTAATCACTTCGACAGAAGGATTAATGGTTGAAAAGAGACGAATTCTACATTAATTAATAAAACCCTTGACAAAGGAGTTGTAAAATTAATGGTGGGAACTGAGGGACCGATCTTAATGCGCTTAGTTCAGGGGAATGATTACTATGACGATGGAATCAACCTAAATCTAAGTAGTGGATTACACCACGACAGTGGGTAATTCTCATTTCAGGCCACTACCCGGATAGAGAGAGAAGTGTGAGGAATTATATGAAATCTAATACAATGTTGACTCACGGTGAAACCGCCATCCTAAAGATATCCTTTTAATTGATTAAATTAACCTTTAATCGATTGTTTTCTTTGTTTGATTTTTATTTTCTTTTAATTTGAACAACAAAACTCTACTTTGTTAATCGGTCTAGCTGATTGCGATTAGTTAGTAGAAGTCTCCAATAATTCACGTATCCCTGAGTTCGACTCGGGCCTCACAAGGCCTATATTACTCGACGCGTATACTTGCGTTTTAGCGCGTAGTAAAATACACGTCAAGTTTTTGGCGCCGTTGCCGGGGATACGGCGAATTATTGGCACTTTGAGTGATAAGAGCGGCCATTCTAGGCCACTTTTTTGTTATTAATTTTAAAACAACTTCAAAAATTCCTTTATTTCTCTATAATTGTGTTGACTCGTTCAAAGCATTGTACTGAACCTTTATTTCCATATTTCAGGTGCTTTGCATGGTGCACACACGTAGTCGAGACTACGTGAATCGCACACCTGAGGTTCCATCTGCGGGACCAGAGAACGAGGACTACTACGAGGAGGAACACCACAGTGATATACATTCTGAATCTGAGCCAGAACAAGAAGAAGTAATGGCTGAAGCACAGACAATATGGGAGAAGATCAAGGCGTCTTCTTCCTCGGCATCAAAGGGGCCTATAAAGAAACAGGGGCTAAACATACCTACATACAAGATCGACCCAGCACTGATTAATTTGGTCAAATCCAATGCATTTCACGGATTAAAAAATGAAGATCCAGTGGCCCACATCAGCCAGTTCGTGGAGAACTACGATATGGTGAAGATAGATCGATTTCCACAGGATGTGCTCTACCTCAAGTTATTCCCGAGTTCCTTGGCTGGAGTGGCAAGAGAGTGGCTTCATAACCTCGATGACGAGTTTGTTGAATCATGGGATCATATGGTGGAGGTTTTCTTTGAGAGGTTCTTCCCTCCTGAGAAGACCAATGATATGATCCGGAAGATCCACAATTTCACCCAACAGGCGGGTGAAACTTATTCTGAGACTTGGGAGCGATTCCAAGTCATGTTGAGGAGATGTCCACACCATGGACTGGACAAGGAAACCCAAGTGAAGATCTTCTACTTTGCTCTCTCCGAGCATGATAGAAGCAATTTGGACTCGGCCGGTTCAGGATTTTTCTTAAATAACACTGATACAAGATGCTGGGAAATACTGAAGAACATGGCTAGGAAACAGTCATGGGGCGACAGAGGTGCAGTAGAACATGTCAAGGCTGCCGGCGAATCCAGAACAGTTAGGGAGCTGAACGACAAGCTAGATCTTCTAGCCAAGAAGCTGCTAACTAAGGAAGATGCATCTGAGGATGAGGAAGCCCAAGTGAAGTTCATACAACAACAGGGCTATAGAAACAATGACTATGCATGGAGAAAGGATAAACAGTTTTCATGGAAGGATCCGAACAATTTTCTGCAGGATCCGGATGCCAAATCACAGCAAAAAGCTGAGGACAAAAACACTGAATTGCTAAGTCAAATGGTTCAGCAAAACCAAGAGATGATGACCATGTTTGGTAAACAATTACAATCTCAAGGTGACATTCTAACCAAATTTGGGCAGACGCTGCAAAGCCATGGAGCACAAATGCGGGCATTAGAGGCCACCGTGGCACAGATTTCAAATGAAGTGGCGGCCATCAAGCACGCCAATCAACAGAAACCAGCGGAGAATGCGAACGTGGCTCAAGCACATCATCAGGTTAAGTACATGTCGGTGGTAAGAAATAAGGAATCTCAGGTGCAAGAAGCTGTAGAAGAAAGAAAGATGACTTTCAATGTGAATGCAACACCGGCGATACCATATCCACGCACGTACTATAGATTGCCGGGCGGAAACCATTTCTTCAGAAAATCAGAGAGAGTTGTGAGTATGGTATCTCCATCTAGGCAAGAGGAGCAGGTGCAGGTTGTTTGTGCACATGTGGAGACATCTAAGGCGAGAGAGGAACCAAAACAAGCTGCTACTATTGATGATGTCTCGCCAAAGCCCACGTCCGAGGGAATGATTGAAGCAAGCTTAGGGGAGGTACCCCCGAAAAGCTCTTATGTGCCACCTCATAGGCGTGTTGATGCAGCTAATGTTTCGGATCCGGTAAATCTGAAGTCAAAGAAAGAGCATCGTCACTTTAAGAAATTTCTGGAGATATTCCGAAAACTCCACATCAATATTCCATTAGTGGAGATGATCGAGAAAGTACCCGCCTATGGGAGGTTTATCAAGGAAATCATCAATAAGAAGAGGCGGATAAAAGACGATGAAATTTATTGGATGAATGAGACGGTGAGCTCTATGATCCAAGGGAGTTCACCAAAGAAGAGAAAGGACCTAGGAGGTTTTTACATACCGTGCTCAATAGGTGGTCAACATTTCCCTAAAGCACAATGTGATTCTGGCGCTAGCATAAATCTCATGCCTTTGGCGACATTTCAAAAGCTGGGGTTAAAAGAGATAAAGAAGTTGGCTGCAACAATTGAATTGGTGGATGGGTCTACGGTGAGACCCTATGGAGTATGTGAAGATGTCCTCGTCAAAGTGGATAGATTCATATTTCCTGTGAACTTTGTCGTCATGGATATGCCACCACTCCAAAGTTGTGAAATTCTCCTAGGAAGACCGTTTCAAGCAACGGCGGATGTCGTGACTGCCTTAGGCAGAGGGACTTTGTCCTTGGGTATTGGAGGAGATCGAGTCGAATTCAAATTACCAAATGATCCTCTGAGCCCAGTTCCCAAGGTGAAAAGATGATGATTGTCACACCGTCTAGCCTAAGACGTTAAACAAGGGCGCTTGTTGGGAGGCAACCCAACCATCGGTACACTAGGATAGTTTAATTTTAGTCATAGATTGCTTTTATTTCGTTTGAATGTTAGTTTAAAGAAGATACCTTGATCCGTTTGTTCGATGTGCAGGCACAGGCCGGGTCGATACCATCGACACACTGGTCGATGGTATCGACATGGGTTCAGGATTGACAGCTGCAAAAATTGCACTGAGTCGATACTATCGACGGTCCTGTCGATGACATCGACATACCTACAGGCAGGTTGCACAATAAAGGTCGATGGTATCGACATGCCAGTCGATACCATCGAGATCTCTGGAGATTTTCAGAAGAAATCGACTCAGTGAAGTCGATACCATCGACGTGTACGTCGATGGTATCGACGGGCACACAGCAGTGTCGGTGTCAGTTATTCCAGATGGGGTTATTGGAAAAATGCAGTCACATCATCCCGAGCAAATCCGGATCCCACGACCCACCTCCACCACCATCGGACTGATCGGGTATCACTGTTCCACCCTTAAGGTGGTTTTTGACTATGAGGCCATAGTCAGATTCAAGCTTAGGGGGGTGGCTGGAACAGCTCTATCTTTTATCTTTTCTTTAGTTGTTTTTAGTTTTTGCTTTGTTATTTGTTCTTGCAATTTTAGTTTGTTTAGGATCCACATCTATCTAATGTAATTGTGGATGTCTTAAAAATTGTCATCTCGCTGTTTTCATGGGAAATTTAAGGGAATTTAAAATTTTTCTGTGTCATTTGGATAGCTTTACTTGGTTGTCCTTGGGGAACTTGTTCTATGAAAATGATTGATTATGTCAACTTTGAAGCAATATGTCATACTCACACCCCCATTGACTCATGAAAAGTGGATAGTAACGGTTGTGTGAGCCTAACCTAATCAAATGGTAATGAGACCTTAATTGGATATACGAGAAAGAACCCTTTGAACTACTACACATGTCAGTAAGGAGGGACACATGATATTTTTCTAAGGTTCAGTAACTTAATCTTGTGATTATTCCACTTCATATTTTTCCATAATCCACCAAAGAATTGGAAGTAAAGTACAGTTTTAATTCCTTCTTGCGTGCATAGCATGTAGATAGTATTTGCATTGTTATTTTCATATTTTTGCATAAAACGAAAAAAATATACGATGATACATGCACATTACCTTTAGGTGCATGTCATGTAGTTGCACTCATAACTTTCATGATGTTCATGCATAAGTACACCATGTACCTCAGTTGTCCTGAAAAGTGATCTAAATTGTCCCATACCCTCACAATAGTAAAAGATTTCCAATCATGAAGAAAATAGCCTAACACATGTATCTTTAAGCAATTATGGATATGTGGGCTAAGAGGAAAAGAAAAAATCTGAAAGAAAAAAAAATTTTGAAAAAAAAAGAAAAAAAAAAGAAGAAGAGAATTTAGAAGGAAATGGAATAAGAGGGAGAAAGGAATGATATCACTTGTATAACAGGGGATTTGAGTACATGATGTGGCTTGAGTAGATTTCTATCTCATTTTGAGGTAGAAGGTTAGTGCATGCATCATTCCACCCACTTTTAGGCTTTAGGGCATTCTTAATGTGCATTTGCATCATTTAGGGCATTTTGTTATATGCATTTTGAAACTGTGTAATACTTCCAAATTCTTCCATGAACCACCCATTCCATCCACCCGTTGCTCGAATTGGTAGGTCACCGTGATTTTCTCCTCACTCATGATTATAAGGAGGACTGCTTCCATGTAGATGGTAGTTAGGGCGAGCAACGTAGTTTAGGCGATCACAAGACGCACCATGGCTGAATCGGCGAACTTTATTATGTTAACTGCCTTATGTGATAGTGTTCATCGGTTTGAAGGATAATTTCTTTTATTGATGATTATTGTCGCCTGTAGGGTAATTACTGTTCTGTGATTAGGAAAGGCCGGTTTGAGAACGTTCAGTGGGAGTCATGTGGGATGTGGGGTGATGTGTTGATTGTTAGTTGACATCTGCAATTCTATTCTAAGGATTAGTTGCTCGAGGGCGAGCAATGTTTAAGCTTAGGGGAGTTTGATGCGATGATTTTGAGTCGCATTTAGAGACCTATTTCATATGTGTTTTGTGCCTTAATTACTCATTTTCATGGATATTATTGCATAATTCACTTTATTTGGTCTTTGCCATCATTTTATATCAAATCCCCTTTGTTTTACTATTTTGAGCATTATTTATCATCTTATTATAAATTGTGTGGATTTACTTGGTCTTGTTGTGAAATTTCAGGAAAAACAAGTATCTGCTTCCGTCGATACCATCGACGGAAGTCGATACCATCGACCAAGCCACATGTTGTCAGCCGAGAAGAGAAATACAGAGTCGATACCATCGACACCCATATCGATGGCATCGAGATGTCTCCAGGCTGCTGGCGAGGATGAAGTCGATACCATCGACCCAAGTCGATGCCATCGACTCAAGGAGAGCTACAGCGTCGCTAAACGACAACAACCAACGCTAAAGGAGTCGATACCATCGACACCCAAGTCGATGGTATCGAGATCATGACAGGCGCTCAGAATAAAAGAAAGGAAAGCTGCCGCTAATCCACTGTGTCGATACCATCGACTCGCGTCGATGGTATCGACGCCGGTAGATATGCGTTGGATTTGTTTTGATTTCGATCGGACGGCTGTTGTTATTTGACGACCTAATTAGGGACTTATACCTAATGACGGCCGCCCAGACGTGATCATCATCTCATTTTGGATTGCACGAGTGCCGAGGAGGAGAGAAAGGAGAACGGAGGCCGAGAAGCTCATTCCGGGTGATTCGGACGCTGCCGAAGACAATTTCCACCACCGACAGGCGGGGAAAGCTTGTGTTCTACACCAAGGATCCACCAGTTCTTCTCCGTTCAGGGGTTTTCCCATTTATTTCACGTTTTTCTTATGAATTCCCCAATTTCTACCATGTATTCATGTAAGATGAACATGAGAGGCTAAAACCCTCAATCTTTAGGACCGGGAGTAGCCCGGGGATACATTGTATGATGATTTTATATTGATAATTCATATTTTTCTCTCATATCCGTGGTATAAATTCGTTTTCTCTATTGCTATTGTTATGTTTGATCACCATAATAATAAATTAATGCCCTTAATCACTTCGACAGAAGGATTAACGGTTGAAAAGAGACGAATTCTACATTAATTAATAAAACCCTTGACAAAGGAGTTGTAAAATTAATGGTGGGAACTGAGGGACCGATCTTAATGCGCTTAGTTCAGGGGAATGATTACTATGACGATGGAATCAACCTAAATCTAAGTAGTGGATTACACCACGACAGTGGGTAATTCTCATTTCAGGCCACTACCCGGATAGAGAGAGAAGTGTGAGGAATTATATGAAATCTAATACAATGTTGACTCGCGGTGAAACCGCCATCCTAAAGATATCATTTTAATTGATTAAATTAACCTTTAATCGATTGTTTTCTTTGTTTGATTTTTATTTTCTTTTAATTTGAACAACAAAACCCTACTTTGTTAATCGGTCTAGCTGATTGCGATTAGTTAGTAGAAGTCTCCAATAATTCACGTATCCCTGAGTTCGACTCGGGCCTCACAAGGCCTATATTACTCGACGCGTATACTTGTGTTTTAGCGCGTAGTAAAATACACGTCACGTTGCTACTACCCCTTCAGACAGAGATGATGACTACAATCTTGATGACGAGGATGATGATGATGCTATGGACATAGATAGCCTAGATGTCTAGACATTTCTTATTTTTTAGTCTAGTTTGCTGATCATATATATCTTTCTAGGATATTTTGTATTAGAAACATCTGGGCACATGATTTGAGATGTACTATTTTATCTTTAGCTTTCATCGATTCTTTCGTGTAGTTGTTTTTATGAGAACATGCTTCTGAGTTTTAATCTATCTTCTGTGCACTCTTACTCTTTGATCAGTTATATCTTAAGAGTTGGTGCCATATTTCACTATATTTTGATTATGACCTAGCTTGTGTGTTTCTCTCGTCTGTGTTTGATATTGCATGTTTGAATATCTGCTTGGTTGTGTTTGGAGATGACTTTTTGTATGATTTTCTAACCCCCCTTACTTTTTGATAATGTCAAAAGGGGGAGAGAAAATTACAATGTGTTGAAACTCAATCACATTGCTATTATTGCTCATGCGATCCTTTTCTTGTTCCTTATATGTTGTATCATGTGACTTGTTAAAGGACCATATAGTACATGCATGCTTTATTGTTTTGTGTAGATAGACTAACTATGTAGGCTAAAGTAAGTATAGATTGAGGGGGAGCAATTCACATTGTTCAATTCTTGAATCTCCTAATCCATAAGGCAAAGGTATACTTTCAATATTCTTTTCAATATGTTTGAGGAATGGTTTTTCATTGTCAAAAAGGGGGAAAATGTTGACCTAGAGGTTATACATTGTCCATATTTTGATAATGAATCAACCATTCCATTCATATTTATCTAATATGTGTATTCAAGATTGATCTATGGTGTTAGGTACATGAAAAGAATCAATTTACATAAGCCCTAGCTTGTCAAAGTTCAAGTCAAAAGTAATGCAAGTGTGCTAATAAGGAAATCCATTCAAATGACCTTAGAAGAAGTTTGTAATCACTTATATTGATGATATGACTTGTAACTAAGATGAGAAAAATATGTGGGACACTTAGTACCAACTTTTAATTACTTTTTAATCTCTTTTAAAAATTGATCACAGATTGCTCGATCCCTTGGATCAATTTTCTGAAGAGTGCATCGGTCGAGTTGTGCATTCACAGAACTCGGCCGAATGACTTACTGACCAAATGTGATTTTAACTAATCGGTCGGGTTTCCCAGGACAAACTCAACCTATAGTTTGAAAATTGGGTTTATCTTTTAGCCGACCGGTCAAGTGACCTTTATTGAATCTCGACCGAATGTACTGTACAGAAAATACAGAAAATGTGATTCTAACCGTTGGTGACTTTTTTTGACGAAAATGGATCTGTTGCCTTGTGAAAAAATGATTGTATTTCGACCCTAAGTGTTCCCCAACTCAAGGGAGCACCCCCAACTATAAATAGGACCACTTGGAGTTCATTCCAAGGTTGCTCATTTACTACACATAAGGTCCTTGCTATAGTTGAGTGTGCTACCACCCCTTGAGCCCCTTTCTCTCTCTAGTTTACACATCATTTTGTGATGTGTGAGTGAGTTAGGATTATTGTAAGAGAGCTCCACCTTTGTTCATGTAAAGCTCTCAATCTTCCACCACTTCCATACCCCTTTCTCTCATGAAGAAAAGTTGAAGCAAGCTCCATCGAGTGAAGAAGGAGCTGTACCTAGTCCTCTTCAAGGTTGATGAAGAGGTGGTGATCTTCTTCAAGTGAAGGAGAAGGAAAAGGCTGAAGATCCAAGAGGAGAAACAAAGTCCTTCAAGGCGGAAGACTTGAGCTTGAATGGGTAAGACCTAGGTGAAGGCTGAAGATTCAAGCTAAGTGGGTAAGTTCCTTGTTAAGGTGGAGATCTCCTTGTGGTTGGATGGGTAAGTCCTTTGGTGGTCTATTTCTGTAAATCTCTATGGTGATATAATAGAGAAAAGCACTTGTAAAGTCCTAGAGGTTGACCTCTCTAGGTAGTGGACTGACTCACTTCTAGTTTGAAGTGTGGAACCACTCTACATCCCTTTCTCAAGTGCTTGCTATCAATCTCTTTCATCCTTGCTATACTTGTTAGACATGACTTCAAATTGCCATTAAGCTATCACTCCTAATTGATATAATTTGAAGGTCTAATATGTTTTGTGAGAAATTTTATAGCTCTATTCATCCTCCTCTAGAGCCCTTAGATCCAACAAAGTAGATACACCAATTGTCCCGACAAGACTCATTGGGAAACTCTTGACAGAGTTTTGAGGTATATTAAGGGAACTTGTTCCCTTGGGCTGCATTATGGAAAATATCCTTCTGTAGTCAAAGGATATAGTGATGCAAGCTGGATTGTCATCAACTCTGGGAGTAATGGTGTCTCAAGATATGTATTCCTGTTGGGCAGAGGAGATGTTTCCTGGAGGTCTAAGAAACATACCATATTGTCTCGATCTACTTTTGAGGTAGAGTTGTGTGCTTTAGATGAAATTGGATTAAAAGCTGAATGACGAGATAGACTTATGTCTAGTTTACCTATGGTAAAGAAGCCACTTCCTACAATTTCAGTTCACAGTGACAACACTACAACTATTGCTAAGATAAAGAGTCACATGTACGATAAAAAATATCGTAGACACATCCAAAGACTCAAGTCTATAAGTGAGTTAGTGTCTAATGGGGCCGTGGCTGTGGACTACGTCAATACCAAAGAAAATACAACTAATACTTTCACTAAAGGTCTTACTTTATCTTTAGTAGAAAAATCCAGGTTGAGGATTGGATTGAAACCCCTCATTATTCACAGGCAGTAGCAACCCAACCCAACATAATGTAGATCCTACAAATTAAGTTCAAGGTGATAATCACAAGCGGTTGGGTGAATTGGATGACACTATGTAATTACTTTGATGCTTCATGCATCTATGTCTATCCCTTAGGAAACATGTTAGTTTCATGACTACAAGTTAGTAAGAAATTAGTCTCTAAATGGTGTCAAGTCTTAGGACAGGATGTTAGCAGTATATCTTTGGAGACTCCAACTAAATGATTGATGTTATGTAGGCCGCAATATGAGAATTGGGTTGTTCTTGTTATCAATCATGACATAAAATTTTATATGCATGGCCTTAATGCATTGTTTTCTTTTCTACCATGTCTTTATTGTGTTGTTACCAACCTACTCTTGCACCCAAGGTTCAAGTTTAAGACTTTCGATCACCTAGTTCGTGCGGGGGTCACAGTTGGATAACTCTGCTAGATTCAAATAGAAAGATATCTGCTGAAAGTACAGTATGGGGGACTGAATGATAGAACATACTACACATTGGACTTTGTGGGGGATTGTTACAGATATGGCTGCTATAGCCATGTTTCTAGCATGGGTTAAGTCCAATGTAGTGCAACTAGTACATGTGAGAGAGGTAGTTTTGGCTCTAGTGCAAATGACAAAGAAGTTTTATCCCACATTGCTCACTCCTAGAACTTTTTTGGTCCTTATATGTAGGATCACATGAGACACTTGTGTCCAAGGGTCTTGGGAGGAGGGTATGCTCACCTCCTTGGTGGGTATGGTGACCACAACACACACGCATGCACACGTGCCACGCCAAGCCTGGCCTAGCCTGGTGGGGCCGCGTACAGGCTCATACTTGTGGCTTGTGGCTTATGGATTATACATACTGTCTTCCGTCTTCTTTTTGTACTAGGATACAATTACGTAATTAATTATTCGTTTAATTTATTGTTTCTTTTCTATTTAGATTTATTAATCCTAACTGAAAAGTGTTTCTTTTGTGAAATTTTCCGCAATGTGTACAAGAGCAACCGAGTGGTTGCGACTTAACATGAATATGATTACTGGAGCGTGTAAGGCTATAAATATTCTTCCAGTCATTAGGGTTAAGCACATCTTTCGAACACACATCCGTGAGCCGTTCGAGTGCGTGTTTGTAAATCCTAATCCGGAGTTTCTCTGCAACCGTCGCTTCCGTCATGCTACGTGGAGATCTTTTCCTGGATGTCGTAGTACGTTCATCATTCCTTTTCTTCCAAGACGCAACCTGTGAGATGGTAGTTCATGCGGTTGTTGAGCTGCACTGGTGGTGCGCTGGTTCGTCTGCAAAGTTCGTCGTCAACACAAGTGAGACGTCACTTTTTCAGGTTCGTACTGAGTCGACTAGGAGAACGGCGCCTATCCAAAAGTGTTGTAAGGTGCTGATTTCTTTAAGTATATCACATTTGTTTCTCAACGAACGACCTAGTCTGATCCTAACTTTATTTATTTTCGTTGTCCTGAATTGGTTTATTCTAAGTTTTCTTATCTGGATCCTGAACTGAACTGATAACCTAAATTACACCTGTCGCTGTTGTATGTAACGACGTAATTTAAAATTAACAACAAGATATTTGCTATACCATCAGAAATGAGACCTCTTTTGTCATTATGTATGCATACCATAAGGACAAAAGAGGTTTCATTTCTAGTCTAGATTCTGTTCTATGTATCATTTCTCTAGGACTAATATATATTTTCTAGTTGGGCACAAGGCTCTGTTAGTTTCAAATTGTTCGAACGCCACCACACAAGAAAAGCATTCCAAGATATTGGGAACCACATAAATCTTGCTTTGTGCGGCCCGATTGTCTGCCCGTACAAGCATGCCCTGATTCTGAAGTATGGGTGCATTGATAACTGAAGTTACTGAACAGCGAATAACGTGACTCGGAGCTCTATGCTGGCATGATATCCTCAACTGCCTTGCAGCTAAAGCAAACAGTCGACTGAAAGTGAGTGAGAGCAGTGGACGAAGACGTAGGAAATTAGTTGGCTGGCTCGGAGTGTGCAGGCGGCTGGCGAGGTGATGCTTCCATCATGAGCGTCGCTGATGGTTGTTTGATAATGATTCCTGCCCCTTCGCGTTGGCCTGATGTCTTCCTTGTGTGCAAGCGACTTGATGTTGTTGTACGTCCGTATCGACTATACTTTTCTTCATATGAAAACTAAAAAAGATACATGTAAACATATACGTTGAAAGCTATATAGGTGTAGTTTGTTTAACCTCCAATAAAAAAAAAACAAGTAGAAATCTGAAGTTTAATATTACTTTTAATATAAGTTATCAAAGAAAATTATAAACTGTGTAAAAGATCCATAGCTGACAGAAAGGACCGAGGCTATATTTTGTTGGTAGGTGATGATTAATGTGCCAGTAAATAGTGGGTTCTTTTACGTTATGTTAATCATACAATTACAATTATTCTTGTATTGTAACAAATTATATGTTTTGTGATTTTGTGCTGGTTATGGGGAGAAGTAAGAAAGATGTATACGAGTTTAAAGGTGGAGAGAGAGGATGTTACAGCGAGAGGGATTGAGAACAACGAGCATGAATTTAGGAGAGATAAATGCATGAATTTTGGAGGGAGAAATACATGAGAGAGGGAGGGGGAGAGAGTGACATAGAGAGCGAATAATTTAAGAGAGTTTGTTGGATCGTGGGGACATGTTGAAGAGAGAGAAATAATACCAAAAAAGAAAATGTGAGAGAAAAAATATGAGAGGATAACTAAAAACAGTGCATTGTATCTAATTCTTTTTTTTAGATTCTAGCATTTTAAGTGACTATAATATTTTGAAGAAAGAGAAATTGCTACCATCACAATTACTCAAACACTATTTTTGTAAGCCAGAAGGTCTATTATTCATCTCACCCTCCTCTGGTATGAAAAATGAATATGAGTTATATTCACTAGTCAAACTATCAAAATTTAACATGATATTACTACTACCAGTACATCGATCATAGATTTCAATAGAAGGAGCTATGTACACATACATCATCTTAGGGCTTTCAAGGAATACCGCTTTGAGTCCTACATTCCTACTAAGAATTTTGTCTTCATTTTGAATATGAACTAATTATTCATGTTCTCTTCCATGTAGATAACAATCTAATTTAGGAGTTTCTAGAAATGTTTGAGCTTGCGATACCTATACAATACATTTTTTATTAATTAATATGTTTGAGTTAAGTTTGGATATGACACATCCTATGTGATAGAGGTAGTTGGCTAAATTAGTAATATTTTATTTATCTTATTCTTTATAACTACAAGATCACAGATCGACAAGAATTAGAGTTAGATAATTTTTCATGGAGCCGAAGAGTAAAACTCATGCATTAGGGTAAAAGAAAAGATAAGTTGAAACCCACTTCTCAAGATTAGAATTAAAACTAGAAACACATGCTGAAAATCTTTCTCAAAATATCATAGAACCTTTGATTAGAAGAAGAAACATAAGATCTTTCAAAGGAAAAATTCATTTAGGAAGGTTGAGATGGTGGTATTTCCTTTGAACATTGTATCTTGGAGATGATGGAAAAGTGCTTATTAATCCATGAAAGGAAGAGAGAATGGTGGTAAAATAGGATTTATAGAGAACTTGAAAGGTTAGCTTTGAGCTTCATTACTCTAGATATGTTGAACAACAATAGAGGATTATATTGTACTAAAAGAAGATCATTGACATCATCTCCTGAATCTCTTAATACCAACTTGAAGTGGTAAAGCTAGAGGATCTAGAAATGAACATGAGTCATCCTACCTTAATCAAAATCTTTTGTTTCTTATGTACATTGGAATCACATATATAGTAATAAGCTAGGTTTTATTTACCAAAATAGATATTTTTTTATTAATCTCATAATAAAAACAAAGCCAAAGATGAGAAGAGCTCATAAAAAATGTAAAAAACAAAGAAAATCCCCTATTGCAATCACTCATTCTCCAATTATACATGTTTCTAAATCACACCACCGATTGCAACCATCCATTATCTAAGCATACATATTGCTATTGATGATTTGCACGCTCATGAACACTCTTATGTATGTGTGCAACACTATCAATAATTGCACGTGTGCGCTACTGTTCCATAATTTAGGCCTAGTCTCATTAGTTTTAAAATGGAAGTGAATTAATGGACCCTATATGATAATTTTAGATATTTGGTAATGAACTATCATTTCTAGAAAACTTCTACATATATTAAATGTGATTTATAAATTATAACCATCCAACCTCGACTCACCAATATGGGGTGACTGATTTTCTAACAACATTATCTTGTTTTGCTAAGTCTTTGCTTATAATAACCAAACATTCGATGACAGTTACGCAAGTGTAGGTCTGTCATTTTAGCCATCAAATCACAATCCTTGGTGATATGGTACCACGCTTTCAGGGGTTTGGGGCTATTATGTACAAATTATAAGGAGGAGTTATATGAGATCATTATAGTTTACAATGAATTTTTGGGGGATGGTACGTGTGGAGTTCAAGACATCTTCAACAACTTGCTTATATGTCCCTATGAGTTGATGGACCACTTATGAGTGCATGACATAGAACGCTGATTCATGAGTGTATGGACCACTACTGGCTACAAAGGTCCTTTCGCACCCGAAAGACATTAGATATCGGCGTTGGGTGTCTTCTTCTGAAATGTCAATTTTTTCGAAACGTATGAGAAACAGTGATGGCGTCTCGTTCTCATCCAAGACGTCCACCATTCAAACTAATATATTTCATTTTTGGGTTGGATAGAAAGCTCTGTCATTTTCCATCACAGTTCCAACCCCACAATGTTCCAACGGTACTACACGAGAGGCAGGCACATCCCAAGATATTGGGCAACTCATAATATCTTGCCTTGTCGGCCTGGCTGTCTGTCCGTACTGCATACTCCAAGGGATAGGTGGATCGAGTACTGAGCAGCGTGAGCCACGTGAGTTGCTGCTTGGAGTCTGAGAGCGTGATATCCTCGACTGCTCGAAGGCCACGCCTCCCTTGCAACTGAAGCAAACATGGGAACTGAAAGGCAGAGAGGACAAAGCACGAGACCCATGCCACCAATGTAATTTTTTTTTTATTTTTTTTATGTCTTGTTTGACAAAGCGGTCGTGATTGTTCGGGCAGCGATGTTTATTTCTCTCTACACCTCACCACAAACTATGATCCACCACGATAAATTTAATCATTTTTCGGAACACTGTATTAAAGAATAGTTATATCGGGAAAAGAACAACATGTAACAAAGCGATTAGATATATGGCTGTAGCAGCCATGTATATATAGCATGGGTTAAGCCCAATGTAGTACAGCTAGTACATGTGAGAAAAATAGTTTTGTCTCTAGTGCAAATGACAAAGAAGTTTTATCCCATATTGTTCACTCTTAGAACTTTTGTGGTCCTTATATGTAGGATCACATGTGACACTAGTGTCCAAGGAGTCCTAGGAGGAGGATATATTCACCTCCTTGGTAGGTGGGGTGACCACAACACACACGTACGCACGCGCGCGCGCCACGCTCGGCCGGGCACGGGCTCGGGCTTGTGGAGAACGTCTTCCGTCTTCTTTTTGCATTAGGATACAACTACGTAATTAATTACTCGTTTAATTAATTATTTCTTTCCTATTCAGATTTATTAATCCTAATTGGAAAGTGTCTCTTTTGTGAAATTTTCCGCAATATGTACATGAGCAATCGAGTAGCCGCGTCTTAACAGGAATAGGATTAGTGGGGCGTGTAAGTCTATAAATAGACCGCCAGTCATTAGGGTTAAACACATCTTTTCAAACACTCAACCGCTCGTGCAAGTGTTTTGTTAGCCCTAATCCCAGTGTCTGTCGATATTGCTCCTGCTTATCGCTTGGAGATCTCTCTCATGGAAGCGACAAAGTCGTTCACATTCTTCCTTCAAGATGCAACATGTCAGGCGGTGGTTCATGCATTTGTTGTACTGGTGGTGGTGCATCTGTTCGTCTGCATCGTTCATCGTCTATGCGAACGTCACACTTCTCCTTAGATTCGTGAATGGGTAGACTGGGAGAACGACGCCTGTCCTAGAGGACTGATCAGTGCTGATTTCTTTAAGTAAAACTTGTTCGTTTTTCAACGAACAATCTGGTCAGGTTCCTAACTTAGTTTACTTTCTCCTGCATTGTTTATTCTTCTGCTTCTTATCTGGATCTGGCCTGTAATTGTTAATTCATTGCATCTGTTGCTATTGCATGTAACGACATGGAAACCTAATTTTAAATTCAACAGTATTAAAGAAATCATTATCTGTCGTTAATTAACAATGACCGTTCATGGTGGTTCTGAAAATAAAATTGATACTAGCAGTATGCCTAAAAAATTACTGGTACCAACTTTGTTCGTTGGTAGAGTAAGATGCAAATTTGGATGAATATTGCGGGTTTTGATCAGTACTTAGAAAAGACCGAACTTAAATCTGATGATACTATTCCTGATAATGCAAATATAATTACTAATTGGAAAAAGGGTGACAAAACATGTCACAGTTTGATTTTGTTTGGTTTAAATAACAAGCTGTATGACTCTTACTCAAAGCCGCCTGTCACTACGTCCAAAGTTTTGTGGGAATCATTAATTAAGAATTTTAGTAATGAAAACTAAGGTGCTGAAAAATACTGCGTGTCTAAATTTCTTAAGTTTCAGATGGTAGAGGGTAAGTCTATTTTTGATCAAACACACAATCTTCAACTCCTACTTCATGAACTCTCAGATGCCAAGATGGTGTTGCCTGAGAAGTTCGTTGTTATGTCTATCATAGAAAAGTTCCCTAAGTCATGGGAATCATTTGGCATGTCTCTGAAGCACCGCAAAGGGAAACATACAATGGAAGAACTAATGATGGATATAAACATACAAGAAGAATACTTAAAGGAAAAGATAGTTAAGGTGCTTACTGATACAAATCCTACTGTTAATTTTACTACTTCTAAAATCACCAAAGATAAAAAAAACTAAGAATGCACATAAACCTAAGGCCAAGATCTAGAAGAAATCTTGTTGGACTTGTGGACAGATTGACCACTGGAATAAGGATTGTCCTTCTAAGAAGGCCAAGAAAGCTGCCACATCTACAACTGAGGAGGCTGTGGTCAACATGATGACTACATCCTTGAACTTCAATGATGGGTACGTCTATTAAACTTGACATCCTTTCTATTTTTGAACCACTTTATTAAATAATTGACACTGAGGCTAATGTACATGTGTGTACTGATAAGCCCCTATTTGTGTCTTACTAGACCTCTCGAGGTCAGTATGTGATTTTGGGCAATTCCAGCTCTATAGAAGTCAAAGGCTAAGGACGGATGGACTTAAAGTTCCCTTTGGGGAAGGTGTTGTCTCTTCACAGGGTCAGACATGTTCCAACCATTCGATGCAATATCCTTAGTGGCGTAATTTAGTTAGGAAAGGTTATAGAGTAGACTGCAAATGTAATAAGGCTATTATTACACGCCTTCATGATTCTTTATTTTTTGACAAGGGGTATTTATGTGATGTGGAGAAATTATTTAAGATTCGTGTTGAACCTATTTGAAATTCCATTTTAAGTTTGAATGATTATAGTTCTGTATACATGAATCTTATATGATTTGACATTTAGCATTCACGTTTGGGACATGTTAATGTTGCCTCAATGAAGCGTATGATGAATCTAAATTTAATCCCTAAATCTAAAATTAGCAATACTAATTGTGAAATCTATATGCAAGCTAAATTGCCTAGGAAGCCCTTTCATTTTGTGAATAGGAATTCAGAAATTTTGGATTTAGTGCATATGAATATCTGTGAATTTAATAGAATTGCTACTAGGGATCAAAAATATTATTTTATAACTTTTATTGACGATGCGAGTAGATAGTGTTATGTCTTTTTACTTAGAAGTAAAGATGAGGCATTGGATAAATTTAAAATTTATAAGAAAGAAACTAAACTCAAACTGGTAAAATATTTAAACGATTAAGGTCTGATAGGGAAGGAGAATACACCTCAAACGTTTTTTAGAATTTTGCCAATCACATGGTATAGTTCATGAGGTTACCACTCCTTATTCACCATAGTCTAATGGCATAGCTGAACGTAAAAACCGAACCCTAATAGATATGGTTAATTCTTTAATCCAGACCTCAAGTCTACCCAACTTCATGTGGGGAGAAGCTTTGAATACAACTTGCCATATTCTGAATAGAGTTCCTCATAAACATGTAGAGAGTAGTCCGTTTGAGTTATGGAGAGGAAGAAAACTAAGTCTCAAATACATTCGAGTGTGGGGGTGCCTTGCTAAGGTACTTGTCCCTGAACACAAAAGGAAGAAATTGAGACCGAAAACGGTTGATGCCATATTCTTGGGGTTGGTAGAGATAAGTTATGCCTACAAATTCTTAATTGTAAAATCTAATATCTCTAACATTGCGGTCAATACAATTGTGGAATTACATGATGCTACATTCTTTAAGGATGTGTTTCCCATGAAATATGGTGTGCCTAATGAAGTATCTCAAGAGGATTCATTTACCATAGGTTCCATTCCCGAGCACGTGGAAAGGATGACAAATGTGGGGGGCGACTCAGAATAAGCTATTTCTCAATCTGATGATTGTGAAGAAATAGTTGAACCAAGGAGAAGTAAACGGTCTAGGACATCCAAGGACTTTGGAAGTGAGTTTCTCACTTACAATATTGAGGATGATCTTGTCACTTTCAAACAAGCTATGGAATCTCCAAAAGCTAATTTTTAGAAAGAAGTCGTTAATGATGAAATCCAATCAATTCTCTCGAATGGAACTTGGGAATTGGTATATTTGCCTCCTAGTTGTTCTACAGTTGGTTAAAAATGGATCTTTAAGAAGAATCTTAATGCAGATGAGACAATCAATAAGTATAAGGCTAGATTAGTTGTTAAGGGTTACACACAAAGGGAAGGAATAGATTATTTTGATACCTATTCACCTATTTCCCGTATGACCACAATTCGAGTGCTTATAGCGTTGGCTTCCATTTATGATCTCTATATCCATCAGATGGATGTGAAGACCGCATTCTTATATGGTGATCTTCAGGAAGAGATATATATGGAATAGCCTGAGGGATTTGTGGGTCGTGGAATGAGTCCAAAGTGTGTAAACTTTTTGAAGTCATTATATGGCTTGAAACAAGCCCCTAAGCAATGGCATGATAAGTTTGATTATGTGATATCATCGTTCGACTTTGTTTCTAATGAATTTGCTAAGTGTCTCTACTGCAAAATTGTCAATGATTGATTCATCTTGTTATGCTTATACATTAATGATATCCTACTTTTTGGTTTCGATATGCAAGTAGTAAATGAGACAAAGTCATTCTTGTGTAGCAAGTTTGAGATGAAGGATATGGGTGTTGCTGATGTGATTTGAGGGCTTAAAATCATTAGGTCTACTGATGGCATAACTCTCTCATAGTCTCACTATGTTGAGAAGATACTAGAGAGGTTTGAGTACACATCACGTATACCTGTTAAGACTCCATATGATTCATCCAAGGCCTTGTTCAAGAATGAGACTGGGGTTCCAGTGTCTCAATTACGATACTCTCAGATTATCAGAAGTTTGATGTATCTTATGAACTACACACATCCAAACATTACGTTTGCCATGAGAAAGTTGAGTAGATACACCAGTAGTCCCGACAAGACCCATTGGGAAGCTCTTGATAGAGTTCTGAGGTATATCAAGGGAACTTGTTCCCTTGGGCTGCATTATGGTAAACATCCTTCTATAGTCAAAGGATATAGTGATGCAAGGTAGATTACCATGAATTCTGGGAGTAATGGTGTCTCAGGATATATATTCCTGTTGGGAGGAGGAGCTGTGTCCTGGAGGTCTAAGAAACATATCATATTGTCTAGGTCCACTTTTGAAGCAGAGTTGTGTGCTTTAGATGAAACTAGATTGGGAGCTGAATGGCTACATAGACTTATGTCCAGTTTACCTATGGTAATGAAGCTGCTTCCTGCAACTTTAGTTCCCTGTGATAGCACTACAACTATTGCTAAGATAAAGAGTTCCAAGTAAAATAAAAAATAGCCTAGACACATCCAACTCAGATTGAAATCTATAAGGGAGTTAGTGTCTAATGGGGTCGTGGCTGTGGACTACGTCGATACCAAAGATAATATAGCTGATCCTTTCACTAAAGGACTTACCTTAGCTTTAGTGGAAAAATCCAGATTGGGGATGGGACTGAAACCCCTATAGATTTGCAGGCAGTAGCAATCCAACCCAAAAGAGTGGATATCCCACAAATTGGGTTCAATGTGGTAATAACAAGCTATCGGGTGAATCAGATGACACTATGTATTCTTGTTTGATGCTTCTAGCATCTGTGTCTCTATCTCCTGGAAACCTGTTAGTATCATGACTGCAAGTTAGTAAGAGATTAGTCTCTGAATGATGTCAAGTCTTAGGACATGATGTTAGCAGTACATCCTTGGAGACTCCAACTAAGTGATTGATGTTGTGTAGGCCGCAATAGGAGAATTGGGTTATTCTCTAATATCAATCATGATATACTTTTTGTATGTATGGCCTTAATGCATTATTTTCTTTTCTATAATGTCTTTATTGTGTTTTTATCAACCTATACTCTTGTATCCCAAGTTCAGGTTCAAGACTTTTGTTCACCTAGTTCCTGCGAGGGTCACAATTGGATAACTCAGGTAGATTCAAACCGATAGGTATCTGCTGAAAGCACACTATGGAGGACTGAATGGTAGAGCACACTACACATTAGACTTTGTGGGGGATATTTAGATATATGGCTATAACATCCATTCATATAGCATGGGTTAAGCCCAATGTAGTGCATCTAGTACATGTGAGAAAAATAGTTTTATCTCTAGTACAAATGACAAAGTAGTTTTATCCCGCATTGCTCACTCCTAGAACTTTTATGGTCCTTATATGTAGGATGACATGGGGCACTAGTGTCCAAGGGGTCCTAGTTGGAGGGTATGCTCACCTCCTTGGTAGGTGGGGTGACCACAACATACACGCATGCCTCACCTCACCGGGACGGGCTGGGCACAGACTTGTGGCTTGTGGATTGTGGATTGTAGATTGTGGATTGTGGAGAATGTCTTTCGTCTTCTTTTTGCACTATGATACAACTATGTAATTAATTACTCATTTAATTAATTGTTTGTTTCCTATTCATATTTATTAATCCTAATTGGAAAGTGTCGCTTTTATGGAATTTTCCGCAATATATACAAGAGTAACCGTGGGGAGTGTAAGGTTATAAACATGCCTCTGATCATTAGGGTTAAACACATCTTTTCAAACGTATCCGTCAGTTCATGAAAGTGTTTTGCTAGACCTAATCCCAAAGTCTTCCGCCGTTGCTCTTGCTTGTCGCTTGGAGATCTCTCTCCTCGAAGCGATAAAGTTGTTCACCTTCTTCCTTCAAGATGCAATCTGTCAGACATTAACGGATCTCCCATAGGGCTGGGGGGGCACGACCCCCCCCAAGATTTAAAAAATATGTTATATTTATTGTTCAACTAAAAAGGTAGGTGGCTACCGAAGAAAAAGGCACACATGTTTTCTCATGTGAGGACTCCTCATTCACTTGCAATCAGAATTTTCTTTTCTTTTCTACAAAATTCCTTTTAGTTTTCTATCCATTTCCTATACTTGGTCAAACTCCCCCTTCTAGATAAAGTAACCACTAATCAAAATCTCAAACACATAAGTAAATTTATGGTCCCAAAAAAGAAACAAAGTTAATTAAGAAACGACCAATGCTAACCAAATCAAAACCATCGTCTCAGACGATGCAAAAACATACATTTGAATTTTCTAATATTTCCAACACGCACCCATATTTGGGATCTGTTCGAAAAATACGTCTGACATTGTTCGGTACAGGTTGGTAGTTAGACTTGAAATTTTTTTGGGCATGATATAGTAAACACAGTTGTGCCTTGCCGTCAGAAAACTTCATTTGATTACTTCCAAAACTACTATGGCTACATCAAGCCATCCCCATCAATGGAAGTTTGGCGTAGGGGAAATTGATATCTTTTATCTCTTTGTCGAGCACACATCACAAGAACACCAAAAAAGAAGGATAAGAGAGACAAAGAAGTTGGAGTTCAACATATTCTATACCCAACATATTGGCTAGACTTTCTTATTTGTGGAGTTGCCAGACTATCTTGTAAGTCAACATGTATTTCATTTTATTTCTTGATCATGTTTATGATCATATAAAACTACTTCGATCAACTATAATTGATTCACATGTATGCTTAATTATATACGCCCCCCCCCCCCCCAAATATTTCCCCCCAAGATCCGTCACTGCTGTCAGGTGGCGGTTCATGTGATTGTTGGGTTGCACTAGTGGTGGTGTATCTGTTCGTCTGCATCATTCATCATCTACGCGAACGTGACACTTCTCCTCAGGTTCGTGACTGGGTCGATTGAGAGACGGTGCCTGTCCTGGAGGACTAAGCGACGTTGATTTCTTTAAGTAAAACTTGTTCGTTTTTCAACGAACGATCTGGTCAGGTTCCTAACTGAGTTTACTTTGTCTTGCATTTTTTATTCTTCTGCTTCTTATGTGGATCTGGCCTATAATCGTTAATTCATTACATCTGTTGTTGTTGCATGTAACGACGTAAAAACCTAATTTTAAATTCAACAAAAACCACCAGGATAAGATGGTCGACTTATCCCTGATAGAAGCAGGGCCGTCGAACCGTCTGGAATCAAGTAATTGGTGGAGAATTTAGGTGGAACGCCTCGACGTGGGATATCTGGCTGGCTTGGTCGTGAGCGGGCAGTCAACCGGGTCGGTGAAGCTTCTGGTCGAGCATTGTGGATAGTTGGTAACCAACTGTTGATTGGTAATGATTACAAGAAACCATCCCGCGCCTTACTTTCAACATCAACATGCTCTCCCCTAGAGGCGGAGGTCGATTTGATTGGTGAGGGAGACAAAATTTATCTTATAAAAAGTTTCGCAAAAACAAAATATCATGTTCCAAACTTGTAACAAAAAAAAAGTTTCATATATATATTGACCATGCTTTTCGAACACATGACTTCATGGAAAGACAATAACAAGAAAAAAACCACTTTAGCATAATTTTACAAAAATATTTACCAACATAGTACATTTTGTTCCAAAACAACACACTTTGTATGGAATCCTCACTCAAAGTATCATATTCAGTATCAGATATTGAAAAACGTCACAATTATTTGCGTGTTAATTTTTACATAAAAATGCCACAACTATTGCCGTTTTATTTTTACATAAAATTTGTTGAAAACAATAAGACAAGTCAAAAGAGTGGCACTTTCAACTTGATGTCGTACTTAAATATCTAAGTTGAAAGCGCCACTCAATGTGTCCTTTTGACTTTTTTTCCTATTTTTTGTTTTAAATAAATATGTAAATTTTTGTGGTGATTTTGAATTCTGGATACAAAAGCTCCATACAAAGTGTTGTTTTAAGATCAAAATGTGTTATTTTGGGAAATATTTTACAAAATATACTATGTTGGTAAATATTTTGTAGAAATATACTAAATTATTTTTTTTCTCAACAACAATTGAAAACAAATCACTATTGTTATGATATTAATTTCATTATACCTATATTGTATATTACTATAGTAACTTAAAAACCACAAAAATACAACAGTAAGGAATTGGACTGATGACCTATTGCTGAATAACGACGCGGAGACCATTCTACGAAAGCAAAATTGCTGCAAAGATTGCATTGTATAGTGTTATATACATTAGAAAATAACCCATAAATAAGTGTATACGTTAACATTTCTCATTTTGTGGGGGGCATGGCTCATACTTGCTGTCCTTTGACTCTACCTCTGCCTCAACTTTTGGTTTTTTTAATATATTACGTAAGACACTTGATATTAATGTGTTGTTTAGTTGGATTCAAATGACTAACTGTTGATATGTAATAATATTTTTACACAATATAATCACAATTTGCAGTTCGATTATACCCTATCAAATTAGTTCTGAAAAACTACGTCATCGCTGAACTTTTCTTTTTATAGAGAAATAAGATAGTTATAAAAGTGAGACATACTTAGTTATGCATTTCAGTGATATGCTTCATTTTGACAAACATGCCATGATACTTTAGAATAACTTAACTTAATTGCTAATGTGCTAATGGTTTATCCTACGGACCGGAAATCATGTATTTTTAATCGAGTATAGCTAGCAATTTAACCTTTTGACTCACGGGAGTGCTTCGGCTATAAAGAAATAATTCAAAGTACACTAGTAGAATAAGCAACGTACGCACAAGGAGTAACACATTAACAAAAACTGTTTCAGGATAAGTGCAACAGTAGAAGAGGAAGACTTATTCTGTGGCAAAAGTTTAGCTTTATTACTTTGACTTCCTTCACCCCTTTATCATATATATATATATATATATATATATATATATATATACATATATATATATATATATATATATATATATATATATATATATAGAGAGAGAGAGAGAGAGAGAGAGAGATAGAGAGAGAGAGAGAGAGAGAGTCAGGCTAGAATACACTCGAGTGTATCTGGAGCGGAATACACTCAAGTAGTTTTCCATGATGCAATATTTTTTTTGAAAATCTAATCCGTTGATCTTCTTAAACATCTT
The DNA here is from genome assembly GCA_963693085.1 of Alisma plantago-aquatica. NCBI lineage: Eukaryota > Viridiplantae > Streptophyta > Magnoliopsida > Alismatales > Alismataceae > Alisma > Alisma plantago-aquatica. The sequence continues at coordinate 40,430,557 of OY856409.1, forward strand.
GTGAACAACTCATATACAAAATTTGAGCACATTTGGATATGTATAGCTCATGCTATGAAGATCGCAAAAATTATGTATTTCAAATTAGTTTCGCGCGTCGATTTTGTTGCCCTTGGATGAGTGACTTACACTCATCCAAATGGGCTCAAAATTTGTATGTAGCCTAGTTATAGTATGAAGGTGAAGATCAACGGTTTACATTTTGTAAAAAAATAGTCTTGATATGCAAACACACTTGAGTGTATTCGTGCGATCCGTACACTCGAGTGTATTCTAGCCTGACTCTATATATATATATATATTTGTATATATGTATGTATATATATGTATATATATATATATATATATATATATATATATATATATATATATATATATAGAGAGAGAGAGAGAGAGAGAGAGAGAGAGAGAGAGTTAGGATATAATACACTCGAGTGTACAAATCGTACGCTACACTCAAGTTGTGTTTGCACATCAAGATTATTTTTTGTAAAATATAAATCACGGATCTTGATTGTAATACTATAATTAGGCTACATACAAATTTTGAGATTATTTGGATGAGTATAACTCACTCATATGAGGACAATAAAATTGACACATGAAACTAATTTGAAATTCATAATTTTTTGATCTTCATAACATAACCTATAAATGTTCAACTGGAGACAAATTATATATACGAGTTATTCTCAAGATGTTTAAGAAGATCAATGGATTAGATTTATAAAAAAAATATTGCATCATGAAAAACCATTTGAGTGTATTCTGCTCTGGATACACTTAAATCTATTGTAACATGACTATATATATATATATAGAGAGAGAGAGAGAGAGAGAGTGAGAGAGAGAGTCAGCATAGAATACATTTGAGTGTATTCGGAGCAGAATACACTCAAGTAGTTTTTCATGATGCAATATTTTTTTCAAAAATCTAATCCGTTGATCTTCTTAAACATATTGTGAATAGCTCATATGCAAAATTTGAGCACATTTGGACATTTATAGGACATGTTATAAAGACCATAAAATTATGCATTTCAAATTAGTTTCATGCGTCAATTTTGTTAGCCTTGGATGAGTGACTTACACTCATCCAATGGGCTTAAAATTTGTATGTAGCCTAGTTATAGTATGACAGTGAATATCAATGGTCTATATTTTGCAAAAAATAGTCTTAAACACATTTGAGTGTATTCGTGCGATATGTACACTCAAGTATATTCTAACCTGAATATATATATATATATATATATATATATATATATATATATAGAGAGAGAGAGAGAGAGAGAGAGAGAGTCAAGATAGAATACACTCGAGTGTACGGATCGCACGAATACACTCAAGTGTGTTTGCATATCAAGACTATTTTTTGCAAAATGTAAACCGTTGATCTTCACCGTCATACTATAACTAGGCTACATAAAAATTTTGCATATGAGTTGTTCACAAGATGTTTAAGAAGATCAACAGATTAGATTTTCAAAAAAAATATTGCATCATGGAAAACTACTTGAGTGTATTCTAGCCTGACTCTCTCTCTCTCTCTATATATAAACATACATATATATATATATATATACATATATATATACATATATATATATACATATATATATATATATATATATATATATATATATATATATATATACTTGTACTGAACCCCCAAAGAAGAAAGAGATAATGCAAGAGTGTGAATAACATCCCTATTGAGACTAGTCTCCGGGTAGCTTCAAGAACACCAAAAGATATGTCTCCATTATTTATAGAGAGAATTTTTTTCATTGGTGGTCATTATATATATTACCTCTAGCTAGAACAAGATCTTTATAAGTAGCTTCGACACACAAGGAAGAGTAGAAAAAACCAAAATGCAACTCCATATCTTGAAAGTTCTTAATTAGATACAATGAACAAAATGATGAGAGCCATTGTCTTTCATAATAGAGTGGATCATATAATTGAGGAAGTTCTCTCTAAACTATGGTTTCTAGTCATTATATATTATAACATGATGCCTATACCCAGACAAGTTTGGGGCTTCTCTTTATATAATCCTATTCACCATATATAATTAAGGATGCTCTTAGAAGTTCATTGGAAAAATATATCTTTCTGGATATAACAAAAGTTTAAGAGCTTAGTAGAAGAAATATCAATAAAACATCTCATATATGTGAATAATTGGTATTCCATGTGGGTTATGGAGGTACCTTACATAAAAGCATGAGGGATGTTGGTGGTAAGATATGAAGAAAGCTATGCCAAAGCAGATCATTTGAATTCTTGTATGGGAATGTCAATATATAGTAGAATCATAGAGATGGAGGGGAGGTTGTGAATGAAGTGTGTAGTGGGACCTTTTTACTTCATTATTATGTCATTGTATCTAGGAAGGATGATACCATGTAGTGATAACAATTCAAAAAGGATGTTTGATTGAAAAACCATTATGTCAAAAATAGGTTATCTCCCTTTGCAAATCTCTCAGTTATATCGAACATATTAATATTTTTTGCCTATATTTATCATGGTATAAAGGGATCAAATTTATCAAATATCATATTAATTAAGATCAAAGTATTTCTAGGGAAACATATAGGGAAAAAGAGGAGGGCTCAGGTGAGCTAAGAAATCATGACAAATTCTTCAAAGTAAGGGGGAGTGAGGAATAAAGGAAATAATGATTTCCTTTGTTATGAAAAAGGTATCAGACATAATTGAAGAGAATTAAAAATTAGTAGACTTCAATATACTATATAAATTTAAAGAACTATTGTGCCAAAGAGATGGCACCTAGATGGTAAAAGTACTGATGTAAGACTGAGAGGTCTCAGGTTCAAAACCCCCCGGCCACGGGATGAATGAATGGCCAATTTAAAAAAAAAAGAACTATTGTGGACTAATGGATGAAAATAATCCACCACATATTAAATTTTGCTGACATAAGGCTTAGCAATTATCCGCCAATACTTAATTGACTAGGTGTACAATGGGAAACCCAAATTGTATTGCTTAAAAGAGCATTACATGTCATTTCCTTAGAATTAAAGTGTCAAACTTGGAGGGAGAGGTCTTCATCAGAACGTTGTGATTTCTTCCACATTATGTTTATTTTTGGTTAAAAAATTGGGACATTTTAGGAAGCTTGGTTTTTTTAATCGGAATTCTACAACAATATAATAGTAGACATGGAGGGGTTAGGATGAAGCATAGTGGGATTTGTGCACTACTTGAATATCTCATCCATTCTAGTAAATATGAATCCATCTCGTCGCGACACTCTAGAGTTGAGATTGAGAAAAAAATTATGAGGCCCATAAAGATTGCTTTCTTTTGAATATATTTTATTATGATCAAACATGTTACATACGTTGTGGGAATTTGTTACGTACTTTGCTTTAGTTGTACTTTATTTCCCTTTATCATGGGATATATTTGTTTGGAATGATAAAAGTAGAGCTCATAATGTATGATATTCACACATGTGATTTGAATGATATGAAGAAGTAGTGATTGTAGGTTGATTCAACAAATCTTTGAAGTTATGGTCCTAAAAAATGTACCTTATATGTTTCATAGACTGATTAGATCGATATAGGCATAGGGAATCAATCCAGGCAAGTAGAGTGAGCTTTAGTTCGACCATTAATACCTCATTGGGTGGGTCAAAGATTCTTGATCAGGTACTTCAAATTCTCTTGTGGTCAATGTGTCTTTGGTCTAGAACAATGTAGATAGACTCACGTCAAAGAGTGTTTCTTATAATCAATGTATGTCGATGAGGGGTTAATGTAGGCTATTTTGGAGCTCTTTGATAACGTCTTGGGTTGAATAATGTTGAGAGGAAGTTTATTCTTGTTATAAAAAGTCCATGAGAGTTGATTATGTTCACTTACACTAGGTTATATGGTCCAAGTGGGCTTATTAGGCTGAATTGGGGCTGAAAATAGCCTATATATTGGGAAAATGTAATTTTCTGACAACCTTACTATATATATATAGTCATGTTAGAATAGTTTCAAGTGTATCCAGAGAAGAATACACTCAAATAGTTTTTCATGATGCAATATTTTTTTTATAAATCTGATCCATTGATCTTCTTAAACATTTTGAGAATAAATCATATATAAAATTTGTGTCCAGTTGAACATTTATAGGTTATGTTATGAAGATCACAAAAATTATGAATTTCAAATTAGTTTCATGCGTCCATTTTGTTGTCCTCAGATGAGTGAGTTATACTCATCCAAATAATCTCGAAATTTGTATGTAGCCTAATTATAGTATTATAATGAAGATCAGTGATTTATATTTTACAAAAAATAATCTTTATATGCAAACACAACTTCAGTGTAGCATACAATTTGTACACTCGAGTGTATTATATCCTGACTCTCTCTCTCTCTCTCTCTCTCTCTCTATATATATATATATATATATATACTCGTATTGAACCCCCAAAGAAGCAAGAGATAATGCAAGAGTGTGAATAACATCCCTATTGAGACTAGTCTCCGGGTAGCTTCAAGAACACCAAAAGATATGTCTCCCTTATTTATATAGAGAATTTTCTTTTCGTTGGTGGTCAACATATATATTACCTCTAGATAGAACAAGATCTTTATAAGAAACCTCAACACACAAGGAAGAGTAGAAAGAACCAGAATGCAACTCCATATCTTGAAAGTTCTTAATTAGATACAATGAACAAAATGGTGAGAGACATTGTCTTTCATAATAGAGTGGATCATATAATTGAGGAAGTTCTCTCTAAACTATGGTTTCTAGTCATTATATATTATAACATGATGCCTATACCCAGACAAGTTTGGGGCTTCTCTCTATATAATTATATTCATTATATATAATTAAGGATGCTCTTAGAAGTTCATTGGAAAAATAATCTCTAAAAAGTTGTCCTGTGGGATCAACCCTTCTATACTACCCTTAAAACCGGAAGTAAAAAAGGTTTAAACTCTAGGATTAACCATCTTAGTGATTGATATTGCAAATGACGATTATCACAGCCGTCGTCGGAAAGAAACTGTTCAGGGTCCTAGAAGGTGCAATAATAGAGAATATCAGCACCGAGACAGGTCGGAGAAAAATATACAACGCCACCCCGACCTTGGCAAGAAGACTGATGATGGGAGTACCAGACTCCATCGCGGTGGCCAACATGTTACGACACATCGAAGAGCACAACACGAACATCATGTTGGCCCCGTACAAGCACCGCAACATATGGTTCCTGTGTGTGGCAGACCTCCGGAACCATGACGTCCGGCTCCTCAGCTGCTGCAACTAGGAGGTGCCACACTCAGGCCTTATCTTCAGTCGCCCGGAGGACAAGCATCTCAGGCTTCTACCGCTACGTCTTCTCCGAGCCATCAAGCAAGAGTCCAACGTCATAACGGAATTTGGAACTTCTTCTCTATCGGAGATTTCCCCGTCCAAGCAGAAGAGGGAAGTGGAAACATCGCCTTTATCGTCTTGCGCGCCATGGAGTTGCTCAACATATTCGGTTACATAAGGCGTCTCCAGGGCCAAAACTTCTACCAGCTCAGAAGCATATATGCACTGCTGCTGATCAAAGATAGGAGCTATTTTCAAGACGCAGGGGTACCACAGAGGCTGCTGGACAGTGACCTAGAAGGCGAATCTTCGCAACCCAGCAACACTCCAGAGAAAGAAGCTGAAATAGAAACAAACATCTACAGAGCAGGCAAGCAGTTAGAAATTATGTGGGAAATGCACAGAATCGAGGACGCTGCTTCGCCTGAAACTTTAGAAGAAGTGATCAACAACTTCGACCGTTTCTCATGCTCTACATTCACGCAGGAGCAGGTCAATGAAGTTCTTCTGAAGTTATCCGACTCTACCCCGACAGATGTTATCTACGAGGCAGGTAGTGTCATAGTCCCGATCGACGACTTGAGGGACATGGTAAAAGAAGGAGGATGTTTGGCGATATCTGTGGCGGCCGCCTACATCCAGACACTATAGATGAAGTTTGAACACACATACGTAGCTCATCCAATGTTGTTCAACGACATCTGCCTCACCGATGAATCAGGAGCAAAGCAATCATTTCTGGCAGAGTTGGAGCGCAGAGTTCCATGCACAATCTTCCTACCCATCCTGCACTACAACCACTGGACGCTCCTGATGATGTACACTCGCCAACGAGTAGGAATCTTCTACAATAGCTCGGACAACAACAAAGATCATCCAGTACAGTGTACATCAACAACGTTGACACCCCTCGAACGCTTAGTACGAAAATACTACAAGGAGGTGGTGGCATTGACACAACCATTCCTGGAGACGGCGACATGCAAATGGCACGAGTTCCAGTTCTGCCACCGCAGTCCACAACAAATTTCTCTATCCAACGACTGCGACATCTTCGTCCTGGAATGGATATCAAATAAAGAGACGCCTGACCAGCTCCACCACATCGACTACCATAGCAAACGAGGGGAATATGTGTGGGAGATTCTATCTGGCACAGGCGCGCTTACCAGCTAACCCTCACTGGGTTAACATTACCCTACCTTATCTACTTCACAACTCTGGGACAGAGTGTGGAGTAAGTTTGGGGGGGGGGTACCATGTACCAGTGAGGGAGGTATAAATTTTTTTTCTTTCAAACTCCACCCTTTTTTTTCTTTTTCTATAACATGTGTACATATACATATATATGCCTCATATAAAATACAAAATAATTTTGCTTTTTTTGTCTCCTCATAAATGTACAAAGACACTATATAGTAAAAACCTAATACGACTTCTTGCCAGTTTGTTTTCTGTGTCCAAGGAGATGCAGGTTTTATTATGTCTTTCTAATAATGCAACCTCAAACAAAAAAAGACTACGACTTTCCACGCCAAAAATTTCAAAAAATAATCTCGCAACAGCTAAGAGACGTGTATGTAGAAGGAAAAAGCTGCCCAAACAGCAAAAATTCCTCTTGTTTTCCCTTACCCAACAAAATCCCAAAAAGAGAGAATAGCCTTATGAGAGTGAATAAAAGCATGACAGTTGTGCCAAATAAAAAGAAAGAAAAAAAAATATACACACTTGTTTTCCAAAAAGTACCCATCTTTAGGCATGGTAGATCTGGGGCAGTGGTACATAGGATGTGAAATCACTGCTCTAAAGCCAACTGGCTTGGACTGCAGGGACCACTCGCCCGCTAACGGACCCGTACCTGGATGGACTGATGGGAAACAAGAAAAACCCAAAAAGCCTTAAGCCTACCCAAACACACAACTTTCTGTTCCCAAAAGCTGTTTGGTGTGAAAGCTAACTTTGAAATCATGCACGCAAGTCTCTCCGAAGCTGTGGAGAAATTTTTTGCTTAAATAAGGTAGGATAAGTAAAGTTTGTTGTTCGTGGTCGGGCCGTATTCTCTGTAAGACATCTAAATGCTCACTCAAACCCATGGTCTGAAAACTATACCGGTGAAGAAGAAGCATCACAAAACAAAGTTTAAAGATTCATTGAGGACAATCAAAATGCTAAGTTTGGGAGAGTTGATAACACCAAATTTTGTGATGTTTTTGGCCTTTATTTCATTATCAATTCTGCCCTTTTAAACTGTTTTCCTCTCCTTTTTGTCATGTTTTTGAATAAACAGGCCACACTATGCTCTTAACTCAATTTTATCATCTTTTGCAGAGTTTTCCTCGTTTTTCGACTCTTTTATCAGCAAAAAGGCTCGTCCCGACCCATGAACGTGCTCTACCTACATCGGCCTTCCTACCAGTCATCCGACACACTCACTGCCTGACATATGGCAGCACGACACGCCTACCGAGCCACACAGGGGTGCCGCACAAGGATGATCTGACGGGCGATATGCCACTTACCCGACAGGGAGTTGTACTCGCCATGACAACTGAAGCGTGTCACACGATACAAGCCACCCACCGGTAGGTGCCACTCGTCACGATGACTAACACACTCACAGCCTGACATCCTTGTATCGGGTGACACACATATCGAGCATCCCTGAACCCGCGATGATAGAGCTGATGGAGGACACGTGGCGTCCAGAGAACCACAACTTCCCCCAACTGCTGCCTATAAATAACAGCTACAGGACTCCGATGGGACATGTCAGAACCTCTCCAAAGACAACTTGGGAAAGCATCTGGAGCTAGCGTGTCATGCCTCAGAGGTGTGTCGGGCGATACTAGGTGAGCATTTCCCCGAACCGAGAGGGAGGGAATGGTTCACTTAGGATCGGCCCCGGGCACCGCAGCAGACCGATATCGGCCAACGAGGGCACCCGATATGAGTACCCGATACTCTAAGAAAAACTCTGGCCTGACACGATACCAAGCCCGATACGCATCACCAGTGATGGTGTGTCGCCCGAGAGGGTTCCGTCTGACACGACCGTATCAGGCATGAGTGCCCCACACGATACGTCCGCCCATCATGAGGGTGTCATCCGACACGGGCATATCGGGCAAGGCTCCCTCATGGTATCGGGCTGGAGTGATCTTGGGGATCTGCTACTTCCTGTTGCCCTTCTAAATCAAGAAGGCGATATTTATCTTTACTTGTTTCAGTCATTTACTTTCTTTACTTATGCAATGTAGCCAAACCGTTTTATATAATGCTTATCCTAATGGAATTAGAAGAGTTTTAATTATCTGCTGCTTTATGTTTGGTCCCTTTTGTTGGATGATTGCTTTGTTTAGCATCCGAACTCTAGCTTGTATGCTTGGATCACCTTTCAACTAGCTACCGAATCATGTTTTCCCGTTGCAGCAGCCTCGAGAGAGGTGTTGTGGATCTAGTGTTTGGTCTGGTGTGGGATTACGAGAGTGCCCAGGATCAGAGTTGCTTTAGTGACCTTTCCACTCTAACTTAGGACCAACAACCCCGAGAGAGGTGTTGATGCTTAGTTAGAGGTACCCACTTCGAGAAAAGGGGTATGGGATGTTTCTGCTGCTGCTTGTTTTACCGAAGCTTTCTCCTTCGTTCCTTACTAAAGCAATAGTGTTATCCTCTCTATTTCCATTGTGCAAAAACCCTAAAAATTGATAAACCTTTAAAATATTAATTTTCCTCGTAGCTCCAGTTGTACATAGTTTTCTTTTATTGATCTTCGCCTGTTGTTCCCCTTGGGAAACTTTATCATCTCCTTACCCTTACCGGAGTGTAATGTGTCGATTACGCGTTCTCAACACCACCACCCTTGTCCCTGTGTTCGACCCCGTATATCTACTTTGACCCCATAATAAAGTTGTGGGGGCCTAGAAGGTTTCATGTTATACATTTAAAAGTCTGACTACTTTAAATCCGCTCCCTTTTTGGACGTGCGATTTAGGCCGGTCACACCTTTCTCTTAATATCTCTCTCATCCCTCTTGTATATATACACCTTTCACTCCATGCAAGAGAATCCTTTTGGCCATCTTTGCTTTCCCTTCTCCTTGATGGATGACCTTGAGAATCCTAAGGAGCTAGAGAGCTTCTCTTGGAGCTTGGTGGACGAGTTCCAAGTTGTAGTGTTCATTGAGCATCCTTCGTCTTCTATCTTGATAAGCCATGTTTCCTAGCTCTCTTTTCTTCTTCTTCTTCTTCTTCTTCTCAGCCATGGATCTTGATACCTTCTTTCCATCTTGAACCATCCTAACCTTGGCATCATCTTCTTCCTTAGAGGTGTGGTGGTGACCAAGTTTGGTGGATTTTCTTCTCTCTTGAGCTCGTGAGCTTGGAGCTTGACCTTAGATCTTGGATCTTGGTGGCGATCTTTGAGGCGGGTTATATATCTCTAAACCTCCTTTGTTATTATCACTCTTTATATTTTTATGTTGTTCTTCATCTCTTGATCATTTTTATCTTCCATGTTAGTAGTTCTTTTAGTGGTTTCGAGATCTATTTTAAAGTAGGATGTTTCCTTAGCTGTTGTGAATTCTTGCACCTTCTTCCCATGATAGTGGGTGGATGAATAGGCAAGTTCCTAAGGTTGAAGATGATTAGGTCGACAAATGGTTGTGTGTGTGGTCATCACGACTTGTAAGTGCGACAAGACGACACACCATGGGACAGGTCATCACAACTTGGGGATGTCTAGGCCAACATGCCTTGTGGATGTTTAGGTCGACGTGTGTCGAGAAGGGTTAGCTTGTCATGACATTTGGTTGATAGACTTTGAGGAAGTTAGCATGTTATTCCCTAACACACCTAAAGTGATACGTGTTGACTAAACCATCATGCTTAGTAAGTGTTATTCTTCATGCTTTTGATGTACCTAAAGAGATAAGGTGTTTCTCAACCGATATGCTTTGGAGGTGTTAGCCCGTCATCGCTAAGAGAGTGTTTGTGGAGTTGGTATGCTTTGAGGGCTAACAGTGACACCCTGGTTGAGTGTTTACCGATACACCTTGACTGTGATGCCTAGCTAAACCCTAACCCTAACAACCGATATACCTAGGGTTTCCCGGCATGCCTTGGTTGGCCATGACACCTTGGGATGGTGTTGGCTATCACACCTTGGGATGGTTCTGGACGATGCACCATGGGGTGGTGTTGGCTGACACATCATGAGATGGTGTTGCTCGACACACCATAGATGGAGTTGACAATCACACACTTAAGAGAAGTGGTAAACCGTCACATCTTTTTGCAAGGTCATCTCCTGCACTTTGTGTATTGGTATTTGACATGTTGAGATGATGACAAGTCGACACCCTATGGTTGAGTAACAACCGATACACCAAGGAAGTCTAAACCGATATACCATATGTTAGCTCTAACTGATACCTTGTGATGGTGGTTATGTTACATCATGTTGATGATCAAGTTACATGATATGATGTGATACCCTATGGGGTGGTTGTGTGAATATTAAGGAGTTTTGTTTGCTATAATCTTTATTTCATAACATACTTTATGATGATGGAAGTCATGATCTAAGGGTGGTCGTTGATCCAACCTTGTAAACCCTAATTGATTAGTAGAAACCCTAACCATAATGATGTAATGTGAATGGCATGAATCTCATGAGGTGGTAGTATTGATAATGTATTATTCTCCTTGTTGCAAGTCTCTAACCATGCAGGTAACAATAGTTGATAAGTATAACCATGTATGAGCTATGTTGCTTCTGATATGTTTGAATGGGTCCTGTGAGGCATATGTAATGTTGACATCATTGAAAGAGAAGGTAAATGATCTTATGACCTAATGATGTCTTATTGCCTTATATGAGAAGATGATTTCCTAAGTGATGAGAGGAGGGGTTGTCACCCCAAGATATGTGATCCTTGTGATGGATAATATGGTGAATGAAAAGCATCAAGTGATAATGTGATGAGATCACACCTTATATGCTTAATCATATTCTGGTGATGTCACTACAGCAAAACTACCCATTAGTGGCATTTATTTAAGTGGAATTTATTAAAAAAAAAGCCACTATCTTTCTAATATACAAGAATTTTTAATTAAAATGCCACTAAACCACCTATTATAGGGTTTCTGAAAAGGACATAACATTAAAGGCGTTTTTATTTCTAATTAGTGGCAATCTTAAATTGCCATACCAAATTAGGAAATATTTTGACTTCCTGCTCCAAATTAAATTTTCCCTTCGCACTGCACTCTCTGCTCATTCAGACCGACATTTTTGATCTCCCCCTCTCTCCATGCACGACTTCCTTGCTCCCTGGCCCATCATGCCCTAGGTCCATTGGTGGCTCACGATCGCCTGCAGACTGGGAGAGACTGGTGGTGCCTGCTATTCGCCAGTTGCCGTCCGTGGTGCCAATAGTTACTGGCTATGGAGTGCCAAGTTGTCAGTGTCATAGTGACACCTTTCATGTGATCGTGAGCGTTAGTTCTTCCTCCTCCGCCTATTTGAACTGAGCCCAATCGAAGCATACTCAGGAGCCGTTCGTTCTTCCTCATCTGCCTTGGTAGACTGAGCCCAGCTGAAGTACCGCTGCAGACTCAATCTGCCCCTCCGACATCGGTGAGATTGAGTGAGGGACTTTGATCAATCCTCTTCAGGTAACCATCACCGCACCCTATTCTGTTAACTAAGATGTAGCTTACATACCTCCTTCAAGGTCTCTTTCGTGACCGGTGGATAATAGGCATGTAAAGTGTCAACAATTCTCATGCTTGGATGAAAAATCTATAGGTATCGAATGCCATGCCACTTGGAATTTGTTGTTCATCTGGAGGTTATCCTAAATCATCAATAACTATTAATGGTAAACCTTGTAGTAGAATAAAAAAACATATTCTAACTAATAATTTGTTTACCAATAGTAGTCCACTCTTATTTCCAGCCATTTCAATTAACAATACTTAAAAGGTATTTTCCTTGGATCCGATTTCTGTTCTACATACATTATTAGTACTTTTTATCTGTAGTGTTATAATTTTGAAGAAAGACAAGAATGAAGAAACTATTGCACTTCAAAGATGTTAACAGAATATGACTTATAGACTTCATGTAAACATCACATGTAATTAATCAGTTCCCTATTAAGATGGTGGATTGGTATTTTCTATTCGATGTTTACATGGTCTTCCCACAAAATCGTTTGAGAAACCAGGTGATGTGAAATGCATCGATCAGTATAATTTAAAATCATATTGTAGACATAATAATTCATAAGTGATCTCCTTAAAATAGACATAATAATTCATAATGTAGACTACGATAATTGTTGGTATAATGACACTCGTCTTACTTTCCATCTAAGTCTGATTTGTATTTCTCAAGTTGTTTCTGAAAATATGTAACATCGTTATATATACTTATTGAAAATATATAACATCGTTATATATACTTACAATTTTTAGTACTAATATCTTGCAGTCTCTTTCCACCCACAACAATCACTATGGCCTGGGCCTCAACCCCCCTATCCTTTTCCCTGAAACAGAACAGCTGGACATCACCCTAGACCATTTACACTAGCACAACTCACCATTACTAGACAGTGGCATCATTTGAACAGAAGACACTACACAGCTGGTCAAGTGACTTTAAAGTCTGGAACCTCGAAAACTGTAATCGACGTTCAGTATGATAGCGAATGCACTTTAAGGTATCCACAACCAGTTGGTTTGCGTGGATTCAGAACATGCTAATTGGCCGAGAGGACCAGGTCTGGCTTCTGAACATGCTAATTGGATATGTCTACGAGGGACTCCCTCCGCGACATAGCATCATCAATAAAGCGGCCAAGTCACTAGTCAAACGGGTGTCTCAATTCTTGATGAAACTTTGTTACTTTTAAATAAGGAAATCACCAATAAATGTATTTTTTTACTATTTTTGTAGAATGAAATTTTGTTACTTTTAAATAAGAAAATCACCAATAAATGTATTTTTTACAATATTTGTCACAATTCACCAGTCAAACGGGTGTCACAATTCTAGATGTTATATTTTTTACTATTATTTTGTAGAATGGATAAGTCTTGGATAGCAGAGGATGATCGAACGAGTAGTAAATACCTATGTGGAGTATCCAACTTTTTGGATTTCACTTTTCAACATTCAGCGATTGGAGACAAGATTGTATGCCCTTGTAGAAAGTGCACTAATGTATACCAGGTCACCAGACAAACTATATTGAGTCATCTATTGTGGAATGGCTTCTTACAAAGCTATATTTCTTGGGCTTTTCATGGAGAAGATGCCGATGTTGAAATGGATGCTCCAACTGATCAGGGTGATTGTCTAGATGATGAAAATTTACAATATATGTTGCATGATGTTTTTCCGAGTTTCAGTGAAGATGAAAATATGGAAGGAGTACAGTCGGCTACTGATCAACATTTAAATTCTGACACATTTTATATCTTGTTAAAGGATTTTGAGACAGAATTATATCCAGGGTTTAAGAAACTTACCAAACTTGCTTGCATCCTAGAATTCTATCACCTGGTTTGTCTTAATGCCTTGAGTAAGAAATTATCATCTATGTTTCTTAAGTTCTTTAAAAAAATGCTACTAGATGGAGAACAATTACCTAATTCCTTTTATGTGCTGAAGAAGACAATAAAGGAGTTGGGATTACATTATGTGAAGATTCATGTTTGTCGAAATGGTTACTTGCTGTTTTGGAAGGAGTCTGCTGATAAAGACGTTTGTGATACATGTGGAGAATCAAGATGGCTAACGAATTCAACACCAGATGATGATGAGGAGGAGCTAGTAAACAAACTTAGAAGAACACCTGCCAAAGTGCTCAGACACTTTCCACTTATACCACGGCTGAGGAGGATGTTCATGTCATCAAAAATATCTTCCTTAATGAAGTGGCATGCAAAAGAATATGAAAAAGATGACAAGTTAAGACACCCGGTAGATTCACCTGCATAGAAAACATTTGATGTTATGCATCCAGAATTTTCTGCAGACGCTAGAAATATTCGATTGGGACTTGCCACTGACGGATTTAATCCTTTTGGGACAATGAGTAATTCTCATAGTACATGGCATGTTGTAATTATTCCATATAATTTACCTCCTTGGTTGTGCATGAAGCAATAGTATTTTATGTTGTCCCTACTAATAATCTGGACCATCTTTGCCACAGAATATAGATGTTTACTTGCGTCCATTGATTGATGAGCTGAAAGACACAAACATATGACGCTAGAACCAAGGAATTCTTTTAGATGCGTGCTTCTTTATTATGGACTATTAGTGATTTTCCAAGTTATGCACATCTATCTGGTTGGAGTACTAAAGGCTACAAAGCATGTCCTTATTGTAATAAAGATATTGTTTCACATTGGTTGCCACATAGCCGTAAAGTTTGTTACAGAGGACACCGTAGGTTTTTGCCAGCTGGCCACAGATTCTGGAAAGAAGCAAGGGCATTTGACGGTGGGAAAGAATTTAGGAGTCCACCTAAACCTCCTTCTGGAGCTAAAATATTATCACAATTGGATGGCAGAAGCACTGTAATTGGTAAGAAAAGCCCGAGAGGTAAAGATTCGACACACAATTAGGATAGGAAAAGCATATTCTCCGAGCTACCATATTGGAAATCTAACATTGTAAGGCACAATCTGGATGTCATGCACATTGAGAAGAATATATGTGAGAGTATTGTTGGAACATTGCTAGGTCTGAAGGATAAAAGTAAGGACAACTTAAATGCAAGGAAGGATTTAGAGGATATGGGAATTAGATTTCCACTTCATCCACAAACTATTGGCACACATTCCATACTACCTCCAGCTTGCTATACAATGAGAAAAGAAGAAAAAATATCATTTTGCAACCTCCTAAAATCTATCAAAGTTCCAGATGGGTATGCATCTAATATATCTAGATGTGCACGGCCGACGGATCAAAAGATGCTACCAATGAAAAGTCATGATTATCACATGTTGATGCAACAACTTCTGCCATTAGCTGTCACTGTGTCTTTTCCCAGTAAGAATGCTAAGTCATGTATTATTAATCTATGTCTCTATTTTTAGAGGTTGTGCACTAAAGTCATAGATTCAAATGATTTTGCTGCATTGGAAAATTCAATAGATGTGACACTTTGTGAGATGGAGAAGATTTTCCCTCCATGTTTTTTTGACATAATGGTGCATCTATCAGTCCATCTCATTTTTGAAGCTAAGATAGCCGGCCCTGTTCAGTATCGTTGGATGTATCCAATTGGAAGGTAACTTTTCATACGTCATGATGACTTCACCTATTGGAATTTAATTTGTCATAATATTTTCGCCAACTTTGTTATCAGGTATCTACAAACTCTAAAAGGATATGTTCGTAATAAAAGATATCCAGAAGGATCAATAACAGAAGGATATATAGCTGAAGAGTGTCTTAATTTTTGTTCAAGATACTTGGATGGAGTTGAAACAAAATTAAATTGGCCAATTAGAAACGATACTGACGAAATAAATTTGGAAAACAAGCCAACACATGACAATGATGATTGGTCGATTTCCTCGACAGTAGGTCGTGGTGTTGGTAAAATGATAGCATGTGTCTTGGACGAACATACATTGTAACAAGCCCATACGCATGTACTATTCAATTGTGATGCAATTGAACCCTACATTAAGTAAGTTAGTGAGAATTGTCTTCTATTATTAAAATATTATTACATATTCCAATTACATATTGCACATATTTTGTTTGCAGGAAGCACTATGATATCATTAGGCTAAAACATCCTCATAAGTTCTTAAAGGAGTTAAAGAGAATACATAGTAACTCATTTGATGGATGGTTTAAGGAACATGTAAGTTAATTTGTCATAATTAATTTTTTTATGCTTCATGATTAAATACTAAAAAAAAATCTTGTGTTAGATTGAGACACTCCTAAGAACAGAGATGGTGGATGATAAAATCAAGTTTCTTTCTCAAGGTCCACATCAAATGGCCATTAAGTACAAGGGCTACATTGTCAATGGTCATAGATTCCATACCAAAGAAAAAGATCGACATATAACAACACAAAATAGTGGAGTCTTTCTGGTAGATAAGACTAATTGTTATGCTAAAACCACTGACCACAATCAAATTACTAGAGATGTTACCTACTATGGTGTTTTAAAGGATGTTATTGTGCTCAATTATTATGAACACTTTAAGGTGACATTATTTAAGTGTGATTGGGTGGACATCTACTCGAAGAGGACAATCAAGCATGATGAATATGGGTTGACTCTTGTTAATTTGAGATGACTTCAATCAACTCGAGAATTGTATGTAGTGGCATCTAAAGTTGGATAATTATTTTATGTAGAACATGTCACTGCAAAAGGGTGGCATTTTGCTGCAAAGATTCTCCCACGAGATATGTTCAACATGGAAGATCCATCTAGTAGTGAGAATGTCGAAGCTTATGTGCAAGGTGAACCTAGAGATGGGCCATCAATGACAACAGAGGATGAAAATGCAGACTGACATAGTTAGATTGGATATGGAAGGAATTACTATTGATAGGTCAACAATTGAGAAAGGCCAATCCCAAATTCAGTAGGATGATGATAGTGTAAATCAAAGTGATGAGGATGATAGTTTTGAATGAGAAAATTACAAAGTAGCAACCAATTTTTATTTTAGTTTGTCGTTATTATTTGACTTATATATGCCTGTTTCGTTGGCATGAAGTTTCCACTGTCTGAAATGTATGTGACATATTTTAGTCGCATGCTTCTATGTGTGTTGGATTATCTCGCATATTCTCGAGAGAGAAGGTTTTCTGATCAGCTCCTTTGATGTATTACATCCTAGCCAAAGTGGTATCTAAAAGTAGTATCTAAAGTAGTATGTTCTACTTAAATTCTGATGTCCAACTTACTAACAATGATGATCACCTTTTGCCTTGCCTTAATGTAGGTGTATGAAATCAGAGTTTCATTTTTATGCAATCCTCTTCACTAACACTGTTTCTAACTCAACTATTACTGATATGTTGACAATCCTCTTCACTAACACTCCTCTTCACTAATACTGCATTTTTTTTTCACAGAGGAAGTGTATAACTAACAAGAAAAGCAGAAAATTTCAAAAGGTTAGCCACACAATAGGAACCAAGTCATTTGCTTGTCTAAAACATGATGTAAGTTAGTCAATATTGTGATCCAATTGGACAATTTGAAGACATCCATTTAAATGATGTTAGGAATAACCTTGTTTAAATGATACAGTTGGAGAAGGAAACAGGCGGGGAAGTTGATCCCATTGAGTTTTTTGAGAAAACTCATCGTAAAAAAGATGGGAGCATAGTTGATATTGAATCCGCCAAAATTTTGGTACAATGATTCCTATCCTATAGTATTATGTTACATTTACTACATGGAAACATTTATATGCTTGGTATAAAATTCATCTCCTATGTTCTGTTGTGTGTAGGAAAAAATTTCTGAGGTAGGTGACGAGCTGCGAATAAACCAACTTGATGTTACTTCAGCTGAAATTTATAGGTAGGTTATGGGAGAAGAGAGACCAGGATATGTTTGTGGTTATGGACTTGGACCATCACCTTCTGATATCTGGGGCAAGAACTGTAAATCCCGAGAAGCTGAAAGCTATAGTTGTGTTTCTTTGGTCTACTTTTTTATTAGTACATAATGATCCATATACTGTTGTTTCATGTCCATTGTCGTAGACAATGTTGCCAAATGAAAATCCTATTTTGCTTTTATCTATGAGCAATGTCTTACCTTCTTGTGTGTGACATTTACACAACATATTTTTTTTTGACCTGCTGAGTGTGAATGTCTTTTTTTGCTTCCTAACTCAATAGTTCTCTGTAAATTTTTCTTTCATAACTTGATCACATGTTGCATGATAGCTTACTAAGTCAATATTTCTCTGAAGAATTGTGCATTTTGTGCCTTCCACAACAAATAACATGTCACTACGTAAAAGGCCAGTTTTTGGAGATCAGAGGCCATTCTTGAGAGCTAAGGTTGTTAGCTCATCTCTTGTGAAAGGCTTCTGGTCAGCTCTTGTGAATGGCCTTTAATCTCCAACAACATAGCTGTTGTTAGGACTCAAAGATGGGATTCCTCACTGTGGAACTGGTCTTACATGCAATCCGACAAAATGGTGCATGCTTACATGTTCTTGATGTATTGCATCCTAGCCAACATTGGTTTCCAGTTTTTCTTTGGGTTGTTTTAAGGATTCCTGGATAAGGTATATTTCACTACTTCACTTTGCTTTTTATCAGTTGAAGGGGATAGTGAATCTGTTTTGGAAACTCTTCTTGCTTATCAGGGGATAGTGATCTATTCCTGGTGGCCATGTTAGTATAGATTTGAAGACCTGAAGCCTCCTGCTGATCTACATAGTCAACTTGCATGTTTAGCTGTTAGTTGTTTATTACATGTGGTGGTTGCCATGATTGGTGATGGTGTCAATGATGCATCTGCTCTGAAAATGGAAGACATTGGTATTTCCATGGGAATTGCTAGAACTAAGGTAAGTATATTCGCTATATGTCAATTTGTATATCTATATTCTTGTCTTTTAGTAATTATTATCGATAATGATTATTTCTTCTCTTTTGATGTGTCAGTCCAGGTTACCAAGGAGGCTTCATACATGGTTCTTGCTGATGATAACTTCAGTACAATAGTTATTGCAGTTGGTGAAGGGAGATCTATCTATAACAACATGAAGGCCTTCACTAGGTTCTGCTCTTATTAATCATTATATGCTTTCTTACCTTACTAAAAATCTTTCAACTTATTATGTATAGACTATAGTTTTATAAGAACCCTGGACGACATTGAGTTTGATAACCATCTTTTGCTTTTTACATAATTGTCAAGATTGTCATCTTTGCACCCTTTCTATCATGTGCGTAGTTGTGTGCTTAGCTGAATGTCTATAGCTTTGCTGCATGGCAAACTCTATTCAGCTGACATAATGTGAATGGTATAGTTGAAATTATCACCATTGTTGAACTTATCAGGAAAGGTGAGAAGGTGGGTTCTTCTCAGGCTGCCCTTCTTGCCAAGCTCGGCATCAGGCCCTTCTCATATGGACTGGTTGTGCTGTCAGTTTAGGACAGTGGATCTGTATTCAGCCCTGAGGTCCTTCACCTTACTGAAGATGACCTTATTTATAAATTTGGCAATGGTGCTATCTTCCATGATACTATCTTAACAACATTCTAGTGTTGTAAGTGTTTTTATCTTACATTTGCATGCAAGTGCTCAACATTTTGCTCACTTCATTGTAGGATCCTAGCAAGTTTGTAGTTGTTGTTGCCCCTATTGCTACTTCAGGCTATGCAGCTGCACCTACTGCTTCTGCTGCCAAGGTGGAAGAGAAGAAGGAAGAACCTGTTGAGGAATCTGATGACCATATGGTCGTAATGCTATCACTGTAGCTGAGAAGAAGGATGAACCTTCATTGCAGTGTAACTGCTCTACTCCTATAGAAACTCACAACTACTTTGAATGCTAGAATGGAGTTGTATGTTTTTGTAAGAAAATGAGTTTGTATTCCTTTGGGGGGTCTCCAAGTGCAAAATGAGTTGTTATCCAGTTAGTGTTCATGTCTACAATATGTACCATATATAGTCATATGTGATGTTGTTGTATTCAATACAAGGGGCAAGGTAAAATGTCCTCCCCATGTAATTATCATTTGATTATAAATAAAAAATTTCAATACTTCTGGAATGTGTTCGGCTTGAATTGGCATTCAGTTAGAAAACTTGATCATGAACTACAAATTGACTAACTGAAATCCATAAAAAATTAGTAATGCAGAACTAGTATGTCATTAGTGGCTTTTTTCATAAGCCACTACATTCAATCAAAATCATTTTATACAACAACATTATACAAAATAGTGGCATTTGTATAAAAGCCAAATGATGGATAGTGGCTTTTCTATAAATGCCAAATGATGGTTTAGTGGCCTTTATGTGGCATTTATTCGAAGCCACTAAAGAAAAACCTGTAGTGGATTTTACAACTTAAGACACTTTCTTCCTAGTGGCATTAGCGCTAGAGACATTTTTTTAAATGTCAACAAATGCCGCTAAACCTGTTTATTGGCTTTTTTTTAGTGGCATTTCTGAAAGGCCACTAATGAGTATGTTTGTTGTAGTGTGTATTATGCCTTGTTTATGTACAACTTGTTGAGAGGTTGTACATTGTAACTTGATTGATGCTAATAGATGCCTAAATGACCTAATTAATCAAGTGTAACTTAATCTAGTAGCTTGCCATGTGCCATAGATCCATTCAGTGTCAACATTTGCTTATTGGTGAAATGAGTTTAACTCAGAGTGCATATTCTTGAATATGTGGGGTACAAGTTGATAATCGTCATTTTGCAATATCAATCACTAAGATGGTTAATCCTAGAGTTTAAACCTTTTTTACTTCTGGTTTTAAGGGTAGTATAGAAGGGTCAATCCCATAGGACAACTATTAGAGATTGTTCTTTAGAACCCAAAGATTGAAGAACTTTATTATTTGTTTTTGGTATTTTTCTTTTTATTAAAGCAGAAAGTAAAGTCCAATTGGGGTTTTGTGTGATTACACTAATGCAAGAAGAAAAGTACTTAACAAGAATAAACATGCACAAGAAAATAATAAAAAGATTGTTAACCCAAGCAAAACTATGTGAATGGAAGACTAAGGATTAAAGCAAATAAGGGATGAGGTGATTAAATCAAGAGAAGGAAATCGAGGCTCGTAGGGGTTTTCACCACCTTAGCCTAGGTGATATCAACTAAATCTTAAACGACGATTCGATGAAGGTTTGCAAATTTAAAAACTCACAAGAGAGAAACTCCACATGAGCCCATTGGTCTTGGTGTTCATGCTTCCTAGTTTATCAACCTAAAATATGAGAATCCACGGTCATATCAAAATGTCTATGTAATCAATTTTATTATTCTTAATCCAGATTTCCATGGTCATATCCATCCGGATTAACATGCGATCTGAAGATCAATCATTCAATTAAAATCGATTACCATCTAATCGTTTAAGAAGAAATCGTTAAAACTATGACTAAGGGGTTATTCCCCTTTTCCCCGATAAAAGACTACTCACACATGGAGAAATGGGAGACAGAGGAAGAAAGAAATGAAGCCATAGTCTAGCCCAGAAATCAAGAAATTAATCCTTATGCTAGAGACGATGAAATGGCTTAGCTCTTTGTTCCTTGCTCCAGAATTGAAGAACGGAAAGAAGAGGATTCAAAATAAGGCGGAGAGAAAAGACAAGAACAAGAATGAAGAGCTATGCTTGAACCAAACCTACTTTATTGCATAATATGAGAATGATTACAAGATTAATTATTGCAGAACTCCAAAATACAAGAAATCCAAGATGATACAAAAGATGATCCTTGGGAGGAGGAAGTGTCCTTCCTTTTATAGGAGAAGGAGGGGTAGGATATCTAAAAAAGATGGGGAAAAAAGAGAGAGCCATAATTTTGAATATGCAGATCTAGTCAACAAACTCTTGATTGTCTTTCTTTAATGCAGATTCTCACAGTAGCAATTTCGAGCGAATTTCCGTTGTCCAGAGAATTTAAAGTGCGCCCGAAATCATGATTTTGCTGTAGGCCTTTGAATTCCCTTTCCAAATCATATTTGAACATTAAATGCCGCCTTAGGATGTGAGAGTTATGCTAATTTTAGTGCAAGGTATGCATTTAAGTCAGCATTGCGGTAAACTGAATTGCCTCCTACCTTCATCTCTTCTTTTCTCGATTTAATTACTTAGATAATTCCTGAAAATTAAGAAAAATATCATAAGAATTCAGGAAAAGTATATCAAGAAGATGAAAGTGCTATTTATTTTTGAATTAGCTAAAATTAACAAAAAAGTCCTAATTAATTATTCTAAATGAAGCAAAAATAAGAGATGAATATGCATTCATCAAAATACCCCAAACTTAAACTTTGCTCGTCCCGAGAAACATTAAAATCAAGAAATACTTTCAAGACATACTCTCAACCTGTCATCCTCACTCTCCTAACAATCACTGGATTCCTTCCACCAAAATATGGCCAAGCGACCCTGACTTCCTGAATTCACAAAAAGTGACTTTTATATTTCCTACTTCACAAACTTGCATTTATTCAAGACCTGCAATAAAATAGATTTTCATTTCACCTTTGCATTTGGTACTCCAATTTTTTTAAAATTTTTTACACAAGAACATGGCTGATTTGGATGGTTGGGGTTTTTGTAGTTTTCCCCTGGGTAGAAAATTGGAGTGAAGGAGGTATGGAAGAAGGACAGTCTCTCCTCTATTCAACTCGAAACCTTTTTATTTAGTGGACATGCAGTTACATTGACCGCATTTTTTTGTTTGATTTTTGGTGATACACCCAATTGCATGGGTATGGAAGAAGCGAAAGAGGGGGAAGGGGTGCCACCCCAAACTTAGCCTTTTGGGCATTATTGGCTTTTTTTCTTTTTGACGAATGGAAAGATTTGGAAGTGGTAGAAGAAGAGTAGAAGAGGTTGTTCTTGTGCAAGTTTTTTTTTCATATTTTTTTTAGGAGTACCATGCATTGGTTCAACTATTACCGAATCATGTGAAAAATCAAGAAAATTTATACAAGTTGTACATGATAAGAAAGCATCACTCTTGAATCCTATCAGTCCTCTATGGCTTGCCATCTTTTCCAAGGAGTGATTATTATTTGAGGTCCTAAGTGACAGGAGGATTTCTAGTCATGAAAGTTTCAAAATTTTAGTTGCAAGGAAGTTACATCATTAAGGGGAATATTTTGACAAATGATCATATCAAGGCCGACTAGATAAATGCCATTTTGTAACAAAAGAAATAAAAATATGGCCGACTAGATAATGGCCAAGAACAAAACAACTATATGCAAAACAAAAAAAAGGTAGAAATAATGCAAGAATAAAAAGATAAGGGGGTGGAATAGAAACATACCACCCACCACCACCCCAGACTCAAATTTTTTCTCGTCTCGAGCAAAATCGAAACCCGAGATGGAGGGAAGAGAAGAGCAAGGATTTCCAGGTGGCCCTATTAGCTCAAAAAACATCCAACTGAAGGGGATGTGTATGAGGGCTGGGACCTTTATTTGAGGAGCTTCATAGTGTACCCTATGATAGGGTAATTGTAGAAGCTCAGTGGGGTGCTCATATTTGCTTTCACCTCACATTCCCTACAATTGGATCCACAGATCTTCCATCAATAGCAAAGGAAGTGTTGAAGATGGATGTGGATTGGGGGAGGTTGGTGGGTACCCAACTGGTAACACATGCAGTGCCAGATGTGCAAAGTTAGTCGAAGGATCAGGATCTGGTTTCCATCGGTCATATTGACCTGCATATAAGAGAATTGGTGGTGATATGAAAGGGACAACTAAATTTAAATAAGCATGATAAGTAATTTTGCTCTGCTCAAAATTCATGCAACCAACCTTGTGATAGATGGGATTCATGGTTGATATAGAATGTAACTCTAGTTCCTCTATGCAAGGAGTTCCCAAGGGTTCATGAGGGATAAAATTGGGAACATATTCCTTGTAGTCAGTGGAAGGGGGTATGTAGACTTCTCCTAAGGGTTGTGTCTCTTCTTCTAAATCAATTGTGCATGGAATGGGAATTGGTTGCAACAGAACATGTGGAATCATTTTGTCAAAGGGGGTTGGATTCTTATTATCCAAAATAGACTCAAAATAAGGGTATTGGTCTTTGATGTCAATAGAAGACTCACAAATGGAAGCCAGTGGATTTGGTGTGGAAGACTCACAAATGGCATAATTGTCGTCATAATTATAAAAAATGATCAATCGAGGTTGTTCCATCTCTATTGGGGAGTTCTCCATCTCTTCTTCATAAAAGATCTCATCAACATGGATGTCTATGGAATAAATTGGATCCTTTACTATACTGAAGGGGAGATCTAATTCCTTTATAGGATATGTGCCCAACTCAATGGGCTCAGAAGGGATCACCTCACAATATAACGGTGTAATGTAAGGTTCTTGCGGTGGTAGAATCACCTCATCAGGTTCAACCAGATGTAGAAAAAGAGGTGGGTGAGTGAGGTCATAATGCTCTTGATGAGGAAACCTTTCAAAAGAATCCATCAGTACATGTTGGGGAGGTGATGGTACATTGGTCACAATAGGCTCAACCAAGATGGGATGATTATTGCAAACATCCAAATATGGACCTACAACCGAGAAGGGTGGTGGAGTCTTAGGTTGTTGGGATGTTCTTTGATCCCACCAGTCTTTAACCTTTTTATTAAAAGATTCTTGATTCATGAATTTATCAACATAGGCCTCCATCCACTCATTTTCTGACTTATATTGATAGTCAGGGCCCCATACAGCTGCGGCCCTAGCTAAACAAAGTTCTTCATTTGTGGCATACTGAATTTCTTTAAAACACATATCCATCTCCTGATCAAGGTTGTGTGGAATCTCAGCTATATCACATTGGACTTCTTCTAGGGGTGGCGGTTCATTATAGAGAAAGGGTTCCAATGAAGTAGATTGGCCATTAGAATCAACTAGATTAACATCCACAATGGAAGTGATTGGTGGAGATCTTTAGATACTGGAGTTGGTTCTACTTGATTGAAGATGATATAATCATCATCATCATCATCTATTAAAATCATCCTTAGCCTCTCTGGTTCCAGATTAAAAAATTGCACCGCGGAATTGACGTTCAGCGAGCGTCGCATGCACAAATGAAGTAGTTAATCGTGTGTAGAAAAAACAGACTGTCGGAATGGAAACTCGGCAGAAGGAGGAATAGCACTTCCGGAATATTACTCGGAAGGCATAAAAAAAAAACAAAAAAAGTTTTTCAAAAGATTTTTTGGGGTTCGAGAAAACAATCCGTTGTCCCCGGCAACGGCGCTAAATTGATAATCGTCGTTTTGCAATATCAATCACTAAGATGGTTAATCCTAGAGTTTAAACCTTGTTTACTTCCAGATTTAAGGGTAGTATAGAAGGGTCGATCCTATAGGACGACTATTAGAGATTGTTCTTTAGAACCCAAAGATTGAAGAACTTTATTATTTGTTTTTGGTATTTTTCTTTTTATTAAAGCAGAAAGTAAAGTCCAGTTGGGGTTTTGTGTGATTACACTAATGCAAGAAGAAAAGTACTTAACAAGAATAAACATGCACAAGAAAATAATAAAAAGATTGTTAACACAAGCAAAACTATGTGAATGGAAGACTAAGGATTAAAGCAAACAAGGGATGCGGTGATTAAATCAAGAGAAGGAAATCGAGGCTCGTAGGAGTTTTCACCACCTTAGCCTAGGTGATAACAACTAAATCTTAAACGACGATTCGATGAAGGTTTGCGAATTTAAAAACTCACAAGAGAGAAACTCCACATGAGCCCATTGGTCTTGGTGCTCATGCTTCCTAGTTTATCAACCTAAAAGACGAGAATCCACGGTCATATCAAAACGTCTATGTAATCGATTTTATTGTTCTAAATCCGGATTTCCATGGTCATAGCCATCCAGATTAACATGCAATCCGAAGATCAATCATTCAATTAAAATCAATTACCATCTAATCATTTAAGAAGAAATCGTTAAAACCATGGCTAAGGGATTATTCCCCTTTGCCCCGACAAAAGACTACTCACACATGGAGAAATGGAAGATGGAGGAAGAAAGAAATGAAGCCATAGTCTAGCCCAGAAATCAGGAAATTAATCCTTATGCTAGAGACGATGAAATGGCTTAGCTCTTTGTTCCTTGCTCCAGAATTGAAGAATGGAAAGAAGAGGATTAAAATTAAGGCAGAGAGGAAAGACAAGAACAAGAATGAAGAGCTATGCTTGAACCAAACCTACTTTATTGCATAATATGAGAATGATTACAAGATTAATTGCTGCAGAACTCCAAAATACAAGAAATCCAAGATGATACATAAGATGATCCTTGGGAGGAGGAAGTGCCCTTCCTTTTATAGGAGAAGGAGGGGTAGGCTATCTAAAAAAGAGGGGGAAAAAAGAGAGGGAGCCATCCTTTTGAATTTTCAGATCTAGTCAACAAACTCTTGATTGTCTTTCTTTAATGCAGATTCTCGCAGCAGAAATTTCAAGCGAATTTCCGTTGTCCAGAGAATATAATGTGCGCCCGAAAATATGATTTTCCTATAGGCTTTTGAATTCCCTTTCCAAATCATATTTGAACATTAAATTCCGCCTTAGGATGTGAGAGTTATGCTAATTTTGGTGCAAAGTATGCATTTAAGTCAGCATTGCGGGAAACTGAATTGCCTCCTACCTTCATCTCTTCTTTTCTCAATTTAATTACTTAGATAATTCCTGAAAATTAAGAAAAATATCATAAGAATTCAAGAAAAGTATATCAAGAAGATGAAAGTGCTATTTATTTTTTAATTATCTAAAATTAACAAAAAAGTCCTAATTAATTATTCTAAATGAAGCAAAAATAAGAGATGAATATGCATTCATCACAAGTCAAGCAATTCCTTGTATACTTAACTATATGATGTGCGGAATGACCATGCATGAGTCAATCTCATTGTGATATGTCGATGGTCATGCGTGAGCCACTCCTTAATGTTAGAACGGCCATGTGTGAGCATGTTCTTCTAGCGTCATACCTATACCAAGGTGGGCTAGGTATGATTATATATGTGAATGGGCATAAGTGAGTCAATCCCTAAGATCAAATATATGTCATTGTTGTAGTTTACTGATATGTCTCTATAGTGTTTTTTCTTATGCTGACCAAGAGGTGTGGGGAGGTCATGGATTCTGACTCTTCCATTGACCTTGTATGGCACCGATTTTGACTTAACAATGGTCGGTAGGATTTGGATGGTATGACTCAAATCCTTGGGGCATAATAAAATGCATAAACAACTATGTAGTATAATTGTACATGATCAAATAAAGAAACATTGGATGAGGCCTTGCTTGATCTTTATACAATCTCATTGATAGGAAATATATATGGTCTTCATATTCCTTTTAAATTGTTAAGATGCTTCATAATCAAATAGTAACTACCTATCATATTAGTATTAACTACCTTCTTCTTATAATTGTACTTTACTGCTGCTTTAATTATCTCATCTATGATAATAATAGAGTTGGTGGATGGGTGATACGCGAGTTGCAGAGAGGGTGAAGGTCATGCCGTTGAGTCTTTGACTCCTCCACCTTGCCAATCGGAGGCAAACGGAGATGGGGGTTCCTCTGGCCTGACCGCAACTGCAGATCTGCCGTGCAAGGGCAATGAGTCTTCTCAGGTGTCCGCCGCCGCCAACCCTTTCAAATCGCTTCCCGGGTCAGAAAGGGCTCCAGCTTCATCTCGAGCCCAGGTCGCAAATGCAGATCAGCCGCGCAAGGGCAACGAGCGTCCTGAAGTGGCCGCCGCCGTTGACCCTTCCAATTCGACTCCCAGTTCAGAAGAAAGGGTTCCATATTCTCATCAACTCGCTGACTGGTTCCAGGTTAGCAGAGTGGATCACAGTGAGGTTGATTTGGAGCTGCTAGAGTTCGTTGAACCGATAGTCAGGGATGGGAAGAGGTGTGCCTCTATATCAAGTCAGGACAGCGTCATGCCTGACTGGGAGGAGTACGGATCTGTTAGATTTGTGGGTCGGAAGCCGTTCGCTGGCCAGCTGCTTGGCTGGATCCGAAGGCAATGGAGGCCAAGTGGTCCAGTTGTGGTTGCTCAGGAGGAAAGGGAGGGATACATCATTAAGATGCCTTCCTGCAGTGAAAGAGACAGGGTTCTGAATGCTGCCCCGTGGTTCATGGACGGGTCCTTGGTTGTGGCTCATTCGTGGAAACCAGGCGTTCCCCTGCCTCCCCTTTCCTTCACCCATGCTCCGATTTGGTTTAAGGTTGAAAACCCTGGTATCCCCTGGACTCGCAAACACATTTCTTGTGTTGCAAGTACCATTGGAAGACATGTGGACGCAGATGAGCTATCTGTTACTACAGGATGCCTTGGTGTAGCCCGGGTATGCATTGAGATGAAGGCTGATTCCAAGCTTCCCAAGGAGACGTGGGTGGAGATTGACTCGAAGCCAAAATCTCTGAAGATCGAGGTTGTTGCTAAACCGGTGATATGCCCAAACTGTAAGAAGTTTGGTCACAGAGCTGCTTCCTGCCCTATGAAGACGAGGAAGGCCCCGCCTGGAAATGATCTTCAGGTCCGGCTGGGGAAGACTTTGGGTGCTCGAGACATTGCTAAAAAGGTTTCTAAGAAATCGTTCATGGCAGGTCAAGGGGATAAGGTTTTGGTCCAGCAGGAAGGTCATATTGATGACTTTGTTGCAGTAGATAAAGCTCTCTGCGAATCCATTGCTCAAGAGGTCATAGATGTGGTTCTTTCAGTGGCTGGAAAGCAAAAGGCTCACCTCCCTCTATGTATCCCAAAACCTGATATGGCTGGCTCCTCTCCGGTTTTGTGTGTTGGGGGTCTCAATCTCGACTGGGAACTGGAGCTGAGTAGGAGAAGTAGAGGTGAGACGAGTTCTTCTTCATGGAAGATTAATAGAATTTGGAATAGTAGTGAACTCTCCATGGATTTCCAACCGGACAAGGAGAAGCTATTTGTCGAAGATGACGATTCTATTTTTGACTCGAACTCTGAAATGGATTTTGATCCATGGGAGGCTGATTCACTGGATTTTAGCAAGTGTAGGCATAATAGGAGGAAAAAATCTCCTAAGAAGAGGAAGGATGGGGGTTAATTCTCTCTTACTTCCTCATGTCCTTTCCTGTTCAACTGCTGCTCTGTAATTTTTTCTGAGACATTTGTTCTGCTGCTTGATTCTGGAGGCGCCTTCTTGGGTTCTTTCATCTACCTTCTATGTGTGGTTTATTGCCAGTGATGGGGGGCCTAGGTTTTGCTCCTCTGGTGATCGGCGTAGTTGTTTAAGTGTTGAAGCCTGGATTGTTGGACTGGCTGGTGATAGGATAAGTGTTGCTTTTGACAACGAAACTCTTTTTGTCTATCTGTCACTGTATAAGTTTCCAAGGCCTGGATTGATGCTTGAGGGTGTGAAGTTTGATTCTGTCTTTTCTATTTTCTAACTTTAGTGAATGGTTTAATGCTAAGGAGAAGGGAAGGCTGAATCCTACTTCTTGCTTTTTACGTAGCTATTCAGTTTGCTGAAGTCTCTTTTACGGTTCAGCTTGGTACAGAAGGTTGGTGCTGAAGGATGTTTCTTTCATGGTTCAGTTGGACGGATATCGGTTAGATGATATCTTGGAAGTTAGAGTTCTGACTTCTTCTGATGGTCTCCTCTCTAACAGTAGAGTCTTCACAATTTGTGGGTGTTCTTTATGATAGTGAAGCTCCTTTGCTGTTTTGGTGGTGTATTATTGGGATTAGTCTATATGAAGACTTCCTTGTTATCTCTCTCTGTACCTTTCTTTCTGTTTTTGGGTCTTGTGTTCAAGACTTGTTGTTTGTTCTGGTAATCCTATCTTGAGGATTAAGGGGTGCGATTTTGTTTTGTACCTAACGTTTTGGAATCAATAACAACATGATTTTTCGCCGACCAAAAAAAATAATAGAGTTGACGGAGGGTTATATCTCCCATTGAGATTTGGAATATCACCCTATGGGTTTCCCACATCCTTTTTAGGTGGACGTGCATGAGGAGGTAGAGATAGTACAACAGAAGACGAGGAGCAATAAGAGAGGCAGTAGCTGACAAGGTTGGAAGTGATGCAGAATGACTTTTGTTGATAGACTCCTAGAGTCGTCCCTATACACTCAGGTCCTTGGGAATGTTTTGTGGATGTTTTGTGAACGTCCTTTCAATATGTGGTTGGTTTGTGTGCCCTTTTATATACATATGTAGTGGATATATGTATATATAATTTGGAACATGTTTATGGTAACAGGTGGACAAAACACAGAGTAGGTGCTTTTAGGCATGAAAGGACTCATATGTAAAGGTTCTTGCTATTTGACACTTTTATGAAAAATAGTTTTAATTTTTAGTATTTTCCAGTAATTTTCTTGTTAATCTCTCTTCCGCTGCTTTTTTTGAGTAATCTCTCTTAGTGTGGCGCAAGGCGTCATAGTTATACACATGATAAAGAATGCAAAATTACCTAAGGAGTTCCTAGTAGAGGCTTTGAACATTGCTTTCAACTTGATTAACATGTCACCAATTCCTTTGGATTTTTGTTATTTAAAGATTGTGTGCATGGGGTGGAAAACTTCATATGTTCAACTTAGAGTGTTTAGGTGATAGGCATTTGTGCATGTTCCTAAGAAGAAGAGATGGACTCTTGATGACATATCTAATCCTTGTGTTTTTCTTAGTTGTGGCGATGATAATTTTGTTTAAAAGCTTTAGGACCCAGAAAAGAAGATGATCATATGCAAAGATGTGATATTTTGTAGGTCTTGACGTATTATGATGCTTTGTGATATAGTCTAAGTAGTTGACGGATGATATTGTGATTGATATGTCAAATGCTCCTCCAATCTAGTCAAATCTTGATTTAGAGCAGATTCAGGATGCTGAGATCCCTCACAATGATATTTTATAGGTTGATCCTAATGAAAATGATGCTAAAGACTAGGAAGATCCTGAGTAAGAAGACAAACCTCAACATGTAAATCTATCAATGATACAATAGAGTAGGTCTGGAGGATAGAAATGGGCTTCTACCAGATATTCTGATTCAGAATGGTCACTGATCTGACAAGAGAGGGATTAGAAAGCTATGAGGAAGAAAAGTCTCATTAAAGAAACACAAGTGGTTGTAAGAAATATAAAAATGATACATATCATTAATGCAATTTTGTTGAAGGGAGAAAAAGCTTTAAAGAACAAAATGTTCCTTAAGCTAAAGAATAATGTGATTGAAAACACTATGAGACACAAAGCTACACTTTTGATGGATGACTGGGAAAAATAAGGGGCCACATTTTGATGAGATACTTTCTCCAGTGGTGAGAGTGACTTACATCCACACTATTTTAGGATTGACAAATAGCTTGGCCTTAATATTGAGCATATTGTTTTGAAGACAACCTTCCTTCATGGTGAGCTATATGAAATTTACATGCAACAAATTTTAAGGAGTAATAGTGAAAGGAAGAGATCCCATAGTTTTCAGGTTGAAGAAAAAGCTCTATAGGTGAAAACAAGCACATAAATAGTGATACACAATTTTGATTGATTTGTGTGTAAGCAAGAGTACCCCAAGACATAGGGAGATCATTGTGCTTGTAGAAGGAGATTTCTATGTGATGGATTTATGATTCTCTTTCTTTGTATTGATGTTATGTTAATATTTTGTAAAGATTCTCATATGATTTCCAAGTTGAAGAAGAAATTGTTTCAATCTTTTGACACAAAAGACTACACACCAGTATGATAGATTTTTGGCATGAAATTGTGTTCGACATGAAAGAAAAGATACTTTATTTTTCAAATGAGAAATATGTTTAGAAGATACTTGATAGGTTAAACATGAAGGGAGAAAAGCCAGTTAATAATCCTTGATCCAGTCTCATTAGATTGAATAGAAAAAAAATCTCCTTCTGTTGAGTAGCAAAAGCAAGATATGGCTCACATACTCTACTATTCTAATGTAGGAAGTCTTATGTATGCTATGTTTTGCATCCGACTTGTTATTGCACATGTAATTAGTGTGTCTTGAAAGCTTGTATCTAACCGTGAAAGGAGTATTTTAATATTGTAAAATGGATTCTTAGATATTTGAGGGGTACATCGATTCTTGCTTATGCGTTAAGGAGTACTTCCAATTCTTACTTGTTTCACATATGAAATTTTGATCACAAGGATTTTTTGTCAGGAATTTTGTTAATAATGGTAGAAGTGGCACTAGTTGGCAGTCAACACAATAAAAATTTTTTGCTTTATATACTACTAAGGGTAGATCATATCATGACTTGTGATACATAAAAAGTGATTATTTTCCTCAAATATTTCTTACAAGAACCATGTTTGAAATATTAGGATTATGCTATTTTTCATTATAATCAGAGATCCATGCCCTTGAGTAAGAATGTGTCTCATCACTCTAGGACAAAACACTTTGATCAAAGATACCAATGCTTGTGTGAAGCCAGTAGTGAAGACCACTTGAAGCTAAGGAGCATTTGTACCAACGACAATCTTTGTAACATACTAGAAAAGGAAATTCCAACAAAGTAGCTTGGTACTTAGAAGGAACTTGCTGGATTGAAATTTAGTTGAGGATTCATGAAATAGTCTCTCCTTTATACAGGATGGAGATACTTTAAGGCTAATGCTTCTATTCCTCCCTAGAATGAACATGATGTTGGATCTAGGTCTCTAGAGGGGGTAAATAGAGTTTCAAAGTTATCACAAGAATAGTTTGATCTTCAAATTGTATCAATTGAAACCAAATGCTAAAACTAAATTTTAAGTTCTATCTAAATAGGCATATCAAGGATGAGAGAGATTGAAACATACACTTAGACAAGGTGGTTAGAGTGGTTCCAATCTCTAAAGTAGGAGACCGTCAATCCACAACCTAGAGAGGTCGACCTCTTGGACTTTGCAACCCATGTATAATTATATTTCATTTTAAGAGATACAAGAAGACTACCATACATCCAAGGACTTACCTAATCAAGACAAGAGTCTTTCACCTACACATGGACTTACCCACTTAATCAAGATTTCTTCACCCTTCACCAAGGACTTACCCATGCTTGCATGAAGTCTTTGGCCTTGAAGGAATTACCCACTCTTCTAGAATCTTCCACCTTGTCCTTCTCCTTCACCTAGAGAAGATATTCACAATTGTTCAACCTTGAAGAAGAAGAAAAACTCCTCCTTCACTCAGAGAGGATAACTTCAACCTTTGCTCTTTGAGAAAGGGGATTGGGAAGATGAAAGGAATGAGAGCTTTAGAAGATAACATGGAGGTAGCTCTCTTACAACATGCCTAACTCATAATCACAAAATGCTTTGTAAATGAGAGAGAGAAAGGGGCTCAAAGGGTTGTAGCACACTCAACTATAGTAAGGACTAAGGATAGCATGAATGAGCAACCTTGTAATGAACTCCAAGAGGTCCTATTTATAGATGGGGGTGCTCCTTTGAGTGTGGAATTACATAAGAATGAACAATAGCCATTTACAACTTGCAACAGATCTATTTTCATTTCTAACAACTCTCCAATAGTTGTAATCACTTATTCTACATTTTTGTACAGTTCATTTGGTCGAGTTTTGATAAAGATAACTCGATTGATCCACTATCTGAAAAAGCCTATTGTCAAACTATCGATCGAGTTTGTCCTGGGGAAGCTAGATCGATGAGTCAAGATTAGTTTTTGTCAGTGAGTCAGTCAGTCGAGTTCTGTGAGTGTACAACTTGAACGATTGATCCATTTCTAAAAAGCCATCACTGGTCGGTCAAGATTGAAAATCGACTGAAAACGTTGTTGTGATAAAATTTTCAAAATAGTTTTTGAGTGACCACACGTTGGAAATAAGTGTCCCTGATTTTTTCTCATCTTAGTTACAAGTTATATCATCAATACAAATGACTACAAAAATATTCTAAGGTGGTTTGGAGTGATTTCTCAGATTGCACATTTGCATTGCTTTTGACTTGACCTTGGACAAGCTAGGACTTGTGTAATTTGATCCTTTTCATGTACCTAAATCCTAAAATCAATCGTAAACAAACATATTAGATACATATGAATGGAATGGTTAAGTCATTATCAAAATATAGACAATGTATAACTCTTAAGTCAACATTCTCCCCCTTTTTGACAATGACAAACCATTCCTCAACATATTGAAAAGGATATGTAAAGTTATACCTTATACTTGTGAATTGCAAGGGGATTCATAATTTTAACAATGTGAATTGCTCCCCCTCAATCTATGCTCACTCTTACCTGCATACATAGTCTTTCTACACAAAAAATATACCATGTATACTGTATGGTCCTTTAGCAAGTCAGATAATAAAACATAAATTTGGACAAGAAAAAGGATCACATAGGCAATAAAATCAATATGGTTGAGCTACAAAACAATGAATTTATGTCCCCCTTTGGCATTATCAAAAAGTAAGGAGGGGTAGAAGATCATAGAAATGGGTCTTCTCCAAGCACAATAAAAAACATAGAACCATAATAAAACATGCAACCTCATAGGACACATCAAACAGAGATGAGAGAAAGAAAAGAATCTATATCATAATCAAAATATTGGTAACATACCACCAACTTATGATATAAAGTCAACCAAAGAGTTAGTTTACATATGATTAAGATTACAACATTGAAGGCATGTCTTCAAAACAACTACAAGCCAAAATGATGAAAAAAATGTGAAGATAGAAATAGTACATCTCATATAATGTGCCCAGATGTTTTTAGTACAAGATAGTCTGGAAAGATATATATGATCAACATCTAAAGACTAAAATCTAAAACATCTAAATGTCTAGGCTATCTATGTTCACAACATCATCATCACCAACATCATCATTAGAAGCTCCAGGCTCGTAGTCATCATCTCCATCTGAAAGTGCAATAGAGGCAACATGTTCACCTTCATCACTAGATGCACCAATAAAGCCATCATCAGAACCATCTAAACCATCCTCGCCATCATCTTCAAATGCCTCCACATCAAAACTAGCAACTTCCACATCAACCTGATTAGGCATCTCATCATCCACAGATGGACCAACACTACGACCCGACCACATGGCATTCTGCTCAGCCCAAGACATACCAAGGTCATGTTGGGTTTTTAGGGAGGCAGAGAAGGCAGTGGAAACAAAAATTTTCCTCCCCAAACCCAGAACAAGGAAACGCGTCAACGCCTATACAATAGGAAAGGATGGTTTGTGGAATCATACCTTGTCCCGAGGCTTGCTCGGCGACAATACCTCACGCCTTGCATGGTCTTCAACTCCGGTCTTGGACGATGTCTGTGCAGCTCCTGGTCGCACCGAGACTGACGACTCCTAGTCTCACTGGGACTGTCGGGATTGACATCTGTCCTCTTGAGCGGAAAAAACCTCCCGCCTCTGAAGTAGTCCACACCGACCACCTGGAACTCCAATCTCCTTGTCCCACAAGGAAGTGGAAGGAGTCGCACCCTCCTGTCAGCGTACTAGTCGCCAACACACTCTCCTGCTACCAGTCGCAACTACAGTTGTCTTTCCCTTGCTGTGCCTCCCTTATCAGGTAGCACTTGCTCGGGCTCTCTCGGTTACCAAAACCAGAGAGAACGACAACTTTGCAGAGCAACTGGTTTGCACTGAGTTGTTCTTTGAGAAGCCCCCAATACCCCTATATGTATAGGAGGGTCATGGGACATGTTTCTCCATCCCAGGCAATATGGGACTAAAAGCAGGAGTAGAAGGGTTCGAGATTTTCCACAAAAACAACCAACTCGCAACCTGAACCGATCGTTTCATTTCTGAAATGGTCGGTTGGGGATCTGAGCTGGTCAGTTGACACTCAACCGATTGGTTGGGACCCATGAAACGGTCGGTTCACTTCTGAACCGGTCATTTTGTGGTCCTGACCAGTTCCTAATTGACTTTCCTTCTTTTGTTTCTAATTGGTATCAAATACCAATCCTTGTTCCAATCAAATTGGGCAAGTGAAACACAAGGAAAATTCTCACCAATCTTACTTTCCCAACTTGCTCAGTTGCACCAGTTGAATCGATTGTTTCAATACTTGAAGCAATCATTTCACCCTGACCATGAGCCGATTGACTCACAACCTGAGCTGACCGGTTCACCAAGCTGAGCTGATCAGTTCATCTCATGAGCCGATCGGTTGGGAGTGCAGAATCAGTTAATTGCGGTTTCAATCAATCTGATACTCTAATCAATATGTCCAACACCTTGAACACTATGATTTTGAGCTATCAATCACTTGAGTGTTTAATTGAACTACTAAACTCCTTTAGCAATCAATCTAAACATTGTTTGTGGACAAAACTCCTCTTCCAGGTTAAATCCTATGTGTGTGACCCTGCAGGTCCATTTCATGTTGGCAGTGAAAGTCCATAACACTTCTGACTTCACAAGCAAAGAGAGGTGCCTAGTCACACATCAGTGCTACCCAAGTGAAATAGAAAGTTGGAGAACAACTTTCAATCCTAGAATCTGTGAATGGTGTTACAGTGAATGTATAATTCCTTTGTCACTGATATCCCGAATGAACTCGAGGCATGGAACAATCATCCTGTCAACGTTCATTCACTTTCTTGATCTCAGAGTTGATTGGAAGAGATATGTATGACATCAATATCACATACTGATTCACACATGCATGCGCACGCCTATTTCAATCCTACTCATCAAGTGGCCTTGGTTATCAAACTCCCTCAAGAGGGACAAATCCCATATCTATCACTCACCCCTCAAAATCCCCATGTGTCAAAGCCACCCAATCATCACCTTTATAACAACCCATGTTTCAGGACTACGTTTGATGATGTCAAAGTGTACCCAACGACATGTGTTGAGTGTAGTGATTTCAGGTCAAAGAATCACATTCACCACCATCACTGTGAGTACTGACTGTGACTACCATGTCATGGTTCCATGTGTCAAACTCACGGTGGGTCTGTCTGGTACACTTGTTCTCTAACAAGTACCTATTTGTTTGGTTTGATATCTGTATATCATGACTAATGAGATTCTGTCATCAACTAACACCACAATCTAGTCTTGTGTGTCATTACTGTCTATCTACCTTCCACAAAGACATCTGACTAGGGACATAACAAGAATGTACAAACTCTTAGCATCTGTGTGATCTCATCGTTCAGGTCCTTAACCTGAAAGCATACGTCATTGCATACTGTCATTCTCTAGACATTCAATCTGTTCTATCACTATCTCATATGACTGAAACAGAAAGAATTGGAAGCTTGCCTTTGATGTTTATCAAAACAATCTTAATGTATCCCACCAATCATCCCATGATTGGCTCTCAGGACATACATACCAACAGGTCATGCAAATCTTGGGCATGAGGAAAGTGGGAGCATAGGTGCCAAGACCTACAAGTAAGGTAGTTATAGGATCATTAGGGAGAGGTAGCACTCTAGGGGTAGATCTGCCAGCAATAGAGGGTGTAGTAGAGGAAGCAACAAGTGGAGGGGTTGGTTAAGTGTGATTATAGCATAGGATGCATAATCACCACCTGGGTAAGGCTATTAGGCAGGATAAGGATGGGCACAAGATAGGTTCATGGTAGACATGATAGCATAGAGATCTTGATACATATTTTCCTGAACCTAAAGGTATAGTAATGACCACATTTGTGCTTAATTGGTAAACTAGGGTTTACCTGAAGGATTACATGCTTGATTAGATTGAACATCCTTTAGACTTGATTAATGATAGTAGATCAATTGTGATGTTTCAAACCTAAGAAGAAACTCTAACAATAATTTTAGTTTGAAGAATTAGGGTTTTAAAAATGTAAACCCAAAGTGGCAAAAATTAGGGGTTTGATAGTACATGAATATGGAATGTTATCAGGATAGCAGTGTGGTAAATGATTTTTCATATTTTCGACAAATTTTTTATTTAATTGAATTTTGTATATGATATGGATAATGCAAACATTCATATTGGAGAATATTTTCAGAATATTTGTGTTCTTTGAATGTGGTTATCAGTCAAACTATACTTCGACAAAAATGCTGACAAAGTGCTTTTTAGTAGTGTAGTGTTTTATTTTTAGTTATTTATTGGTAAATTGAAATGATCTGAAATTTTAATTGGAGATCTGAAACTGAATTATAAACAACATATAAAATTTAATAATTTTTGGATGCGTTTATACCTTATCAGTAGATGAATTACAGTAATATTTTTATGATAGAAAATTCAGTTGAAATAAGAGAAAGTATAGTGAGGGGTCAATGTGCAATTGACCCAAGCAGCTCAATTTCTCTATATGGTCAACCTAACACACGAGGAGCTCTCATAATTCATGATTCAGACAAGAGAAATGAAATCCTAGAGAGAGAGGGAGAGTTAAGTTTTGAGAGGAGAAATTGATGGAGATGCTGACCTAGGGTTTTCCGGTCTGAGGAATGATGAAATCATGGTGTCTGAGTTGAAAGGAAGAAGAATCAGGTGAATTTCTAGGGATTTGATATGAGATCGATATTTTCAGGGACGAACTGCATTTTTAATCTGTTTTACAGCTTAGGGTGAGTGGGTAAAAGAATATTTCAGTCAACTGTACTCAATTAGATGGTTTTAATTTATATTCTCGATTTCTCCCGAGATGACAATAAATGAAAAGAAGTGTTCTTGAATTTAGTTTATAGAATACTTCAATTCATGTTCCAGCTATGATCTGAAAATGTTTATATGATGACATGGATATAGATATCCATATATCTTGAATATTATAGAATTAAGAAGTTTATTTAGAATCTTCTAAAGATCTAAATTTTCAAGTTATTCGGGTGTTCGAACAACATTATAGCTAAAATTCGGATTTATATTTATATGATCTTACTTATGTTCCTAGTGCATATAATTCTACATGTTTGATCTCTTTGATTTGATATATGGAAAAATAGAGTTTCTGATTTTCACAATACATAGCATGTGAATAGCAAGTAATCAAGGATGGAAAGCCAATCTAGTATGTTTTTACAAGTATACATATCTAATTTAGTAGTAAATGGCCGATTGAAATGATTCATGTGATGTTGTGGGATTTTATCTGATTATGAACTTATATGCATATATGCTTTGTTTATGAGATTCAGATTTTCTAACTCAAATACTTGTCATGAAATGCATATGTTGTTATGCTATTGCAAGTGGAGATATGACATACCCTAGATAGGCATGTTATTGATGCCATGCATAAATGTGAGAAATGTTGAATGAGAATATTTACATTAGTAGACATGATATATGTTTGAATACATGAGAAGTGCTATATGTGCATGAGTAAGTAGAAACCCTAAGAAAGCAGTAAATAATATGTTAGGCATTCAGTTCAGTATTATTACTGTATCAAGAAGTTCAATTGCATGATTCTAGTGCATAAAGTTCCAAGTTGACATGTATTCTATTTATTTAAGAATTTTAGTATGCCTGTATGTATAGTATGATGATTACTCAAAATATCATAGTATTTTGAATATACCTCTCTGCCAAAGTTTAGAATGATATACATTTTGTGTTATAAACTTCAAATAAATAGACACGGCACCATAGAGATACCAGAGTCAAGTATAAGTAAGGAAAAGATACAATATAGTAAGACGTTTCTAAGAATAATAAAATAATAGACTTAAGAGCCCTAAACACTGTAGATTCCCTATGAGAGGTCTGCACTGTAGGGATGAAATGACCTAACCCTGGAAATGTCCAGTATACGGGGGTCGGAACGTACTAACAGGTGGTATGGGGGATGAAGCCCTAGTAGAAGTCTCCTTAAAATACAGAATGTAGTGTCCAACATCAACCAGAGATCCTTGTGGCACTACAGTACAGTAAAGCCAATAGGTGGCTTGACTCTCCACCTATGTGCTCAGGTTAGTGGAGGAGTCCAGTTTTTACGGCAGAATATGTTCCGAGGCCAAAGAGCCAATTTCCTATTGTAGACCAGTGACGTAGTTCGGCTTAGCATTCCCGGGTGTGTCAACTAAGTCTTGTACGATGAGATCGTAGTTCACTATCAGTTTTCATATGTAGAGTACACTGCATATGATCAAGGCATAAGCTAGAATATGATAATATAAGTTTAAAGAGTTTCTTATAAGTAAGAAGAGTTAAGAAAGATTTGATTTCAGTTTTGTCATAGTTGTTCTTTAAATGTAATATTGAATATAGTGAGGATTATATTTCCATACTTGTTTATTTCTAATGAGGTAGGCTTCAATGTTATTAGTAAGTTTTTGAATATCTTGTCTTTTAATTTGAAATTACTATCTTGTTTTATTTCAATTATCTAAGAATGATAAATGCATAATTCAACACTTTAGACTGCATTATTGTTGTACTCATTCACTGAGCGAGTAGGCTCACCCCTCTACTCAAAATTTTTAGGGAAACCGAGGGGATTGAAGATATCATTGCATCAGAGTAGATCTGCCACAAGAGTTAAGTCTGAGTATAGTTAAGTTCAGTTAGTCCTTACCACTCTAGGTCCTTGTAAAGAAATAAGAGAGAGTTGTAAATGATGATGTATAACATTATTCCTCTTTTAGCAATATATGCGAATCAATAAGTCTTATGTGCTTAAAAGTATGAGAAACATATTGAATGTTCATACATGCATTTTTATTGTTGAAATCAGATTAGAGAAATCAATGCTTAGATTCTCTTGTAAAGTTAGTTTATGTGGTTCAATGTGAGAAAACAAAGAGTTTGAAAAAGAAGAAAAAGTTAAGGGTGGTCTTTGTATTACGTTAAATCCTCAATTTATGCCCTAATCTCATGATTAGTGGTAATTGTGAGATCGGGGTATAACAACTTAGTATCATAGCTTAGGCTGAGTTGTCAGGGACCGTTAAGTTAGTAAGTTAGAGTCATAAGTGTGGCAGATAGGAGATGTTATGATGTTAGCTCTGGGGATTTGAGTATTTGGATATCCTGACCCGATATTTGAGTACTTGGATCAACCAGTATCAAGCTACTCTGTCTATTCTGTCATGTATACCCTGGCCAGGTATACAATGGAAGGATGGTCTAGAGAGGAACCCTAGAAATATTAGGGTTAGAAATAAGATAAGTAACATGAATTAAGAGCATAAATATAAAATGAGATAGAACTTTCATTTCATATTGTTGTTCTATTGGATATGAATAGAAAATATCTTATGTGTTTGAATTCATATATTTAGCATTTTGAAATATATATGGGTCTTTAAGATTTGTTGTACACTACACAGTTGTAGCATTTATTGATTACATTCTTTGTATCAAGTAGACTAGAAATGATCTTTGAATGAGCTTTCCTAAGTGGATAAGTTTTCTTCCACACATTTGAGATGAATAGGAGTTGAGTAATCCTGAGTAGCTCTTGGCTTTAGGACTACAAGTTCGGCCTGGTCCGGCTGGCAGGGTGTGTTACTGGGATCTAATGACTCCTATTAGAAATATAATAAGAGTAGACTCTAAATAATTTAGACACGCATCATAGTGAGAATGTACATATACTAAGATGTTGAAACATATGGGAAAGATTAGAATAGCCAAGAATCAGTTGGAACTAATATCTGAGATCCAACTTTGGGGCCTCATATGAGAAACCTTTAATTTGGAATAAAGGAACACAACATAAGGTTCAAATTAAGTTTAATTATTAGTATTATATGAACTCTAAATATGAAATCTGGAAAAGATATGAGAAAAGTATGTAAGGGGCCAAGATAGTAAGAATCAATCATGAGGAATGGATTATATAACTGAGTACAATGTTTTTATGTACTCCAAAGCAAAGGGAAAATAGAAGAAAAGAGTTAAGTAGACAATAAGTAAATATAAGTGAAGAGTCTTCAGAAGAGTTAAAGTAAAGAGAATTAGATGAGCATGTAAATCATAAGACTAGGATAAGAAACTAAGTTAAAACAAAGATAAATGTTGGAAATGATGAGCTTGATTAAGGAATGAGGGTTATGATATAATGCAGAGCATGGAATGTATACCTTTATTATAAAGTTGAATACATTCATCCTTACTACCTTTGGATTCCAAATCTATATAGAACAACAAACTAGTTTCTAAAAGAAGAACAAAAGTGTAGCTAAAAAAATGAATAAGTCATACACAGGTAGACTATATTCAGGAAGGAAAAACTTGATTGAAAGATAAACTATGTCTCACCCATGCATGAGCCGTTTGATTTAAAATGAAGGATATGTAATGTATTAAACATGAGTTGAAACTAGTAGAGGGATTATTGATTTAGAATTTCAAATTCACATTACTAGAAGGATAAAAAGAAATATGTGCAACATGGTATACACAATCATACACATGAATAAGTAACATGATCATAAGAGAAAATTTGAAGTTAAAGATGATAAGTGGAAGAGTAGTTTATGGTAAGAGAATTATGGAAAGTAAGGAAGGGTTTGAAACATGATGGAGTAATATATAATATATATTATAAAAGAAAGAGGTTAGGAGATTCAAGCCAGTGCTAATTAGTCAAGTATCCTTGTTGATAACCAATTAAACCTACATACGAGAAATGTACTAAGGGAATGTTTGAAGATGAGAATTCTAAGTCTTAGAATTATCTTCTCTTTCATACCTTCCTTAATGATAGAAATGTGGGAATGAAGTGATAAGAAAATGAATCATATATGATGCATAACCACCGTGGTAGAGACATATAGTGAATGTAATAATGACACACAATATGATTATGAAACCCTAGCAGGGTAATTGAGAATGTAATCTATCTGAATGGCCAAGTAAGAGAAAAGAAATTCAATTGATAAGATAAAGAAGACTTTAGTAAAAATTGTGAGATCCAAAGTTTGAATTTTAAATTAAGGGAGCAAAGTCACATCACAATAACGTCATGCTACTGATAAAGACCAAATCCTAGAATGTTTAGAGTTGTAGTTGTTTAAGGGATTTCACTAGTGATTTGACCTTGAATACTAGCATGTCTATAAAACAAGATCATGAGATTTGCACTATGAGAAGTAAACTAGCACTGATAGTAATCCAGGGTTTAAAGATAGCTAATCTGAAAGGTAGATAAACATTATGGAAATGATTTAGAGTAAAGAATAAGATATAAATTTGAAATGTAACAAGTGTGTTTTGAATAAAAGGAGAAATACAATATGAGTGAAGTGCGATATGAGATAAATTTTTGCAATGATAGAAAGAATGATGAATAATCTATTTGTACCTTGTATGTTTCAATTTTAGGAATGTTTAATCTACATGATTAAAATGAGAAGGATAAGTAGCAAAAAGTAAGTAGTAATGAATGAGGAGAGAAATAAGAGAAAACAATAGCTTTTAGAAATATGTGAATTTGTTTTTAGAAGTATAATTTGTTGAAGGTATACTAAGGGATGTAAATTTGTTTTACGTATGATTTCAGTGTACATGTGCAAGCAATATGTCAATTAAAGGTGCCTAAGAGTTGTAGTCATTCATATCAGTAATTCATCTTAGTATTGTACAATTATGGTATGGTGATATGGGTTGAATAATGATGGAACAAATGAAAGGTTACCCTAAATAAGGTAGTGTTACCTATTCACCCATATGAATAGAAGCGATGATAACCATATTGTATTGTGTAACCCTAATGAGGTATATCTTGTTATACCTAGCTTTAATATAACTAAGTGATGGTAATTGGGTATGAATAGTCCTTGAATGATTAATACAATCATGGAGTACTTTGTTAATGTTGTTGAAACTCTAGTATGCTATAACCCGATGGTTACACCTTGAATTATGTGTGGGTTCATACTTGAGAATAATATGGAATGTGATGGTAATGCTTCATCTTATGCATCCATGATGCAACGGGGATGTCGTGAGTAGTATTGTAAATTGTTGTTGAATCTAGTTTTTTAACTCGTGACTGCTTTGCTGTTTGAGTAGCACAATAGTAATATTCAAAACAACATGGTGAATTGAGATAAAACAATAGTACATATTGAGCCGTATGAATTGAAATGGTTGGATTAGATTATCAATGTTGAGGTAACACCTCAAGAGTATGAAAATATTGAAATTTGCTTCTCTATCTATTCTATGATTGATTGTGGCATAGAGAATTTGTTTGTTATTATTGAGAACTGTTTTAACATGTTGTGATTAGAAAAGAAAAAAAGGACTTAATATTGAAAATAACATGCAAGTATAAAATACAAGAATGTAATGACATGTAAGATTTTAGAAGCTTAAAATAAAATTTGAATATACTTTCTTTGCATATTTATGTTTTGGGGACGAAACATTTTAAGGGGGTGAGAATTGTAATGACCACGTTTGTGCTTAATTGATAAACTAGGGTTTACCTAAATGATTAGATGCTTGATTAGATTGAACATCGTTTAGAATTGATTAATGATAGTAGATCAATTGTGATATTTCAAACCTAAGAAGAAACTATAACTATGATTTTAGTTTAAAGAGTTATGGTTTGAGAAATGTAAACCCTAATAGGCAAAAATTAGGGTTTTGATAGTACATCAATATGGAGTTTGATCGAGATAGCAATGTGGTAAATGATTTTTCATATTTTCTAAAATGTTTATATTTAATTGAATTTTGGATATGATATGGATAA
Source organism: Alisma plantago-aquatica (assembly GCA_963693085.1). Taxonomy (NCBI): domain Eukaryota; kingdom Viridiplantae; phylum Streptophyta; class Magnoliopsida; order Alismatales; family Alismataceae; genus Alisma; species Alisma plantago-aquatica. The sequence continues at coordinate 40,475,353 of OY856409.1, forward strand.
CTAAATCATGCATATTGGAGAAAAGTTTCGTAATATTTGAGTTTTCTTTGAATGTGGTTCTCAGTCGAACTATACTTCAACCAAAATGCTAACAGAGTGCTTTTCAGCAGTGTAGTGTTTTATTTTTAGTTATTTATTGGTAACACCAAATGATCTAAAATTTTAACTAATGATCTGAAACTCAATCATAAACAACATGTAAATGTTTCATAATTTTTGGATGCGTTTAGACCTTATCAGTAGATGAATTACAGTAATATTTTTATGACAGAAAATTTAGTTAGAATAAGAGAACGTATAGTGAGGGGTCAATGTGCAATTGACCCAAGCAGCTCAATTGCTCTATATGGTCAACCTAACACACGATCAACCTAACACACAAGGAGCTCTAATAATTTGTGATTCAAACTAGAGAAATGAAATCCTAGAGAGAGAGGGAGAGTTAGGGTTTGAGAGGAGAAATTGATGGAGATGCTGACCTAGGGTTTTGCGGTCCGAGGATTGATAAAATTATGGTTTCTGAGTTGAAAGGAAGAAGAATCGAGTGAATTGCTAGGGATTTGATATGAGATCGAGATTTTCAGGGATGAGCTGCATTTTTAAGCTATTTTACAGCTTAGGATGAGTGGGTAAAAGAATATTTCAGGCAATTATACTCAATTAAATGGTTTTAATTTATATTCTTGATTTCTCCCTAGATGACAATAAATGAGAAGAACTGTTCTTGAATTCAGTTTATAGAATACTTCAATTCATGTTCTAACTATGATCTGAAAATGTTTATATGATGACATGGATATAGATATCCATGTATCTTGAATATTATAGAATTAAGAAGTTTATTTAGAATGTTCTGAAGATCTAAATTTTCAAGTTATTCGGGTGTTTGAACAACATTATAGCTAAAATACGGATTTATATTTATATGGTCTTACTTATGTTCCTTGTGCATATAATTCTACATGTTTGATCTCTTTGATTTGATATATGGACAAATAGAGTTTCTGATTTTCACAATACATAGCATGTGAATAGCAAGTAATCAAGGATGGAAACCCAATCTAGTATGTTTTTACAAGTATACATATCTAATTTAGTAGTAAATGGCCGATTGAAATGATTCATGTGATATTGTGGGATTTCATCTGAATATTACCATATATGCATATATGCTTTTTTTATGAGATTCATATTTTCTAACTCAAATACTTGTCATGAAATGTACATGTTGTTATGCTATTGCAAGTGGAGATATGACATACTCTAGATAGGTATGTTATCGATGCCATGCATAAATGTGAGAAATGTTGAATGAGAATATTTACATTAGTAAACATGATATATGTTTGAATACATGAGAAGTGCTATATGTGCATGAGTAAGGAGAAACCCTAAGAAAGGGGTAAACAATATGTTAGGCATTCAGTTCAGTATTATCCGTGTATCAAGAAGTTCAATTGCATGATTCTAGTGCATAAAGTGCCAAGTTGACATGTATTCTATTTATTTAAGAATTTTAGTCTTCCTGTATGTATAGTATGAAGATTACTCAGAATATCACATTATTTTGAATATACTGCTCTTCCAAGTTTAGAATGATATACATGTTGTGTTATAAACTTAAAATAAATAGACACAGTACCATAGAGTTACCAGAGTCAAGCATAAGTAAGGAAAAGATACAATATAGTAAGAGTTTTCCAAGAATAATAAAATAATAGACTTAAGAGCCTTGAACACTATAGATTCCCTATGCAAGGTCTATGTTGTAGGGATGAAATGACCTAACCCTAGCAGTGTCCAGTATACGGGGGTCAGAACATACTAAAATGTCATACGGGGGCCAAAGTCCTAGTGGAAGTCCCCTTAAAATACATAATGTAGTGTCCAACATCAACTAGAGATCCTAGTGTCACTAGAGTACAGTAAAGCCAATAGGTGGCTTGACTCTTCACCTGTGTGCTCAGGTTAGAGGAGGAGTCCAATTTTTACGACATAATAGGTGTGCCGAGGCCAGAGAGCCATTTTCCTGTTGTAGATCCACGACGTAGTCAGGCTTAGCATTTCTGGGTGTGTCAGCTAAGTCTTGTACGGTGAGATCGTAGTTCGCTACGAGTCTTCATATGTAGAGTACACTTCATATTATCAGGGCATAAACTAAAATATGATAATATAAGTTTAAAGAGTTTCTTATAAGTAAGAAGAGTTAAGAAAGAATTTGGTTTCAATTTTGCAGTAGTTGTTCTTTAAATGTATTATTGAATATAGTGAGGATTATATTTCTATACTTGTTTATTTCTAATGATGTAGGCTTTAATGTTATTAGTATGCTTTTGAATATCTAGTCTTTTAATTTGAAATTACTATCTTGTTTTATTTCAATTATCTAAGAATGACAAATGTCTGATTTAGTACTTTAGACTACATTATTGTTTTACTCATTCACTGAGCGAGTAGGCTCACCCCTCTACTCAAAATTTATAGGAAAACCGAGGGAATTGAAGATATCATTGCATCAGAGTAGATCTGTCACCAGAGTTAAGTCTGAGTATAGTTAAGTTTAGTCGGTCCTTGTCAGTCTAGGTCCGTGTAAATAAATAAGAGAGAGTTGTAAATGACAATGTATAACATTATTCCTCTTTTAGCAATATATGTGAATCAACAAGTGTTATGTGCTTAAAAGTATGAGAAACATAATGAATGTTCATACATGCATTTTTACTGTTGAAATCATATTAGAGAAATCAATGCTTAGATTCTCTTATGAAGTTAGTTTATGTGGTTCAATACGAGAAAACAAAGATTTTGAAAAAAAAGAAAAAAGATAAGAGTGATCTTTGTATTACGTTAAATCCTCAATTTATGCCCTAATCTCATGATTAGTGGTAATTGTGAGATCGGGGTGTAACATTATACGTCTATTGATGGATCATGTAACTCATGAGGATTTTAGTTGATACATTGAACGAGGCATGGGTAGGTTGGGATGGCTGAGGATGTGGAGGTTCCTAGGTGGACGTAGTGGTTCTAGGTGTGGTACAATAAGACAGAGGCAAGCTTTTCTTGAGTGTAGTCTCACTTACACAGACTCCTTTTTTAGAAGGTTTGTAATGAAGGTCATGAAAAAGAGACTTTCCAGTGGTAGATTGAATTAGACCACAGATCAAGTCAGGGTAGGGTGGGTACCTTGGGTGTTCTTCTCAGAGTCAAAGCAGGTCATGTGGTGGAGAACATATCTAGACCACTTGACTCTCATGTTCTTCAAAAGGCAAAACATTATCACTACGACATTCTCTACAATTTCAATTTGATTTTTCTTGGGCTGAATATTGCAGTTGACTTACAAAGAAAGAATGTGGTTCATTAGGTCTAAGGTAGAGGAGGTAGGATGGACTTCTTCCTATAGGGAAACTAAGGCTTCTTCAAGAATTTATGTATTTCAGGGACAGTGATATCATATTTCTTATAGAAGGCCTCAGGGTCTAGCAGGTCAAAATACTCAGGGTAATCCTTCCTCCACATGTCGGTGACCTTAGTACCACAGAAAAATATATTCAAGGTATCTTCTGAGATCTGAAACTTCTTACTGGAAATCATGGAAGTAAGAATGACTTGAGTATTAGGTGGGGGCACAAAAGTGTCGTAATTCCTTGAAAAATTTGCATCGAATTCATGAATTGTCTTAGTGCTTGTGATTGAGTTGTTATAGAACTAGTGTTTAACACTCAGGGTAGAGAGGTGATGGTTATACAACAACTCGACTACATTATCTATGACCTTTTACCTACACGGACGAGGCTCAAATAAGGCCCAAAAAGGGAAGGGGTTCCTACAAAAGAGATCATTGTAATATTTAGAGGTTCATCAATGAAAAGAAGGTATCATCAAAGGGAATGAGGCGAGAGTTGGAGGAGGAGGATGGTGCTCTAGATGGGGTGGTTCTCTTTCTCCTATTAGTAGTCATGGATGTAGAATTAAGGAGATTTAGAGGTCAAAAACGAAGGAAGCACCAACAAATGTCGACCAAACACCTAGGGTTGATGTATAAGAGATCTAGGAAGGTCAAGAAAGGTTTGGCTAGGGCTAGGGAAGTGTTGGTCGGGGCTAGGGTTGAGATCTTGAGGGAGATGGAGAGGGAATCGGTCGATTTTTCTCTAGTTGAGAGGGAGACAAGTTGGTCGAACCATACTTATATTTTCTCCAATCCAGACATCGGTCGAGTTCTATGAGATGGAAACTCGACCGAATGGCTTTTCAAAAAATCTCTCAGCCATAGATCGATTGAGTTGGCAACTCGACCGATGGTCATCCTGAACCATAATTAGAAATTTTAATTTCTATCCATTTGAGTGCTAATTAAATTTATTTTTGTAGTCCATTTTGTATTTTAAACGTACTTAGGTACATATCACTCATCATTGGGTACTATTTGGCGATAAAACAAGCATTTGCAAAAAAATACCCAAAACAAGAAAAAAAAACAAGGCATAAGAACATGATTTTTCAGCACATTAACAAGCAAGGGTGATCAAGACATGATCAGAGAATATAAGATAGATAGAAACTAACTAGAAGGCATATCATATTCATCTAAAGCAGATATAAGCAGTTTAAATCTAATAAAATTAAATTTCTCTCTAGCTAGAGGTTTAGTAAAAAAGTCCACCAACTTATTTTCCGTGTCCACACGTGTGATATAAATATCCGTCTTGGCAATGTGATCACGAAGAAAATGTTGATGAACCTCTATATGCTTGGCTCTACTATGCAACATACGATTGGAATATAAATTGATTGCACTAGTATTATCAAAATAGATAGGAGAAGAATCAAAATAAATGTTAAAGTCTTGGCGTATTTGTTTCATCCATAGAACTTTGGCACAACAACTTCCGGATACAATGTATTCAACCTCGATAGTTGATAAAGACATTGTGCTATGTTTCTTGAAAAAACAACACACCAAGCATGGTTCTAGGAGGAAGCAATTTCCACTTGTGCACTTTCTATCAATCAAGCATCATGTGTAATCTGCATCACTATAAGCCTTAAGAGTAAATTCCCTTGACTTGGGATACCATAATCCAAAATTTGGGATTTTTGCTAAGTACCTTAAAATCCTCTTAACAACTATATGATGTGATTTCATGGGATTTAATTGAAAGCAAGCACAGAAGCCAACACTAAACATTATGTCAGGTCTAGAGGCAGTTAAATAAAAGTAAACTTCCAATCATACATCTATAGATCTTCTCATCCACCTTCTCATCTTCTTCATCTTTATCAAGTTTGGCAGTGTTAGAGATGGGGGTGTGCATTGGGTTGGTGTTCTCTATCCCAAAGTGCTTAAGTAGATCACTTGTGTAATTTTCTTGGTTGATGAATTTCTAATCTTTAGTTTTCTTGATTTATAAACCGAGGAAGAATATATGCTCACCCATCATCCTCATATCGAACTCATTCTGCATAAGATCACTAACTCCTTGCAAAGATCAAGATTTGTTCCGCCAAAGATGATATCATCAACATAAATTTGAATGATAAGAAAATTTGTAGAAGTGTGTTTATGAAAGAAGGTAGAATCTACTTTGCCCATGATATACCCATGATCTAAAAAAAAGGTCTTTACTTTCTCATACCAAGCTCGAGGTGCTTGTTTGAGTCCATAGAGAGCTTTTTGCAATAGATAAACATGGTTAGGTAAACTATCATGATCAAAGCTTTGGTGTTGTGCAACATACACTTCCTCCTCAATTGTATCATTCAAAAATGCACTTTTAAGATCCATTTGATAAAGAAGAAAGTTCTTATAACTAGAAAAAGCAAGTAACATATGAATGGATTCAAGTCTAGTTACAGATGGATATGTTTCATCAAAATATATGCCTTTCTGCTGATTGTAGCCTTCATCCACTAACCTTGCTTTATTTCTTACCACCTTGCTACTTTCATCTAGCTTGTTGTATTAGACGCACTTGGTGCCAATGATCTTTCTATTACATGGTCTTGACACTAGAATCCTCACTTTGTTCTTCTCAAATTGCTTTAGTTCTTCTTGCATGGCTAAGATCCATTCATCATCCCCAAGAGCTTCTTTGATGTTCTTTGGCTTGAGTTGTGAGATGGTGTTGTTTACTTGTTCTTTGTTGAAGGCAACCCGCATCTTCACTATTTAAAAGGGGTCACCTAAGATCATCTCTTTAGGATGATTCTTTGCAAAATAGGGAGTTGGATCCTTCTTCTCTTCATCTTTCTCTTCTTGTTGAGTGGCCACCTCTTTTCAATTTTGGGCGTTGTGAGTTCTTTTGGGATAGGAATCACCTCATGACGTGGAGTATTATCACACTACAAATTCACTACGATTAAGAAACCAAGAGTTTACCAAAACCAAATTGCAATAATGACACCCACAAGAGAACATATCTTATCGATGTATAGTTAAGGATTGAATCCTAAGGGACAACATTTTTAAGAATTCTCTAATCAAAGTAACCTAGCAAGAATTAGTATTTATCACAGAAGTTTATATTGGTTTGATTAATATAAGATTGCAAGAATAGGGCTTCTTCCTGGGGTGACATTCTCCTTCCTTGGTGGTTTTCCTGATCGGCTTGGCTCGCCCCGAACACTTCTACTTCGCCTCTAGGGCCTCGATTCCGTCTCGTGCTCTTGGACCTTACCCATTTTCTGCTCTATGGGGATCTGCTCCTGGCTTCTTCTTCGTGCGATCCAGCCTTCAGCTGAGTTGGGCTTCAAGCCCTGGTGCTCTGGTCTGCTGGCGGCAGTTCTCCGCCTGCCTACAGCGTTGGCCCCTCCACGGGTGTCGTTCCCTCCACCAGTGAAGGTAGAGTAATGGTGAGGCATCCTACATCGTCACCTTGGCATCTGGTGTTAAGGATGTTCTCGTGTGGCTTCTCTACAGCTGCAGATTGGGTGTCACTCAAGCTATTCGGCATATGCGTGCAGGTACACCTTCAAGGTGTTTGAGGATATGCGGATGGTAGTTGTTTCAGCCTAGTTCCCATTGTCCTCAAGATGTTTGCTGAGGCATCTCTGTGTAAGAAGAAGACCCTGGGTGATACCTCGACGCCGAGACTCCTCGACTGTACCGGGGTGTGTCGTGAGCTTTGTTGCGTCTCGTGGCCATCCTGTGTCTAGGGCTCCTCGTGAGGTGCTGCTTCAATGTTGAGCCCACTCGGCAGCACTGAGATGGTATCATTTGCGCTCTGGCATTACCGCTGCCATCTTGCGTCCATGGGTTTCCAACAGACTCCTTCTTTGGTGTTCAATGAAATTGCGGTGGTACACAGGCCGATCTCGCCATTGGCCTGCTAAGTTCTACTTGATCAATAGTTGGTTCTGACCACTCAGTTGATGAGTCGCAATGGATGATGATTGACAGGGGTTACTTCCAGTCTACCCCTGTGACCAGGATTCTACTTCTATCAGCTCATCGAGTTCACCAGACACTAATCAGTGATACTCGGTGCCTTGATTCAACCCTCGTATTTCTTTCGACCACTAATTTCAGAGGATGATCATATTTCTATGTGCGAAGGAGAGATATGATGGTTGAATTGATTATTGCTCCAGTTTTATCAGTCTACGTTTGGAGTCTTCTATGAGAAGATGGTATGATAGGATAGACACTGTGATTTGTAGTTGTTTAAGATAGATAAATTTCAATACAGAAGTGCGGCCTTTCTTGGTGCATAGATAGAAGCTGGATGTCCTTCATCTTCCTTTTGTGCCTGCATAATTTTTGGGTGGTCTTTATTGTCAGTGTAGCTCCTCAGTTGTGTAGATTGATGGATAGTTAGTCTTTTGTTTGTGTATTTCTCTGGGACGCTTCTTTCTGGTTAGTAGTTTCTTCTATTTAGAGATCTTATGTTCAAGACCAATTTTAATCTGGTCTTTTGCTTTCTTTCTGTAATCCTGTAAAGGGTTAGGGGGTGCATCTTCATGTATGTTACAATTTTGGATTCCTTTGGTGAGAAATGTAAATTCTCATATTAAAGATATTGGAACAAATAATGATATAATTTGTTTTGAATAAATGGATTTCGTTTACAATAGCCTTGGTGATTGTGTTGTGGGCTTTATTGGCTATTGGGCCCAATAACAAGGAAATTCAATTAATAAATGAATAATTGAGTTTTTGAGAAAAGAGAGATGTGGAAACCTCTGGAAGGGAAAAGAATGTAATCCAAGGATGGATTTCATGCCTTTTGGGTTCCTTGGGTTCCAAGGAGTCCAAAGTTGCAAAGAAAAGGAAATAAGAAAAGAAAAGATTAATTTAGTACTTTTTTTAGGGCAAATGGATCGATTCATTACTTATAAGCCATACAACATCTACAATTTGAGTCAAAAATACAGCAAGAGCAAACAAAGATCAAGTTAACATCACTGCAACTCATATCGGAACGAGAGTAGAACGCTTCCGTATTGATTCTTCTTCCTTGATGCTGTCTTAAGCAGCTTTCCATGAAGAATTCCTTCGACTTGAGCATGTAGTGGTGATAGGGGGCCTAGATATGTGATTTAGTACTTCTTTATTAAGAAATAAATTGAAAACAATGATGAAATGTGGAAAATAAGTGAAAAGAGGTATGATGGAGTTATCCTTGGTGAAATTTCATATCCCAAGGATTCCTAATGTTTAAAGGAATACCAATGAGGAAAATAAAAGAGAAATAAAGAGAAATCCTCAAAAAGGGATATTTTAATAAGAAATAAACATAATAATGAGAAATAATGCATATAGATGCATCTAGAAGGATAATGAGAATCCTTGAAAAGGAATTTTGAATTATTATAATTTCTTGGGGTCCAAGGAGCCCAATGAATAAAAAGAAGAAAGAGAAAATACCCATATCAGAAAACAAGTAGATAATGCGAGTATACAAGATAATGAGTGATTTTGGGGTATTGTTAAAAAGGAAATAGTTTTTACTAAAGGAAAATATGATTTCATGGCCAATGAATTAAAAGTCATGCATGAAAAGAATAAGAGAGAGGTAATATTCGAATTTTCTTTAGGAAAATAGATTCCTTGATAGCCAAGAAGTACTAATAAGCAATGAATATAAAAAAAGGGAAATACTTTGGTTAAATTATGTAATCAAATCCATGGTAAAATATATGGAAAGTGATTAAAAGAATAAGCCAAAGAGGTAGAACCTGTATAAGGATTCGATGTATATATATAGAGCCGAGAACTCTCACATCCTGAGAGACACAACCTTCCTCGCTTTTCTTCATATTCTTCAAACGTAGTAGATGGGCCGGAATCCATGGGCTTGCAGAGCCTGGGTGGCCTGTGCAGGACACGCCCCTCCTATTGCCTTCTTCCCTATGGACGCGGAGGAGATCAAAACAGGTTACGGTTGTTGGAGTCGGTGGGCCGGTTGGAAGCAGTAAACCTAGGCGCAAGGGTGCCCTATGGTTCTAGGGAGGGAGGAGTTGCTCGATCTCCTGGGACGGAGGAGCTGGGCGGCCGGGAGGACGTTGCCATGTCGCCTCCGATGACGATGGGCTTGAGATCCAAGCCTGCGGGGGAGGTGCATCTACAAATGGCAGCCAAAGCTGCTGCACCTGCGACGTGAGCAGGAGGGAAAGTTTCTGTCGGAGGAAGGTAGGAGCCGATGAAGGAAGCAGGACCGAAGGGGTGGCAACCTTCAACAGTCACGGCATGACGGCGGTGGGTTGCGACACCAAGCAACGCGCGCGTAGACCTGGGTTTGTGTCGGAGCCAAGGAAGGAGAAGATTAGAGTCAAAAGACTCTATTGCCCCTATACGCACGCACACAAACCGAGGGCCGCCTGGTCGTTTTGTGAAATTTTGGGCCTAATATTCGGTAAGTCGATAATAAGTATGATGTCGACATGGCATTGTTTCATTGGTCTATTTTTGTTAAAACTTGAAATAATTGTAACAAGAGATTGGCAGATCGGATTGGAACATGTAATATATCAATTTTTCTCAGAAAAATGAGAGGAATCTAATAAAAATATTGTTAGGGGCTAATTACCCTTGCAATTCAAAAAGTAATGGAAGTTATTAACTCTAATGTAATAATGGTTAAGAAACCCTATTTTGATATGTTTAATGTGATTAGTAGGGTTTAATTGATGATTAAAGTTGATATTAACCTGTTAATCATAAAGAGATACATTAAGATTGAAAAAGATGAATTTTTCACATAATTGGTTTAATTTAGAGTTTCTTGTGCATGAATAGGCCTTAATGGGCCTTGAAACCCTAATGTTGGTAATTAGGACTACTAATGGCTTTAATTATTTGATTTCATGTATAGAACTGAGTTTTCATGGTTATAAGCTATTTCGAGCATTAAAGTTCCTAATTTATGGATAAACACCCTTAACGTGGAAATTAGGGTTTCCTTGTAGAATTAATGATAAATAACGTTCATATGTGAATTAGACCATAATGAATTATGATTTGTTAATACGAAAGAAACTAAAGGTGATAATTGAGTCTAATGACCTTGACATAACTTAAAAGGATAAATATGGTAGTTTTGATATAAAAGAGAAAAAAAATCGACTTTAATTGGGCTTATGATGTTGAAATTAGGGTTTATGAACTAAGAGAGCATTAAATGTGATAAAAGTATTATGGAGGCAAAAACCCTAATAAAACCCAAGAAAGTTTAAGGTGGGACCCAAGTCAACCTTGAAAATGTTTTGGATAACATAATGAAACGTGTAATATGCATTAATTTCATGATATTGTTGATTGCTTGTTTGATTATTAATGCTTGGACATCAAGTTGCTCTGGACCAGGTATGTGGTTAATTATGGCTAACCGCATTAGTTTCTTGAGGGTTTTCCGAATGTTTCCACGCATTGAATGAATTATAAACAGTTGGATGTTCATACTAGCAAAATCATAAAGTCACTATAATTATCACATTAATAATAAAAGTATGTATTCTCACACCTACATGCCACCCTGATGGATGATGCCAAAGGTCAGGCCCAGATGGGTAGACCAATTGACACCTTGAGTGGTGACCCCATGCACCAAGCTCGGGAATGAGAAGGTGGCCTATGATGCATGACTATGGAACACCATGAGAGGTGACTCCCAGGCACCAAGCTCGGGATTGAGAAGGTGGCCTTAAGTCATTAGCAAAGGAAACCCTAAGGTGCGTATGCCAGGGTTAGGGCAAAAGCGGTGGAGAATGTCATACTGGAAAATGTAAATTGGCTGGTTAATTAACTTGATTGTGATAATTAGATTGTTATCTGAAAGACTGAGGTGTCTAGAAAAGGATCACATCCAGGGGCTGGCAATATTTTCCTTCGCACCGCTAGTCGGAATACGAGGACTCCTGGATTGTGTGACTGCCTGGCTGATGTCTTAGGATATGACTCAAAATAAGATACGTTTAGGACTCTCTCATCTTGTTCATCCCTTCTCAACTCAAATTTTGTTAAGGACCTAAAGGATTAGGGTTTCCTCTCTTCTCCTCACCCTCTTGAGGTATGGGCAAGGTTAATGAGGTCTAAGGAATCCTCCATCAAATTAATGAAAAGCATGTTAATAAAATATCATGGACATAAGCTTAATAGATTAAGCGCAAACTAAAGAATAGATACATGCTTAGGTCGTATGACACAAGTTGTCATTGCCCTCAAGAGAGACCTGAGGATAGATCTCCTTGTCAGGAGGATGAGTAGAGAGAGTTAGTCTTGGAGGTAGAGATCTCCATTAAAAAGTAGAGACCTAGCACATCCTCTGAGGATGATGTTAACCTTAACCCTAAGTGAAGGTTAGAGAGAAAGAGATAACATGATGAGTTAGATGTCATGGTAGACCAGGTGTTTGGATAAGACGTGCCTTGGATGCCTTACGAGCCATGAGAAGTTGATAATTGAGTACCTTGGGCAACCCAACCCTGAGAAGGGTCGTGCATGTTTGAGCGAAGGATAACTCCTTCATTGATGAGGTTAGTGAAGAACCTATAGAAACCCTATGGGCTTATGCAAGTAGGGGATAGCATGCACCTAGAATGCTTCAGTAGTATGAGTAGTAAGTTAAAACCGAGGCCAGAAGGACAGGATGGATGGCTCATGAGATAAGCACAAGGGGTTGTGGATAATCATGAGTAAACATAAGTTGAACATAGGCATCACCCACGTAGAGGTGTGCCTATGAGCTTGATCCTTCATGGAGAGAGAATCTCCAGTAGTATGGTTGGATGTGGAGTTAGCTCTAGAGAGAGAAAGCAGGACCCCAGCAAGGAGGATGGAAGCCTAGATTCTGAGACATGAGGAACGACAAAGGGTTGAGGATGGTGCGACCTAAGTCGATGATAGTGGTTGCCTCGTGCCTGATCCATGGAGGATGATAATATCTTAGTGGCCTTTTGAGGAACCAAATCCTAGAGAGAGGATGAGACTTTTGGTACGTATGTGCCTATAGTATAGATATTTACCTTCTAAGATAGGAAGAAGAGTTCTTTAGACCTAGAAAGGTTTAGTAACATGTTGTGAGGCCTTATACCTAGTTGGTTTTCTGTGAGGAGGACTCCACTCTGAGGTGTTGCTCATATAAAAGGATCATGGGAGTACATGACATACCTTGGACATGCTTGACTCATGGCTAAGAGATTGAGCATGCAGTTGGATACCCAAAGGAGAATCTGGGGTTCCTAGGCCTAAGAAGGGAAGCAGTGTACCCAATGCTCATGATGAGATTTGAGCCTCTATAGTTTTGAGCATGGTACTCCTCATGTGTAAAGGTAAAAGAAACCCCATAAGTTAAGGGTATGTTTGATGAACCCGTCACAACTAAGTTGATCTAATGTTGAGGAAAGAGGACGAGTGTGCCCTATCATGGTTTAATAGGTGATCCGCTTGTGCCATAGTAGCTTCTGGGTTAGGCATGCTCATATGAATGTAAACCCTAAGGATGGGTGTGACCTTGTTGTCAAGAGTTGTAGTTTCCTCCCATCCTAGGAGAGGGACCCTTTGGCAGGGTGTATACCAACTTTGTTGGTTTTGAGGTAACCTAAAGAGGTCTCATAGGATCTTGAGAAGCTAAGTGAAAAGTACATGGTATGAGAATGAACCTATAGACCCATAGATAACCATCTCTACGTGCATGTGAATATAACCTATATGGGGCCTGACCAAGGTAGGCAGGTCGCCATGACCCCTGTGAAAGGATGAAAGACAACCCACGAATGTAGAGAGATGATGAAGGCTTGGGTAAGGTTCTAAGTTGGACATGTACTATGTTCAAAATCCTAAGTCTATCCTAGGTTCAGATAGGGATAAGACCGATGAAAGTAGGAGTTGCCTAATTCCCTAGTTGCACATGACCATAGGGTTGGGAGGTAACAACTATCATTGTCTGAAGGCCATGGGTTAGGAGAATGATCACCTTCATGAACTCATGGGACCCAAAGGGCAGATGAGTAGGGCACACTCTGGATGCATAAGGGAAAAGGGATAACCCCAAAAGTGTCAGCACCCTATAGACCTAGAGGAGATGACCAAGGATTAGGTGGTAACCAAAGTGGATTCGAAATCAGTTTTCCATGGAAGTAATGTGGATATCAAGATGATGGCACGTTTCAACCTAGATTTGAAGGTGTACTGGAAAGGTGGGATGTATCATCTCTACTCTTGGAATAGGAAGAACTTTGTGTTTGGATGGCCGCCAAATGCTTATTTCCTCTTGTTATGGGAGGTAGAGATGGGACAGTATGCATGCCATACACCCAGGAAAAAAAAGGATGTGAGTTGGAACGTTGCTACGAGGTATGAGGATAGAGATGATAACATACCTTTGTGGAGAGAATGATACATGGATGGTTTACAAACACTAAGAGTATCAAGGAAATCATCTTGTGAGGATGTTTTATCATGAGCTATGTGGAATTGCAAGTTATGCAAGGATGAGCTCAGAATTTTTTTTTTGATGAAGACAAACTTAGAGTTTGAGAAGAGATGATAAGTGGAATACATGGAGGTGTATGTCTTCAACATTACCTGACGCCTAAGGAGGTGAAGTGGTAATGCATGCCTTGGTTGAAGTATAGCTGCCTAGTTTAACTAGAGGCTAGAAGAAGTTGAGGTTGTTCGACTAACCCTAAGTTTGAAAGCAGATGTGTTTTGGCTAACACATACATGTAACAAGAGATGTTGAACAAGTTAATGGTTTTTTGGTTAGCCAGTTTAGTCCTTGATATAGAGAAAGAACCTTGGATACACTTCTTTGGATAGGAAGGTAATAAAACCCTAATGAGTGTAGTTTAGGGTTTCTGAGGAATTGATCTTGAGGAATCATGACATACAGGAGATCATGGTTTAAGATCCCAAACACCATGATACCACAAAGATAGTAAGTGATAGTAATACTTGGGATGCTTAATATGATATTGCATGTAGCATGTGACCATGCAAGCCAGGGGTGAAGGACGAACACCAGTAACCCAGTGCATGGATATAAAGTATAAAGAGTTCCCGAGAGGGGATGGGAGTTCATCACTATAGATGTTGTGAGTCTCCCCTAGACCAAGGAAGGTCAGGATGCAATATGGGTTATGGTAGATCGCCTTACCTACATGACATGAGAAAGAAAAAGTATTATCACGGGACAGATTCAGTTGAACTACTTAAGAGAGAAAGATGGTTCAACCACACCATGATGCGAGATCAAAATCTCTTGAGTGTGACCTAAAGGTTCACTTCCATTAGGTGGAAACAGATACATGGAGAACTCTATCACCCCATACTAATGGACAATATGATCCAGACTAGGGGGTCTGATGAGAGCATGTGTGCTCATTCAGGGTGATTCATAGAGACAGTTCTTAAGATGTGATGTTAACCATAACCACCATAGCCTTTATCGGGATGCAAGAAGTCTTATAGAGAGGTTGTGTCGGTCACCACTTCATTAAGATGATGCTGGTGAAGGAGGCCTCACGAAGGTCAGAAAAGAACCATAGTGTGTGTAGATGAAGTCGCTTTGATCGTGCAATGGCCGAGAGAGAGCCCAGTGGTCACATGAGTCATGAGTTGATGCAAAGAAGACTGACATGAAGTTCACTGTGGGAGAATATGTGATGTGAAAATCTGACCCCTCTAAGCTATAGCTGAGAAAGCTGACTCCCCGATATATGGGTCCATTTGAGATGGATTGGTGGAGATGGTTGTGTTTAGCCTTGCCCCTTAGGATAACATGATGTATAATGTGTTACGTAAGTCCAATCTAGAGAACTATGTGAGGTACCCAAGCCATGCGTTGAGCCCTGAACCTATTCAGCTTTTGAGAGGCTGAAATGTCCTGAGTCACCTATGAGGGTATGATATACCAAGGTAAGAAAGAACTCAGATGGAAGAATATGAGATGATGAAGGTTCTTGGTAAGCACCATGGAAAGGGTGAAGCCACATGGGAGCCATGATGGACATACAAAAGGCTTATCTTGTTTGTTTGCTTGCTTGATGGAATTTTGAGGGCAAAATTCTTATAAGAGGGGAAGGATTTTACAACCCCAATTTTGGGTTCCTTTGGTGAGAAATGTAAATTCTCATATTAAAGATATTGGAACAAATAATGATATAATTTGTTTTGAATAAATGGATTTCGTTTACAATAGCCTTGGTGATTGTGTTGTGGGCTTTATTGGCTATTGGGCCCAATAACAAGGAAATTCAATTAATAAATGAATAATTGAGTTTTTGAGAAAAGAGAGATGTGGAAACCTCTAGAAGGCAAAAGAATGTAATCCAAGGATGGATTTCGTGCCTCTTGGGTTCCTTGGGTTCCAAGGAGTCCAATGTTGCAAAGAAAAGGCAATAAGAAAAGAAAAGATTAATTTAGTACTTCTTTATTAAGAAATAAATTGAAAACAATGTGGAAAATAAGTGAAAAGAGGTATGATGGAGTTATCTTTGGTGGAATTTCATATCCCAAGGATTCCTAAGCTTGAACATTGCTCGCCCTCGAGCAACTAATCCTTAGAATAAAATTGCAAATGTCAACTAAAAAACAACACACCAACCCAACATCCCATGTGACTCCCACTGAACGTTCTCAAACTGGCCTTCTCTAACCACAGAACAGTAATTACCCTAAAGGCGACAGTAATCATCAATAAAAGAAATTAACCTCCAAACCGATGAACACTATCACATAAGGCAGTTAACATAATAAAATTCGCCGATTTCAGCATTGGTGCATCTTGTGATCGCCTATACTACGTTGCTCGCCCTAACTACCATCTACATGAAAGCAGTTCTCCTGATAATCATTAGTGAGGAGAATTTCATGGTGGCCTACCAATCCGAGCAACGGGTGGATGAAAATGGGTGGCTCATGGAAGAACTTGGAAGTATTGTACAGTTTCAACATGCATAATACAAAAATGTCCTAAATGATGCCAATGCACATTAAAAATGCCCTAATGCCTAAAATTGGGTGAAATGATGCATGCACTAACCTTCCACCTCAAAACGAGATGGATATCTAGTCAAACTACATCATGTACTCAATTTTCCTGAAATGCGAGTGATATCATGTTCCTTTCTCCTTCTTATTTCACTTTCTTCTAAATTCTTTTTCTTTTTTTTTATATTACAGATTTTCAGAATTTTTTTTTCTTCAGCCCACATATCCATAATTGCTTAAAGATAAGTTTATTGGGCTATTTTCTTCATGCTCAAATTTTTTTTTCAACATTTAGAAGGTATGGAACAGTTTAATTCACCATTGGGGAAAAATTGATGTACATGATGTACTTTATGCATGAAAATCATGAGTGCAACTACATGGCATGCACCTAAAGGTAATGTGCATGAATCCCTATATTTTTTTCTTTTTATGCAAAAGTATGGAAAATATCAATGCAAGTCCTATCTACATGCTATGCACACAAGAGGGAATTAAAACTGCACTTTACTTCCAACTCTTAGGTGGATTATGGAAAAATGAAGTGGAATGATCACAAGATTAGATGACTGAACCTTAGAAAGATATTATGTGTCCCTCCTTACTGACCTGTGTAGTAGTTTAAAGGGTTCTCTCTCTTACATCCAATTAAGGTCGCATTACCATTTGGTTAGGTTAGGCTCAAACAACCATTACTGTCCACTTTTCATGAATCATTAGGAGTACATGTGTGAAATGTTGTTTTAAAGTTGACATAATCAATCATTTTCGTAGGATGTGTTCCCCAAGGTCAACCAAAGCAAGCTATCCAAGACACAAAAATTTTTAAATTTTCCTTAAATTTCCCATGAACTAACAACCAGATGACAAACTTGTACGACATCCACAGTTACACTAGATAGCACGCGGATCCTACAAAAACTAAAGATGCAAGAAACAAATAACAATGCTAAAAACTAAAAACAATAAAAGATAGAGCTATTCCAACTACCCCCCTAAGCTTGAATCTGACTATGGCCTCATAGTCAAAAACAAACTTAAGAGTGGAACAGAGATACCTGATCACTCTTGTGGAGGTGGAGGTGGCTGCAGAGAAGTGGGGTCCCAAGACGGGAACTGCCCTTGGAAGTTCGGCTCATACGGGGGCATTGGTGGATGCTGTGGATACCCACCAAAATAACACTGACTCCAGTAGTGGTCGTAGAATGGCTGTTGCTGCTGCTCCATCCTATGCAGCCGATCATGGATGCTTTCTTGATTGGCGAAAAGAAGGCGCTCATTCTCGAATATTGCCTGTTGGTTTATGAAAAGTCGGTCGGTGGTGTCTTGGATACCGGCATATGCAGCGGTGTGGCTGTGCTGTGTCTGTTGAATGTCTTGGAGCATGTTGTACATGCCCTGCATAGAATAAACATCCTCGCTCTGCTATGAGGACGGCGGTGGTGGAGGCGGATGCGGAGAAGATGATGAAGCACCTGGATGCATCCGAGGACGCTTCCGGGGTGCTACGCGTGCTCGAAGAGGTGTGAATGCCTCTTCCTCCTCTTCCGCCGCCTCGTCGTCGTTGCCACCGTCGTTGCCGCCTTCTTCTTCATCGGAGTCGATGGCTATGATTGGCCATCTGAAATGTTGTGCGCCCTCTATGTTGAAGATGGGATCCGGCAGTGCGCACTCCTGGTACGCTTGATTCACGTGGCAATGCGCAAATGCCACGCCATCTCGGAGAAGAATTAGGTTGGCCCGGTGAAGATGTTGCAAGTTGACCTTGCTTCTCGTAGTAAGAGGAGTTAGCTGATCGAGATTCAAGCCCAAGTAAAGGGCTATCCTGGTGACTAGCCCACCGAAATGAATTGGGGCTCTCCTCGTCCTCCTCTTCACCGCCAACACTCGGTGTAGAAAGAATGCACCCCAGTTGCATTCTTGTCTCGTCAGGAGCTTGTATAGGAAGAAAAGATCAGACTCCTGGAATTTTCTCAAAGCAAGATCGCTTCGAGCAAAGATGGTAGAGCTCAGCATCCTGTGCAAGACCCGTGCAAACAGGTGCTCAAAGTCGGCTACCGCGGCGTTATGGTATCTCACCGACCTCCCATGCGGAACCGTCACCAACTCGGCGAAGATGGCGGCGTAATCGGTGCGGTTATCTGGCCGGCGGTAGTCGTACTTGGAACTGTTCCAGTTGAAGATGTCGTTGAACTGCTCCAGAGTGATGGTGTAGTCGTGGTTGTAGAGCCGGAAAGACACCTGGCCCTTCTCCCACTCACGGTCGCTGGCGGATATCTCGTTTGGCACGACATTGACGTCGAGGGATGCCATGAATTCTGCCACCAGTTCCTTATATGTCGGCCACTCGCCGAAGAAAGGTTGACCGTCCTCGTGGCACTCCAGCTCGTCGTGGCCACGGCCCGTTTGGTGTGCTTGTCCTTTGAGCACGTAGTCCAAGTTTGCCTTGAAGCCAAGATCACGGAGCATCTCCAGATCCACATACTGGGTTGGCTCGATCTTGCGCTTCATGATTTCGTCGAAGATCTTCTTCACCTCCGTAGAAGGGTGGACATGGCGAGGACGTGCCACCGATGATGGCGGTGGTGGCACGAACTCGGGAATGTCGTCCAGATGAGCACGCGAGGAAGAAGCTCCAGCGGTACGCACCATGATGGCGAAGAGACAAGGATTAGAAGGAGAGCTCGGAGAAGAATGGAGATATGAATCTCTGTTCGGGGAAGATCGTCGCTCGATGCTAGTGCTCTTCGCTCTTGGATAGCTCGGGGGAGTGCTCGGCGCCAAGGGAGGAGATCACTCTGAAGGTGTGACGTCAAATGACGTATTTCTTCTCCTTATATAGACTTGGTCGGCGCCACTGTTGACCCGTCGATACCATCGACGCGGGTCGATGGTATCGACACGTCTCGATGCTATCCGGCCCCCTCGCGAGTATCGACGGCTGACGATTGCTTGATCTTGAAATCCGGATTGCTGACGTGTCGATACCATCGACATAGGTCGATAGTATCGACGCTGCACCCAGATCGATGACGTGGACGCCGTGATCGCCGTCGATTTCTTTATGCGGATCGGTGACATGGATGGTCGATACCATCGACAGGTGTCGATGGCATCGACTTGGCTGCATTGCGACACTGCCACTTTGTCATTTCGACCTGTGACCATGTCGATACCATCGACGAGGCCATCGATGGTATCGAGTTGACTGAGACAAATCGCTCGGAAC
Source organism: Alisma plantago-aquatica (assembly GCA_963693085.1). NCBI lineage: Eukaryota > Viridiplantae > Streptophyta > Magnoliopsida > Alismatales > Alismataceae > Alisma > Alisma plantago-aquatica. The sequence continues at coordinate 40,495,014 of OY856409.1, forward strand.
TTCTCCAGAGATCTCGATGGTATCGACTGCTGTGTCGATACCATCGACAGCTGTTGCGCGACCTGCCTGTAGGTGTATCGATACCATCGACGTGACCGTCGATAGTATCGACTCAGAACGAACCTTGCAGTTGTCAGCCTGAACCTATGTCGATACCATCGACCAGTGTGTCGATGGTATCGACTCTGACTCATCCTGCACAATGAACAAACAAATCAAGGTATCTTCTTTACACTAAATTTTTAACGAAATTAAAGCAACCTATGATTATAATTAAACTATCCTAATGTACCGATGGTTGGGTTGCCTCCCAACAAGCGCCCTTATTTAACGTCTTAGGCTAGACGGCTTCCGAGCATCTCATTCGTCTGCAAGTGTAATGAGTTTGACCTCATTCACTTTTCTCTTGTAATTCTCACCAAAATACAGCTTTAACCTCTGTCCATTCACCAAGAACGTGGCATCTGTTGGTATGTATGCCCTGAGAGCCAATCATGGGATGATTGGTGGGATACATAAGATTGATTTGATAAGCATCAAAGGCAAGCTTCCAATTCTTTCTGGTTCAGTCATATGAGATAGTGATAGAACAAATTGAATGTCTAAAGAATGACAGTACTCAATGACGTATGCTTTCAGGTTGAGGACCTGAACGATGAGATCATACGGATGCTAAGAGTTTGTACATTCTTGTTATGTCCCTGGTCGGATGTCATTGTGGAAGGTAGATAGACAACAATGACACACAAGACTAGATTGTGGTGTTGGTTGATGACAGAATCTCATTGGTCATGATATAGAGATATCAAACCAAACACATAGGTACTTGTTAGAGAACAAGGTACCGGACAGACCCACCGTGAGTTTGACACATGGAACCATGAGATGGTAGTCACAGTCAGTACTCACAGTGATGGTGGTGAGTGTGATTCTTTGACCTGAAATCACTACACTCAACACATGTCGTTGGGCACACTTTGACATCATCAAACGCAGTCCTGAAACATGGGTTGTTATAAAGGTGATGATTGGGTGGCTTTGACACATGGGGCTTTTGAGGGGTGAGTGATAGATATGGGATTTGTCCATCCTGAGGGAGTTTGATATCCAAGGCCACTTGATGAGTAGGATTGAAATAGGCGTGCGCACGCATGTGGGAATCAGTATGTGATATTGATGTCATACATATCTCCTTCAATCTACTCTGAGATCAAGAAAGTGAATGAACGTTGATAGGATGACAGTTCCATGCCTTGAGTTCATTCGGGATATCAGTGACAAAGGAATTATACATTCACTGTAACACCATTCACGGATTGTAGGATGAAAGTTGTTCTCCAACTTTCTACTTTCACTTGGGTAGCACTGATGTGTGACTAGGCACCGCTCTTTGCTTGTGAAGTCATAAGTGTTATGGACTTTCATTGCCAACGTGAAATGGACCTGCAGGGTCACACACATAGGATTTAACCTGGAAGAGGAGTTTTGTCCACAAAGCAATGTTTAGATTGATTACTAAAGGAGTTTAGTAGTTCAATTAAACACTCAATCAGTCGATAGCTCAATATCATATGGTTCAAGGTGTTGGACGCATTGATTGGAGTATCGGATTGATTGAAATCGCAATTGACTGATTTTGTCCAACCTGTGCTCCCAACCGATCGGCTCATGTGATGAACCGGTCGGCTGAGGTGCTGAACCGGTCGGCTGGAGTGTCCAGGCCGATCGGCTCATGCCCAGGTTGAAACGACCGGTTCAAGAGTTGAACCGATCGGCTCAACTGGTGCAACCGATCAGTTGGGAAAGTCATGTCGGCAAGAATTTTCCTTTGGTTTCAGATTGCCCAATTCGATTGGGAATAACATTGGTATGCGATACCAATTGAGAATGAAACAAGGAAAGTCTTTTTGAGCCGGATTAGGACCATGAACCGATCGGTTCAGGGCACCAACCGATCGGTTGGAGTGCCCCAAATGATCGGCTCAGGTCCAACCGATCGGCTCAATGGCCGAACCGATCGGTTCAGTTGTGAACCGATCATTTCAAGTTGCGAACCGGTTGCTTTTTGTGGAAAATTCTCGAACCCTTCTACTCCTGCTTTAGTCCCGTATTGCCGGGCACAGAGAACCCTGTCCCATGACCCGCATATATATATAGGGGTATTGGGGGCTTCTCAAAGTACAACTCAATGCAAGCCGGTTGCTTTGCGAAGTTGTCGTTCTCTCTGGTTTTGGTAACCATGAGAGATCCCGAGCAAGTGTTTCCCACAAAAGGGAGGTGCAGCAAGGGAAGGACAACTGCAGTTGCAACTGGTAGCAGGAGAGTGTGTTGGCGACTAGTACATCAGCAGGAGGGTGCGACTCTTTCCACTTCCTTGTGGGACAAGGAGAGTGGAGTTCCAGGTGGTCCGTGTGGACTACTTCAGAGGCGGGAGGTTTCTGCCGCTCAGGAGGACAACTGTCATCCGACAGTCCGGTAGGAGGAGGAGTCGTCAGTCCCGGTGCGACCAGGAGCTGCACAGACACCGTCCAAGACCGGAGTTGAAGACCGCGCATTGCGCGAGGTATTGTCGCCGAGCAAGCCTCGGGACAAGGTATGATTCCACAAACCATCCTTTCCTATTATATAGACGTTGACGCGTTTCCTCGGTATGGGTTGGGGGAGAAATTTTTTTGTTTCCGCTGCCTTCTCTGTCTCCCCTAAAACCCAACAGTGGTATTAGAGCCACGTCAGCTGTTCTATATTTTAGGAATATCGATATGATCGATTTTGGTTTGTCGCCTTTATTTATTGCATGCGATGCGAATAATATCGTCTTTATGCATGTCCAATCCTAAATCCACAAATCCCAAATTACATATATGATATGTATTATTAATGCACTCGATACGCGTCGCCCTTAAACGAGTTTTATGGTGGATGTGTGTAGCATGATTATGGCCTATAAACCCCTATCTGTGTGTGGTTGTTTGTGGTTGCTTGCATCTCGGTCTGCGCACCGATCTTCCCTCTCTTATGCCTGATGTAACTCGAAATAATTCGAGATTCTTTCCTACCTTTGCTCCCCCCGAATGTAACTCGGGGTTTCCCTTTTTAAAGCAATGTAATAATAGGATAGCTTTTTTATTTCCTGTTATGTCGAAGACCGGTGGACATCAAGACGACAGCTGAAACGATCGGTTCAAGGCGTGAACCGATCGGTTGACGTTCCAGACGGTCGGTTCAAGGAGTGAACCGATCGGTTGATGACCGGTTCGAGGAGCGAGACGACCGGGTGGCGGACATGACGAGATGCACGACGACCAGGCGAACCGATCGGTTGGAGGAGCCAACCGATCGGCTGGTGGCACCCAGACGACCGGCTGGAGAGTACAGATCATTCATGTGATGAGTTGATCAACTCGGATGGCAAGGCACAGAGTTCATCTTGTACAGGTTGCATGTGATGTAGACCTAGATGACCGTGATTCCTCTTGGCTCGAGGAATCACATTAGGATGGCCATAATCATCGCTTTTTATCGTTTGTGCATGTTTTCTGTGGGATATAGCATGTATATGATACATACTATGTATTGTGGTGATTGCATATGTATATGTATATAAAACCAAATCCCTCATTAAAATATTAAGTCTTATATGCCTTCCATTAGCGGCACACATGAAAAGCTCGATCGACCAAGCGTAGGTTACGCCAAAGCGTGGTGCGCCGTCTATCTTGTGGAAGTGTGAAGGGTAGACATCTAGGTTCTGCCAAAGCAGGGTGCATGTTTACCGTGTCGGCTTTTGGGTTAGACTTAACTGGTGATTCTTAGAGCGTCTAGGCCCAGAGGCAAGGAATGTTCATGGCAAGGTGTTGTGCATGTTCATTCAACAAGAGTTGCATATGATGCAATTGGCAAGAGTTGCCTACCTGAGAGATCTAAGTTGTGGGCGATCAGCCAAAGCTGACTCATGACTTAGAGGATTTCAGGATCTTGCCCACTAGAAGGTTGTACGCTGCAATCTTCCGAATTGATGGTGAGGGCTATCAATTTGAAGTAAAATAGTGGGAGCGATAATTAATTAAAGGCCTAATTTTATCGTCAACTTTTCAAATCAATCAAACAAGTCAAAAATGAGTTTTAGACTAAAATTGCATATATTTCCTTTTATTAAAAATAAATGGTTAACCAACAAATCACTTTATTTGCGATCGGTCTTTGAGACCAACAAATTAAATGGAAATAATTCCACGACTGGTTAGGATGATGAGAAGTGTTCTCAATCAAAGAGCGAAAGCTCTAAGTCCTAGTTATACCAGAACCATATGAACTCGATCCCACCACATCAATGGCTGAAAGTATGCTTATGGAAGCACACTGAGGATGACATTGATGAGGAATGCTTGATGGTGTGTTCTCTGAACTATGAGTTGCAGAGACAACATGAGACATATGATGTCTCCAAGACACTATCCTAGTATGTCATGACAAAAGGAGATCCAGTAAGGGATTCACACACTCAATATGATTGGGTATGTGGAAAAACTTGACTGAGAAGGATTCCCTCTGAGCCAAGGGTTGGCTATTGGTATGATACTGCAAATGTTGCAAGAATCACACAATTCATGATAAGCTACAACATGAACAATTTTGACAAGCGTTGACAGAGTTGTTGGACATGTTGAGGATAGTAGAGGCAAAGACGAAGAAATACAAACCATAATCTTTGATGTGATCAAAGAGAAAGGTAAGTCTTAAGGGCAAGGATAAGGGCAAAGCAAAGAAGTGTTCTATTGCTAGCCGACAATCCAAGCCGTCTTCAGCCTCAAGGCACATGGGGAAAGGGTGCATGAGGGAATTGCCCTCTATATCTGGAAGAACAAAAGAAGATGAAGGAGGGGATGGAGATCTCCACCTAAGGTATCATGAAATGAACCACTTCTTTATACGAGGTATATGATATCAAGATATGGATATGTCATATATGATATGCAATATCCGCAAGGAAGTGATGGCCTTTGTGAAAGGACCAAGAAAGAAGTACCCATCATTGGAGCAAGTGTTGCTGCCATAGATAGGAATATCTTTCAGTTTATTTCAGCCTAAAGGGCACGAAATAGAGTTGAGAACTACTATTTCATATATTGCCAATAGATAGAAACACTTTATTATTGCATATTGTGTGACAATGATGGCAATTAATAAAGTTGATGTTTCAATCTTAAAGATATGATCTTTGTGGCAATGCCTTGTTTATCTTGTAATACATGGTATGTATAAGATAAAATGATACCTAAAGTTATTGATAACTCAAACAATTAAATTAGCATATATCATAAGAAATTCATTTCTAGTTTCCATATGATGGATAAATCTAGACTCTTTTGGTTAGAGAACCAGTAAGAGACATGAATATCTTGGACATGATTAATCAATCTTCACAAATAGTAGTGGGAGAATGATTATCCTATTAGGTATAATACATGTGATGTATTTAAATACCTATTGGAACAAATGCTAATACTTCTTATGGTGTTTAGAGAAATACCAATATGAATATCTTGAAGTGTTCAAGATTATCATAGATGAAGTATAAATTTGGTAAAGTGTTAATTCTTGATGAGATCAATGAATGAAATACTTGAACCAAGTGTTTGAGATCCTTATGAGTGATTATGATAGTGTATCATAGTGAACTCATGATTAAGGCATGGTGATGTCTAAATCAAGAAGGAATCATACTCTAAGGAGTTAGAGAATGATTATCAAATAACTGAATTCTTCTTAATAAAAGAATACCCCACACTAATAAAGGAAATTAAGAATCACAAGGGTTGTGAGTTCTTAAATCTTTAACAGATACACCTCAATTATCTATGTGATGAGTTGTTCATATGATGAGTCAACTATCCAGATGAATATGCGGAATCATATTTTGAGTTATGGTATAAAACCATTACATCCTAAATGACTTCCATGTGAGCCATAAGGTATGACCTTGATGGTAGCATTCATTGGATCATGTCCATAAGTGCAAATAAGTCTTAAGTGTTAAGACACATGGATAACATTTTGAGAAGGATGATGCTTGTTGATTGCAACTTAATGACTTAGACATTTGGCATATGGATACTAAAACCGCATTCCTATGAGGAATAAAACAAGGATGTGTACGTGACACAACCTATAAGGTTTATGAATCCACTAATGCAAATGAAGTCTATAAGTTACAATGGACTAATCAATGTGATTGCTTGAGTATAAGCAACTCAGAATTGGATCTTTACTTTGATGATATAGTCAAAGGGTTTGACTGATATGTCAAAGATAAAGAAGGGATCTGTGATTTAGTGGGAGCGTGTTCACATTCCACATGTTGATGTGAAATGGAAATGTTCTAGAATGGAAATCCAAAAGTGGAAATTATCTTTAAGGAAGATAGAGATGTTTCCTATATGATAGGAATAGAGATCTATAGAGATACACTACTACAGAAACGGCCTTTGGCGTCGGTCGTTTAACCCCATTTGGCGTCGGTCGTTTAACCCCATTTGGCGTCGGTTTCCGACCGACGCCTATGTGGGTGCCGCTAAAGGTCGAACACTTCAGCGTCGGTTTTTTAACCGACGCCTATTTAATCTATAGGCGTCGGTCGTTTAGTAGATAACCGACGCCAAAAGGGTTCACGCCACAGAAAACGGCGTCATCTAGGGCACTTTCTGCGTCGGTTATTTACTGAACAACCGACGCCAATATGGAATATAGCGTCAGTCTTTTAGTAGATAACCGACGCATAAAGTGCCCTAGATGACGCCATTTTCTGTGGTGCGAACACTTTTGGCGTCGGTTATATACCAAAAGACCGACGCCTATAGATTTAATAGGCGTCAGTTTGATACGAATGTTCGACGCCATTTCCAGGACTTCTTTGGCCACATCAGGCGTCGGTTTTTATCCAATAACCGACACTGTAGGTCTTTGCTGACGGTTTTCTATAAATAACCGACGCCTATTTCTATTTTTTTTTTCATATCAGTTTGCAGGCCTGCTGTGGCTGGTCAGCAGGATGAGAACCTGCAGTTTAGTTTTCTGAACTGCAGGTTTACGACATCCATTGATATCAGCCTACAAACAGGCCGCAAACCTGCAAAAGTCACAAGGAAAATTTCACACAAGTACATACATTCAGACATCAATTCAATTCTCACATTCACACATATAGAAACATTCAAATACATGTATTAACATTCAGAAATATTCATTTACAAAGTATCATTCATTATCGCTATCAACATCCCAATTATATCTTACAGTTGCCACTGCTTGTATGGCTTTTGCCCATTCTTCTCTTACTTCATTTAATGCTTTCATCGTATATGGAGCATGTATATTTTTTAAGCGTGTACCTATAGTGTGGTCAGTTTTAAACACCTGCAAAGAGAATGATGTATATATATAAGTAATAATATAAAAATAAGATTGATATATTTCATACTAACTAATGAGACTATATATAATACCTCATGTATGCTATCGATGTCCAATGCGGCATGTTTGATAATCATCTGCATAAATCGCATCACATAGTATGTGCATGCCCAGCCATTGTCTTGTGTAGCACACTATGAATTGAAACAAACAAAATAATACAACTAAGCACAATTCACATCAATAATATATATATTCGAGTCGGGAACTTACTTGTACGTTCTGCCAATTTATTGGCTGGTTCTTTTTCCTTGGGACCGTTCCTCCAGCCATTTTGAATGCATCTAAACCCCTACATGTTAATATAACACAATAAATTGCATAAGTAAATAGTAATGTAATAAAAGATGTTAACGGATATAAAAATGAAATATTTCTCACCAGAATAATGCCATTCTCATTACGTGTCCACTTTTAGTGTTCAATGTACTCCCCGTAGGATCTAGATAATAAACAATGAATGTCCCGGGGACAATAACTAGTAACTCCCAATGTCTACCGCTAGAGGTAAGAAGTTAACAATTAATAACTCAAAATGCAAAATAAAAATGGAATTTTCTTAAGTCCAAATTATAAATAAAGTAAACTTACTTGACATTGAATGGAGCTATTATTATCGTCTTCTTTTGCTGACCAAAAATTGTAAAAGCATCTATACAGTATTGTTGAACATTATCAGGGTCTTTAGCTACCATACTAATCAATGATGGAATCAAAAATCCCACATGATCAAATGCAAATTGTTTGCAATGATCTTCGACTAAGTAGCTGCAAAACATGTATTACGTATGCATTAATATATAAGAAACCAGATCACCGGATCTTACACAAGGTATATGGATGTATAAACAAGATCTCACCTTATCCATGTCTCTATCATTGATGTATTCATCCAATCATACATAAACAGCTCAATAATATCTTGTATAAATAAAGAGCTATCGTATGATTGACCTGCATAATCTGCATCTAAAGAAACAATTATCGGGCAATGTATATTATGTGCCCGTAGCCAACATGCCATTCCCCTACAAGCAGGACCTAATGGGTATGTTAGGTCAGTTGGAACCCAAGTTGGTAATGCGGGAAGTGGAGGTGGAGGCCTAGGTGCTCCTGGTGTCTTCTTTTTAACCTGTATATATAATTTCAGATCAGTTGACATCATATATACACATTAACAGTCTAAATCAATGTAAATTTATCTTACAATTTCAGTCGTGTAGACGACATCTTCTTTGGGCCACAATATGACCCCGCCTTCTGCCTCACCAAGTGTATCAATATCTGGGTGGGCATATGGCAACGCAACTTCCCTCCAATCGGGTAATACATGTATCAGGCTCACACGAATGTAGCCCTGCGGCATTGGAGTCCCATGAAACGTTGCCCCAGGAAGGGACTAGTAAGCCTGTGCCTCTGCAACAACATAGTCTTGCATTCTTAAGCGGCATGGCTTCAATGCCTACAAATTTATGTAAAGAATGTTATACATATATACATATAATCTTGAAAACATATCATCTTGAAAAGACTAGCTACAATGTCATAAACAATACTTACAGAAGATGTGCTAGGCGATGGGTCTCCAGGATTACTCGCAGTCTGTGCATCAGGAGAAGAGTGGGTCGCCATAGGCTGATTGGAAGCCTGAGATGCCTGCCACCGCAGCAATTCTTCCTTGACCTTCTCAGCAACTACATCGTTGACCTTCTTAGCAACTAAATCCTCAACTCTCTTATTCTCCTATACATGGATAAAAGAAACATTAGCTTCTTATTAATGAATTTCCTTTTGCAGTAACATTCTAAAAAAAGAATAGGTTACCTCTTCTTGAGAAAGTCCCGCTCTGGGTTTGCGCTGGGATGGCCCAAAGAATGCTTTGATGCCAACACCAGCGCCGACACCTCTAACACGTCCAGGATGCTCTGGGTTACCCAGAGCAACTGTCAATTCATCCCTTGTGCCCTGAGGGATGAACGTGCCTTGTTTCCTCTGCTCGTGCAGCTCCCGCTAATCACCATAAATAGAAATTGGTAAGTTAACACCACAAATAATCAATATTCAAACGATTTCTCTAAGAGTTGTATTTTACCATTTTTGCAGCCGCCTCAGCAGTTACAGGCTTCTTTATTTCACCCTTCTTGTTTTGCCTGCCAGCTATCCAGATATCATGGCGAGGCATGGGTGTGGCAGACGCCTGAGTAGGAGCAGACTCCTGAGTAGCAGCAGACTGCTGAGTAGCCGCAGACTCCGCCTGTAGTCTTTGGCGAACGCTTGCATAGCCTTTTGGACCCATAGTGTGGTCATGCACATTCAGTGCACGCCTTGCTTTTTGTGCGTCACTGAGGGCCTAGTTAGTATGCACATTAATGATTTGGTTAGTAGCACTAAATGTTAATCTTGAATAGGTGAATACAATGTATATTAATTAAATTGGGAGTGACGCCTAATACCTTGAATTCTTTAGATTTTCTTGAAGCAACAAAATTGTCCCAATCTTCTTTGTCCAAGAAGTTCCATTGTTCAAGGGCTGACTTCTTCTTCTTATCACCCTCTTTTATGTATTCTCTGTTCATATTTGTCCTATAATTCCTAAGCATCTTTCCAGCGCACTGCATCACACTTTTACGATGCAACTTCTCATCCAATGCAAACAGATTCTGTAAAATAGAAATGTTATTAACTAGTATCTAAAATAGAATTGCAAATAATAGAATTTGTAATCTACAAAATAGAATTGCAAATAATAATAACTCACGCATAAATCCTTCCATATCAAGTCTTTTTTCCCTTGAGGAACTTTATGCCAATTTTCATAGTTAACACCACAATGGCTCCGAGTGGTACACCCAAGATAGTTTACAAAATTATTGCGGTTCACTCCAATTGCATTTCCTCCATTATCAAACTCCACCACCAATTTGGATCCACTACCACTTAGCGCTAATAACTTCTTCAACAGAGTGATGCCCCTTTTCTTGTTAAGTGTTTGGTGCTGCGCATCAAGTTGCTCCAGTGCTTCAGTGGGTACAGGTACATCATCAACCTAAAATTTGACAAAAATAAACACACTAAATTAGCCCAATATAGAAATATAGGATATATGACATAACTAGAAGATAATGAATTTTATAGAAATACAGGATATGTTTTTAGAACTTACATTGGTATCCTCTCCATGCTCGTCATGGACAGCATGCTCATCATGGAGTTCATGCTCATCATGGACATCATGCTCATCATGGTCAGCCATCTGAAAATGTCATTAAAAAGGCAAACATTTAGCATTTGTATTAACTAGAAAAAGGCAAACATTTAGCATTTGTATTAACTAGAAAAAGGCAAACATTTAGCATTTGTATAAACATACATGTCTCTAAAATTGTGATCTTTTATCAATTAACAATCATTCATTGTGATCTCCGTGCACATATAAGTCATCATTAGCTTCAATATTTTGTGGAGTTGGCAACCCAACTAAGAATGGACTGGAGTCATCATACTTATCATAGTACTCTTCTTCATCTATAGGATCTTCAATGAATTCTCTTTTACCATGAAGAACAACCGACCATTTATCATTCGCAGGATCATCGATATAGAATATTTGTTTCTCCTGTGATGCCAATATGAATGGTTCACCCTTCTCGCCAATCTTTTCAAAGTTCACCAAAGTGAAACCCAATTCATCCACTATAACTCCTTTGGTGTTATCAACCCAATTACATTTAAAGAGCGGAATTTTGAAATCTATGTAGTCAAACTCCCAAATGTCCATCTATTGTTAGCTTTCAACTTATACAATCTCAACACAGCGCTAAGCTTCGTAAACTTAGCACAACATGTGTATAACGGTATCTCAGCATCATGCACAATGTTTCTAAAGATAGGAGGTGGATCGGTGTGCTCTACCCTACAACTATCCAGCATCACATCAACAATGTCTGCTGGAACTGGTTCGTTCACATTTACGTCATCGGAGGCAATTTCTTCTTCCACCCAAGCACTGCTATCGACATCTACTGGTTTCGATTTTGAAATCTCTCCATGCCAGTGCCATTCTGTATAGCCTTGTACAATCCCGTTGCACATTAGATGACTTTTGATTTCCTCACCAGTGTTGACTTTCAAGTTGTTACCGCAATGCCTACATGGACAGTAGAACCTATCTGTAGGTTTTTTCCTATGTTCCTCGGCAAATCGAATAAACTGATCAAGACCAGATATAAACTCTGGGGTGCAACGATTACGAATGGACATCCATGATCTATCCATTCTATGATCAGAGAAAACAAGTATATATTAGGAAACAAGTATATATTAGGAAAAGATTAGGGTATACACTTACATCCTAAGTGTATAATGTGATGTCATTCTTATATATAATAAATGTGTACCACCTATCCCATCCTTGAACACCTAATCTCACTAGTAAGTGTATAATGTGTATTGGGTTTTCAAGAAAATTTCGGCAACATTTCCCCGCTGTTCTCTAAGTACATATGTACTTAGAGAACAAACGGGGAAATGCTACCGAAATTTTCTCGAAGACCCAATACACATTATACACTTACATCCTAAGTGAGATTAGGTGTTCAAGAACAGTCCCAAACCGGGGACTATCCAAGATTTACTCCTAATGAGTCAATCTTGGACGGGTTTCTAGGCCAACAAACACATTTGATGTCATTCTTATATATAATAAATGTGTACCACCTATCCCATCCTTGAACACCTAATCTCACTAGTAAGTGTATAATGTGTATTGGGTTTTCAAGAAAATTTCGGCAGCATTTCCCCGCTGTTCTCTAAGTACATATGTACTTAGAGAACAAACGTGGAAATGCCACCGAAATTTTCTCAAAAACCCAATACACATTATACACTTACATCCTAAGTGAGATTAGGTGTTCAAGAACAGTCCCAAACCAGGGACTATCCAAGATTTACTCCTAATGAGTCAATCTTGGACGGGTTTCTAGGCCAACAAACACATTTGATGCCATTCTTATATATAATAAATGTGTACCACCTATCCCATCCTTGAACACCTAATCTCACTAGTAAGTGTATAATGTGTATTGGGTTTTCAAGAAAATTTCGGCAGCATTTCCCCGCTGTTCTCTAAGTACATATGTACTTAGAGAACAAACGGGGAAATGCTGCCGAAATTTTCTCGAAAACCCAATACACATTATACACTTACATCCTAAGTGAGATTAGGTGTTCAAGAACAGTCACAAATCGGGGACTATCCAAGATTTACTCCTAATGAGTAAATCTTGGACGGGTTTCTAGGCCAACAAATACATGTGTTGTCATTCTTATATATAATAAATGTCTATAAACTACAGGCAACATGGTTAATCCTAATCAACAGAGCATTATTAAATAATAAATCAAGAAATGAATAGTTTCAAACAAAAGGTCTAGGAATCTTTACTAGACATTATATGTATCCCTAATCATCATATTTAACATACTACATTATTATGAACATCCAGATTAGATTAAGATCATACTATGTTATAACCATTGGTTTAATAACCCTATTTCCGCATGTACATGTTTATCAACTATAAAACCTTATAATTCATGAAATCATTCTAATTCAATTTAATATGTTGGGATCACATAATTATATAATGACATCAGAATATATAGAAGAATCATAATTAACATGATTAACAACATGCTCATCAAACTAGGGTTTTCTTGAATATCATCTAATATTTGTGTACTAGACATTATATGTATCCCTAATCATCATATTTAACATACTACATTATTATGAACATCCAGATTAGATTAACTCTAATCAAATACATTACATGCATTTTTATAACAACAATTTAATCGATGCAAAAAAAAAGTAGAGCAGCTAGCAGCGGGAAGACCAACCTTGTCAGAGGGAAGAAGGTAGAGGCTCCGGTGGCTCTGGCTGGAGGAGTAGCTAGCAGCGACGACGGTGGAGGAGCAGCTAGCAGCGAGGCTGGAGATGATGGTTGCGGCGGCGCGACGGCGGTGGAGGAGCACCAGGGGCGTGGCGGAGCCTAATCTCAGGCGTGGCGGTGCCTAATCTCAGGTGCTGGCGCTGGAGCAGCAGGGGCGGTGGAGAAGGGAAGAAGGTGCAGGAGTGGAAGCGGAGAAGGGGGCGCCGGAGAAGAAATTTCCAGAGAAGGGGGCGTCGGATAAGAAATCGCCGGAGAAGAAATCGGCGACAACAGAGAAGAAAAGGTAATCGGCTCGCAATGAAACAGAAGAAAGGGGAAGAGTCGGGCGATCGCGGGTAATAAAGTTCCCAAATAGCGTCGGTTGTTTCAAACAACCGACGCCTAAACCTCTTTAGCGTCGGTTGTTTTAAACAACCGACATCCAATTGGACGATATTTTCACGAAATTATTTGGCGTGAACCACTGTCAGCGTCGGTTATAAAAGGATAACCGACGCTGAAAGTGACACTTTTCGCGCAAATTTCCATCACACATACGCGTCGGTTTTTTATCTACATAACCGACGCTGAAAGTGACACTATTTGTTTTGCTCGAAAATTGGATTTCGCGGGTGACTTTAAGCATCGGTTTTTTATAAACAACCGACGATGTATTCAAAGCGGTACCCGTGTCTGGCTGGTCTTCGAATATAGACGTCGGTTTGCCTAAATAACCGACGTCTAATATTATAGGCGACAATTTTCCTAAAGAACCGACGCCCAGAAAAGTGACACTGAATGCTGTTTCTGTAGTAGTGATAGTTCTTGAAAATCTCTTGACCTGGAAAGAGAAAGCATACATTGGCAATCTGTACTGAAGGGTTCAGTGTGCACAGATTCAGTGGGAGAAAACTTGTCCATGTTATATGGATATTAGTATCCCAAGGCCAGGTGTCCAATTCTGATGAAGAATGGGAACACTAAGAATAGATATGGATCTATCATGTATGTAATCATCCCGTTGTCTTGCATGTATAACATGGCAAGAATAAAATGCATTCATCATCTTGTATGTAGGACATGGCAATATGATGTGCTCATCCTGATAACTCATATGTAGGACATGACGAGTGGATGTCTTTCTACTTCCAGTAAGGGTTACTGGAATACCATAAGAACTTGATAAGTACTTGGGAAGTACTAGTTCTATGGAGACAAGGAAGAGTTCGATGTAAAGAGTTACATTGATTCGAACTTCTGAAAGGACAGAAAATTAATCGCAAAATATACATAAGATGTATAAAAGTGAAAGTTGGTTGATAATTGGAAGTGTTCCAATAAAACCATTTAGAAAGGGAAATGTCGAGTATCTATGTGTTAGTAAATAGCAGTGGATACTATATGGATCTGGAAGTTCATGAGATGAACTTATAGATATTCTGCTCATTGATGACAAGTACGGAATCCTTGATCATGCAATGTGGCTAAAGGTTAGCAAAGGAATACAAGATCACATATTACGACAACTCCATCTCATACGTGTGATGTACAACGAAGAGATATGAGACATGTAATTTATACTGACTTTGGCAAGGTGTTTCCATTACTCACTATGTTGGCACTAGAGCACAGTAACATGTGGGACATGTTTGAAGATCACTATGAATATGATTCAAGGGTGATTGGCTCGCAGTGCAAGTGGGAGTCTGTTCGTGTGTATGCCCTGAGAGCCAAGTAGGAGAGTGTGTTGGCGACTAGTACGTCAACAGGATGGTGCGACTCCTTCCACTTCCTTGTGGGACAAGGAGAGTGGAGTTCCAGGTGGTCCGTGTGGACTACTTCAGAGGCGGGAGGTTTCTACCGCTCAGGAGGACAACTGTCATCCGACAGTCCGGTAGGAGGAGGAGTCGTCAGTCCCAGTGCGACCAGGAGCTGCACAGACACCGTCCAAGACCGGAGTTGAAGACCGCGCATTGCGCGAGGTATTGTTGCCGAGCAAGCCTCGGGACAAGGTATGATTCCACAAACCATCCTTTCCTATTATATACACGTTGACGCGTTTCCTCAATATGGGTTGGGGGAGAAATTTTTTTGTTTCCACTGCCTTCTCTGTCTCCCCTAAAACCCAACAGCATCACCATCACGCACCAAAATCGCACTGTGCGGTTTAACCTCTTCCACCACGAATGGTCCACTCCATCGGGATTTCAGCTTCCCGGGGTGCAACTTGAGTCGGGAGTTAAACAACAGAACACTATCTCCCTTCTTGAACGTGCGCAACTCGATATGGCGATCATGGATCAGTTTTGTGCGCTCCTTGTATATTCGGGTATTCTCATATGCTGTCATGCGTAACTCATCCAGCTCATTCAACTCAAACATCCTCTTTCTCCCAGCTTCATCATAACTCAAATTTAGCCTTCTAAGCGCCCAATGGGCCTTGTGCTCCAATTCCACTGGAAGGTGACAAGCCCAGCCATACGCCAACCTAAAAGGCGTAGTGCCTATAGGTGTTTTGTAAGCCGTTCTATATGCCCAAAGTGCGTCCGGTAGTAGGGCACTCCAATTCTTCCTTGTGGATGCCACCGTTCGCTCTAGAATCTTCTTGATTTCACGGTTTGAGACCTCCACTTGGCCTTGAGTCTGTGGATGATATGGGGTTCCAATGTTGTGCTTGACCCCATATTTCTTCAATAGTGTCGAGAATTTCTGATTCCGGAAGTGTGTACCCCCATCGCTTATTATCATTCGGGGTATCCCAAACCTACAGAAAATATTTTCCTTCACAAACATGCACACTATAGTAGAATCATTAGTCCTTGTGGGGATTGCTTCCACCCACTTTGACACATAATCAACAGCTAGCAAGATATAAAAATTGGAGTTCGAGGACACAAAGGGTCCCATGAAGTCTATGCCCCACAAATCAAATACTTAAACTTCCTGAAATACATTCAGGGGCATCTCTTGTCACTTTGAAATGTTACCTGCTCGTTGACACGGGTCACATTGCCTTACAAAATCGTAGGCATCCCAAAACAAAGTTGGCCAATAAAGGCCGCTTTCCAACACCTTAGCTGTTGTTCGCGAACTGGCATGGTGTCCTCCCGTAGGCGATGCATGGCAATGGTGGAGAACACTCTCGTACTCTGCCTCAGGCACACACCTGCGTAAGATACCGTCCCTGCATTGCTTCAAAAGAATTGGATCATCCCAAAAGTAGTATCTTAAAGAATGAAAGAATCTCTTTTTCTCTTGATATTACCAGTCTTCCGGGATGATCCCGCAAGCCAAATAATTAACAATTTTAGAAAACCACGGTTCTTTAGAATTAATTTTCAAAACCTGTTCATCGGGAAACGTCTCGGTTATAGGTATGTGCAAATCTTTTTCATTCACCCTTTCTAACCTAGACAAATGATCAGCCACTACATTCTCAATTCCAGACTTATCCTTGATTTCAATGTCAAATTCTTGTAAGAGCAAAATCCACCTAATGAGTCTAGGCTTTGCGTCCTTTTTCTCCATCAAGTATTTTATCGCAGCATGGTCGGTCCATACAACTACTTTAGATCCAACCAAATACTGCCGAAATTTTTCAAACGCAAACACGACGACAAGTAATTCTTTTTCAGTAGTTGTATAATTCAATTGAGCATCATTCAGAGTTTTGGAAGCATAGAAAATCACAGCGGGCTTATTATCTACCCGTTGTCCCAAAACGGCTCCTACTGCAAAATCCGAAGCGTCACACATCAATTCGAAAGGTTTTGTCCAATCTGGCGTTTGAACAACCGGGGCAGAAATCAATTTTTCTTTCAAAACATCGAATGCATGAAGACACTTATCGTTGAAATCAAAAACCGCATCTTTCTCTAAGAGTTCGGATAAAGGTTTTGCAATTCTAGAAAAATCCTTAATGAATCGCCGATAGAACCCGACGTGTCCCAGAAAGCTTCTCACCCCTTTTACAGAATTTGGTGGGGGCAACTTGGAAATCACCTCAATTTTCACAGGGTCTACCTCAAGACCTTTGCTAAACACCTTGTGTCCTAGCACTATTCCCTCTGTCACCATCATGTGACATTTCTCCCAGTTAAGGACCAAGTGTGTGTCCTCACAACGTTGTAGCACCTTGTCTAGGTTATAGAGACATTCATCAAATGATGCACCATAAACCGAGAAGTCATCCATAAAAACCTCAAGACAGCGCTCTACCATGTCAGAAAATATGGTGAGCATGCAGCGTTGAAACGCCGCCGGTGCATTACATAAACCAAACGGCATTCGTCGGTAAGCAAAAGTCCCATAGGGACAGGTGAACGTAGACTTCTCTTGATCCAAAGGATCAATCGAAATCTGGTTATACCCAGAATACCCATCCAGAAAACAAAAATGCGATCGACCGGCAAGACGTTCTAAAATTTGATCAATAAATGGTAAAGGAAAATGATCTTTAAGTGTGGCAGCATTCAGAAGACGGTAGTCAATACAAACTCTCCACCCAGTTACCAATCGGGTGGTGACAGGTTCATTCAACAAATTTTTAGTGACAGTAATTCCCCCCTTCTTAGGGACTACATGTGTGGGACTCACCCACGTCGAGTCTGATATGGCATATATAATCCCTGCCGCAAGAAGTTTGATGACCTCCTTCTTCACAACCTCCATCATGCTCGGATTTAAACATCTTTGAGGCTGAATAACTGGCTTGGCTCCCTCCTCAAGCCGAATCTTATGCTGGCAAAGAGTAGGGGAGATCCCCTTGATGTCTGCAACAGACCACCCAAAAGCTCCACGGTGGTTCTTGAGCACTATCAGCAATTGCTCCTCCTCATCCACACTCAAGTAAGCAGATACGATCACCGGTAACTTGTCCTTCTCAGCTAGAAAGACGTACTTGAGATGCGGGGGCAGCGGCTTCAATTCTAAATCTGGCGGGCTGATAAGAGATGAATGCAACGGTGGGGGAAGTGCACCTAAATCTTCATAGTGCCTCGCATAGAAGCATGGAAGCATCTGAAGCATTTTAGCGCACTCCTTGAGTGATTTACTCCGCATCCAATCATAGGTAATATTCAACATACAAGCCTCTA
Organism: Alisma plantago-aquatica; assembly: GCA_963693085.1. NCBI lineage: Eukaryota > Viridiplantae > Streptophyta > Magnoliopsida > Alismatales > Alismataceae > Alisma > Alisma plantago-aquatica. The sequence goes on from OY856409.1 coordinate 40,513,513, forward strand.
ATGGCAATTTCGGATATGCATCAATAACAGAAATAGCAATTGCATCATCCTCCCATGAAGGCGGAATGTCCTCATTCTCATCATTCGGAAATCCAACAGCTTTGCACAAAGAAACAACCTTATTTTGCTCCATGATATCCACGGCTAAGTTTCCATTATCCATCTTGCTCATCACATGAGCCATGTCCAAAAATGGTTTTCCAAGGCAGATTGAGATGTTGTGATCCATGTGCTTCACCATATTACATTGTTCTTTTGCTTTAGAAGACGCAATGCTAGAGGGCATGACCATCTCAAAGCGGTCATCTGCTATGCCTAAGGTCAAGCGACCTCTCCCCATCTCTAAGATCATGTCGGCTGTAGCTTGGAATAGACGTCCAAGTAACAGCTCATTGCCATACTCATCCTGCATCTCCATAACCACAAAATCAGCCGGAAAGACAAATCGATCCACCTTCACTAAGACATCTTCGCAGATTCCATAAGGCTTCACCACAGAGTTGTCGGCCAATTGGATAGTCATATTGCTCGGCCGTGACTCCTTTAATCCCAGCTTTTTAAATGTCGAAAGGGGCATCAAATTGATGCTTGCCCCTGAATCACATAATGCCTCTCCAAATTTAAACTTCCCGATATAGCAAGAAATGTTGAAACACCCAGGATCCTGTCTCTTTGGCGGTAGAGTGCCCATAATGAAGGCACTCACTTGCTCCTTTAGCACAACGACCTCGGTATCTGGTATCTTCCTCTTCTTGGTGATGACATCTTTTAGAAACTTCCCGTATGAAGGGATTTGCTCAATAGCTTCCAATAACGGAATATTGACTGAAAGCTTCCTAAAGCTATCCAAGAATTTCTTGAATTGTGCATCTACCTTCCTTGCCTTTGCACTATTCGGATAGGGGACCGGAACGGCTTGTGCCCTTTGATGAGGTGGCACATAAGGCGTCATTTTCTGCGGTTCCTCCTCAACAACCTGTTCATCATTACCATCCAAGGCTATGTCTTCAACCTATCCTGTGACTGGTGTGGGCTGCTCCGTAGTGGTTTCACCTTCAAGTTTATCTTGCGGTATGCTTGTTTCATCCATTCTTGGATTCAACACCTTCTTGCCGCTTCTCAGTAAAATGGCCTTGGCTTGCTGGTTTCCCCCGGGAACATTGGTGTTCCCCGGAAAACCTGGATGTGCTGGCTTCTTCAAACTAGCAATTTCAGCTGCCATCTGCGCCATGGAGGTCTCTATGGTCCTCATTTGAGCCCCATGGCTCTGCAATGTCTGCCCAAATTGATTCATAAATTCACCTTGTTGCTTGATTTGCTGCCCGAATGTGTTCATTAACTCTTGATTTTGTTTGGTGACCTGATTGAGCAACTTCGTGCTCTTGTCCTCTGCAGCTGGTGCGGGCTTGGCTTCCGGATCCTGCAGAAAATTATTCGGATCCTTCCATGAGAACTTTTTGTCCTTTCTCGATGAGTAGTCATTGTTCATGTACCCTTGTTGTTGTCTCATGTACTTGACTTGAGCCTCATCCTCGGACTCATTTTCTTCTTTTTGCAGTAACTTCTTTGCGAGAAGATCCATCTTCTCATTCAGCTCTCTCATTTCCTTTGATTCACTGGCAACTCGTGCTTGCTCAACTGGGCCTCTCTCTTTTTCTCCCCAAGACTGCTTTCTCACCATGTTCTTGAGTATCTCCCAGCATCTAGTGTCAGTGTTATTCAGAAAAAATCCCGACCCGGCTGAATCCAGATTACTCCTATCATGCTCGGAGAGAGCAAAATAGAAGATTTTCACCTGTGTCTCTTTGTCCAGCCCGTGATGCGGACATCTCCTCAACATAACCTGAAATCGCTCCCAGGTCTCAGAATATGTTTCACCCGCATGTTGGGTTAAATTGTGAATCTTCCGGATCATGTCGTTAGTCTTCTCAGGAGGGAAGAACCTCTCAAAGAAGACTTCCACCATATGGTCCCAAGACTCAACGAACTCATCGTCTAGATTATGTAGCCACTCTCTTACTTCTCCTGCCAAGGAACTTGGGAACAGCTTGAGGTACAAAGCATCTTGTGGAAACCTGTCTATCTTTACCATGTCACAGTTTTCAACGAATTGGCTGATGTGTGCAACAGGATCCTCATTCTTCAGCCCATGAAACGCATTTGATTTTACCAAATTAATCAACGCTGGATCGATCTTATATGTCGGTATGTTGATCGCCTACTTTTTTATAGGCCCCTTTGAAGGTGATGAGGAAGAAGCTTTGATCTTCTCCCATATGGTCTGTGGCTCGACCATTTCTTCTGGTTCAGATTCAGAATCTATCTCTTCTTGGTACTCGTGCTCAGAATGCTCCTCGTCCTCAGGTCCCGGAAACGGAACCTTGGGTGTGCGATTGTCGTAGTCTGTACTACGTGTATGCACCATACACAGTACCTGAAATAAGAAAATTCGAGTTCAGTACTATGCTTAGACGAGTATGACAATTATAGTGCAATGTAAAAATATTTGAATTTGAATGAAAAGTAAAAAAAAAATTGTGGCCTAGAGTGGCCGCTCGTAGCACTCGAAGTGCCAACAATTCCGCCGTATCCCCGGCAACGGTGCCAAAAACTTGACGTGTATTTTACTACGCGCTAAAACACAAGTATACGTGTCGAGTAGTACAGGCCTTTCTGAGGCCCGAGTCAAACACAGGGATACGCTGAATTATTGGAGACTCCTACTAACTATTTGCGATCAGCTAAGCCGAATAACAATTTGGGGTTTGTTGTCAAAATTAAAAGAAAGTAAAAATAAAACAAAGCAACCAATCGATTAAATGTTAATTTAATCAATTCAAAAGAGTATCTTTAGGATTGCGGTTTCACCGAGGGTTATCATTGTATTAGGTTTCATATAATTCCTCAATCTTCTCTCTCTATCCGAGTAGTGGCCTGAAAACAGAATTACCCACTGTCGTGGTGCAATTCACTACTTAGGTTTAGGTTGATTCCACCGTCGTAGTAATCTATTCCCTAAACTAAGTGCATTACGAACGATCTCTCAGTTTCCACCATTAATTTTACACCTCCTTTGTCAAGGGATTTATCGATTAATGTAGGTTTCGTCTCTTTTCAACCGTTAACCCTTCTGTCGAAGTGATTAAGGGCATTAGATTATTATTATGGTGATCAAGCATAACAATATATGGAGAAAACAAAACTATACCACGGATTTAAGAAAGAAAATATGAGTTATTAATATAAAACTGTCATACAATGCATTCCCGGGCTACTCCCGGTCCTAAAGATGGAGGGGATTAGCCCCGCATGTTCATCTCGCACAAATACATGGTAGAAATAGGGGAAATCATATGAAAAACGTGAATTAAATGGGAAAACCCCTGAACGGAGGAGAACCGGTTGATCCTTTGCGTAGAACACGAGCTTTCCCGCCTCTCGGTGGTGAAATCTGTCTTCGGCAGCGTCCGGATCGACAGGTATGAACTTCTGGCCTCCGTTCTTCTTTCTCTCCTTCCTCGGCACTTGTGCAATGGCAAATTAGATGATGATCTCGTCTGGGCGGCCGTCATTAGGTATAAGTCCCTAATTAGGTCGTCAATTAACTCCAGCCGTCCGATTGAAATCAATCTGAATCAAGCGCATATCTGCCGGCATCGATACCATCGACGCGGGTCGATGGTATCGATCCAGTGTAGTAGCGACAGCCTTCTTGTCTTTTTGTCCGAGTGCCTGTGGCCATCTCGATGCCATCGACTTGGGTCGATGGTATCGACCTCTCTGTAGCGTCGGTTTTGTCGTTTAGCGACGCTGTAGCCTCCATGCGTCGATGGTATCGACTTGGGTGTCGATACTATTGACCGCTTCCTCGCCAGCAACCTAAAGGGATCTCGATGCCATCGACTCGCGTGTCGATGGTATCGACTCTTTGCTGCTCCTTTCGGCTGGCAACCTGTGGCCTTGTCGATGGTATCGACTTCCGTCGATGGTATCGACGGAAGCAGATACTTGTTTTTCCTGAAATTCCAAGACAAGATTGAATAAATCCACATGAATTATAATAAAGTGATGATTAATGCTCAAAATGATAAAACTAAGGGGATTTGACATAAAATGATGGCAAAGACCAAAATAGGTGAATTATGCAATATTAACCATAAAATTGACTAATAAAAGCACAAAATACATATCAAAAAGGTCTATAAATGCGACTCAAAATCATCGCATCAAAACCCTATTTTGATATGTTTAATGTGATTAGTAGGGTTTAATTGATGATTAAAGTTGATATTAACCTGTTAATCATAAAGAGATACATTAAGATAAAAAAGATGAACTTTGCACATAATTGGTTTAATTTAGAGTTTCTTGTGCATGAATAGGCTTTAATGGGCCTTGAAACCCTAATGTTGGTAATTAGGACTACTAATGGCTTTAATTATTCAATTTCATGTATAGAACTGAGTTTTCATGGTTATAAGCTATTTCGAGCATTAAAGTTCCTAATTTGTGGATAAACACCCTTAACGTGGAAATTAGTGTTTCCTAGTAGAATTAATGATAAATAACGTTCATATGTGAATTAGACCATAATGAATTATGATTTGTTAATCCGAAAGAAACTAAAGGTGATAATTGAGTCTAATGACCTTGAAATAACTTAAAAGGATAAAGATGGTAGTTTTGATATAAAATAGAAAATAATCGACTTTAATTGGGCTTATGATGTTGAAATTAGGGTTTATGAACTAAGAGATCATTAAATGTGATAAAAGTATTATGGAGGCAAAAACCCAAGAAAGTTTAAGGTGGGACCCAAGTCAACCTTAAAAATGTTTTGGATAAAATAATGACACATGTGTGATATGCATTAATTTTAGGATATTGTTGATTGCTTGTTTGATTAATAATGCTTGGACATCAAGTTGCTCTGGACCAGGTATGTGGTTAATTATGGCTAACCGCATTAGTTTCCCGAGGGTTTTCTGAATGTTTCCTCGCATTGAATGCAATCTAAACAGTTGGATGTTCATACTTGCAAAATCATAAAGTCACTATGATTATCACATTAATAATAAAAGTAAGTATTCTCGCACCTACATGCCACCCTGATGGATGATGCCAAAGGTCAGGCCCAGATGGGTAGACCAATGGACACCTTGAGTGGTGACCCCAGGCACCAAGCTCGGGAATGAGAAGGTGGCCTATGATGCATGACTATGGAGCACCATGAGAGGTGACTCCCAAACACCAAGCTCGGGATTGAGAAGGTGGCCTTAAGTCATTAGCAAAGGAAACCCTAAGGTGGGTATGCCAGGGTTAGGGCAAAAGCGGTGGAGAATGTCATACTGGAAAATGTAAATTGGTTGGTTAATTAACTTGATTGTGATAATTATATTGTTATCCATATGTGCAAACTTTTAGTTGTCCCCACATACCAATATATTTCGATATACTGACCGACATTTTGTTTGTCGGCGTTTTAGGTACAATCCTGAAAGCATAAATAGTAAAGTGGCACATCGTGAAATTAAGAAATAAAGTGCAAGGAGGATTAGATAGAATAATTCAAGCTGTGGATAGATAGATTTCTAAAGTTTTAAAAAGGTAAGCAAAGTTTTATTTTTCTACCAAATTTTAGTTTAGTTAGTAGAATTTCATAATTATAATTGATTATTTGTTGAACCTTTGATCCTGTTAATTGAATAATGGCTCTGACCTTCAGATCTCCCTTAATTGGGGGTTATCGGGAGGCAGGGTCGTTACAATGTACCTAATGTTTTGGTAATTTTAATAGCAACATAGTTTTTTTCCGACCAAAAAAATATTGCAAGAATAAAAATAGCTACATTAAAGCTCTAGTTATCAATGGATGGGAACACTAGGGTGGAATTGGGTTTCACCACCACTACTCGAATCTGAGCATTCTTTCAAATCCAAACATGTATGAAGATATAATTAGATTTATGTGAGTTTCCCCTTTTGGTGTTAGAAAATTACATGAGTAGATATCCCTATAAGCTTGATGTCTCGTTACTTATGGATCCTCTATCCATACTCTGAATACTTTCTATCGAAAGTTCTCATCAGGGTATCAACCAAAGCTAATTCGTATTCAAATCTTAAATGTTGAAGTTCTCATGGTAAAATATTATAACAAATCACATAAATCGGGTGATCAATCCATAAAACATGTGATAAGCAATTGACTATAAATTTTATGAGTTCATACAAGAATTAGAACATGAATGAAATTGCAAGAAATGGGCAGTGGGGCTAGTCCCCACACCCTAGTTAAAAGAATACTCCCTCGACATGGTGAGATTAATATCACAAGAAGAGGAAGAGGATTCCATCATGGTCATGATGGTGGAAGAAGCGGCTCCACATGGTGTGTGACGATTGACTTCCTTCTTCCTTTCTCCTTCAGGAATTAAACCTGACTTGTAGTAGAAGCAGGTGGAGGACATCAGCTCTGGGAAGAGATCAATCGCCCGAAGAGAGATAAACGAACTTTGGAGTTGCAGATGAAGGAGATTTGTCAATATATGCTTGAGGTATATAGGTGTCAACTAGCAGGGTCGATAGAACTAGCTTGGTCGACAAGTATCATCCTTGCTCTGATCTCAGCGGCAACATTTTAGCATTTCTATCTCCAGAAAATTGAGATGGGTTGTACGGCTTCACCGGGGGCCTATTTATAGGGTCAAGGTTGTTGACCTCTTGCGTTTCCTATCAATGTCTACCACTTTTCATCAATGTCGATCGATGGGTCCATTAGTTGATGGACTGTCGACCGACAGGTGTTGTTGCTTGGACTCCCTGTCGTCGGTTCTTGGAGGTCGACGAGATTATTGACCTTGATGGTCAACAAGACTGTCGGTTGAAGTTGTGGCTATCGACGAGTTGATTTCTTGTCAGTTGTTGGTCGATAATCATGTTAGGCAGGGTGGTGGATAGAGGTGTCAACCTTGGTCATTGGTGAGTATGAATGACATTCATCTTGGATGTTTACCAGGGAGGTTGACTAAGTTGTCGAGTATTTAGTGTGTCGATTAGGTAGGTCGGAAGAGGTGTCGACATCTTGTATGTCTTGATTGCTCATCGATTTTATTATTGATTTGCATGTTGACTGATAGGTCAAAATTGTCCTGAAACCCCCTAGGAAAACCTTCTACAGAGTGATAGAATTGAAAAACATGCAAAGGGAGTCAAGAGAAGTATCAAAATCCTACAAACTAACATAAAAACTTAAGTAGATCAAAACAAAGCTATTCTAATGAAAATTAATCTACATTAATGCTAAACTAGACTGAAAATGCAACTAAAATGAGATGAATATGCATTCATCACCTCACCTACAACATCATAATTTGGAACAATATTTTTGAGGATAGAGGCATTAGTCTCCATAAATTTGACATTAATAGATTCTTCTACTTTAGATAGATAAACATTAAACACTCTATAATCCTTGCTAGTAGTGTTATAGACAAGAAAGAAAGCCTTGTATGATTTCAGATCAAACTTGTCGAGAGAATCTTTGATGTTTAAAACAAAACAAGGACACCTAAAAATGTGAAAGTACTTGACAGAAGGCTTCCTACCACACCATATCTCATAGGGGGTTTTCTTTAAATAAGGAAGTGTGAAAACCTAGTTTTGTACAAAATATGAGGTAATAATGGCTTCATCCCAAAACTTCTTTAGAGTGTCATACTCTAAAAGCATGGTCCTAGCCATTTCTTGTAGTGACCTGTTCTCCCTCTCTACAACCCCATTTTGTTTTGGTGTTTGAGGTGAAGAGAAGTTATGTGCATAGCTTGATTCTTCACAAAAACATTCAAAAAGATCATTTTCAAATTCTCCCCCATGATCACTATGGATGGAAACAATCCAGAAAGAAACTTCTATTCTCAAAACATTTCAAAAAACTAGAGAAAACATCAAGTGTATCACTCTTGGAAATGAGAAAGGAAGTCCAAGTATATTGAGAGAAATGGTCAATAATAACAAGACAATATTTGGAACCACAAAGCGATTGACTTCTCATATGTCCAAATAGATCAATATGGAGAAGATCAAGAGCTCTCTTAGTGCTAAGGATTCCTTTAGATTTTAAGAAGGACTTAGTTTTCTTTCCTTGGGTACAAGGTTGGCATTCCTCATCCTTTTCAAAATCCAAATTTGGAAGTCCCTTGACCAAGTCCTTTTTGCTCAACTTCTTCAATTGATGCATATTTACAGGACCGAGCCGAGGATACCAAAGAGAAAAATCATTCGAATTGACTACAATGCATCTACCAACAATAGGCTTAATACATTCAAGCACAAATACATAAAGATTACCATTTCAAGTTCCCTTATATATGACATGATAAGTGAGGGAATCTAGAAGTAAGAATTCAAAAGAAGTAAATAGCACAAGGTAACCATTATCGCATAATTAACTTACATTTATTAAATTGTGGTGTAGGCCATCCACAAAGAGAACATTCTTGATAACAAGGATTCACCTACATCACCCTCACCTTTTACCTTACCTTTCTTTTTGTCCTTGAAAGTAACCAAACCTCCTTTCTATATTGTGAAATTGTTGAAATGACTTATATCACATGTCATGTGCTTAGTGCAGCCACTATCAACAATCCATTTTCCTTTTTCTTACAAGAAAGGAGAGTGATGGTTCCCAACTCAAACTTTGGGATCCAAAGTTAGCTTGGGGACCCATTTCATCTTTGGGTGGGTCCCCTTAGGCTTGTAAGGGCAATAAGTAGAATAAGGATCATTACTTTTACAATGAGAGAAAATAATAGGGTTTTTAGTTCTAGAAGACTCTCCAATAAAAAAGGTAGTTTACTTACTCTTTTTCTTACCTTTAGCCTTATTATTTCCCTTAGGATCTCCCCCTACAAATCCTCAACCACTAGTACCACTTTGTTTGGTAGAATGGTCAAGGATTTCATTTAGGGAGTTTTTCCCTTTGAGTAATTTCTACAGAGAGGCTCTAAGTTATGATTGTCATCAACGAGAGATATAATAATAGAAGAAAAACTATCAAGATCATCTCTAGCATGTACAAGATAGACCCCAAAATAGAGGACTTTAGTCAAATAAGAATCCTTTTCAAGAGTAATGGAAGCAACATCATTACTAGTCAAGATAAGTCTAGAAGATAAATCATTTACTTGACCAAGCAACCTAGCATTTTTAGATTTTAGAAATTGAATTTATTTGAGATAAGCATCTCTATCATCTCTACGAGCATCAACAATAAGCTTAAGTTCAGCATTTCTAGTCTTATGTATATCAATCTCATTTTGGCACTTTTGGTTGTCTTCCTTAAGAGACTTAATGTTTTTAATATAGGCACCATTCTCTACCTCAACTCCGTAGTATTGAATATCAAGATCAAGAAATTGGCCTTGCAAGATATAAATGCTCTCAAGATAAATTTTCTCATTTTACACAATAATATCAAGTTAAACATACAAATCATCAATGATTTTACCTAACCTCTTCTTTTTAGCATTACATTTGTAATAAGAAGAATGAGTAGTAACAAGCATGTCAATAAGAGTTTCTTTAGCTAACTCATGCAAGCTTACCTCACCAATATCACTTGTAGAGGCCATGAGTGTAAGGTGGCACTCTTCATCTCCATCGGAGCTTGAGCCATGATGCGATGATTTCGAGTCGCATTTATAGACCTTTTTCATATGTGTTTTATGCTCTAATTAGTCATTTTTATGGATAATATTGCATAATTCACTCATTTCGGTCTTTGCCATCATTTTATGTCAAATTCCCTTAGTTGTATCATTTTGAGCATTATTTATCATATTATCATAATTTGTGTGGATTTATTTGGTCTTGTTTTGGAATTTCAGGAAAAACAAGTATCTGCTTCCGTCGATACCATCGACGGAAGTCGATACCATCGACCAAGCCACAAGTTGCCAGCCGAGAAGAGCAGCGCAGAGTCGATACCATCGACACACAAGTCGATGGCATCGAGATCCCTTCAGGTTGCTGGCGAGGAATCCGTCGATACCATCGACCCAAGTCGATGCCATCGACGCATGGAGGCTACAACGTCGCTAAACGACAACAACCGAGGCTAAAGAGAGTCAATACCATCGACCCAAGTCGATGGTATCGAGATGATCACAAGCACTCAGACGAAAAGAAAAGAAGGATGCCGCTAATACGCTGGGTCGATACCATCGACCCGCGTCGATGGTATCGACGCCGGAAGATATGCGTTGGATTCATTTTGATCTCAATCGGACGGCTAGAGTTATTTGACGACCTAATTAGGGACTTATACCTAATGACGGCGGCCGTGACCAAAGGGGGATCTCATTTTTGCATTGCACGAGTGCCAAGGAAGGAGAGAAAGGAGAACGGAGACCAGAAGCTCATCCTTGTCGATCCGGACGCTGCCGAAGACGAATTCCACCACCGACAGGCGGGGAAGCTCGTGTTCTACGCAAAGGATCCACCGGTTCTTCTCCGTTCAGGGGTTTTCCCACTTGTTTCACGTTTTTCTTATGAATTCCCTTATTTCTACCATGTATTCGTGTGAGATGAACATGAGAGGCTAAAACCCTCCATCTTTAGGACCGGGAGTAGCCCGGGAATGCATTGTATGACAATTTTATATTGATAATTCATATTTTCTCTCTTAAATCCATGGTATAGTTTCGTTTTCTCCATATATATTGTTATGCCTGATCACCATAATAATAACCTAATGCCCTTAATCACTTCGACAGAAGGATTAACGGTTGAAAAAAGACGAAACCTACATTAATTGATAAATCCCTTGACAAAGGAGGTGTAAAATTAATGGTGGAAACTGAGAGACCGTTTGTAATGCGCTTAGTTTAGGGGAATGATTACTACGACGGTGGAATCAACCTAAACCTAAGTAGTGAATTACACCACGACAGTGGGTAATTCTATTTTCAGGCCACTACCCGGATAGAGAGAGAAGAGTGAGGAATTATATAAAACCTAATACAATGTTGACCCGCGGTGAAACCGCAATCCTAAAGATACCTTTTTGAATTGATTAAATTAACATTTAATTGATTGTTTTCTTTGTTTCATTTTATTTTCTTTTAATTTCGACAACAAACCCTACTTTGTTATCCGGCCTAGCTGATTGCAATTAGTTAGTAGGAGTCTCCAACAATTCTGAGTATCCCTGTGTTCGACTCGGGCCTCACTAAGGCCTATATTACTCGACGCGTATACTTGCGTTTAAGCGCGTAGTAAAATACACGTCAAGTTTTTGGCGCCGTTGCCGGGGAAAAAAATTCTAAAAGAAAAAAAAAATTCTGAAAGAAAAAAGAAAAAATTCTGAAAATCTGAAGAAGAAAAAAAAGAGAATTTGGAAGAAAGTGGAATGAGAGGGAGAAAGGAACATGATATCACTCGCATTACAGGAAAATTGAGTACATGTGGCTTACTTAGATTTCCATCTCATTTTGGGGTGGAAGGGTAGTGCACGCATCATTTCACCCAATTTTAGGCATTAGGGCATTTCTAATGTGCATTTGCATCATTTAGGACATTTTTGTTTTATGCATGTTGAATTTGTACAATACAGCCAAATTCTTCCATGAACCACCCATTTCCATCCACCCGTTGCTCGGATTGGTAGGCCACCGTGAATTTCTCCTCACTAATGATTATCAGGAGAACTGCTTCCATGTAGATGGTAGTTAGGGCGAGCAACGTAGTATAGGCGATCACAAGATGCACCAATGCTGAATCGATGAATTTTATTATGTTAACTGCCTTATGTGATAGTGTTCATCGGTTTTAAGGATAATTTCTCTTATTGATGATTATTGTCGCCTTTAGGGTAATTACTGTTCTGTGGTTAGAAAAGGCCGGTTTGGGAATGTTCAGTGGGAGTCACATGGGATGTTGGGTTGGTGTTGATTTTTAGTTGACATCTGCAATTCTATTCTAAGGATTAGTTGCTCGAGGACGAGCAATGTTTAAGCTTAGGGGAGTTTGATGCGATGATTTCGAGTCGCATTTATAGACCTTTTTCATATGTGTTTTATACTCTAATTAGTCATTTTTATGGATAATATTGCATAATTCACTCATTTCGGTCTTTGCCATCATTTTATGTCAAATTCCCTTAGTTGTATCATTTTGAGCATTATTTATCATATTATCATTATTTGTGTGGATTTATTTGGTCTTGTTTTGGAATTTTAGGAAAAACAAGTATCTGCTTCCGTCGATACCATCGACGGAAGTCGATACCATCGAACAAGCCACAAGTTTCCAGCCGAGAAGAGCAGCGCAGAGTCGATACCATCGACACACAAGTCGATGGCATCGAGATCCCTTCAGGTTGCTGGCGAGGAATCCGTCGATACCATTGACCCAAGTCGATGCCATCGACGCATGGAGGCTACAGCGTCGCTAAACGACAACAACCGACGCTAAAGAGAGTCGATACCATCGACCCAAGTCGATGGTATCGAGATGATCACAAAAACTCAGACGAAAAGAAAAGAAGGTTGCCACTAATACGCTGGGTCGATACCATCGACCCGCGTCGATGGTATTGACGCCGGCAGATATGCGTTGGATTCATTTTGATCTCAATCGGACGGCTGGAGTTATTTGACGACCTAATTAGGGACTTATACCTAATGACGACGGCCGTGACAAAAGGGGGATCTCATTTTTGCATTGCACGAGTGCCGAGGAAGGAGAGAAAGGAGAACGGAGACCAGAAGCTCATCCTTGTCGATCCGGACGCTGCCGAAGATGAATTCCACCACCGACAGGCGGGGAAGCTCGTGTTCTACGCAAAGGATCCACCGGTTCTTCTCCGTTCAGGGGTTTTCCCACTTGTTTCACGTTTTTCTTATGAATTCCCCTATTTCTACCATGTATTCGTGTGAGATGAACATGAGAGGCTAAAACCCTCCATCTTTAGGACCGGGAGTAGCCCGGGAATGCATTGTATGACAATTTTATATTGATAATTCATATTTTCTCTCTTAAATCCGTGGTATAGTTTCATTTTCTCCATATATATTGTTATGCCTGATCACCATAATAATAACCTAATGCCCTTAATCACTTCAACAGAAGGATTAACGGTTGAAAAGAGACGAAACCTGCATTAATCGATAAATCCCTTGACAAAGGAGGTGTAAAATTAATGGTGGAAACTGAGAGACCGTTTGTAATGCGCTTAGTTTAGGGGAATGATTACTAAGACGGTGGAATCAACCTAAACCTAAGTAGTGAATTACACCACGACAGTGGGTAATTCTGTTTTCAGGCCACTACACGGATAGAGAGAGAAGAGTGAGGAATTATATTAAAACCTAATACAATGTTGACCCGCGGTGAAACCACAATCCTAAAGATACCTTTTTGAATTGATAAATTAACATTTAATTGATTGTTTTCTTTGTTTCATTTTATTTTCTTTTAATTTCGACAACAAACCCTACTTTGTTATCCGGCCTAGCTGATTGCAATTAGTTAGTAGGAGTCTCCAACAATTCCGAGTATCCCTGTGTTCGACTCGGGCCTCACAAAGGCCTATATTACTCGACGCGTATACTTGCGTTTAAGCGCGTAGTAAAATACACGTCAAGCCACTAGAGGATGATCCTTCGCAAGCTGCATGAGCTGTGTCTTTGTGTCTCCTCTCCTTCTTGTCCTTCCTCTTGTATTTGCTATCTTTTGTGTACTCTTCCTCCTTCTTGGAGTTGCTCTTGTGGTGTGACTTTCTAGCCTTAGGACATTAACTCTTGTAGACTCCCTTTTGACCACACTTGTAGCACCTTGGAGTAGAAGAAGAAGATTGCTTTCCTTTGGAGTGCTTTCCCTTGGAGAAGTTGACTTCGTGCTCACTAGGGCATCATCTTCACTTGAGGAGGAGGAAGAGGTCTAGAAAGTAAGTTGTTGTTAAAGGATGATGGCCTCCTCTTGAGTTTTGAAGGAGATATCTTTGATCTTCCTTGTTTCCTTCTCTTTTGGATTAGTTTCCTCTCCTTGCTTGTCAAGTCTTGTCTCATGAGCTTGTAGATTGCCAATAAGCTCCTCGGTTGGAATGTCACCAAGACTTCTCACTTCTTCAATGGATGTCACCTTTGACTCCAATATCTTTTGAAGAGACCTCAAGATCTTTGAGTTTATTTCTCCTCTATCCAAAGTGTGTCCCAAAGGAGCTAGGTCATTGATGATGATGTTGAGCCTTGAGTACATATAGGAAACTCCTTCATTCTTCCCCATCTTGAAGTTCTCTATAAGGCTATTCGACATGTAGATCTTTGCATCCTTGACTTGCTTTGCACCTTCATAAGTGATGCACAAGTTGTCCCATATCTCATAGGATGTTTCCCATGAGGAGATGTGGTTGAACTCAGATGGAGTGAGGAATGCATAGAGGATGCTAATTGATTTGGCATTGAGTTGAGAATTCTTTAGGGAAACTTCATCCCATGTTGACACAACTCCGGTTGGCTCCTTGTAGGGTGTAATCATCACCTTCCACATATCAAAGTTTATCCCTTGAATGTATAACTGCATCCACCACTTCTAATAGAGGAAGTTAGTGTCGTTGAAGACTGGGGGTGCATGAAGAATCCTCCCTCTAGGTTTAGGTAACCAGGTAGGTTCTCACCCATCTTCTCATCTCGTGGGAGATTTGTTGGAGAAGATCCTTGCTTTGATACCACTTGTTGGATCTAGGGCTCTAGATGGGTGCGGTGAATAGAGATTCAAAATTCTCACAAAAATAGTTATACCTTTAAATTATATTTATTGGAACCAAATGTTAAAACTAAATTTGAAGCTCTATCTAAACAAGCATAATAAACTAGGAGAATGTGAACGTAGTTAGAGTGGTTCCAATCTCCAATCTAGGAGACTGTCAATCCACTACCTAGAGAGGTCAACCTCTAGGACTTTACAACCCATGTATACTTATATTCTATTATAAGAGATACAAGAAGGCCACCATACATCTAAGGACTTACCTAATCAAGACAAGAGTCTTTCACCTACACAAGGACTTACCCACTTGATCAAGATGTCTTCAGCCTTCACCAAAGACTTACCCACACTTGCATCAAGTCTTTGGCCTTGAAGGAATTACTCACTCTTCTTGAATCATCTTCCTTGTCCTTCTCCTTTTCTTGGAGAAGATCTTCACACCTTATTCAACCTTGAAAAAGAATGTCAACTCCTCCTTCACTCAGAGAAGATCACTTCAACCTTTTCCCTTTGATAAAGGGGATTGAGAAGATGAAAGCAAAGATAGTTTTATAAGATAACATGGAGATAACTCTCTTATAACATGCCTAACTCACTCATAATCATGAAATGCTTTATAAATGAGAGATAAAGGGGTTCAAAGAGTTGAAGCACACTCAACTATAGCAAGTACTAAGGATAGAACGAATGAGCAACCTTGGAATGAACTCCAAGAGGTCCTTTATATAGTTGGGGGTGTTCCTTTGAGTGTGGGATCACTTAAGAATGAAAAATAGTTGGGAGGAAGGATCTCTTTATAGTCTGGGGGCATTCAACATATGCCTCAATAAAGTCAAAGAGGCTATCTAAGTCCTTATCACCAATATTTCCATCAAGTGCCTTTTTCATCCTGCCATTGATTGAACTAGGCAAGATAGAATACATTGAACAAGATGTCATTTTACAACTTGCAACAGATCTATTTTCCTTTCTAACAACTCTCCAATGATTGGAATAACTTTCTCTGTATTTTTTGTATAGTACATATGGTCAAGTTTCAATAAAGATAACTTGATCGATCGACTAACCAATAAAGCCAATTTTCAAACTATCGGTCGAGTTTGTCCTGGGGTAACTTGATCGATGAGTCAAAATCAATTTTGGTCAGTGAGTTGTTCGTTTGAGTTCTGTGAGTGTACAACTCGACCGACTGATCCATTTCCAAGAGTCCATCACTGGTCGGTCGAGATCCAAACTCGACTGAAAAAGTTGTTGTGACAAATTTTTCAAAATAATTTTTGAGTGATTGAATGTTGGAATTAAGTGTCCTTGATTTTTTCTCATCTTAGTTACAAGTCATATCATCAATACAAATGGTTACAAAATATTCTAAGGTGGTTTGGAGTGATTTCCCAAATTGTATATTTGCATTGCTTTTGACTTGAACTTGGACAAGCTAGGGCTTATGCAATTTGATCCTTTTCATGTACCTAAAGCCCGAAATCAATCTTAAACAAACATATTAGATACATATGAATGGAATTGTTAAGTCATTATCAAAATATAGACAATGTATAACTCTCAAGACAACACATGAGTGTGGCTCATTAGGTTTGATGTGGTCACAAGGGGTATTCAAACCCCCAACCCTCATGTAAGATGCACGGTCATCTTTACATACATGAGGGAAGAACATCATATGTTATCAATTTTTGTTGTGGGTGATGTAAAAAGGAGCAAAAAAGGTAGAAGGAAGAAGAAAAAGGAGTGTCGCTCTGACTTCTTTATTTGTGTCACACATCACATCCTTTGTTCATGTTCTATCCCATGCATTCTTTGTAGGGGTGTTTTTCAGAGATGCTTTCGATGCGGTGATGTCATAGATCAGGAGATCTCAATATCTTTTTCTACTATCTTATGTACCTCAACTTTTGAGTCAAAATTTGAAATGACACTCTGTCTTATCTTGGTTATAGTGAACTCCCCTATGGGGTCCGATCCCATAATTTTTTTTATCACAGATTGTGAGTTTATTACGTGTAAATTTAGTACTTTTATGGTTACTCATGTCTGTTGTTTATTTATTCTGGACTTGTCTGGATATTTTCTATGATTCATTGTTGTGTGATGTATACATATTTAGCTATTGTGAACCTATCTCATATGTACAAGTGTATTTGTTGTGTCTGTGAATGACGGGATAGTTGCAGGATGTAAATGATGATATTGATTTGACATGAAACCATGTTGAGGATGTTTAGTCTTGTGGTTGAGCATTTGTTCCCATCCCTACACCCTTCCATGATATTATCAATATATCAAGGGAAGAAGGAACACCATTGTAGTGGGCCTGCAAGTCCTTTATAAGGAAAGAAAAACCATTAAGGTGTCCTAAACCTCAGACAGTTGGATGAGATAGCTAATTTCTACACGTTGAATAGAATTAAGAAGCTTCTATATGTATCTGACATCTAGAGAACTAGGATGAGAAGAAGATATGGCACATACCTCTCCTTGAATCCTGGTCATAGGGGAGATTTCTCTACATTCTGGCATAGAATGGTGAACCTCGGGTTAAAATTCATTGATACTGATGATTAGACACTATCTAATAGTTGTAGGCAGACTCTCATAGTGGATAAGGCCTATGAGAACCTCTGGATAAATATGCACCAACCACGCTAGATCCTTACTACATATACAACCCTCAAAAACTTCCTTCCTACACTGGAAAAGATCAGTCAATAAAGCTCACAATGTTTTTGATGTCAGCGAGCTGTTGGGTCAACTGATCATTTGTCTGATACATGCAAATTCTAGAGATATCTTTGGGGTTGTGCCCAGCTAAAACTCAATATAAGAGGTACCTATTCCCTCATCGACAATCTCAGAAGCATCGATCACAAATCCTAGAACAATGGCTTTGTTGAACTATGGCCTCTCACTGGATGTGTCCACTTCACTTGTAATAGAGAAGAGAGATGATGACTCTTAGATTGTGATCTTTGAGAACATCAATAGTGAAGGCATGTACTTCACATTGGAGGAGATTATGGTTAATGACACTGGCTTTTGAAAATTTCATCTACTAGTTTTCCCCCTAGTATTTTCAATATATTCCTGCCTGTATTCATTGATGCCTACTGTTAAGGGGTGCCTCCCCAGGACTACAACAACTATTTTTATTTCATCTGTGTTTCTATCCTTTTTTTACCCATATATGTACTGATACTCTGGAACACACACCTAGTGTTGTTCATGAGAAATCACTTTGTACTACCTTACTTTTGCAAACAAATATGAGAGGTGGTCTCCTTTTGTGTTTCATTAGCTCTATTGTGGTGATTCATCAATTTACTTGTGTAAATCGTGTGTTCGTATGTAGTTTGTAATCTTTGTCCCCTATTTTGGGGATTGGGAAATATATTTACCTACATTTTTTCAGAAAACAAAACCATTACAATGGATTGACGACGTTGTATTGAAATAAATATTATGTGTGTTGGGCCATGTGTTTGATCGCCCTTCCTCTTCCGCGAGCGTCACCGGTGCAGAGGAACACGCCGAAGACTGACAAGGGAGGAGGCGGGAAGTACATACCGGTGCCTGGTCCCGCTACGGAGAGGGACGGGGTTCTCCATCTTCCTTATCTCTCTGGTCTCGTCTTCTTTGCTGACTCGCTCCTGGCTGACGGAACCAAAGCCTCGCCAACAACCAAACGACGACGGTGCAAGGGAGTCTAATCTAACTCCCACACAGCCTGAAACTCTTCAGATCTTCATCCCACTCGCCTTCAGGGGCGGATCTGGTCCTCGTCATCGGCATTTGGTTCCTGCAGACCGGTTTCCTGGGTACAACGCTCCCTTCACGTAGAGCGGTTGCCATTGGGCGCCCGTTGCCTGATCGTGCTTCCTCTCTGGAGTCCATCACAACCAGGTTTCTCTGTTGCCGTCGGGAGTGGGGGTCTTAGCTGCGTTGCCCGTCTGTCCGCCTCTTTCACCGGTTCCTACCATTTCTGCCGGGTCTTCTTTCGTGCCTCTGTGGGATCTTCTCGGGTGCTGTCGGTTGGGATCTTTTCTGGAGTGGTGGGATTTATTCCCTTCCTCTAATTATGTCGAACTTGGAGGAAGGTGAAATCCCATTTGTACCAGTACGTCGTGTATCCAGCCAGCAGAAACAGTCTTATTGTGCCTCTGTTGGTCGACAGCTTCACACTCTACACGCCGGAGATTCAACTACAGGGACCGTCGATTGTTCTAGGAGTTCACAGCCTGCAGGGTCACTTTATTGCCCGTTTCGTAACTTTCATTGTTGCCCGGATGGAAGAGAAGGAAGCAAAGGCTTCACACGTTTGATTTCTCATCTAAAAATCTTTCACTTCTTTGACAAAGGACGTAGTAATAGTCTACGAGATGCTATTCATAGTGACTATGACTTGTTCTGTGATGTACATGAGACGCTTAGGGTTCTGAGACAGTGGTTATGCGGGAGATGTATGAAAATACATGCTATTAGTCGGGCATGTCACCATTCTGATGGCATTATCCGGGCTAGTAATGAGACAGGGGAGATTTCTAGCCACATTGTTGGCATCTTAAAGCCTCCTACGAAGGTCTCTAAGGTGTCTTCTACAACTGATGAGTTGGTCCTAGATGCTTGTATCCTTGATCGTGTTTTTAAAACTCCAATCACAACTGTGAAAAGTATTCCTCATAGTTGTCGTCTGGCTTTTTCTCAAGCACTGAAGACATCTCTTTACAAAGTGATAGCCATGCCAGGATCGATAGCTACTTGGGTGGAATTATTACTCCTCCCTCGATGTACTTTGTAGGTGTTTCGGCCCAAGAATAGACGGGATAGCAGGTCTAGCAATAGAAATTCCTTGCAACAACGTTATATTTTGAGCTCACTTGCTACGTGGGGAGAAAAAGATGGAGTTGCAAGGATGCTGGATAATTTGTTGAACTCTCCTATTCACGAGGCTACCAACCACGAAGGTGGTAGTGACAGGGACGCGGACATCAAGGTGAATCCAACATTAAACAATGCCTCCGTAAGGTAGCAGATGGTCACTTTACAACCGTCGTCAAGGTGTTCTCTTCTTCAGGTGTGGCCCCTTACAATGAAGACACTGTTAAGATCTTGGAGGCGAAACACCCATACAAGCCACCTCCTTCTATTCCAGATATTCTATTTCCTGAAGCCCCCATGGTTGCAGAGGTCAACATTATTCTTCGTTGTATTAGGTCATTTCCAAAAGGGACTTCTTGTGGCAGAGACAACTTAAGGGCTCAACACCTTTTTGACGGTATGTGTGGAGAGGGTTATGTTGTGGTCAATGATCTCCTATGTGCTATCACTCTAGTTGTCAATCTTTGGTTAGGAGGGAAGTGCCCTTCGAGTCTGGCAGAATTTATAGCTTCTGCGCTGCTTACACCGTTGCTTAAGCCTGGCAATGGTATATGCCCTATCGCGGTCGGTACTATTTGGAGACGTCTTGTGTCCAAAGTTGCCATGGTAGGAGTGACTAATGACATGACCAAATACCTTTACGACTTCCAGTTCGGAGTTGGTGTTTCTGGTGGGGCGGAAACAATCTTGCATAGTGTCAACAGGGTGTTAAGCGAGCGGCACGATGATAGCTCTTTATCCATGTTAACAGTGGATTTATCCAATGCTTTCAATCTGGTGGACAGGACAACATTACTGTATGAGGTCTGGACAAGGTGTCCATCTATTTCTTTGTGGGTTGAGTTCTTATACGGTCATGCAGCAAGGTTGTATCTTGGGGATGGTCATATTTGGTCATCCACGGGCGTGCAACAAGGTGACCCCTTGGGTCCACTTCTTTTCTCTCTTGTATTGCATCTACTTATCCATAAAATCAGGGACAAATGCAAGCTTTTGCTTCATGCTTGGTATCTTGATGATGGTAATATCATTGGTGAGACTGAGAAGGTGGCCAAGGCACTGGATATCATTCAACGGGATGGACCAGGTTTAGGTATTCTTTTGAATATTCATAAAACTGAGTTTTTTTGGCCTACCGGTGTTGGTAGGGAGGATTTGTTTCCAGAAGACATAGGGAGGCCTATTCTAGGGGTGAAGCTTCTTGGTGGTGCTGTTAGTAGAGATAAAAGTTTTATCTAGGATTTGGCTATGAAGCGGGCAGTCAAAGTTGTTGATTTGATGCACCTTCTTCCTCAGTTGTGTGATCCACAGAGTGAACTCCTTCTGCTTCGTTCTTGTATGGGTATCGCCAAACTCTTGTTTGGTTTGCAGACTTGCCAGCCCACACACGTGAAGGAGGCATCCTTGTGTTTTGACAGAGGGTTACGAGAGTCTATTGAGGACATTGTTGTTTGTGGAGGTCCGTTCTTTAGAGACCTCCAATGGAGAGTGGCTTCACTACCCATTCGTCTTGGAGGTTTGGGATTATATTCTATAATTGAGGCTTCTTCATACACTTTTGTTGCATCTAGAGTCCAATCTTGGAAGCTTCAGGATCATATTTTGCGAGACAGCGATATTTATGGTATGGACACTGACTTTGATTGTGCCTTAGATCATCTTCGTTTCATGCTTCCATCTTTCAACTTTAATTGTTTTTCTAATACGGACACCGTCCCCACAAAAGCCCAAAATGCTTTAGCGAGTGCTCTTTTTGGAAAAATAACTGAGGACAAGGAAGTTAAGTGTGATATGACTGTTAGACAAAAGGTTGTTTTTGGATGTTTGCAAGTTGATCATGCTCAAGATTTTCTTCTTGCTATCCCTATTGATGGGCTTGGGTTGCACATGTCCCCAGTGGAATACCGTACGATACTCAAACATCGTCTCATGATTCCTCTTTTTCCTACTGATGAGATATTTCCAGTTTGTCAGAAGGCTTGTTTAGACACTTTCGGGGAACACACTGTTCACTGTAGGGAGCTTCCTGGCTTCAAATATAGACATGACCTTGTTAGAGATGTTCTCTATGATGTTCTTAGACAAGAAGGAGTTGCTGCTAAAAAAGAGGCCCTTGTTAACTTTTTAACATATCCACAAGAAGGGAGATCGACACTTAGACCTGTAGATGTTTTGATTTTTGGATGGGCTGGAGGAAAACATGCATGTGTAGATCTAACTGGAGTTTCTCCACTTGTGGCATTACGGAGCGGTAATTTTACAGTTGGACTTGCTGCTCTTAAAGCTGCCTCAACAAAAGTTGCCAAATATGACAAAGCATGTACTGAAAATCAGCATGTCTTTGTTCCTTTTGGGTTTGACACTTTTGGTTTCTTAGCACCAGACGTTGTTGTTCTTTTGAAGAAGGTTCATAAAGTAATGAATAGTAATGTTATGTCCCCTAAGTGTATGAATTTAGTATTTCAAAGGATTGGCTTTGCCATACAAAAAGGACTAGCGGCGCAGCTTGTTGCCCGCATGTCACCTACTGTAATGTAAATAACATCATAGATTCTTTTGTAAATTGTTTATATTGATGTTGGTAGCAAGGATTGTTGCTTTGCTCTTTGAAATGCTGGCCAAACGGCATCATACAATGTTTACTGTACTTGTTTTCTTATTATTTCCCGGAACCTGTCATACAA
Organism: Alisma plantago-aquatica; assembly: GCA_963693085.1. Classification (NCBI taxonomy): domain Eukaryota; kingdom Viridiplantae; phylum Streptophyta; class Magnoliopsida; order Alismatales; family Alismataceae; genus Alisma; species Alisma plantago-aquatica. Next base: position 40,535,859 of record OY856409.1, read on the forward strand.
CCCCTGCACCCTCCATGGAAACAACTCATGTATCTCTAGCCAGACTGGAGGTTTCAATCATTCTAGCATGGGGTATAGTTTCATGCTCAATGATTGTATGAGTTGTACCTCGGATATTCGGTCCAGCTCGGCCTTTTGAAGTGCATTGTATGCAAATTTATGTAAAGATGCAGGTCTACCGATTTCGAGCTGAAATAGTGGAAACTGTCTTTTGGGAAAATACAACGGACGCATTCCAAAACTTGTCTTATGGCTGGAACTAGGTCGGCAGATGGCCTTGTTTCCCTCAGTGCCGACGCACACAATAAACCCCAGAACTATTGGGCTTTACTCAAACAGTTCAACGCCAATTATTCGAAACCACATAAGTGATTTTATGCCTTACATGAGGCCCATTCTCGTCAGAAAGTGAATTGATTGTACGCCGTATATGAGGCCCATTCTGGTCACAAAGTGACGAAAGTTACAGATACACAGACTCTGCCTCACTACAGTCAAACCTTACGTCACCGACAATTCCTGACGCATCTATGCATGTGTACAAGGTCCTCTAAATTTGGCAGCAAGGGACTAAGCAACAACTGGACTAGATCTAGATATGCAGGAGAGGAGTGGGTGGGTGAGGCGGCTAGCTTCTCACTTACCGTGAACGTGATAGGCAACTCACTGCTTCGAACAAGCCATTCAACCACAAGTTAAAAATGTGGCAGATGAAGAATGGATTTCCCACCTTACTAGTTTGTTCGTTTGGTTGGTGACACTAACTGCTTTTATCTATCCCATCACCTGCACTAAGAAAGTCTATACTGACAAAGAAGTTCAGATCTGGATTAACTGCTGACCTAGTCGGTTGAGCTGAAATTGAAACCACAACATCGATTTCTCACCATCCTATCAACGCTGTTGGCTTGGTTTGGTGTAAGGAGATGATCAAAATGCCAGAACCAACCACATCAAATATTTGTATATAAATAAAATATACAATGGAGATCCAAAAGTGGTTCAAACAAAGGGTTTGTTAGTTGGCGTCAATTACAGAGCATTGAGTGTGAGTTTGCAATCTTTCTTTGCAACATCTCTAAACTCAACCAAACAAAACTTCGAATACAGGTCATTTCCAAGATTTTGTATCGTTTGCTTTCAACATCGCACTTGGAAAATATTACACCTTAACATGCCGCAAATGTTTTTTTTTTTATAAAAAGATCATTCATTAATAAAAGACAATAGCAAGATAGCACCTGCTATGTCGGTTGTTACACTACTGATATGCTAAAATAAAGGGTGGGAAGTTCTGCAGAAAGAAGAAAAATAGTCTGTGGGACAGGCACCCCATAACAAGCCTCGAAACATGACTACTAGAGCTAAAATGTTGAAACACCAGTCTATGGAGATAGTGCAAAATCTTGTCTATTGCTGATGTAGGCCGATTCTAGTTTCATCATCCATCATCGCCTACAGGTCACAGAGAAATCGAGCCTCTGATTCCCCCTCATGTGAGTCATATGAGCCCTCCCTTATCTTCTTCCCTGCAGTGTGAAAGGATATGAAGATCTGAAATAATCTGGGTGATGATGATGCTCTTTGGTTTTATGGTGTTGTTGAATATTCTATTGTTTCTTTCTCTCCATAAGTTTCAACATATGGTGACTAAGAAATCGTCCCCATTGAGGGTGTAGTAATTTCTGATCGGTGTGAGACCAATTGGAAAAGTTGTGAAGTTGTGGTTTAGTTTATCAACCCTAAGAAAATTAGAGAAGATGCTGCTGGAAAAGCTGCAATGGAATAACCAGTGATCCACAGAGTCAGAGTTACCAAGACATAGAGAGAATCTCGAAGGACTATAGAAACCTCTTTTGAAAAGGTTTTGGTCAGTTAGCAATTTATTGTTAAGAAGAAGCCACAAGAAGGTCTTGAGTTTTTGTGGCCACTTTTGTTTCCAGATATAGGATAAAGGCGGGGAAATACTTCTAAAGGTCAGGTGGTTGTAGACAAGTTTGACATGCCGCAAATGTTAGAAACCAAGTGAACAATGGACAAGCCCTTCGGTGCCCCTACTTTAGACTATAAATCCATCCACCCGCTTTACAAAATTTTCTAAGAAGATGCTGACAATAACCCGTCTTAAATATGAGGTAAAGTTCTAGAGCACCAAAACCGTCAACGTCTTCATGTTTTTCGCTGCCGGGTAGCATTGGACCACCACGCCTCTTACACAAATCAAGCCACCTATGGTCTGAAGAAGCCCTATAAGTTTTACATTTTAATAGTTAAACACAAGTCGGCCTCACTATTTTGATTAGTGTGGAAGCCCTCCAAGTCCAAGAAAACACCACACGAGATACAACCCTAGTTTGCACGATAAAAACGACAACAGTCTCCCAGTCGACTAGCCAAACCGACAAACAAACAACCAATGAAAGAATTGAGTTGGCGAAGAAGACTACAAAATTCTATTAAGCAACTCCACAAAGATTACAAGGATTGTCGCTCTCCCACAATCCAGTGCCCACAATAAAATTCTGTACCCTACTCTCGCTCTTTTCTTTCTTGGCTGTCTGTATACCTTCCCCTGTATTGGCACACATAATGTCTGGCACTATTCGACACACCGATAACCTATGATGTCTACCTCTATTTATAGGTAGAGGACATCCCCTATAAGGAAGCTAGAGAGTCACGTCTATTCTATAAGGACTAGGAGAAGGAAAATAGAATAGGAGAAAGAAATAATGCTTGGATTCCACGTTGAACATTACTTTCCCTTTCCTAATATTGCTGGACTTAATTCTAATCCAATTAGGATAAGAACCAAATCCTAACAATCTCCACCTTGGATCTTATCTGCTGAAATATCTACTCCTTCAAGAATTTTACTCCTGTTCTTCTTCTATTTACTTCTGCCCTCAGAAGCTGCTTCCGCCCTCGGAAGCACTCTACGGTTGCACGCCTATGCGGAGTGCGTATCCAGGCATGACTTCCCGGACCCTTCATTTGAGAGCTCCTCAAATTGTACAGTTTGGGAAACTGCACCGCCTCCACCTACAACTGGAATAACTTCAACCTTCATTCCTTTGGCCCTCCATGCCATAGGTTTGTACCTTCTCCTAGCTCCACCTGCTCGCTAGTACTGTGTGACCGGTCTTGTCATGTCTTTCTTCTTCCAACAGTTAACAACTTCACCTCTACATCTATTGAATTTCATAGCCGGTCTTGCAGCCTCGCACATGACTGCCCCTGAGAGTTGAAGACATGTAGCATGTTTTGAGCTCACCTCACATGTCAATGCTTCATCTACGCCTCCAATTGTACAACTCTCATCAGCTACTCTTCTTTTAGTTAGAACCTCCCCAACCAATCGATATGCTCCTTTAGACCAGGTACCCTTCATGATCACTTGCCCCTTGTATGTGACTTGCACGACTTTACCTTGCTTTGAAATTTTGCAACCAATGGATTCAAGTGCCCTCTCAGATATTAGTTTTCTCTTGAGACTGGGGACATATCGGACCCCCGACAATGTGCGATGTGCTCTATTATGCATCCTAAATGTAACTGTTCTAATTCCAATGATTTGGTAGAGTTTGTCATCTGCCAGTTGAACAGTCCCACGTGCCTGATGGAGAGATCATTTATCAAATACATCTCTCTCTAGACATATGATGTAGCGAGAGCCTGAATCAAATATCCATCCATGATTGGTACCTGATATCATGATAGTCCGTACTTCTGAATGTCCTTCCGCTAATGAGCAAGCTCTACTCTTCAACTACTTCAGCGTTGGACAATCTTTTAATATGTGGCACTCCTCATCACATATATAGCATACGTGTTTGCCTTTGCCCTTTTGATTTTTCTTCCCGTGACCCTTGCTTTTGTAGCTACTTTCTGTAATAGCCAAAACATTACCACCCGAGGAGGAAGATTCAGATAGCTTCTTCAAAGACTCCGCCTCCAATAAATATGCAATCTTCTCATTGAAGCCTAGTGTAGTCTTCCCGACAAGGATGCTCATCACCACTTGTTCTCATGACTGTGGTAGAGATGATGCTAAGAGAACGACCTTAACACTCTTGTTGATCTTCTCCTCCATGCTAACCAGTTGTATGACAAGCTTGTTGAAGATGTTGAGATGGTCGACGAACCTTGTTCCTTCTTCCATGCACAATTTGTACAAATTGTCATTTCAACACCCACCTGTTAGTCAGCAACTTCACCATATACAACTCTTCTAAGACCTTCTATAAGTTCTTCAGTGAATTTTCATTGATTACTGAATACTTTACCTCCACAGAAAGACTCAGACGGATTGTACTGACCACCTTGCGCTCTATCATCCTCCATTCGCCTTCAGACATCTTGTTTGACTTTTCCCCTTCAAGAGCTTCAATTAACCCTTGTTGGACTAAGACGTCCTTCACCATACTTTGCCATACACTGAAGTTTCTTCTGCAATCAAATTTGTCAATATGATGACTCCCCACGTTGCTAGTCGACGCCACCATGCTTCACGTGCCTCCAGTGCTCACTGATCATCTCGTAGAAACCTTCCTCTGATACCACTTCTTGGGATTCTCATGGAAGCCCTCCAAGCTCAAGAAAACACCACACGAGATACAACCCTAGCTTGCACAATAAAAGTGACAACAACCTCACAGTTGACAGGACAAACCGACAAACAAACAACCAATGAGAGAACCGAATTGGCAAAGAAGACCAAAAAGTTCTATTAAGCAACTCCATAAAGATTATAAGGATTGTCGTGCTCCCACAATCCCATGTCCACAATAGAATTTCACACCCCACTCTCGCTCTCTTCCTTCTAAGTTGTCTGTATTCCTTCCCCTGTATTGACACACACAATGTTTGGCGCTATTTAACACACCGATAACCCATGGTGTCTACCTCTATTTATATGTTCAGGACATCCCCCTGTAAGAAAGTAAGAGAGTTACGTCTATTCTATAAGGACTAAGAGGATGACAATATAATAGGAGAATGAAATAATGCTTGGACTCTATATTGGACATTACTTTTCCTTTCCTAATATTACTGGACTTAATTCTAATTCAATTAGGATAAGCACCAAATCCTAACACTCGCAAAGGTAGGGTCAGAGTTATCGGGCCGCAGGCTCACATCTAGATTGTACCATGCTGGACCACTAGCACTTAGTAGTTGGCCCGTCGTAGGTAGTCTTCAAATTTAAAGCTGTCTCACCCACAATAGTACAATCTGTGCCAGTGTACCAAGATTGGCAGTAGGGATTTAGCATCGAAAATGGCAGCTTGACGCACCCTCCCTACTTTGAAACAGGGGGAGGGGTGATTTTGGCTTTGGACCAACCATGCGCAGGTGGTTTTTTAACCTTTTCGTCCTATGTGGGGTGGTTTTATTTGACACGTGGCACGTACAGAATAAAGGATAACAGAGAGAAAAAAATAGGAAAGAGAAATTTATTTCACTAATAATTTCTTATCCATGATGAATTTTTTGAAGAAATAAAAACCATTGGATTAATTAAAAAATATAATCCAACAAGACTAATGTCGATATACTTTGAAAAAATGATATACAATATATAACTACGTGTAGAAACAATAAGAAAAAATAAGAGAGAAATTTATTTTACATATAACTTTTATTCTATTATGTATTTTTTATGAAACAAAAATTGTTTGACCTTTTACAAAAAGTATAATGTAGCAAGACCGGTGTCGGTATATTTTAAGAAAAATAATTAGTAGACGCATTCAATCAAAAGTAGATAGATTAACCTCATTTTTAGGCACTTTAAACCACTTTTAGACACTTTTTCCCCATTTTGGGTGCATTTTATATAAATATAGGTGGATAATAGTGGGCGCATTCAAACAACATTTGGTGCATTCAAGGAAATAGTATAGGCCTTCAATTAAATTTGGGTGCATTGAGGGTGATAGTGGGCGCAATCAATCAAAAGTGGGTACATTGAGGTACTAGTAGGTGCATTCAATCAAAAGTGGGCACATTCAATCAAAAGTTGGCACATTCAGGGTAATAGTATGCACGTTCAATTAATATTAGGTTCATTCAGGGCACTAGTAGGTGTATCAATCAAAAGTGGGCACATTGAGGGAATCAATATGTGCATTCAATCAAAAGTGGCCGCATTCATGGCAATAGTATGTGCATTCAATTAATATTGGGTGCATTTAGGGTACTAGTGGGTGCAATCAAACAAATGTGGGCACACTGAGGGCATTAGTAGGCACATTCAATCATAACACTACTACAGAACCTATCTTTAGTGTCGGTTATTTAAATCCTTTAGTGTCGGTTTCTAAGCGACACCTATGTGGGCGACACTAAAAGTCCACCCATCAGGCGTCGGTTCCAAAACCGACACCCAAACTCTTCGCGCGCCACCGAAAACGTGCCATCATGGGACTATAAGCGTCGGTTTTTAGTTAAAAACCGACGCCCAAACCCTTCGCGCCACAGAAAGGGCACCATCTTGGGCACAATCAGTGTCGGTTATAAGTAAAAAACCGACACCATATATCTTCGCCCCACGGCCGTGCTGTCTAGCACGGCTGTGGTGTTAAGGACATAGACGTCAGTTTATTGTAGGAACACCGACACTATATCATTATGTGTCGGTTATTTACAAATAACCGACGCCTATTGGTTTTTTTTTTCTGTCAGTCTGCAGACCTGCTGTGGCTGGTCGCAGGATGAGAAACCTGTTTAGTTCAGTTATGAACTGCAGGTTTTACGACATCTATTGATATCAGCCGACAACAGGCCACAAACTTGCAAAATTAACAATAAAAAAGTAGCACATGCATTTAGCAATGCAACATTCACACATGCTAGCAATCTGTAGTTCCATTCATTCACATTCACACATGTAGAAACATTCATATAGCAACCAACACTTTCATTCATTTTCACTCAGACACATGTAGAAACATCCAGACATGTAGAAACATTCACACATATATTATAATTCAGAAATTCATTTATAACGTATCATTGTTTAGTCATTATTCGCTATCAGGATCCCAATTATATTTTAAAGCCCCCACTAATTGTATGGCTGTTGCCCATTCTTCTCTTACTTCATTTAATTCTCCCATTGTATAGGGAGCATTAACATTTGGTAAGTCCTTTCCTGTAATGGGGTCAGCTTTAAACACCTGTAAAGAGAATGATGTATATATATAATTAATGAGCTATAAATAAGATTGATATATTTCGATCATATTATCTAATGAGATTATATAATACATGAGCAATACATTCGATATCCAGTACGGCATGTTTGATAATCATGTGCATATATCGCATGATATAGTATCCACATGCCCATCCGTTGTCTTGTGTAGCACACTATAAATTCAAACATACAAAATATTAAAAAATACAACTAATTAAGCATTGTTCACATAAATAATATATACATATATTGCAGTCGAGAACTTACTTGCACGTTCTTCCAAATTATTGGTTGGTTCTTTTCGTGGGGACCTTTCCTCCAGCCTTTTTGTACTCCTCAAAACCCCTACATGTTAATGTAACACAAAACATTGCAATTAAATAGTAATGTAATAACATATGTTAACGGATATGAAAAATGAAATATTTCTCACCGAAATATTGCCATTTTCATTATGTGTCCAAATCTTGTATTCAATTTACCCCCCTTAGGATCTAGATAATACACAGTGAACGTCTCGGGGGCAATAACCAATAACTCCCAATGCCTACCCCTAGAGGAAAAAAAAGTTAAAAATTAATAACTCAAAATCCACAATAAAATGTAATTTTCTTAAGTCCAAATCATAATAAGCAAAGTAAACTTACTCTACATTGAATGGAGCCATTATCACCGTCTTCTTTTTTACAGCAAAATTTGAAAAAGACTCACAGCAGTATTGTTGAACTGATGTAGGGTCTTTAGGTACTAGACTAATCAAGGATGGAATCAAAAACCCTACATGTTCGAATCCAAAATCTGCACATATGTTGTCTAAGTAGCTGCAAAATATGTATTAATTACGCATGCATTAATAAATAAGAAACCAGATCACCAGATCATACACAAGGTATATGGATGTAGAAAGAATATCTCACCTTATCCATAGCTCTATCACAGATGTATTTAGCCAATCATATCGAAACAACTCCAATATATCTTGTATAAATAGTTTTGTTTCGTATGACTGACCTGTAGAATCTGAATCAGAAGAAACAATTATAGGGGAGTTTATATCATGTTCCCCTAACCATACTGCCATACCCCTACAGTTAGGACCTAACGGGACAGGTAGGTCCTGTGGAACCCAACTAGGTAATGCAGGAGGTGGAAGTGGAGGCCTAGATGCTGTGGGTGTCTTCTTTTTAACCTGTATATATATATATAATTTCAGATCAACTACCAGCATATACACACACTAACAATTGAACGTAATGTAAATTTACCATACCTTATCAGTAAAAAAGACATCCGCTTTTAGCCACAATATCACTCCGCCTACTGCCTCACCAAGCGTTTCACAATCTGGGTGGGCATATGGCAGTGGAAGATCCATCCACTTGGGGAATATATGTATCGGGCTCACCCAAATCCAACCAGCTGGTACTGGAGACCCGTGACACGTTTCCCCTGGTAGGGATGGGTAAGCCGACGCATCTGCCACGATATATTCTTTACTTTTTATACGGCATGGCTTCAACCCCTACAAATTTTTGTGTAAAGAATGTTATATACATATATACATACCATCTTTTTTTGAAACGACTACAATTTCATATATACGTATCATCCTGAATTAAAAAACTAGTTACTATGTCATAAAAATACTTACAGTGGATGTGCTAGGTGGTGGTTCTACAGGATTACTCCCAACCTCTGCAGTAGGAGTAGGAGTAGAGTCTGCAGTAGGTATTGTCTAGTAAGTGGCAGTCTGAGATGCCTGCCACTTTTTCATTGCTTCTTCGAGTTTCCTGTCAAATATCTTATCCACCTATACATGGATAAAAGAAACGTCAAATTCTAATTTTTGAATTCTCTTTTACAGTAACATTATAAAGAAAGAATATGTTACCTCTTCTTGTGAAAGTCCCGCTTTTGGGACATGTTTGCACTGGGATGACCCAAAAAAAAGATTTGATGCCCACACCAGCGCCTACAGCCCTAACACATCCAGGATGCTCTGGGTTACCCAGAGTAACTGTCAATTCATCCTTTGTTCCCTCAGGGATGAACTTTCCTTGTTTCCTCAGCTCGTGCAGCTCCCGCTAATCACTAAAACAAAAATTTGTACTTAAGTAAACAACACAAATAATCAATATTTGAATGATTGCTGTAAGAGTTGTATTTTACCATTTTTGCAGCCGCCTCAACAGTTGCGGCCTTAGTTATTTCTCCCTTCTTATTTTGCCTCCCAGCTATCCAGACATCATGGTGAGGCAGAGGTGTGCTACCTATGGTAGAGGACTCCTGAGTAGCAGCAGACTGAGCAGCAGTAGCCTCAACCTGTAGTCTTTGGCGAACGCCTGCATACCCCTTTGGACCCATTCTGTGGTCATGCACATTCAGTGCACGCCTTGATCTTTGTGCCTCACTGAGGGCCTAGTTAGTATGAAAATTAATGATTTAGTTAGTAACACTAAATGTTAATCTTGAATAAGTGAATACAACATATATTAATTAATGAGATTGAGACTGATGCCTAATACCTTGAATTCATCAGTTTGTCTTGAAGCAAAAAACACGTCCCATTCTTCTTTGTCCAGGAAGTTCCACTGTTCAGTGGCTGTCTTCTTCCTCTTGTCGGCTTCTTTTATGTATTCTCTGGTGAGATTTGTCCTATAGTTCCTTAGGACTCTCCCACAGCGTTACATCACGCATTTACGATGCAATTTTTCATCCAATTCAAATATACTCTGCAAAATAGAATTGCTATTAACTAGTATCCAAAAATTTAGTAATCTACAAAATAGAATTGCAAATTAATAATAACTCACACATAAATCCCTCCATATTAAATCTTTCTTCTCCTTAGAAACTTTATGCTAAGAATCTAAGCGACAACCGCAATGGCTACGAGTAACAAACCCAAGATATGAAATAAATGAATTGCGATTCACACCACATGCATTTCCTGCATTATCGAAATCCACAACAAGTTTGGGTCCATTGCCCTTTTGCGCAATTAACTTCTTCATCATAGTGATGCCCCTTCTCTTGTCAACTTTTTGGTGTTGTTGATCAAGTGCCTCAAGTGCTTCAGATGGTACCTGTGCATCATCAACCTAAAATTTGACAAAATGATTCACATTTACAAGATATAACTATAAATGGACATATATATATAAATATATGATATATTTTTAAAACTTACATTGTGAGGCGGCGCATTGATGTCCTCACCCTCACGGTAGTCATAATCACGGTCATCAGGAGAATGGTCAGCCATCTGCAAATTCACATTCAAATTGTAAAGTTCACATTGTAAAGTAGTAATTCAAAGTGTAAAGCTCACATTGTAAAGTTCACATTATTACAACAAAGTATATATCACAACAAAATTGTAAAGCTCTATGATCAAAGAGAAAACAAGTATATATTACAACAAGATTACGATCTAGGGTTAAGAAATACATGTGATGTCATTCTTATATATAATAAATGTACATGTACCACCTATCCCATCCTTGAACACCTAATCTCACTAGTAAGTGTATAATGTGTATTGGGTTTTCAAGAAAATTTCGGCAGCATTTCTCCGCGGTTCTCCAAGTACATATGTATTTAGAGAACAAACGGGGAAATGCTGCTGAAATTTTCTTGAAAACCCAATACACATTATACACTTACATCCTAAGCGAGATTAGGTGTTCAAGAACAGTCCCAAACCGGGGACTATCCAAGATTTACTCCTAATGAGTAAATCTTGGACGGATTTCTAGGCCAACAAATAATGTGTTGTCATTCTTATACCTAAAATCGTAGTTCTTCAAGTTAGGGTGATTATTGATGTCTTTAAAAGCATGATTGACAATTTAGGGAAAAGTTCATCATTTACATTCCAAGCATGTCACATGCGTGCATTACAGTTCATCATTAAGCAAGAAGGGTGATCAGGATTCTCACCAAGAACGGGTTTGGATTTTCTATACAATTTTATAAAAAATGCACATGTATGCATATATATACTATACTTTTTGGAACCTTTATACATATCTGAACACCCTAAATAACCATACTAAACACCCAAATACTTTATAACACAACTATAAAACAATGATTATAGCTAAACTATTAAACAATAGACTTGTCACACATAAAACACCCTATACAACTATAAAACAAAAAAGTATTAAGATATGCATGATACAATAACTATTTTGCATCACATTACAGCAGACTTATCATTGATACCTTACTAACTTATTGCTACATTTACATATCATCACTTGATCAAAAATTACAGCAGTACATTTAACCAAAGTATGCATTCTAAAATCTATCTATGTCATGATTAGTTACATGTAATTTACTTGGATAAACAGCAGTACCCGATTACTATGTCTTACATACAAAGTATGCATATTAAATTAACTAAGGCTTATCATAGAACATGATTAGAACATTAAGTAGATGATTAAATCATAACAAAATCAGTACATAAATAACCAACAGCAACCACGGTCGTGTGGGCTGGCACGCCAACACGGCCGTGTGGTCGGCCAACACAACCACGACCGTGCCAGCCCACACGGCCGTGGTTGCTGTAGGTAAGGAGAGGGAGAAGGAAGAAGAAGAAGAAAGGAGGCCTACTGTTGGTAGAAGCGTGGAGAAGGAGAGGCGCCGACGTCGAGCAGAGAAGGAGAGGGCGCCGGCAGAGCAGAGAAGGAGAGGGTGGCGGCGAGGAGCGGCGGCGAGAAACTGCAGCAGCAGGCAGCGAGCGGCGCCGGCGAGGAACTGCAGCAGCAGGCGGTGGCGAGAAACTGTAGCAGCAGGCGGCGAACGGCGCCGACGAGGAGCGTCGACGGAAGGGAGAGCAGCAGGCGAGGAGCGGCATCAGGCGGAAGAGAAATCGTCGGAGGACCAAACCCTGAGCACGAGAATGAATGAAACAGAGAAAGGGGAAGAGTCAGGCTCTTTTGCGTGATTTAAGTTAACATTAGGTGTCGGTTTTTTAAAAACCGACACTGAATGTTTTTATTGTCAGTTTACAACAAAACACCGACACTAAAGGGAGGTGAAAATTTTCGCGGTTAATAGCGCGAAAACACAACGGCGTCAATTATTGTCACAAAACCGACGACTAAAATTGTACAACTTTATGTCTCACAGAAAAGCTTTAGTTGTCGGTTCCTCCATTAAAAACCGACGTTGTATGTCAATTTTTGGAGGCAATTTTTTTCGCTGAAAATTTTATTTTTGGCGGTTACTTTTAGGTGTCGGTTTTTTAATAAGTAACCGATACTTAATAAAAGCGGTACCCGTGTCTGGTCGCCCTTCATAGATTGGATGTCAGTTTATGTTATCAACCGACACTATAGAGTTTAGGTGTCCGTTTATGTATACAACCGAAACCTTGAAAAGTGACTTTATAAGCCATTTCTTTAGTAGTGTAAGTAGGCACATATAATCAAAAGTTGACGCATTCAGGACAATCGTATGCATATTAAATCAATATCAAGCAAATTGATGACACTAGTGGGTGCATTCAATCAAAAGTGGGCACATTGAGGCATTCACTAGTACAGTAATGGTCTATAGCGTCGATTTTTTTAAGCCTATAGAATCAATTTTCAGCCGACGCCTAAGTGGCCATCGCTAGAGAAATTGCTCTATAGGGTCGGTTTTTTAAACCAAAGAAAATCGACCTTATATATTAAAAACCGACCCAAGAGGCTGTCAAAAACTAACCCCAAATGAGAAAAGAAACAATACATGAACCCTATAAGGTCAGTTTTTGTTAATAACCGACCCTAGAGATGCTCTGTAAGGACGGTTATATGAAGAAAACCGACTCAATAGAGTCTATTGATTGAGCTTGCTGATAACCAGACCCTATAAGGTCACTTTTTTCTTAATAACTGACCCTAAAGATGCTCTGTAAGGACGGTTATATGAAGAAAACTGACTCAATAGAGTCTACAGCTATGTTGGGATATGGTAGAATGGTTGTGCCACATAGTATGGCCGTGTTGGGATATGGTAGCACGATTGTACTATGCGGAACGGCTGTGCTACCATATCCCAACACGACCGTTCTACCATATCCCAATACGGTCGTGCTATGCGACACGACCATTCTATGCCACAACACGACCGTGCTATGCGGCACGACTGAGATACCTATAAGGTCAGTTTTTTAAGATAACCGACCCTATAGGGTACAATTTTTTTAAAAAAACATTCTGTAGAAACAGAATAGAAGAACAATAAGAACCAGGATATGGGAGAGGGGAGCATTGATGCTCAACCATCACCATTCCAAACCACACATTTATAACAAAAATGATTCATATATTCAGTTGCGTTACACATAATCAGATCATAATTTACAAAATAATAGATTGCAAGTCTGAGATGATATTAAATGTCAGATACAAAAGTAAATATGAAAGAGTATTAAAACCACATACATAAATGGAGCTAACATATTTAATCCAATGCTATTTTGACTTCATTTAGAAAAGCATCTGACCATTCTTCTCAGAATTCATTTAAGTCCTCATGTGTGTAAGGCTGAGTTGTTAAGATCTGTAACAGAAAATGCATATGGTAATATTTTATAAAATGACTACAATCACTTGTAAATTTATGATGTTATTCTTTATTACCTGATCTATAGTCTGAATGTCATGTGATACTTGTTTGACAATAGCTTACATATATTTCATTACATAGTAGCCACAAGCCCATCCATTATTTTGTATAGGACACTACAAATAATGAATTATACTTAATGTTAGTAAACTATTATGAACAGGAGTTGAGATAAGACTATAAGTGTTGACATATAAGAGTTGAAAATTAATACATATAAGACTAAGCAGTTGTCAAAGTAGCTACCTTGACAATTTTCAAAGTCAATGTCTTTAATTTTGTGGGTATTTGTCCTCCAGCTTTACAAAAAGCCTTTATACCCCTATCAATTAAATGATAGTTGGTAAAATAGAAATTCTGAATAGAAAAATCATGTTGAAGCATTGACTAAATTTATGCTTACTCCATAGCTGGCAATTTCAGTTTGTGACCCCTTGTTGTTTTACCCATTGGGTCAAGATAATAAAGAGTCATCAATTTTGGTACAATCACCACTAATTCCCAATGTCTAGCTCTGAGTAAGAATAACAAAGACATTAAAATAAATAATTTTATTCATTATTAAAATTATATTTAATAATAATACTTACTGGACGTTAAAAGGAATTAGGATAATTTCCTTCTCCTCACTAGCAAAATATTTGAATGCAGTATAGAAGTACTCATTCACATCCTCAATATGTGTCTCCACTTGACTAGTGATTGAAGGAATTAAGAATCCAACATTTCTTATATCAAAGTTTGTGGTCTCGGTATATAATTGGCTATAAAACATTTGTAATTATTTCCATATATATAAATAAGCTAAAAATGTTTATTGGAATTTTCTATATTGATAGATCTTTACCTTATCCATACTTCTATTATCGAAGTATTCAGCCAATCATACCGGAACAACTTATAATATCATCAAGAAAAATATAACTTTCAAAGTCCCTCCCAGTTGCATCTTCTATTAAATTGATCAACATTTGTAATCCAAAGTTTTGGTTGGCTAAGTATCGATACAAACATTTACATTTACTTCCCAACTCATCGAATGTGGATTCTGGAATAAAAGATGGCTTGGGCATAGGAGGACGACTAGTAGAATTTTTACTTTTTGGTTTGCAAACCTGTTAATTAAATTACATACTTATATTACACGAGTTCATATATGCAATCAAATACGAAAAATATGGTAGAATTAAGGTATAGCTTGTCATTGATAACCAAGTGTGTAGGCCAACCCACCATAGCACCCTCAACTTCTTCAACTGTACTATATTCAGGATTAGGTATGGGTAGTGGTTTATCCCCCATTCCGTCATACACAAGATGGATGGACACACGACAAATGTCATCAGTAATTTGTTGGCAATGCAATGTACCACCAAGGTTGTATACCTTGTCCGCTGCCACAACATTATATTTTGGAACCTCCATTACAAGTTTACAGTTCATACCAACCTAGAATTGAAATAATATAATTTATATATGAAGCGGTAAACCAGATACCTATTATAACTATATACATCATACTAATTATACAACATATAGAACAAAAACTTATTGTAGATTGTTGTGGTGGGTCATTGGGAGTGCTCCCATGACCTTCTACAACTGGAGCATGGGCTTGTACCTCATCACTTGAGAGACGCATAGTATGAATAGGTTGAGAACGTTGAGTAGGATAAAATGAAGACATTATTTCTTTTACTTTCTGTGCTACTAATGTTTCAACCTCCTCTTGTGTAAGACCTCCTGTATGACCTCTTTTTTATTGTGAAAGGTCAAATAAGACTTGAATCCTATGCCAGCTCCTAATCCCCTAACACGGCCAAGATGCTCATTCGTACCAATAGCAACTGGTAGTTCATCTATGTGTCCAGTTGGAATGAACTTTCCTTCCTTCCTTTGCTCGTGGAGATCAATCTATTCATAGTTAATAAAAATATTAAATCACAATATCAATTAGATATAAATAAATCGAAGTTTGTGGGAGTTACTCTTTACTTAGTTGGGATAAACCTACCATATTTTGTGCCACCTCCTTAGTTGTAGGGTTGACAATTTCACCTGCTCAATTCTTTCTAGCATCTATCCACTACAAGTGTCGGGGTGGACGCTCAGCTTGAGTTGTACTAGACTCTTGTCCAGAAGAGAGTTGCTTCTCTTGTAGTTGGCAGCGGAAGGCATAACCACCGGGCCCCAAGCGATGGTCATGCATATTTTTGGCCCATCTTTCCTTTTGGGCCTCGTGAATAGCCTGATCATTTAAAATGAGGTATTACAATTTAGACTTGGCAAACATATATAAAAAGATTCACCTCCTTAATTGTATAAAATTAAAGATTTTATACAATACATCACAATCTTTATTACCTAAAATTGTTCCATGTTCCTAGCTACAACAAATCTTTCCCACACCTCAGGATCTATAAAAATATACATATCTGTTACTTTCTTCGTTTGTTTAGGATTATCTATAAATTCCCTTTTGAGATATGTCTTAAAAGTCCTCCATTGTACACCACAAAATTGTAGCACTTTTTTCTTGTGATCTTTTTCACTTAGATGAAAAACACCCTATACATGCAAAAGAAGCAATAATGTTGTCTTAAAAAGGATATGTCTTTCCAAGAAAACTAAATTAGAATCAATAAACAAAAATATATCAAAATAATGTCACTTCCACTCACAGATATATCTTTCCATAGGAGGTCTTTTAAGGCATTAGAAACATCATGCCAATTTTCTATATCTATTGGCACCTTACTGCGCGCGTTCGCCCCTACGTAATGCTTGAAAGTACTAGCATGTTCCCCAATAGGTGCTCCTGTGACATCAAACTGGACATGCAGCCTACGCATCAGTGTGGGACCTCTACTTTTCTTAGCATCACCACTACCATCCTCATGGTGCTCATGCTCAGAATGTTCATCTTCACTCGCCATTTTAGAACCGGCAAGTATACATGATCAAAGAAATATAAGTGATAATAAAAGAAGAAGTGATAAAAGTATGCATGATAATACATGATATATGATGTATTTTTAAAGGATTGCGTGTTTGAATGATAATAAAATAAATAATTCAAAGAATACATGCCTCTAGTATTGGTTGAGTTATTAGTCAAGTAAAATTCCTTCAGCATGGTCTTGACGTTTATAATATCCATCGGTGTTATCTTCAACATTAACACTTGGAAAACCAACTGAGAATGGGCTGGAATCATCATACTTTTCATAGTATTCTTCTTCATTTATGGGATCTACAGTAAACTGTCGTTTTCCATGAAGAACGACAGACCAATTTTTATTTGCCAGGTCATCAATATAGAATACTTGTTTTTCTTGGTCTGCCATGATGAATGGCTCATCTTTCTCACCAATCTTTTCAAAATTCACCAATTTGAAACCCAACTCATCAACTAAAACTCCTTTGTTGTTGTCTACCCAATTACACCTAAAGATAGGAACTCTGAAATTTGTATAGTCCAATTTCCATATGTCCTCAATGACACTATAATATGACATCTCAGCTTTGTGTGGTCTTTTATCTTTGGCACTAGTAAAATACAATGAACAATCTTGAATAGTGACCCCACTATTTTGAACTACACTACTTTCATCTTGACGCTTTGTGTAGTATGAAAATCCATTTATGTCATAACCTTCATATGACATGACATCCATTTTTGGCTTAAAGGCGAGCCATTTTATGTTCTCAGCAACATTATTCGGTGATTCAGATAGTTGATTCAAGACTTTCTCTTCAAACCACCTAATAAATGTTCGATTATGCTCTCTTGCAAGCCACATTGAACTGGATCGCAGATGATTTCTCTTGATAAGATCATTGTGTTCTATGATGTAGCTACTAACTTCATCGATGTTGTGTAAAATATATAAATGTATTTGTTCCCACAACTCATGACTGATTCCTTTCACCCGTCCTCCCAGAGTTCCTTTGCCACAATAAAATTCACTGTCATGGGAATTTTTTAGATCGCTAGAAGTTTCATTGCAATTAAAAAATCCATTGCAAAATTCCATCACCTCCCTAGCCACATAACCCTCAATAATACTCCCTTCAGGATGACAAAGATTCCAAACATCACCTCTAAAAACACTCATGTAGCGTTCAAATGGATACATCCAATGTAAGAAAATTGGACCCAACATCTTCACCTCCCTTATAATATGTACTACAAGATGAACCATGATATCAAAAAATGGAGGAAAGTACATTTCAAGATGACACATGGTAACAATTACATCTTTCTATAATTTATCGAGAGTATCATGATGTATCACTTTGTTGCATATTTCATTGAAGAAGAAACAGAGTCTTGTGATTGCAAACCTTACATGCTTTGGAAATATAGATCGAATAGCCACAGGTAAAATTTGTTGCATTAAGATGTGAAAATGGTGAGATTTGAGACCTATCAACTTCAGATCCTTCTTTGATACCAATCTATGAATATTAGAAGAGTATCTTTGTGGAACGTTAATATTATACAAGAACTAACAAAAACTATTTTTCTCCTGCTTTGAGAAAGTGTAACAAGCTGGTGGTAAATATGTGCGGTGACCCCTGATCTCCACTGATAATTCTTTTCTTATACCCATTAATTCTAAATCTTTTTTAGATTTGATGCCATCTTTAGTCTTTCCTGGTATGTTCAATAGCGTACCAATGATGCTATCACAAACATTTTTTTCAACATGCATGACGTCAATGTAGTGTCTAATTGCCAAAGATCTCCAATAAGGACGATTCAAGAATATTGACCTCTTCTTGTATAGAGATTTGTCACATGCGAGGGTACGACTACTTGAACTCTTTCCAAATTCATTAACAATATGTTTCACCCAATCATGTACAACATTTCCTGGTATAGGTTTAGGAGCACTTCGTTCCTGAGTTGACCCATTAAAGGTTTTGTGTTGCCTTCGATAAGGATGCACTGGTGGGAGAAATCTCTGATGACCAAGATATACGATTTTACCATCATGTTTCAGTCGGATTGAATCATTATTTTCCTCCCAAATAGGACATGCTTTGTATCCTTTTATGCTATATCCAACAAATTTCCATAAGTTGGAAAGTCATTAATCGTGCAAAACAACATAGCACGCAAACTAAAGATCTCTTTACGTGAAGCATCATATGTCATAACACCTTCTTCCCATAGTTTCATTAGGTCATCAATTAGAGGTTGAAGGTAAACATCAATATCATTTCCAGGTTGCTTGGGCCCTGATATCAATATTGACAACATCACATACTTATTTTTCATACACAACCAAGGAGGAAGATTATATATAACAATCATAATAGGCCACATGCTATGTTGGTTGCTTAATGTACCATAGGGATTCATTCCATCTATACAGAGTCCAAGTCTTAAGTTTCTTGGTTCTTTACCAAATTGAGGGTATAATAAATCAATTTTCTTCCATTGCGGTGAATCAGATCCATGTTATAGGATGCCATCATCATTGGCCTTTAACTCCCCATGCCAAGACAAATTTTGTGCATCTTTTGTATTAGCAAATAAGCATTGAAATCGTGGTATTATTAGTAGATACCACATCACCTTGACAGGAGAGCCATTTTTAGCCTTAGCTAAATTTGTGGTCTTATACCTTGATGAACCACATTTTGGACAATTTATCAAATTACTATAGTCCTTCTGAAATAACACACAATCATTTGGACATGCATGAATCTTCTTAGCCTCCATTCCCATTGGGCACATTATTTTCTTTGCTTGATATGTTGAAATTGGAAGCTCGTTGCCTTTAGGAAGAATTTCCTTTAACAAAGACAATAGTGAAGAGAAACTCTTATCGCTCCACCGGTTTTGAGCTTTAAGAGTATATAATCGCATCATAGCACTCAACCTCGTGAACTTAGTACAACCCTTATATAATGGTTTTTCAGCATCATGGACAATGTTTGCAAATAAAGAAGGTGGATCAATGACATTATCACGACAACTACATAGCATCTCATCAACCATATCATCCTGAATCGGGTCATCCTGAATCGGGTCATCATTGAAATTATCATCATTATCTATATCTTCTATGACACAACTATTAGTATCGACATTTTCCGATCCATAATTAAATTTCTCTCCATGACAATACCATTCATTATAACCTTGTATGATCCCATTGCATATGACATGATTCTTAATTTCCTCAGCAGTATCAACTTTCAAATTCTTATCACAATTTCTACATGGACAATTTAACCTATCTGTAGGTAGTTTCTTATGTTCATCAGCAAATCTGATAAATTCATCAAGACCTTTGGCAAACTCTGGACTGCAAGGATTCTTGATAGACATCCAACTTCGATCCATTTTTGATATCACATTAAAATTAATTATAAAACTGAGCATTTAATATTGATACAATAAGATGTAGGTTTTTATTGATAGGAAGTTAATTACTTTTATACTAAAGTGTACCACCTATCCCATTTTTAAATATTTAATCTCACTAGTAAATGTATAATGTATGTTTAGTCTTGAAGAAAATTTCAGCAACATTTCTCCTAAGTTCTCCAAGTACACAGATGTAAATGGCAAATAACCACTCACATATGTACCCAAAGAACAAATGAGGAAATCCTACTGAAATTTTCTTCAAAACTAAACATACATTATATAGTTACATCTGAAGTGAGATTAAATATCCAAAAACAGTCCCAGACTGGGGACTATCCAAAATTTACTCCTAATGAGTAAATTTTGAACGAGTTTCTAAGTTGATACATGCATAAGTGTATTATTGTCATATTTATATATTAAGTTAAACATCATGCATCAATGATCTCATCTATAAACCCTAAAGTGTCAATGTGAGACTACACAATGTCCACCCTTATATTTTGGAATGTATATAATGATTACGCATATGTGATTGATAACAAAATGTAGATATGAAACAATACATATTTTTATTATTGGTTGATTTACTAGTCAAATAAAATGGTACATTGGGAGAGTGAGAATATTATACCTCACTTGAAGGCTGAAGAAGAAATATATGCAAGTCAACAACAAGTCAATAGCACCTGCAACAACACACATGCATGATTCAATTCTGTTATAATGTATTAATCAGGGGTCAATATACATCAATTATAGAGGAGTAGGAAGAATTAACAAATGCAAGATTGAAAAATATTGAAGTTTTAGCAACTCAACCACCACGGTCGTGCTACCTAGCACGACCGTTCCATCACCACGATCGTGCTTCCCAGCATGGCCGTGCTACCTAGCACGACTGTGCCATCACCACGATCGTGCTTCCTAGTACGGCTGTGCTACCTAGTCTGAAATGGAAAACTAGCCTTCCCTCTGTTCATTCATGTCGTTCACCAGCTTGACTATCACCACGGCCGTGCTAGGTAGCATGGTCGTGCTACCTAGTCTGAAATAGAAAACTAGCATTCCCTCTGTTCATTGATGTCGTTCACCACCTTGACCTTGTGCTACTACCTCCCTTTTCTCCCCCTCCACCCTCCTCCATCCAACTCCTCTCCCTGTCTCTTATCCACCACCAGGTGCAAGACCGAGAAGCAGCAGAGGCAAGCACGACCAGGCATAGTCCTTCTCAACAAGAAGTATATCGAGCAAGATGAGAAAGAAATCAAGCGGGAGTGGGATGCTTACCTTGAATTCGGGTGGCGGCGGCGGGAAGCTTTCACTTCTCTTCGTACATCCGCGTTCGGGTGGCGGCGGCATGGGTGAGACCTTCTTTTCTCTTCAGACCTCCACGTTCAGACCTTCTCAACTCTCCCTTACGGTAGCAATAGGGCTTCACGCTTCTCTACTCTCCCTTATGGTAGCAATAGGATTTTACGATTTGGATGAATGAAAGGGTCGGCCGGGTAGCAAGGTTAGTAAGCGGCGTGGACAGACCCTTTAGGGTCGGTTATCTAAAAAAACTGACGCTACAAGTCGGGTCTGTAGGGTCATTTATTTGAAAAAACCGACCCTAGAGACTAAGTGGTGCCTGAAATTTTTGAGACCATCTATAAGGTCGGGTATTTGAAAAAACCGACCCTAGAGGTCAGGGTCTATAGGGTCGGTTATTTGAAAAAATCGACCCTAGAGACTAAGTGGTGCCCAAACTTTTTTAGACCATCTATAAGGTCGGTTATTTGAAAAAATTGACCCAAGAGGTCAGGGTCTATAGAATCGGTTATTTGAACAAACTGACCCTAGAGTTCCAAAGCGGTGCCCATATTTTTTTGTTGACCCTATAGCATCGGTTATTTGGAAAATCCGACCCTATAGATCGAGGCGCGAAGCCAAAATCACACAAATTTTTACCACGGGAAACCTGTAAGGTCGGTTTTTATGATAAAGCCGATGCAATAGTCTATTAGGTCAGTTATTCTAGTAAAAATGATGCTTTGGGCAGCGACGTTACTGGCAAAAAAATGTAGTAGTGATTACTAGATGCATTCAATAAAAAATGAGTGCATTCAATTAATTTTGGGTGCATTGAGGGAAATCAATCAAAATTGGGTGTATTGAGGGCATTAGTAGACACATGCAATCAAAAGTGGGTACATTCAATCTAAAATTGGTGCATTTAGGGCAATATAAATAGGCACATTTGCCTGATAAGTAGGTTCATTTGTTTGACAAGTAGGTTCATTTGTTTGACAAGTAGGTGCATTTTTCATACAAGTAGGCACATTTATATACAAGTAGGTGCATCGTTATACAAGTAGGAACATTTATATATAAGTAGGTGCATTTCCATCAAGTAGGCACATGTATATACAAACAGGTGAATTGCATACAAGAAGGCACATTTGATATGTAAGAAGGCCATTACATCCAAAATTAGGTGCATGGTTATTCATTTAAGAGCATGTATCATAGCAGAAGGTGCATTTATCATACAAGTAGGTGCACTGATGTACAAGTAGGTGCATCCTCAATACAAGTAGGTGCATCGTTATTAATTTAGGAACATGTATCACACAAGTAGGTGCATTTTCCATAACAATAAATCATGATGATGATGATAATGATGTTCATGATGATGATTATGAGGATGAGCACGTAAATAATAATTTTTTTGTTTATTTCCATGTTGGGCGTATTAATACCATATTGGGTGTATTATGTTAGTATTTGTCTAATTTGTTATTATGTGCTTATCTAAGAATTAGACGCATTAACACTATATTGGGCACATTACCTATTTCATTTTTTTTACTTTTTTATTTCCCTCCTCTCCCCTTTTATCCCTCATTATTTTCCTTTGCTTTTTTTCTTTAAAAAAGTCAATATTGGTCTTGTTGGAATGTAATTTTTTATTAAGAATTCTAATGCATTTTATTTCATCAAAAAATTCCTTATGGTCTAAAAGTTATAAGCAATTTTTTTGACAGACATGGTAGGTGGAAACTGGGAGAATGTCGGGTGGGTGGTATTGTCCCCACGTCAAAAGCGTGTATGGGGGAGTCGGGCGTGAGGAAAATTAACTCCATTTAGCATGGATCATATTATTGTTGCAAAAGCCTACGGAATGTTGTTGTCGCAACATGCAAAGGGCAAAACTCTACCCCGCATTCCATACCACCTAAAAACTTGGACATATATAGATAAGTGCGCTAAGAATATGATAATTTTTTCTTATAAATCAATGATATAACATATTTTATAAAAATCCTTCACGGAAGTGTGGGTAACAAATTGGGCTGGTAGTTTTTTCTGGATGGCAAAGTCTATATACCTAAAAGTAAAATTGTAGGATGTAAAAGACGTAGCATGAGGTTAGTATTGGTGAAATGTTGAAGGCATCACATAAGAAAAGTCACATCATCAATAAGTATTAAAAATCTATCAAAAGTTAAATGCAAAAAATGATGGTAATTTGTCATACAAGCTGCATCATACTTTTTGGACCTTTTTGTACAGTGACATCACCAACTGCTTGACCTGCTTTCAAGTTACTTGAAAGAATAACAGATAGAGGAGAGACTCCAATGAGGTCAACACAAGCATGTTTTTCATATGTCTAATCAAATAAAAAAATGATAGCAGGTGGTTGCGAGTGGATATCATCAGGTTGTGTCAAGAAAGTCCACATGAGCCTCTTTTAGGACTTTTAACCCAGCTCGAGAGTCAATGTGAAAAAGAGTATCACGAATGAAGTCATGTTGAAACATATCTCTAATTTCTCCCGCAATTAACATTATTTTTTCTTATTTTATTAGAAAATAAAGTTTATGATTGGTCCAATTTTATGTATTGGTTCAGGGCCCAAATTAGATTAGAAAATTAGAGTTTGATTAAATTAAGGTCATAGTATGGGTACCACAAGAGATTTTAAAAGTGGAGTTGGACAAATTTATCGTCATAGTCCAGGACTCAAAAGAGATTTGGAACATAAAGCACTTGGTTTGTCTCATTGTAGGTTATCGTCCTAGACCCAAAAGAGACTGGAAGCAACCATCTGCAGAACCAGTTTTGATTTAGGATTCCTAGAAGAGTGTAGGACTTTTAAATCAAGGTAAAATCTCAAGAAGGTGTGCTTTGACTGGTCACATGGTTGATGACTCTAGGTCATGCTTTATCTATAAATTCTGATGCAGGTTGTATTAACATTTGAATTCCTCAACTTCAGTTGTTCTTCAGGAAAGGAATGTCATTGTGAAAGAGTTGATGATGGTAATGATCTAGAATCAAGGTTTATCATATCATTCAGTCTGATTTGGTGATTGGGAGTGGTTCTGAAAATTCACTGGTGACGTTGTAAAAATAGATGAACGTGTCATGCTTGGAAGGTAGATTTCTTGAAGCTTCTCTATGGAGATCATCAGTAGAGGTTGTATCATGTTGTCTCTGCTGCGGGAGAAGTGTTTATAGGTGTGTAGCTAGGTTGTCCTTCTATAGGGTCTTTGAACCGGAGTTCCTTTTATGATTTTAGTATCTTTTATGTGGAGGATATGCCATGTGAGGACACGTTAAGAGGTAACCCATGTTCATGGGTTTTAGATTTCTCTTGGAAGGCAAGTGAGATTTCCAATATCTCAAGAGATGTTGTGATTTGTTGGACTCTTTCTCTGAATATGCAACAAGCATTGCTAGAGCTAGATTGGAGTTAGAACATGTCTCTGTATGGAAAAACATTTCCTATCTATGTTTCCAATAATCTTCTATCAACGGTTCGGTAACGTATTGGATCTAGAACCCTACCCTAAATCTTAGACCTTTTGGACTTAGCCAAACAAGGTTGAGGTTAGACCTAAAAGATGTTGAGAATAACCTTAATGAGCTAATGCATGTATATATCACCCTAATATAACCTAATATTTTCACATTAGTTTTACGCCAATAATGGACACACAAAATATGTCACATGAGGTAAATAATGAATTATATAAAATTTTGTGTAAATTAATCATACATAACTCTTGACGTGGAATATGGAGTTTTGGAACTTAATTAGATGAATAAAGGTAATAGTGGTGATAAATGTGATAACTAAAAGGATAATAGGCCCCAAATAATAAATGTCTCAGATATCATAAAATGAAATCTCAAAAATAGAAATAAACTTCAAATTGTAATCTACATATTAAAAATAGACTATATGTCAATTTTCATCTAATTTGGACAATCTTGCATATTTAGGATAATTTTAGGAGAGAGAAAATAAGAAAAAGTCATAGATGATAAATAACATTTTCAATATCTTTACAAGTGGAATTAAAGACAAATTTGTATTCAACACACTAAAGATTACTTGTGGATGGAGTTTATCCAAATTTGGATAATCCTAATGTCATTAATACATGAGGATAGAGAAACTAAGATTTGATTAATTAATACATCAAAAATCTTCAAATGGAAAATCTAGTTGTATAATCAGAATCTACACGTGAGTAAAATTTCACTGAATTTGGATAAGGTTTGAACCCTTAATTGAAGAAATAGAAAAAAGAAATAAAATATAAAAATTACTTTATTGAATTATTTGATTTGTATGTCACGTGATTTAATGATTGATTTCCACCTAAAGTTTCCATGTCAAGCGGTTGTATTACTCTTTCCCAATTTCGCTTCATTTTCTGATCCTCTGATTATGATCTGATGAAACACAGATCATCTCCTACCTTAGGTAGGAGATGAGAGTGTGCATGTACAGTAACCCAAACCTTCCTTCTCCCCATTATTCCTTGTTTCTGAACCTTTCTTCCCAATTTTTCTTCCAATCATTTTCTTGTGCAATTACGGTTCTAATAATCCTTAGATGAAGCCCTACCTCTACATAAATAGAAAACCCCCAAAATTCCCACTACATCAAAAATACTCATTAGTGGCATTTTGTTTAGTGGCATTTGATAAAAGTGCTGTTACAGACTCATATATTTAGGCATTTTAATTTTATGTCAAACGCCACTACGTGCCTTATCATAGGTGCTATTAAAACTAAATAACAATACATACATTTATATATCTTTGTAGCGACATTTACAAACTCCACTTTTAAATTTTGAGTTTGTCTATTTCATTGTTTTTTCGCATACGGTTGGCACTATTCTGTGCATTTTGCTCATTTTTTTCCTATCAATTTGGTATTAGATCGCAAACAAAGAAAAAACCTGGACATTTACCTCCGCCAAAATCTCACACATTAGAAACCATTGAAACGGTGAAAGGACGTTTTCTCCATGCCCTAGACCCCCTCGTCGGCGATTCCTAAATCACGGTGTTGTGCAAGCGACAGACTGCCATGCTTCCTTTACAATCATCGGAGTCGGAGATATCCTGCTCGTGCCCCAACTATCGTAGTTGATCTCCCATGAATGATAGGCTTCTATATGCAGACTGTAGCGACAGGAAGAACACCATAGATTTGGACAGTGCTGGCTTCCTATAGATGGGAGAGTTTTGTGACAGAAGACACGTGATCATGGCAACCTATGTACAAGGGGGATAACTGTATTTGAGGGCTAGTGAGGTGGGTCACCTTTCCTGGCTGATGCAAGCATATCCAGACTATTGGGGATGTGATTCAATTCAATAGGTATGAGCCGGATCTCAGTTTGCTGTTAGTAACATCTGGGTGATCGAATTGATGAACAAATCATTTTTTTATCGTTTTGGCCTCATGCTATGGATGTATCAAACAACAGAAATTTTTTTTTGATAAATCGATTCATGCCAGATCTTACAGTTTTTATTCGTGATTTTGGTAAAAAAAAATACTTCAACATGTGATTTGATAATTAAGCATCTTTCATGTTTGGGGTAGAAGATAACAAAAGCATATGGAGTAGTTGAATTAATTCCATTCAAGTTTTATTCATCTTCTAATATAATTGTTGGCACCTTGCAAAGTATCTCCCTGATTTGATAATGTCCCACTGCGTTGCCGTTGTTCTTAAGCTACTCATCAGTCAAGTCAATTTGAAGACAATTTGCTACTTGTTAGTTAAAGTATAGCTGAAAAGATTAAATAATTTTAAGTACCTTCCCGGTGGATGGAGGTGGACA
This sequence comes from Alisma plantago-aquatica, assembly GCA_963693085.1. Lineage (NCBI taxonomy): Eukaryota > Viridiplantae > Streptophyta > Magnoliopsida > Alismatales > Alismataceae > Alisma > Alisma plantago-aquatica. The sequence continues at coordinate 40,563,224 of OY856409.1, forward strand.
TGTAGATGCAACTAATATCATTGAATAATATCTCTAGTTTAAAATTATACTTAATATGAAAAGCAGGGTATAGATTGACAACTCATGATCAGTGGTTTGGATATTATGCTTTACATTGTTTGTGGAAGTTGTTGCTAGTACCACGCAGAGCCGGTAATACATCACCCTTATCATTGTTAGCAGAAGCTGCCGCTCGATACTTAATGAAGCAATTTATCATCATTGTTTGTTCTCAGCTGCAGAAAGCACTTGAATCACACATTTTTATCCAGCTGTCTGATACGGATTATCACTCCCTTCAGTGTGTGGGTCTCGTAAATATGCTAAAAGGAGCAACATGATCGAGATGATTTTGTCTGTAATTCTTTCACAACTTCTCTTTTACATTGCAGTGGTTCCGATATATATTGGAATTACTCATTGGTCTGTTGACCACTCTTGTATATGCTCATAAAAAAACATCTTCCTTCTATGCAGGTGATATATATGAAGCTAGACTGCAGGACGTACATTGATTGATCCCTGATCTGAGACGCTATCTAGATGATCCCTGATCTGAGACTCATCCATTAGCTCCTCTCATGCCTTGTAGTCTTGCGTTGGTTAGTGTATGAAAATTTTCTGGTATGGCTCATTTTAGTCAGAGACATATATTGTTTTTTTTTTTTAGAAATAGGTAAATATATTGCCAAAAGAGGAGTATAGCTACGCTATACTGTATAAGACCGACTACAAAAAGTATACGGGACAGGCTCTACAAAATGCCCCAGTATCGTTTGGCTATGGGCTTAAGCCCTTTATCAAGTCCTTTCTTGGCCTTGATAGCATTACAAAGATCTCTGGTAACTAACTGAAAAACATCAGTATTAGCCTCACCCCCATGATTCAAGGTGTTCCTTTCTTTCCAGATGTTGAAGCATACGTTAGAGAGGCATACACCGGCGAAGGCTCTCTCCTCTTTGTTGGCGCACTTGTTCTTTAACTGTTCTAACATTTCCGCAAAATTATGGGCTGTTAAACTGCCCCGGCCATTCTTCAGCCACATCAGAGCCCACAGTCTTTTGGTCTTGGAGCACCCGAAAAACAGGTGCTCATGAGTCGCATCTTCCTCGCAAAAGGAGCACTTAGGATTGATCGGGATGCCCCAACGGATGAGCCTATCTTTGGTTAGGTGTTTGCATAGAATAACCTTGTAACAAGCAATACTCCATTTGGGTATGTGTTTTTTGCCCCACACAATGTCATGCCATGGGACATCTTCACCTGTAGGTGTGTGGATCCACGGTTTCTGTTGTCCAAGAAACTTGTAGAAACCGGAACCATCCACACTATACAAGTGTTGCACTTCGTTCCACCTCTGGTTCATGGCTTCCCAGGTTCTAGACACATTAGCGCAAGTGGTAGGAGTGCTGCCGTATCTCATTCTAAGCCAGTTGACCCACACCCCATCTTTGTTAGTGAGGAATCTGTCAAGTCTACGTAGATGACCAGTTCTAGCCAGGTCTTCAACCTTGGTGACATTTAAACCTCCTTTGCTAAGAGGTTTAGTAATGGTATCCCATTTGATTGCGTGACTCTTGCCTGCCCATATGAAATTGGTGATCTGTTTTGTGAGACTATGGATGTTAGGCTTAGGAAGGCTGCTCATCTCGCACCAGAACCGGATCATGCTGATGATGACTGATTTTGTAAGCATAAGTGTACCAGCCATAGCCATCTTGATCCCATTCCAACCCTCTATCTTGGTTCTGACTTTATCCAGGCAGGAGTTAAAGTCCTTAGCGAAACCCCTTCCACCAGCAATGGGGGTACCTAGGTATCTTGTGGGAAGGCACCCTCTGTTGAGGCCAACCACATATCTTAGACAGCCTCTTCTATTATCATAGGAGTTTGAAAGGTATACCCATGATTTGATGTCACTAATGTACAACCCAGTGGTTCTGCCAAAATCCTCCAAGATTTCCTTGCATCCGCGAAGTCTGTTAGCATGTCCTTTAGAGAAGACTATGATGTCGTCAGCAAAGATCATATGCGTCTTCACCTTTATACCCTGTATATTATAAGGTTGAATCGGATTTCTTGCTTCGGCTTCTCTAATCATACTTGTTTGGCCCTCCATAATCAGGGTGAAGAGGAGGGGGACAGAGGATCCCCCTGTCGTAGCCCATTAGAAGCTCTAAACATACCAACTGGTCCTCAATTAAGAAGGATAGAAAAGGAAGTAGTAGTGACACATTGTTGGATGATTTGGATCCATCTCAGTGAGAACCCAAGTGAGTGCATGATATCCCACAAGGTATCCCATCAGACATGATCATAAGCTTGTGTCAAATCAATCTTTATACATGCCTTCACGCTAGCTCTTTTGATTTTAAACCCTGTAAGGAACTCCTCTGCAAGGAGCGCACAATCAGCTATTTTCCTACCTTTGATGAAAGCACATTATTCCTCTGATATTATATCGGAAAGGATGTCTTTCCGTCGGTTAGATAATATTTTTGCCCACACCTTGTAGATCACCGAGCAACAAGTGATAGGACGATAGTCACTAGTAGCTCTAGCATCCTTCTTTTTGGGTATTAGTTTCAAGAAGGTATGGTTGACAACTCTCACCATGTTACCACCTTGCATCAGCCATTGCATAACTTTAGTTATGTCTTCTTTAATGTGATCCCACATAAAATGGAAGAAACGACTGTTACAGCCATCGGGCCCCGGTGCTTTACTGGCATTGATGTCAAACACAACCCTCTTTACTTCAGCTTCACCCACATCAGCGCAGAGCACTTCATTCATTCTCGGGCTGACTCTAGGAGGTGGGTAGATGTTCTCATCATAATGTCTGCTCCTACATTTATGGTGGTTATATAACATATTGAAGAAAACCTCCAGCTGGTTGCCTATCTCTGCTCTGCTTTCTGCAAGTTGTCCGTCTTCTTTTATAAGTTGATGTATCGTCTCTTTCATTTCTTTCTTCCTAACTGCAGCTTGATAAGTTTTTGTATTTAGGTCCCCATCTTATAACCATTTCATCCTACTCCTTTGCCATATTGAAACCTCCTCTGCCTTCAGAAGTTTGTTCAACCTTTGTTCGGATTTGAGCCAGTTTTCAAACATCTCATCATTATCAGGATTCTCCCTTGCTTTTCTAGCAGCATCCTTATAGATCGTTTTAGCAAGGGTGGTAAGGTTCTTCAGATTCACCACATCTTTCGCCCACTTGCTTATCTTCTTCTTGGAGTTTTGTAGCTTTTTAATAACAATGTATAGAGGGTTGCCTTCAACAACCTCCCCCCAGGCCTCCTCAGCCAACTGTTTGAAACCGTCCCACTCACACCACCAGTTGTTGAACCTGAAGGGTTTCACAATGTCAGGGGGACACGTGAGATTCACCTTCATCCAGCTATGGTCACTAAGGGGGTCGTTGTCGTGGTTAATCACCACTCTAGGCCACACTTAAAGCCAAGCTTCGTTAACTAACCCTCTGTCCAGTTTGTTGGATATCCTTCTTCCTCTTCCCTGCTTGTTCGACCAGGAAGTGAAACCTCCCACAGAATTGAGCTCCATCAGACCAGCTACGTCCATGGTGCATTTGAAGGCGTCCATGACTCGCTCTGGGACAGGTAACCCTCCGTGCTTCTCGTTGTTCCTTCGAACATTGTTGAAGTCCCCCCAAACCAGCTAAGGGACCTGGTTTTGGGCAGTTTCTCTAATGGTCTTCTACAACCTGATCCTTTCAGTCACCAGGTTTTCTCCATAAGCAGAGGTAGCTATGAAGGCCATACCGCCTTTGTTACAACAGCTAACAATGATAGCTTGGTCCATGATGTTGATCACATCAATGTCCCAAATGTCCGACCTCCATCCGACAGTGATTCTAGCACCATCTCTACATTCAAGATTGGATCTAGCAACCCAACATGTAGGGAAAAGAGTCGCAACTCTTTCACTAATAGCCCTTCTGATTCTCGTCTCTAGAATAAAGACAAGGGAAACTTTCTCTTCTTCGATCACGACTTGTATCCGTCTTTGCTTCTCGGCTAACGATTCTCCTCACACATTCCATGCGAGAATGGACATATTAACCTCTGTTGGAGCCGCTCCCTTCCCCAGAGCCGCTCTTGCCTTGCTTCTTCTTGCTCGTATTCCTTGTTGTTCTGGGGCTCCTTCTTCTTGTCCCTCTTGTGACAACAGCCTCTTCTTCCATGTTTTTGAGGATAGCAAACGGGTTGATAGAAGCCCCGTCCGCCCCACCTCCTGTGACTGGTCTGCCTCCGTCGGGTGTCTGGCCTGTGTTCAACCCGGCACTAGGTCTGTCAGGCACAACAACAGGCACAACGCCTACTCCAGGAGCCGCATGAACCTCTGCCAAGGTTGAGGTATTGCCAAACACAGGCACCACACCAACTCCAGGAGCCACTTGAACCTTTGCTAAGGATGAGGTAGCTCCATCCACAAGACTCACCACCATCGGGTTAGCAGCTATGGAAGCTTCCTTTGTCAAGCTTCTCTGGCTAGGGGGCTTGGATTTCCTAGCTCTTCTCAGTCGTCCACGAGGGGGGTCAGGGATGGATAGGAGGAGCATCAGAGCTCTTACGCCTCTCACCAGGGCATTTGCCTGTCTCATGGCCGAACACCTTACAGTCTGCACACCTATCCGGTAGCACTTCGTACCGTACCTTGATTTCCCATTCTTCGCCATTCGGGAGCTCCACCATTACCTCCAGAGGGGGTTAGGTGTCAGCTACGATGTCCACACAGAAGCGAGCACATCCCATGGTAGAGCCATCAAACTTTCTGTCAAACGCCCTTGGGGTCCCAACTGCGTGGGCAATGACAGCGATTGCTCTCGGTGTCCAGTGTCTACCAACATCCGGAAGGGAAACCCAAACCGGAGCAGTAGTAAAGGCCGCACTCCTCGTGTCTACTTCCTGAGTCCAGTTACGAACCAACAACAACTGGTCGTCAAAGAACCACGGTCCTCTGAGGGTAGCTTTCCTACGGTTAGCTTCATTTGAGAACCGAACTAGATAGAGGCCTCCATCCAGCGTGAAGACTTCTATTTCTCCTCTAGGCCTCTAGTTCCTCGTCATCCATCCTCTTAGCCGCAGAGGGTGGCATTTCTTACCCAGGATTTGGACGATGACCAGAAATTTGTGGTAGTCGGCCATCTCGTCCAGGATCGGCTCAGTCATCCTCGTCCAAGTCCGGTGATCCCCCTCACGCCTAAACGACGCTTTAGGGTCTGAAGCAAGGGATCCACGGATGGTCGGAGGAGGCCCGATGACTGATCTTACCCAGTCTCCCGCAATGGTGACATCGGAAGCCGGGGCAAACCAGTCAGCAGCCTTAGGAGGGGGAGGCGGGGGAGGGGAGGGGGTGGGGGTGGTGGTGGTGGTGGTGGTGGTGGTGGTGGGATTGGGATTGATCGGGGAGGGGATGCTAGGGTTGGTGGACGCCGGCGGGGTTCTAGAACCCCCACCCACCATTTCTTAGATATTGCTTCAAGAACCCTGACATATATTGTTTGTTGTAAACTATCTATGCCCTATGTTTATTTCAATTCCAATTTCTGGTTTGCTTGAAAATATACATATATGCAGATATAATTTTACAATGTAATATGTGGCTCTTCAATATACAAACTAATAATTGTACTCTAAAAACTTAGGCAATCAATTTTGTTTTATTACTGATGAAGTTTGAATTTTTACACTTAGCAGAACCTGTTATTTGATTTTGTACGATCTGGGATTAAATGTTTGTATGTGCTTCTTCATGTAAGAGGTTGGCGGGTAGTTAACGAGAAAGATGATTATTATAGAGCATTGAGTTCTAGGTTTAGCAATCACATGTGTGACTTTTCTATCACACATAGTGACATAAGTATACAATTTTAGTTATATCCTCTCGAATAAGCTGATATCAATTTTCATCATATCCATAACCCATAATTGTCTATGTTTTCATCTTGACTTGATTCGTATATGGTTCTTTGGTGCTCCTAGGTGCCTTTTTTCATGTAGTGTCTTCAGAGGTGTCATATTCGATGAAGCTTTAGACATGAAATGAGAAGTAACTACTATTTCTCTAAAAAGATGTTGATCATGTATGCCAATCAAGATTTCCTTAACCATTTTGTACTTTTATTATAATTGGCACTCAATTTTTCTACAGGGTCACTTAATTAGTTTTCAAAGACTATAAAAGACTCTTCATTGAGAGCAATTAAAACATTTCATAGCCAAAGAATCAACATTCATTAAAAAGATTCAAGTTTCCATTGGTGACTTCTCATATGTAAGCTTCTAACTAGCTTTTCATAATATTTCGTAAATACTTTATATAGACAAATCTACTATGTTACTCATCTTAACAAGAACCCTCATTGCCATCCATCCACATATTCCTTACGTGCGGTATTCTTGATTGAATAACAACAATAACTACACACATATAAGTTCACTCTAGGTGTTTTCTAGGGTTTTCTCCATCACTTGTCCTCCACTACATGTGTTTTGTTCATCGTTTATCTCCATTTTGATTCTCTTCTACTTAGGATTTGTTGTAGTTTTATTCTCATTACCCTGAGTATGATGCATGCCCCCCATCGTGAAAGATTCCTATTGAGCCAGCACTTTAGGCTTGTTTTCCTTCCCGTATATAGATTGTTGGTGGGGGACCTTTTCTCTGCGTCATTGGTCACTCTTCCCAGTGTTTGACACCTCGCCCTACACCAAGGATTCTTATTCATGCAACAAGTGAGTCTCACTCTCCTTCTCTTCTTTTGTGTAGTGATGGAGGATCTCTTCTTAGAGTCATTGGTTCAACTATTGCTCAGGGTATGGCTTTTAATATTGGTGGTGGTGTAGTACATAGAGCCATGGACCCATTTTGGTTGCCAAAACCATACAACATGAAGACAATCTTGTCAAATTATGCTTATTATGCTCCCACAATTGTGTACAATTCTTTAAGTTTGTGTGCTTGCAACATCCACTCCAAAGCATTTTAGTTATACCAAAATCATTTAGAGGGACATTATCTGATACTAGTTCTATCTGGACATGCTTTGTAAGTATTGTAGTGGAGTCAAATTCAATTCTTAATCCATGGATATTGGGGGGAGGGGTATCTTTTTGAATTTTTCATAAATTGGTATGTAGTCTGGTGTCTCTGGGATAGTACAAAAAGTAGTTTGGTGTTTGGCTAGCTCCATAGTCTATTAGTTCGGTCATCAGTCCCTTGGGGCCAAAAAATAGTGGATCTTATTTTGTTAAATCGGCCACAAAAATCCATACAGACGTAATTGACTCCTAGGTGGCTTCCTCTACCTCATGTAGAACTTTGTAATGAAGGACTAGAACTACAACACTATACCATAATGTTGGCTAAATGGACATCTATAAAATCCCTTTGTTTTGATTATGACAAACATTTCATTCCTATTTATCTGACGAGCTACTTGAGTGTGCAGGATGACAAAACTATAAGGGAAATTCAACAAGAAGTATTTATATTTTCATGCAAATGTAATCATTGTAAAAACTTGTACAGAAATATAATGTACAAGTACTTAGAATCGCATGTAAATCAAGCATTGGATTTTCCCTAGCTAAACACCTTAGTCATCCATTCAATAGGATCACCTATGCACACTCACACACATAATTAATGCCTAACTTGAAATCTTAAAACAGGATCTATCTCGATCGACAAACTCCTCGACCGAGACACTCTCGGTCGACAAACTCCTCGACCGAGAAAGATCCAATGTAGCCGTTAGACACAACTGACAAGTTAGTTGGCAGTTGCAAATGAACGTTAATCCAGAGAGCCTGTCGGTCGACAAAACTTCGACCGAGTAGGTGTCTCGGTCGACCATTCCTCGACCGAGACGATCTCTGACAGAAACTGCAGAGTAAAGTAATTAGCCGTTGTTAAAGCAACAACTTTGTACCTAATGGCTAGTTAAGCACTTAGAAACCCCTAGAAGTTGTCTAGAACGTCCTTAAGCATACTTAGGCCATTCCTATAAATAGGACAAGCCATAGGACACTAGAACACACTTCTTACACTTGATATACTTGAGAAAATACTTGAGCCTTCTTGTGCAATCTGTGTGAACTGAGCTTTGTGATCAATTGGCCATTCTTCCTTTAGCTCAAGCTCGTCCTATAGGCTAGATTTTCCTAACCCTAGCAATCACAAGTCCATCATATTGGCTAGGAAAATCCAAACACTTGATCTAGGGAAATAAAGCCTTGAGCTACAAGGATAAGTTGTATTTTCCTTTATTCCTTTCTTGTTCCTTGTATTACTTGTACTCTCCTTGCTACTCCAGGTAGGAGGCTGCGGATTGGAGAGGGTGAAGCTCTTCGTGGTGAAGAGGAAGACTTTGGACTACTTCAGAAGGCTGTCTTGACGGGAAGCTACTTCGGGAGGAAGGCTACTTCAAGGGGGAGCTTGAAGTTACTTCAAGGAAGGCTGCTTCGAGGTTGGCAAGACTACTTCAAGGTGAAGGCTGTCCAAAGGGTGTTTAGAAAGTATTGTAAATTTTATGTAACATCCTTGAGAGGTAATAAAATTTAGTACTTTCAAAATCCCGGTTGGGTAAGCAACCGGGTAGTGGACTGACTCCTTAGTATTTGCTAAGGTGGAACCACTCTAAACACCTGTGTTCCTCTTCTAAATCTTTACTTTGGTTGTTTGAGTTTAAATTACTTTAAAATCATTATAAAACTCTATTCACCCCCCCTCTAGAGGTTTTCAATTGGTATCAGAGCAGGCTTCAAGGAGCCCTAACAAGGTCTTGAAGAGATAAAGGGAGGAGGTGACTACAACCACAAGAAAAAGAGCATGGACCAATGTGCGACAAGTTGCAATTGGTGCTTAGGAACAAAGCACTCTACTTCTAGATGTCCATGGAGGTCAAAGAAAGAAGATACACATAAAGAATGTTTCGTTGCTACAATAAGTGAGGAAGAAGAAGAAGAGGTAAGCTTGCTTGATTTACCTAAAGAAGAGTTAGTTACTATTACTGAAGAAACACATAACAAATATGTTGAATACAAAAAGAAATTAAAGAAATCAAATAAAGAAAATGATGATCTAAATGCTAGACTTCTTGAGCTTACATCCGAAAATGACGATTTATATGCTAAATTGAATACTCTTGGTTTTGAAAAAGATAGCATTATGTCTGACAATCGTACTTTGAAATCATCTCTAAGTAATAGTGAAGTAAAAATTTTCACTCTAGAGACTAACTATGATCTTCTATGTCAAGAAAAGACTGAATTGCTTGCAAAGTTAAATGATATTAAAAAACAACCTATATTGTGCACCCATGTAGATTATGACAATATAGTGAAAGAAAGAAATATGTTATCATCCAATCTAGATCAAGCAAAATTAGATATCAAGAAAAGAATGGATGAGATCGTTAAGTTGCAACAAGAAGTTAGTAAGTTAAGCAACAATGGAATCCTTGATAAAATATTAGAAAATTCCTATCATCAAATAGGGAGAAGAGGACTAGCTTATAAGCCTAAGGAGAAATCCTATCAACAACCTAGTTGGAGAAGGACACAAGCAAGTCAATCCATGAATGTACATAGAGGCAAATATACTTTTGTACCAAAGAACAACCTAGACCAAAATCATAGAAAGAGATATGAGGTTGATTCTATATGTTGCCACTATTGTTCACGTCTTGGACATTACTCCTTCTCATGCCCATACAAGAAAAAGAATGATGAGATGGTATGGGTTCCAAAATCCCCAAATTGATTCGATTAGACTAAGTTGAGATATGTCCAAAGTCTCAAAATTTGCACATCTTTTTGTCTATCTCAACTTAACATATAGGGATAACAAATTTGTAATAAATTTGATTATGATATCACTCTGATATCCATATGTTTTTATCTCAAACCGATCTTAGAAAGAATTGAATTAAATACAACCTTTATTGCATAGATCTCTGAAACAGTTTCCAGAAACACGGTCGGTCGAGCAGTTGTCGACCGAGAAAATGTCGGTCGAGCAATTGTAGACCGAGCATATCACTGCTTTTGTTTGAGCTGATGAAAATTTTTCTGTATGAAAATTAATCTTGAAAGATTATATGGATCATGCTTAGATTAAAGAAAAATCCTATTTAATCATACTCTTATTGCAAATTTATCTCTTAGAAATACTTGCAATGATTAAAATGTTTCAAATCGACTTTTGAAAATACTCATTGTGCTAAACATCACTTAATATGCTTCATCATATTTGAATTAGTCTATCCAAATAAATATTATTCTTGAATATGCTTCATCATATTTGATGCCCTTACTAAGTTCTCATAATTTGTACACTTTAATGAGCCTCATATTGATATTCGTAAGCTATCTGCAGAACTTATTCTCCATGTATGAATATTTTTTTGGAAACCTGCAGAATATGCCTCTTGGTTAAAATAAAATTTGACCAAGGGGCGCCATGGTCGTAATCAAGGGCGACCTAAAATAAACTTTGATAAAAATTGTTTATTTGGACATTATTTTATTGAACTTAATCTTAGCATATTTTTAAATCAAAACTTAAATCATTTGTAGTAATTAGAAGCCTTAAATATTATTACTCCCTTGGAATTTACATATATGTGCTCTACAAAAATGTTCTATGATTTGCATTAAAATACAGTCAAAAAAAAATTGAACTCAGTAAGTCTGTCGGTCGACGACTTCGTCGACCGAGAACCACTCGGTCAGCCTATCTCACTCGACCGACAAATTCTAAACAGACTCAGTATCGGACGAACTATCGTTCGACGAGTGCTCGACCGAGACAATGTCGGTCGACAAGCGCTCGACCGAGAAATAGCCGTTGGATATGACCGTTGCAACCCGACCGTTATGACCGTTTTTCTTTACCGTTGGAGGACCAAGTGGCGCGTCTGCAACTCGACCGTTGCGGACGCTCGGTCGACGAGTCATCGACCGACCCGGTCGCTGGAATTCTATAAATAAGTGCAAAAACGAGCCACTTACTCACACTTGCATTTCCTTGCCTCCATAGTCCATCTCTAGTGCAATTTTGTGCAATCCTTCAGCATTCTTACCCTCAAATCTTCCTTGCTTCTTCTCCAAACACAATGGCCTCATCATCAGCCGTCCGTGGGAAGAAGAAAGTTGCTGGAAGAAAAAGAAGAGAAGATCGGGAAGCCACTCCGCCACTGACGATCATCAATGACATCGCCTTCGTCGACGGAGATGCTGGAGATAGAAACTTTCGGCTTTCCTCTAAAGCTCCTCTTCCCCGACGCCCGGTCGAAGTGATGGACTTCATCAACATATTCGACCTGGAGCATCTCCTTGGAGTACAAAAGCTGAAGGACTTCATCAATCCATCCTTTCCCTCCTATTCCATTAAGGTAGTCAATGAATTCTATGCCAATCTCTTATCCCACACCGACAATGAAACCACATTCTTCTACACCATGGTCAATGGGCATAGTTTTAAATTTTCCGAAGGGGATATTCTTGACATGCTAGAAATTGATATAGATGAATATCAAGATTTCCTTGACCTTACCACCGGCAATCCAATAAATTTATTTTCCAATGATGACCACTCCACTAGCCTTAGTGATATAAAAAGAGCCATATTTCAAGCCAATACCACTTGTCATGAAGATAGGGGAACCTATTATGCAATAAACCTAAAACCGGCATGTAGAATAGTAAACCTCATTGTTTCCACCAACATACATCCACGAGCCAATAAATCCGAGGTTCCTATTTTTCGTATGTGTCTAATTTATGCTATCATAAAAGAAATTCCCATCAACTTCATTCACATAATACTTAAAAATATGCTTGAGTTTTCTGGCAATCCACCATATGCCGATTTTGTATGCCAGATTACTCAACATTTTCTTAAGTCAAACATTGAAGATATGGGATACATATGGGAGCGTAGACCACCAAAGATAAGTAAGAACACTGTAGAGAAGATGGGGATTGACTTTGGTCATAAAAGGGCTAGAGTAGAAGGAGAATCATCACATCAAGATATACCACCACCCCCTCCTCCTACTAACCTTTCTATTGATCCCATCCAAAATACTCTCACTTATCTTGTTGGCTCCCAATATCATCTCAGTAACCAACTCAACTATACCCATCATGCCATGACATACTTAAATCAAAGAATGCAAAATCTTTCTCCTGCTGAAACCGATGAATATCCGCATTTTTTAAATCCTGGCATGCTCCACCCATTTAACCCTTCATACAACTACTATCAACCTCCACCTCCACCATCAATGGATCTTGCACATACTCAATTTTCCTCCATACAATTGCAAGATATAGCTGCTCACTTCCGATTTGACCGAGTTCCCACATTTCTGGAAGCATATGCATTAGCTATGACAGGTGCTTTAGATTGGCAAACTCTGGTCAAATATTATGGAGCCGAGCCATTCCTTGGGAAAGATCCGGACATCGATGTAATTCTTAAATCTTTCCTGTGAAGTGTTGGAGTTGTACTAGTTGTAATAAAAATGATTAGTCAAATTCTATATGATTGTAATCTTCTTCATGCTATTGAATGAAATTTGCCATTTTTTATTTGATTCACATGGTTATTTTTTTGGCATATGAGACATCTTCAAAATATGGATCATAAGTTCATTATTGTAAGAGCATAACAAATGAAGGGAATAATAATTACAACAAGCAACTATTACAATTGTAATTGAAGTTCCAAATGCAAAATAGTTCTCCAGAAACATTCTCGGTCGAGCAACTAGTCGACCGAGAACATTGTCGGTCGAGCAACTGTCGACCGACTGGGTTTCTGTTTTTCCAGATTGACATAAATTGCATACATCTTTGTTAAATCTTGGACATTTTATATATTTGCTTAGTATTCAAACTTTCATTTGAGATATCTATCTAAGGGGGAGCAAAGCATAAGAAAAAGGGGGAGATTATCAAAACTTTGACCATTTGATTGAAGAAGCTTACAAAAATATTGTAATCACTATGTGTAGCTGAAAATTTTCAAGAAATTTATGAATTTATTGAAAATGGTATCTTGTATTTACAGGAATTCTCTACCCAAAATAGGGCTTTTGGATGGAGACATCTTTATGTAATCTAAGCTTAGAGGATTCTCATTTAATCTAGGGCTTAACATCCTTTGATTCATGAGAAATCAATATACATTCATCATATGCTTAAAGGAATCTCATATCATTTCAAGGCTTAACATCCTTTGCAAATGATTGAGAAACAAATTGAGGATAAATTAGATAAAAATCCATGTTTCTAATAGGATCTCTAATTAAGGGGGAGCATTATATTAAGGGGGAAAAGAAACATAAAACATTCAACTTGGATATCTTTTTGAAATGACAAAGGGGGAGAAAGAATATAAAAAATAAAAAATATAAATGAGTTTCATCACATCATGGCCAGCACTCACTTGCAAAACATAAATGGCTACAAAAGGTAAATTTTCAGGTATGAAACTCACATGCTTTATATTTCCTTATTTCATAGTTAGGAAATGTTTGTCATCTTCAAAAAGGGGGAGATTGTTGGCTAAATGGACATCTATAAAATCCCTTTGTTTTGATTATGACAAACATTTCATTCCTATTTATCTGACGAGCTACTTGAGTGTGCAGGATGACAAAACTATAAGGGAAATTCAACAAGAAGTATTTATATTTTCATGCAAATGTAATCATTGTAAAAACTTGTACAGAAATATAATGTACAAGTACGTAGAATCGCATGTAAATCAAGCATTGGATTTTCCCTAGCTAAACACCTTAGTCATCCATTCAATAGGATCACCTATGCACACTCACACACATAATTAATGCCTAACTTGAAATCTTAAAACAGGATCTATCTCGGTCGACAAACTCCTCGACCGAGACACTCTCAGTCGACAAACTCCTCGACCGAGAAAGATCCAATGTAGCCGTTAGACACAACTGACAAGTTAGTTGGCAGTTGCAAATGAACGTTAATCCAGAGAGCCTGTCGGTCGACAAAACTTCGACCGAGTAGGTGTCTCGGTCGACCATTCCTCGACCGAGACGATCTCGACAGAAACTGCAGAGTAAAGTAATTAGCCGTTGTTAAAGCAACAACTTTGTACCTAACGGCTAGTTAAGCACTTAGAAACCCCTAGAAGTTGTCTAGAACGTCCTTAAGCATACTTAGGCCATTCCTATAAATAGGACAAGCCATAGGACACTAGAACACACTTCTTACACTTGATATACTTGAGAAAATACTTGAGCCTTCTTGTGCAATCTGTGTGAACTGAGCTTTGTGATCAATTGGCCATTCTTCCTTTAGCTCAAGCTCGTCCTATAGGCTAGATTTTCCTAACCCTAGCAATCACAAGTCCATCATATTGGCTAGGAAAATCCAAACGCTTGATCTAGGGAAATCAAGCCTTGAGCTACAAGGATAAGTTGTATTTTCCTTTATTCCTTTCTTGTTCCTTGTATTACTTGTACTCTCCTTGCTACTCCAGGTAGGAGGCTGCGGATTGGAGAGGGTGAAGCTCTTCGTGGTGAAGAGGAAGACTTTGGACTACTTCAGAAGGCTGTCTTGACGGGAAGCTACTTCGGGAGGAAGGCTACTTCAAGGGGGAGCTTGAAGTTACTTCAAGGAAGGCTGCTTCGAGGTTGGCAAGACTACTTCAAGGTGAAGGCTGTCCAAAGGGTGTTTAGAAAGTATTGTAAATTTTATGTAACATCCTTGAGAGGTAATAAAATTTAGTACTTTCAAAATCCCGGTTGGGTAAGCAACCGGGTAGTGGACTGACTCCTTAGTATTTGCTAAGGTGGAACCACTCTAAACACCTGTGTTCCTCTTCTAAATCTTTACTTTGGTTGTTTGAGTTTAAATTATTTTAAAATCATTATAAAACTCTATTCACCCCCCCTGTAGAGGTTTTCACATAAGACACACTAATGTGGCATACATTTGAGCTGACTCCATGTGGCTACCACATTATATGTCATGTCTAGCAGACCATGGGAGGAGAGATGATCTTAGACTACTAATTTATAGCCACAAGGGACACAAAGTTCTTCAATAACAATCTTGATTTATGTATCCAACCCATTTATTGATAAAATAAGAAAATATCAATACAAGTAAATAAGCACTAAGAAATTGACTAAGGAATCAACAAGAACTACTCAAACAACAACTTGGGTTTGCAACTACGAAGGTGTTGTCATGCTCATGTAGGTTTCCAAACCACAAGATACCTTCACAATTGAGGTTTGTTCAAATTTCTCTTATGGTTGTCAATTTCACCACTAAATTGCATGCTCTAATCCTAAATGGTCCAATTCGTATTGTATTTATATTTTATTCTGACCACAAAACCAAAATCACATGTTTTTTAATTTTTATATATGGAATACCACTTCTATAAAATATATTACGAATGTTTTCCAATCCAAATGTATCTTGTTGTAGTGTGCAACCTTGTTTGAAAGTAAAATGCTATATTGTAAGATAAAGTGGATTTCCAAGAGATTTTTTATCTATGCTTATAAATGGATATGAATATTGTCTTAGACAAGCTTATGATTTCACTTATATTTTTTCGGTATATAGAACTTGGTAAAGTAGGGAAATTATGTGAAGATACAAAAGAATCCTTGTGGAGTCAATGATTACAAATCCTTTTTTAAACTTCACTCATTGTTACTTACTTTATAGATTGATCTAAGATCAATGATTGCACACAATAAATTTAGATACAAAGATTAAACCAAAGCACCTATCACTATTCAACTATGAAGCTTGCCTCTATCTATTTTCATGATGAAACACTAGTCCTACATGATTAGTTTGACAGTTAGTACACCAGTCATGTTTCTTGAGATTCCCTTTATGCAAACTGACATACATTTCTTGTAAATGTTTGTTGTTGTATTTGTAGCATAGTTTGATATGTGTTTCTCATTTGTGTTACAATTATGAAACAAATCGATTTATATATGTTTGGCTAAAAATCTATATACATGGTATTTAGCATGTCCTTAAAGATTCCTTGGATCTTCTATTTTGAAT
The DNA here is from genome assembly GCA_963693085.1 of Alisma plantago-aquatica. Classification (NCBI taxonomy): domain Eukaryota; kingdom Viridiplantae; phylum Streptophyta; class Magnoliopsida; order Alismatales; family Alismataceae; genus Alisma; species Alisma plantago-aquatica. The sequence goes on from OY856409.1 coordinate 40,579,339, forward strand.
CTATTTTTGCAATACACTGAGCTCTTGTTGATGTCTCTTAATCTGTTATAAGATGTGTAAGAATGAATTTTTGATGACATATTTCTTGTCAAGTTATCACTATTTCATGCAAGAAGTTATCTTGTTTATGTGACATGATCCAGGATGCAAGAGAAACAAGTGCACTCAAGGAAGCAAAGGATAAACTTAAAAACCATGTGGAGTAATGGACGTGGATAGTGTACTTAGAAAAGATAATGTGAGTAAGTCTTTATGTTCAATTTTATGGAATGCAGATAGTGCAACCCATCCCAGTATGTTCATTAACTAAGTTTTTGTTGGTGTTTGTTATATTTATGTTTTCCCTAGAATTTACTTTTCACCTAGACAGTGATGGATGTGTCAATTATGAAATCATTACCTACACTTAAGAAGTAGAAGTAATCAATGTAGAGCTAACTTTATAATTGAAATGGTTTTAGTTTGTTTTTTTCTTATGAAACTCATGCCTATGTAAATATGATCACATTCCTCTTTTGAGAATGCCTAAATTTTGGATGGTAATTACATTAAGTGGATTTGTAGGCCTTTCTATCAAGTTCACTTTGATGTGGTTTCTTCATTAAAAGGTTCTACCACATACAGGTGAGGTCACCTATAGTTACAACTATTTGAATATCAAGTTCTGAATATGGAAATTAAACTCCATGATCCTCGTTTAGATTATATATCAATGTTCATGTTTTGCATAAAAAATACTAGATAATATATAGTTGTTTATGTTCAGGTATCTCAAACATGTTGGGATGATATAGTATTAACTAGAGTTTTTCAAACTATTTCTCTAAAGAATCCATGACTTCACCGTCCATGTTATCATCATGAATCATCCGGCTGGATAGATTGGAAATGGACATGCACCACAACTTGCCCTCCACACCTTCCACATTGTTGTCAAGCTTGTTGATATCCTCACCAAATTGACAGACATTTTGGTAACTACGAAGATCAAGGAGCCCAAGTGTTTGAAGAATAGTGATGTAGAATTTGTGAAGATGATTTCCACCAAGCCAAAGTTCTTTTCAAGTCAAGGCTCAACAACACGAAAATTTGGGAACATCTATTTCACTTGTTTAACTTTGCATAATACTAAGGACGGTGGTGAAAGGATATAGAAACCTTTTTACTTAGAATATATTGTACTAAAGGGTGCGTCTTGTGTGTTATGTACAACAAAAGGGGCCTGGTAAAATATCCTCCCTGTGTAATTTGCATTACATTATATATAAAAATAATGATTTTCAATTCTATTTTTATGTGAGGTCAAATGCAAGTGGCATTCATTCATAAATCTAGGTAATAAACTAAAAGTGGAATAGTTGAAAGACATGAAAATTCCATCATCCACAATGATATGCCATTATAGAGGCATTTTCTATACACCATTATACACAACAAGAACAGTTTCATACAACATCCTATTACAGAATAGTGGCATTTGTATAAAAGCCAAATAAGGCGATAGTGGCATATCTTGGACATGTATGGAAACCCGCTAAAACCAAATGTTTAGTGACATTTACAACTTACACCACTATCTCTCTAGTGACATTGGTACTAGAGGCATTTATTCAAGTGTCAACAAATGCCACTAAAAACTTTTCGTGGCACTTATATCTTTTTACTGGCATTCATCAAATGCCACTAATGAGTATGTTTGTTGTAGTGTCCTCTTCTCCATCGATTCTGGAGTAACCACTTCAGCACTTCCCAGCTGCATCCAAGAATCTAGAACCATCAACGATCACCAAATCTCACTCCTCTATTTCTAATTAGACTCGTTGTTTCCAGTCTTGCCCCTATGACATCGACTTTCTCCTCCGGTACCTCGCTTTCACTACTGCTTCATCTCACAACCACAACCTAATTATGCTCATAGTAAGCATCTCCGGTGCCTTTTGATTTGTTTCCCTTTGTCTATGTGCCCTAGTTTGCTTCTATGGCTGGGTCCTATATCTAAGCTTGTGGTGTCGCCATCCAATTGCCGCTTTGGCTTTTTAGTGTTTCCCCCACCACAAATATTGTACCAATAGTTCCTCCATGCTCTGGTGGGTGTTTTTCAAACTATATTCGTATTGTGTGCACTCTTGATTGACAAGTTTGAGTTTCATTTGCTTCCCTTGTTTTAGGTTGTTTTTTGGCATTTTTTATTTAGGGTGTCAGCCTTTCTTCGTCTTTTGCCTTCGACCGGACTTCACAGACTTAGTAGACCAACTTCAGATCTTGAAGTGGAGCATTTCTATATTTCTTCTCACCCCACAAAGCTTCTGTAGGTATCCATGGCATGGGAGCATCGAGGTTCAGGGATGAATCCCCTTTGTGAAGTCTCCAGTTTACCCCCCCCCCCCCTCATTTCCCTTTCTATTTGTTTTACTATTTAGGACATTTTCAACTTTTCACGCTTGATTATTTTTTTCCTTTGCATTGTGGAGAAGTGTGTTCAAGTGGACGACTAAGTTAGCCAGTCCTGATTGGACCAACTCGGACTGCATGGCCCTCTCTCTCTCTCTCCCCTCTCTCTAATGTTTTATGCTGACATGATTTTTTTTATTGGTCAATTCTTGCAAAATTCGTAATATATCATTCAAAGCTAAAAAAATAAAGAAAAATAATTTTGAAATAAAAAAATCTATCCTATCTAATGGTACAAATCTTGTTGTCTAAATCTAATGTTAAAAATATGTGATTTTTAATAAGACTTTCCTAATTACATAATAACTTGCAAAATCCATAACTAAATATTTAAAAATTAGAAATATATAATGAAATATGTTTTGAGCTTAGAAAAGTATAATCTAAAACATGACATGGTTTTGTTAACGTAAATCACATATAAGGAAATAAGTAATTTTAGGGGTTTGAATAATCAATGTGAAATTGACTCAAAATCTACATATATGCTTAATAGGTTCTTTGGAGGCCTAGACTAGGATCTAGAGGTGACCTTAGACTGTTAAACTCCGAAGAAAGTTATGTTGCACCCCCTATTATTCCTTTTGAGAAATAGCCTATTTTCTTCTTTCTCTTGGTCCTATGGATAATCAACCTACACAACATTCCTTTCTCTTTTGAAAACATATTTATTGTGGTATACTTTATTTGTCTCTGATCTTTTGAACATCATGTTATGATGGATATTCTCTTGGACTCTAACTTATGTTTTGTTCATGATGTATTTTTTATTTGGTGATATGTTCTTGTTTGCCCATATTTGTAGTGGATGTTTATATGGCACATTATGTGATGACATGGATCCTTTGATCCCACTTTATTTTGTTGAATGATCTCATATTTCTTATTCTCTTTCATACTTGCTTATTCTTTTGTTAAGAATCACGTGGTGACTATTAGTATAATGTTACATGTTATTTTATATGTATGTGAACATTACCACATATGAATGCACATGTTAAAAATACCTACATATGAAAATATTTTGAGTAGATGTGTGTTTCCTACTCAGGGAGGATGTATACAGTTCTTTCCCATTCTATATTTAGAGTGGATGTATACACTTCCCGCTCACCCCATATTTTTTGGTAGATGTGTTATTTCCTACCTACATGTTTATATTGTTCTAGTTTTGTCACAAGTGAATCATATGATGCTTTATTCTTATACTTTGATCTTCTGTATCTCTTGTATTGAGATTTATTTCTTTTATGCCTGATTAGGTAGTTCTTTTCTTTTCTATGGAAAGCCTTTTATTTTTATGTCCTTTATTTCATAATATTGCTCAATAATCAAATTAGTATACACATACCAACCTTTTACTAATGTCTTATATTCTTCTCCTCTTGTTGGGGTATGCTTCCAACCCCAGATGTAGGTAAAAGAGAACATGAAATTCAACATGGACTTAGCTTAAGGAGTTTAAGCTTGGACAAAAGCAAGTTGTAGTTTAGATTTCCCTCTACTAGATCCTTATGTTGTTATATCCATGTAAACCCTATATGGGAGATGATGATGTATCTTTTGTAAAATTGGTTATAGTCATTAAATTTTTGTTCCACTGCTTAACTTTGGTCTTTTGTATACCATTATTTAAGATTTGAAACATGTGTTCTAGCATGCCTTTTTTAGTGTGTTTAGAATGGATGTTTTATTCTCCAAATTTTAGTAGGGAGCGGATCCCTCTGGGTCCCACTATTTACATCATGGTATTAGAGCCCATGGTAGTCAGAATCTGACTATTTCAATTTTGTCTCCTTAATTAGAACGGTTACCTTGCATAGTCACCCTTTAGGTGAGATGTTTCCCAAGAATTTAACTAAGGTTTTCATGAGATGATGAAAGGTTGATATGAGGTGCACATGTTGCTAACATAAATCTTGAGATCTTATGAGGTTTTGGCTTGAGGATGGTATTAGGTCATGAGGATAATGTAGTGGTAGAATAAGGAGATCTTATTATGGGAAAATTGTTACTTGGTTTTTGTATTGAATTTTGCTGGCATGTTTGTTTTACATCACAAAGTTTTTCACCATAAAAACTATTTTTATTATACTAATATATGTACAAAAGAATTTTTCTATGGATTTTATCGAAGTTTTCTTGAACTAAGTCCCAATGAAGATTTTTTGAAGTATGGATGGTGAAATCCTAGAATTGGTTGGAATAGAATCATAACCCTGGTAATGGCTATGTGATGTGACTAGGAATATGTTGATTGATTTAAAGGTATAGTTGACCTACCCCATGAATTTTGGATGTTTATGTTGAGTTGTTAGGTTTGAGACACAAGGACCTAAAACTCAACCCTAGATGGTTATGACTTATTAGTTGGATGCATGAAAAATATAAATCTCTAAAACATTCACAACTAAAAGATATGTGGGTAGCCCTAATGTTGTTTAGTTTGACTTGTTAGGTTAAACCTTTTAAGGGGTGGAGAGTAGTTGGTGGTTGATTGGATCAATTGATTTTGAGAACAAAATCCTTTTAAGGGGTGGAGTGTTGTAACATACTGGATCTAGAACCCTACCCTAAATCTTTGACCTTTTGAACTTAGCCAAACAAGGCTGAGGTTAGACCTAAATGATTTTTAGAATAACCTTAATGAGCTAATGCATGCATATATCACCCTAATATAACCTAATGTTTTCACATTAGTCATAGTCCAATAATGGACACATAAAATATGTCACATGAGGTAAATAGTGAATTATATAAAATTTCTTGCAAATTAATCATACATAACTCTTTCGGTGGAATATGAAGTTTTGGAACTTAATTGGATGAATAAAGGTAATAGTGGTGATAAATGTGATAACTAAAAGGATAAGAAGCCCAGATAATAAATGTCTCATATCTCATAAAAGGAAATCTCAAAATTGTAAATAAACTTCAAATTCATAATCTACATAATAAAAAAAACCTAAATGTCAGTTTTCATCTAACTTGGACAACCTTGCATATTTATGGTAAGTTTTGGAGAGAGAAAATTAGAAAAATCCATACATGATAAATAAAATGTTTAATAACTTTAAAAGTTGTAATAAAAGACAAATTTGTATTCGACACACTAAATATTACTTGTGGATGAAGTTTCACCAAATTTGAATAATCCTAATGTCATTAATGCATGAGGAAAGAGAAACTAATATTTGATTAATTAATGCATCAAAAATATTCAAAAGGAAAATCTAATTGCATAATTGGAATCTACATGCCTTAATTGTCGTATGTGCAAAATTTAATTTAATTTGGATATGGTTTGAACCCTTAATTTAAGATAGATAAAAAGGAAACAAAATATAAAAATTACTTTATTGAACTATTTTATTTGTATGTCATGCAATTTAATGATTGACTTCTGCCTAAATTTTCCTTATCACGCGATTGGATAACTCTTTCCTAATTTTGCATCATTTTCTGACTCTCATATTATTATAGGACGACACATAGATCGTCTCCTACTTTGGGTAGGAGATGAGCGTGTGAACGTATAGTAACCAGAACCTTCCTTCTCCCTGTTCTTCCTTGTCTCTGAACCTTTCTTCCTGATTTTTCTTCCAACCATTTCCTTGTGCAATTTAAGTTCTAATGATCCTTAGATGAAGTACTACCTCTCTATAAATAGAAAACCCCCAAACTTCCCATTCTCCATCGATTCCACAGTAACCACTTCACCGCTCCCTAGATGCATCCAAGCATCCAGAAACCATCAACGGTCAATGACTCTCACTCCTATATTTCCAATTGGACTTATAGTTGTCGGTGTTGGCCCTGTGACTTGGACTTTCTCCTTTGGTACCTCGTTGCTACCTCTGCTTCGTCTTGCAACCACAACCTAATTAGGCTCATGGTAAGCATCTTTGGTGCCCTCTGATTCATTTCCCATCATCTATGTGCCCTAGTTTGCTTCATATGGATGGGTCTTATAGCTAAGCTTGTGGTGTTTGCTAGTCAACTACCGCTTCGGCTTTTTAGTGTTTCCCCGACCATGAAACTTGTACCAATAGGTCCTACTTGCTTTGGTGAGTGTTTTCCAAACTATATTTGTACTGCGTGCACTCTTGATCGACGATTTTGAGTTTCGTTTGCTTCCCTTGTTTCATGTGGTTTTTCGGCATTTTTGATTTAGTGTGTCATCCTTTCTTCAACTTTTGCCTTCGAACAGAATTCATGAAATCACCAGACCAGCTTTAGATCGTGCATAGCATTTCTTCGTTTCTCCTCGCCCCGTGAAGCTTTTGTAGGTGGCCATGGCATGGGAGGGTCGAGTTGTGGGGAAGAATCCCCTTCGTGAAATCTCCAATTTACCCCCTGTTTCCCTTTCTATTTATTTGACTATTGATGCCATTTTGACTTTTCACCCTTGATTATATGTTTCTTTTGCATTGTGGCAAAGTGTTGATGTGTTCAAGTGGCCGACCGAGTTAGGCAGCCTTGATTGGGCCAGCTCAGACCGTGTGGCCCTCTTGTTTTAAGCTGACATGGATTTTGTGATTGGCCAGTTCTTGCAAAATTCATAATAAGTCATTTATAGATCAAAAAATAGAGTTAAATATGTTTTAAAATAAAATAATCTAACCTATCTAATGGTAGTAATCTTGTTGTCTAAATCTAATGTTAAAAATATGTGATTTTTAATAAGACTTTCCTAATTACATAATAACTTGCAAAATCCATAACTAAATATTTAAAAGTCAGAAAAATATAATAAAATATGTTTTGGTTGTGAAAAGTATAATATAAAACATGACATGGTTTTTATAACCTAAATCACATACAAGAAAATAAGTCATTTTTAGTGTTTGAATAGTCAATGTGAAATTGACTCAAAATCTACATATATGCTTAATAGGTTCATTGTAGGCCTAGACTTGGATCTAGAAATGACATTGGACTGTTAGACTGTAAAGAAGTGAAACCACCTCACTATTAAAAATTTGAAGAATCAAACCTCCAGTCAAACATACCCAATGGATATGTTGGAGTGGGTGTAAAATTTTCAAATCTTATAAATGGTATTCAAAACAACCAAAGCATAGAAGTGGAATAAAATCCTGACTATGTTCAATTTCACATAAGGGAACAAAAGAACAACTTAAACTTACATGCAAGGGTACAACAGAATGATCCAGGTAGAGGAAAATATAAACCACATCAAGATTGTCTCTAAGCTTTAACTTCTAAATCTAAGTGCATAACTTTGTACCATGTCCTCCATATCCTTCACCTAGGGTTGGGATCATACCCCAGCAAGAAGAGAAAAAAAGAGGACATCAGCAAAGGCTGGTATGTGCATACTAAAAAGTAAATTGAGCAATGTATGGAATAAAGGACATCAAATAAATTAAAGCTTCCCATAGAAAAGATAAGTACCACCCAAGTGGGTATCAAGAGAAAAGATCACAATAAGAATGATACTTGCCATTAAACAACATAAAAGTATTATGCCATAAATACATCCACTACCATGGTGGGAAACGAAGCACATATCATGGAATCAGGGACAACAGTGATCCAATAGATGGAGACATTGGATGTCTGGTTTTTGTGTAGATAGTCCTATAGCCGTCTCTGTACTCTCAGGTCCTAGGAGTTAGTGTTTTGATATTTCAATTTGAGATTTTGTGCATGTATGCCTCGAGATTAGGAGTAAATCTTGGATAGTCCCTGGTTTGGAACTGTTCCTAAAAACCTAATCTCACTTAGGATGTAAGTGTATAATGTGTATTGGGTTTTCAAGAAAATTTCGGCAACATTTCCCCATTTGTTCTCTAAGTACATATGTACTTGGAGAACATCGGGGAAATGTTGCTGAAATTTTCTTGAAAACCCAATACACATTATACACTTACTAGTGAGATTAGGTGTTCAAGAATGGGATAGGTGGTACACATTTATTATATATAAGAATGGCATCACATGTATAAACCCTAAAGTTTTTACCATAAACTCTAATATGTTTACCCTAGACCCTAATCTTGTTGTAATATATACTTATTTTCTCTTTGATCATAGAATGAATAGATCATGGATGTCCATTCGCAATCGCTGCACCCCATAGTTTATTTCTGGTCTTGATCAGTTTATTAGATTTGTCGAGGAACATAGGAAACAACCTGGAGATAGGTTCTACTGTCCATGTAAGCATTGCGGTAACAACTTGAAAGTCAGTACTGGTGACAAAATCAGAAGTCATGTCATGTGCAACGGGATTGTACAAGGCTATACAGAATGGCACTGGCATGGAAAGATTTCAAACCTGAAACAATTGGATGTCGATAGCAGTTCTTGTGTGGAAGAAGAAATTGCCTCCGATGACGTAGATGTGAATGAACCAGTTCCAATAGACATCGTTGATGCGATGTTGGATAGTTGTGGGGTAGATCACACTGATCCACCTCCCATGTTTAGAAACATTATGCATGATGTTGAGATACCATTATACATAGGTTGTAAGTTTACGAAGCTTAGCGCTATGTTGAGATTATATAAACTGAAAGCTAACAATCGATGGAGCGACAAAAGCTTCACGTCATTGTTGTCTTTGTTGAAAGAAATTCTTCCTGAAGGAAACGAGCTGCCGCTCTCAACATACCGGTTAAAGAAATTGTTGTGCCCAATGGGAATGGAGGCCAAGAAGATACACGCATGAAAGAATGATTGTGTATTATTTCTAAAGGACTATGTGGATTTGAAAGATTGTCCGAAATGTGGTGCGTCAAGGTATAAATTTATGACTTCGGGGGAGACTAAAATTGGTTCTCCCGCCAAGGTGATGTGGTATCTACCTATAATACCACAGTTTCAACGCTTGTTTGCCAATCCTATAGATGCGAAGAATTTGAGGTGGCATGCAGATGTTAATAAAAATAATGATGGGATCCTACGACATGCGTCTGATTCCCCACAGTGGAAGAAGATTGATTTATTGTACCCTGAATTCGGTGAAGAGGATGGGAATCTAAGACTTGGACTTTGTATAGATGGGATGAATCCGTACAGGACATTGAGCAGCCAACATAGAACTTGGCCAGTCATGCTTGTTATATACAATCTTCCTCCCTGGTTGTGTATGAAAAATAAGTATGTTATGCTATCGTTGTTGATATCGGGCCCTAAACAACCTAGAAATGATATCGATGTTTATCTTGAACCTCTGATTGATGACTTAAAGAAACTCTAGGGTGAAGGTGTGATGACCTATGATGCTTCACGAAGAGAGATGTTTTGTTTGCACGCTATGTTGTTTTTCACTGTGAATGACTTTCCAGCATATGGGAATTTGTCTGGATATAGTGTCAAAGTATCTAAAGCGTGTCCTATATGTGAAGAGAACACTGATTCAATATGACTAAAACATGGCGGCAAGACTGTATATCTTTCTCATCGAAGGTTTCTTCCAAAATTTCATCTGTATCGTAGGTTGCACAAAGCATTCAATGGACGGAATGAGGAATGTAGTGAACCTAAACCTATATCAAGGGAGGATGTTTATGAAAGAGTGAAAGACATCGCCAATGAATTTGGTAAGATATCACAATGTACGATGGCCACAAGGAGTGACAAGTCTTTATTCAAGAAGAATTCGATATTTTGGGATCTTCCTTATTGGAGTTCTTTGACAGTCAGGCATTGTATCGATGTCATGCACGTTGAGAAAAATGTATGTGATAGCGTCATCGGTACTCTGTTGAATATACCAAGTAAGACTAAAGATGGGATAAAATCTAAAATGGACCTATGTGAAATGGGAATAAGGACATAATTAACAGAAGTAGTTAGTAGCGATCGGAGAACATACTTACCTCTCGCTTGTTACAAGTTGTCTAGAAAGGAGAAGAAAGCATTTTGTGAATGCTTGGTAATTGTTAAGGTTCCACAGGGTTACTCATCCAACATCCGTACATTGGTATCAATGAAAGATCTGAAGTTGATAGGTCTTAAATCTCATGATTGTCACATTCTAATGCAACAAATATTGCTTGTGGCAATTAGATCTATATTGTCGAAGCATGTAAGGTTTGCAATCACCAGACTTTGTTTCTTTTTCAATAGTCTGTGAAGCAAAGTTATTGATCCTAATACTCTCAATAATCTGCAAAGAGAAGTGGTTGTTACCCTATGTCATCTTGAGATGTATTTTCCTCTATCATTCTTTGATATCATGGTACATCTTGTTGTCCACTTGACTAGGGAAGTGAAAATGTTGGGACCAGTTTTCTTGCATTAGATGTATCCCTTTGAACGATACATGAGCATTTTTAATGGTGATGTTCGAAACCGTTATCGTCCTGAAGGGACTATTATTGAGGGTTATGTGGCGAGAGAGGTTATGGATTTTTGCAATGACTTTCTGAGTGGTAATGACACTCCCGTGAATGACAAGAATATTGAGGAGCATTTTGGCAAAGGAGTTTTGGGATTACGGGTGAAAGTAATCAGCCATGAGCAGTTGGAGCAAGGTCACTTGTATATTTTACACAACATCGATGAAGTGAGTGTTTATATCGAGGAACATACCAATTTCATCAAGAGACAATATCCTCGATCCAATTCAATGTGGCTTGCTAGAGAGCATAATAAGACATTTATTAAGCAGTTTGAAGATAATGTCTTACATCAACTATCTCAAACACCAGATAATGTTACTAAAACCATCAAATGCCTCGCCTTTAAACCAAAATTGAATGTTATGTCTTATGAAGGGTTTGACATAAATGGTTTCTCAAATTACACAAAGCGTCAAGATGATAAGAGTGTCATCCAAAACAGCGGGGTCACCCTTCAAGCGTCTTCATTGTTTTTTGCAAGTGCAAAGGATAAAAGTCCACGTGAAGCTAAAATGTCATATTACGGTATCATTGAAGACATATGGGAGTTTGACTATGTAGATTTCAGAATTCCGCTCTTTAAATGTAATTGGGTTGACAACAACAAAGGAGTTATAGTGGATGAATTGGGTTTCACGTTACTGAACTTTGAAAAGATTGGCGAGAAGGGTGAACCATTCATATTGGCATCACAGGCAAAACAAGTATTTTATATCAATGATCCTGCAAATGATAAATGGTTGGTTATTCTTCATGATAAAAGACAGTTCATTGAAGATCCTATAGATGAAGAAGAGTACTATGATAAGTATGATGACTCCAATCCATTCTCAGTTGGGTTGCCAACACTACCAAACATTGAAGTTGGGGATCACAATGACTTGTATGTTCACGGGGATCATAATGAAGGATTGCTAATTGATAAAAGATCACAATATTAGAGGCATGGATGTTTATATTTTTATTATGTTCCCATGATGACCGTGTTGATGATCACTGTGAGGGTGAGGACGTGCTTGCACCGCCTGACAATGTAAGTTTTAAGAATATATCCCTGAGGTTTCTATCTATATGTTCATTTATAATTATATTATGTAAGTGTGTTTTTTAACAAAATTTTAGGATACTAGTTAATAGAAATTCTATTTAATTTGCAGGTATTCACCAAAGACTACAGGCTATGCAGGACGGCCATGAAATAGCTATGTAGGCCCTCGACATTGCTTAGTACAACAGCAATGCCGAATTTACATACAACACTAGCTTAGTACATATATAGTGGGACTAAGGTGACGATCCCACTTGCTAAAATAGGTTACCGGCAACTACATGTTACGACTGGGAGGTCGTGATTTAGCAACCGTATGCATTAGCAGGAGGACAAACAGATTTCACCACGAGTTAACATTGAAGAAGGTCTACTAACCTACACTGAGCTAAACAAGTTTATCAGTACTAGCCTAAGGCACAAGTACCGTTCGTCGAGACAATGACGGTCGTGGAAGCTTAGTGGCATATCTTGTAGACCCACCACCTAGCACATCCGCTGTAAGTATTTTTATGACATAGTAGCTAGTCTTTTCAAGATGATATGTGTATATGTATATAACATTCTTTACGTAAATTTGTAGGGGTTGAAGCCATGTTGTCTAAAAAGTAATGAATACGTCGTTGCAGAGGTGTCAACTTACCCATCCCTTCCAGGGAAAATGTTTCATGGGTCTCCATTACCAGATGGTTGGGTTCGTGTGAGCCCACTACGTATATTCCCCAACTGGATAGATATTTTGTTGCCATATGCCCACCCAGATTGTGAAACGCTTGGTGAGGCAGAAGGCGGAGTGATATTGTGGCCCAAAGCGGATGTCGTTTATACTGAAATTGTATGGTAAATTTACATTACGTTAAATTGTTAGTGTGTATATATGAGGTCAATTGATCTGAAATTATATATACAGGTTAAAATGAAGACACCCAGAGCATCTAGGCCTCCACCTCCACCTCCTACATTACCAAGTTGGGTTCCACAGGACCTACCTGCCCCGTTAGGTCCTAATTGTAGGGGTATGGCAGTATGGTTAGGCGAACATGATATAAATTTCCCTATAAATGTTTCTATATATGCGGAAGTTGCAGGTCAATCATACGAAAACAAACTATTTATACAAGATATTTTGGAGTTGTTTCGCTATGATTGGATGAATACATCTGTGATAGAGCTATGGATAAGGTGAGATATTGTTTATACATCCATATACCTTGTGTAGGATTTGGTGATCTGGTTTCTTATATATTAATGCATATGTAATACATGTTTTGCAGCTACTTAGACAAGATATGTGCATATTTTTCATTTGAACATGTAGGATTTTTTATTCCATCTTTGATTAGTCTAGTAGCTAAAGACCCTACGTCAATTCAATAATACTACTGTGATGCTTTTACAAATTTTGGTCAAAATAAGAAGACGGTGATAATAGCTCCATTCAATGTGGAGTAAGTTTACTTTGCTTATAATTTGGACTTAAGAAAATTACATTTTTATTGTGGATTTCAAGATATTAATTTTTTACTTTTTTACCTCTAGGGGTACGCATTGGGAATTACTAGTTATTGTCCCCGAGACGTTCACTGTCTATTATCTAGATCCTAAGGGGACTAAATTGAATCCAAAATATGGAAATGCAATGCGAATGGCATTATTCCAGTGAGAAATATTTCATTTTTATATCTGTTAACATTTGTTATTACATTACTATTAAAATATGCAATTTACTGTGTTACATTTGTTGGTATGTATGTCTTGAGAGCCAATCATGGGATGATTAGTGGGATACATTAAGATTGATTTGATAAACATCAAAGGCAAGCTTCCAATTCCTTCTGGTTTAGTCATATGAGATAATGATAGAACATATTGAATGTCTAGAGAATTACAGTACTCAACGACGTATGCTTTCAGGTTAAGGACCTGAACGATGAGATCATACAGATGCTAAGAGTTTGTACATTCTTATTATGTCCCTAGTTGGATATCATTGTGGAAGGTAGATAGACATCAATGACACACACGACTAGATTGTGGTGTTGGTTGATGATAGAATCTCATTAGTCATGATATGGAGATATCAAACCAAATACATAGGTACTTGTTAGAGAACAAGTGTATCAGACAGAACCATCGTGAGTTTGACACATGGAACCATGATATGGTAGTCACACTCAGTTCTCACAGTGATGGTGGTGAGTGTGATTCTTTTACCTGAAATCACTACACTCAACACATGTCGTTGGGTACACTTTGACATCATCAAACACAGTCCTAAAATATGGATTGTTATAAAGGTGATGATTGGGTGGCTTTGACACATGGGGCTTTTGAGGGGTGAGTGATAGATATGGGATTTGTCCCTCCTGAGGGAGTTTGATATCCATGGCCACTTGATGAGTAGGATTGAGATAGGCGTGCACGCATGTGTGAATCAGTATGTGATATTGATGTCATACATATCTCCTCCAATCTACTCTGAGATCAAAAAAGTGAATGAACATTGAAAGGATGACTGTTCCATGCCTCGAGTTCATTCGGTATATCAGTGAAAAAGGAATTATACGTTCAGTGTAACACCATTCATGGATTGTAGGATTGAAAGTTGTTCTCCAACTTTCTTTTTCACTTGGGTAGCACTGATGTGCGACTAGGCACCGCTCTTTTACTTATGAAGTCATAAGTGTTATGGACTTTCACTGCCAACGTGAAATGGACCTGTAGGGTCACACACATAGGATTTAACCTGGAAGAGGAGTTTATCCACAAATGATGTTTAGATTGATTACTAAAAGAGTTTAATAGTTCAATTAAACACTCAATCAATTGATAGCTCAATATCATAGTGTTTAAGGTGTTAGACTGATTGATTAGAGTATCGGATTGATTGAAACTACAATTGATTGATTTGCACAGTCTGTTGCCCCAACAGATCGAATTATGGGATGAATCGATCGGCTCAGGTTGGCAAACCGATCGGTTCAACTGGTGAGACGATCTGCTCAATTGTTTAACTGGTTGATTCATGTGATAAAACGAGATCGTTTGGAAAGTCAGAAGACTATTTTGCAAATACAATTTGTTTCAGTTGTACAAATTTGATTTGGACAAGGATTACTATTTGATTAATCGGAAACAAATTTGAAAGTCAATTTGAGTTAGATCAGGACCACGAACCGATCAGCTCAGAGCTCCAGTCGATCGGCTCAGATCCCCAGACGATCGGCTCAGGTCCCAAACGATCGGCTCAGGACCTGAAATGATCGTTTCAGGGTGTGAACTAATCGGTTCAGCTGACACAAGTTGGATGTTTTGTGGAAAATCTCGAACCCTTCTACTCTTGTTTAATCCTGCCTTGCCAAGGGTAGAGAAGCATGTCCCATGACCCTCCTATATATAGGGGTATTGGGGGCTTCTCAGGAACAACAACACAGAACACCAGTTGCTCTGCAAAGTTGTCATTCTCTCTGGTTTTAGTAACCGAGAGAGAGCCCGAGCAAGTGCTACCCGATAAGGGAGGCACAGAAAGGGAAAGACAACTGCAAAAAAGCAATTGGTTGCAGGAGAGTGTGTTGGTGACTAGTACACCGACAGGAGGGTGCGACTCATTCTGATTCCTTGTGGGACAAGGAGATCGAAGTTCTAAGAGGTCTGTGTAGACTACTTCAGAGGTGGGAGACTTCTTCCGCTCAGAGGACAGCTGTCAATCCTGACAGTCCCAGTGAGACTAGGAGCTGCACAGACACCGTCCAAGACCAAAGGTGAAGACCGTGCAAGCCGTGATGTAATGTTGCCGAGCAAGTGTCGGGACAAGGTATGCCTCTACAAACCATCCTTCCTATTGTATAGACGTTGACACGATTCCTTTATTCTGGGTTTAGGAGAAGAAATTTTTTGTTTTCGCTGCCTTCTATGTCTCCCCTAAAACCCAACAGTGGTATCAGAGCTAGGTTAACTGCTCTATACTTTAGGATTATTGATGTGATTGATTTTGGTTTGTCACCTTTATTTATTGCATACGATGTGAATAAAATTGGCTTTATGCATGTCCAATCCTAAATCCACAAATCCCAATATACATATATGATATGTAATATTAATGCACTCGATACATGTCGCCCTTAAACAAGTTTTGTGGTAGATGTATAGCGTGGTTATGGCCAATAAACCCTATGTGTCTGCTTGGTTGTATGTGGTTGCTTGCATCTCGGTCTGCGCACTGATTTCCTATCTCTTATTCCTGATGTAACTCGAGATAACTCAAGATTTCTTTCCTACCTTTGCTCCCCCAAATGCAACTTAGGGTTTCCCAATTCAAATGTAAAATAGGATAGATCTTTTATTTCCTGTTATGTCAAAGAACGGAGGACGTCTGACGACAACTGAGACGATCGGTTCAAGGAGTGAACTGACCGGTTGGCGATCTAGCCAACCGGCTCGAGGAGCAAGAAGAGTGGGTGGTGACCTGAGGAGATGCATGACGACCAGGCGAACCGATCGGTTGGTGGCACCTAGACGATCGGCCAGGGCGAGAAGGTCATTCATGTAATGAGTTGATCAACTCAGACGGCTATAGCAATTCATCTTCGACAGGTTGCGTGTAATGTAGAACTAGATGACCGTGATTCCTCTTAGCTTGAGGAATCACATGAGGATGGCCATAATCATCACTTTTATCATTTCACATGTTTTCTGTGGGATATAGCATGTATATAATACGTACTATGTATTGTGTTGATTGGATATGTATACATACCTATAAAACCAAATCCCTCATTAAATATTAAAGTTTTAGATGCCTTCCAAATGCGACACACATGAAAAACTTGATCGGCCAAGTGTGGGCACGTCCTAGCGTGGTACACCATCTATCTCGTAGAAGGGTGAAGGATGGATATGTGGGTCTGCCCTAGCAGGGTGCATATTCATCGTGTTGGCTTTGGGTCGGACTTAACAAGGTGACCTAGATAGGATCTAGCACCTTGAGGCATGGAGGTGATCATGGCAAGGAGTTGCATATGACATCTTTCAAGAGTTGCATATGATGCAATTGGCAAAAGTTTCCTACCTGGAAGATCTCAGTTGTGGGTGACATCCCTAGTTGGTCCATGACTAAGAGGATTTTAGGATCTTGACCAACTAGAAGAGTGTACGCTACAATCTTCCGAATTGATGGTGAGGGCTATCAATTTGAACAAAAATAGTGGGAGCGATAATTAATTAAAGGCCTAATTATTTCGTCAAATTTTAAATCAATCAAATAAGTCAAAATTGAGTTTTGGACTAAATTGCATATATTTCCTTTTGTAGTACAAATGACAACAAACAACAATCACTTTTCATTGTGATTGGTCCTTGAAAAGGATAAGCTAAATGGGACTAACTTCCACGACTGGTTTAGGACATTGAGAATTGTTCTCACTCAAGAGTGAAAGCTCTATGTCATGGATACTCCAATTCCAGAGGAACCTGCTCCTACCGCACCAAAGGCAGAAAGGGATGCTTATAAGAAGCATTCTGATGATGCCATTGATGCAAAGTGCTTGATGTTGTGCTCCATGAACCATGAGTTGCAGAGACAACATGAGAACATGGCTATCATTGAGATGATTCAGCATCTCAAGAACATGTATGAAGATCAAGCACGGCAAGAGAGATATGATGTCTCCAAGGCGTTGTTCAAGTGTGTCATGATAGAAGGAGATCTAGTTGGTCCTCACACGCTTCAGATGATTGGGTATGTGGAGAACCTGACAAGACTAGGCTTTCCCCTGAGCCAAGAGTTGGCTACGGACGTGATACTGCAACCGTTGCCAGAATCCTACAGTCAGTTTGTGATGAACTACAACATGAACAACTTTGACAAGCCGTTGACAGAGTTGTTGGGCATGTTGAGGACAGCCGAGGCACAGATGAAGAAGGACAAGCCTAAGTCTGTGATGATGATCAGCAGCAAGAAAGGCAAGTCCAAGCGCAAGGGCAAGGGCAAATCTAAGAAGGGTTCTGATGCTAGCCAGCAACCCAAGGTGTCTTCAACTCTCAGGGCTAAGGGAGGCGTGACTAAGAGAGGAAATTGCCACCATTGTCAAAATTCAGGACATTGGAAAAGGAATTGTCCACTCTATGTGGAAGAACTAAAGAAGAAGGAGGCGAAAGATGTCTCCACCTGAAGGTGTCTTAAAATAAACTTGTAACACTTTTTGAGGTATATGATACCAAGATATAAAGTGTACAACACTCAATAAATGGGGCAAGTGTTGCCGCCATAGATAGGAGTATTTTAGTTTATTTTCATCCTTAAAGGCATGTAATAGAGTTATGAACTGCTATTTCATATTTGCTAATAGATAGAAACACATCATTTTTGCATATTGTATGACAATGATGGAAATTAATAAAGTTGATGTTTTAATATAAAAAAATATGATCTTTATGGCAATGCCTTATTTATCTTGTTTATCTTGTATGCATAAGATAAAATGATACCTAAAAGTTATTGATAACTCAAACAATCAAATTAGCATCATCATGAGAAATTCATCTCTAGTTTCCATATGATGGATAAGTCTAGACTCTTTTGGTTAGAGAACCAGTAAGAGACATGAATCTGTTAGACATGATTAATCAATCTTCACTAGTGGTAGTGGGAGAATGATTATCCTATTAGGTATAATACATGAGATGTATTTACATACCTATTAGAGTTAATGCTAATACTTCAAATGGTGTTTGGAGAAATACCAATATGAATATCTTGTTGAAGAACAAAAACGAAGCTTTGCTTGCTATTCTTACCATCTATCACGTTTGGATACAGAGAAACTGATGCATTTTTGAAGACAACAGGAGCAAACCATACAGTGTGTGGCACCGCATAGATACTGATTATAGAAGTTTGCATAGATAATTTGCATCCTTCTTTTTTTATCTTACGATATCTATCTTTACAGATGTATTGAGCTTTGCTCCCCATTTTTGTAAATTTTGTGAGTAATGAAAGAGAAACGCGCTTACTGATAAAAAATAATATCTTGAAGTGTTCAAGAATATCATAGATGAAGTATGGATTTGGTAAAAGTTTTACTTCTTGATAAGATCAATGGATGAAATACTTGAACCAAATGTTTGAAACCTTGTGAGTGATTATGATAGTGTATCATAGTAAACTCATGATTAAAGCATGGTGATGACTAAATCAACAAGGAGTCATACTCTAAGGAGTTAGAGGATGATTATCAAATAACAAATTTCTTCCTAAATAAAGAATACCCCACACTAATAAAAAACATTAAGAATCACAAGGAGTTGTGAGTTCTTATATCCTTGACAGATGCACCTCTATTATCTATTGATGAGTTGGTCATGAGATGAGTCAACTATCTAGATGAATATGAGGAACCATATTTTGAGCTATGGTTTATGACCATTACATCCTAAATGACTTCCATGTGAACCATAAGGTATGACCTTGATGGTAGCACTCATTGGGATGAGATCCATAAGTATGAATGAGTTTTAAGTGTTAAGACACATGGATAACATTTTGAGAAGGATGATGTTTGTTGATTGCAACTTAATGACTAAGAGATTTGCATACGGATACTAAAACTGCATTCCTATAAGGAATAAAGACAAGGATGTGTATGTGACACAACCTATAAGGTTTATGAATCCATTAATGCAAATGAAGTCTATAAGTTACAATGGACTAATCAATGTGATTGATTAAGTACAAGCAACTCAGAACTGTGATCTTTACTTTGATGATATAGTCAAAGGGTTTGACTGATATGTCAAAGATAAAGATGGGATATGTGATTTAGTGGGAGCGTATTTGCATTCCACATGTTGATGTGAAATGGAAATGTTCTAGAATGGAAATCCAAAGTGGAAATATTTAGGGAAGATAGAGACGTTTCCTATGTGATAGGAATAGAGATCTATTGAGATAGTTCTCGAAAACCTCTTGACCTAAAAAGAGAGAGCATACATTGGCGATCTATACTGAAAGGTTCAGCATACACTGATTCAGTGGGAGAAAACTTATCCATGTTACATGGAGTTAGTATCCCAAGGCCAAGTGTCCAATTCTTATGAAGAATGGGAACACTAAGAATAGATAAGGATCTATCATGTATGTGATCATCCCATTATCTTACATGTATGGACATAGCAAGAATAAAATGCATTCATCATCTTGTATGTAGGACATGACAATATGATATGCTCATCCTGATAACTCGTATGTGGGACATGACAAGTGGATGTCCGTCCAGTTCCAGTAAGGGTTGCTGGAATACCATAAGAACTTCATAAGTACTTGAGAAGTACTAGTTCTATGGAAACGAGGAAGGGTTCACTGTAAAGAGTTACACTGAGGCAAACTTCTAAAAAGGACAAAAAATTAATCGCAAGATATATATGGGATATATAAAAGTGAATGTTTGTTGATAAATGGAAACGTTCCATTAAATCCATTTAAATAGAAATGTTGAGTACCCATGTGGTAGAGAATAATAGTGGATACTATATGGATCTAGGAGTTCATAGAGACGAACTTATAGATATTCCGGTCATTGATGACAAGTTAGGAGTGCTTGGTCATGCAATGTGGCTAAAGGTTAGCAAAGGAATACTAGATCGCATATTATGGAAAATCCATCTCATATGTATGAGATACAACGAAGAGATGAGAGACATATAGTTAATACCGACTTTGGCAAGGTGTTGCCATAACTCACTATGTTAAGCACTACAGCAAAGTAACATGTGGGACATGTTTGAAGATCACTAAGAATATAACTCAAGGGTGATTGGCTCGTAGTGCAAGTAGGAGTCTATTGGTATGTATGCCCTAAGAGCCAATCATGGGATGATTGGTGGGATATATTAAGATTGATTTGATAAACATCAAAGCCAAGCTTCCAATTCCTTCTGGTTCAGTCATATGAGATAATGATAGAATAGATTGAATGTCTAGAGAATGACAATACTCAATGATGTATGCTTTCAGGTTAAGGACCTGAACGATGAGATCATACGGATGCTAGGATTTTGTACATTCTTATTATGTCCCTAGTCGCATATCATTATGGAAGGTAGATAGACAGCAATGACACACAAGACTAGATTGTGGTGTTGGTGGATGATAGAATCTCATTAGTCATGATATGGAGATATCAAACCAAGCACATAGGTACTTGTTCGAGAACAAGTGTACCAGACAGACCCACCGTGAGTTTGACACATGGAACCATGATATGGTAGTCACAGTCAGTTCTCACAGTGATGGTGGTGAGTGTGATTCTTTGACCTGAAATCACTACACTCAACACATGTCGTTGGGTACACTTTGACATCATCAAATGCAATCCTGAAACATGGATTGTTATAAAGGTGATGATTGGGTGGCTTTGACACATGGGGCTTTTGAGGGGAGAGTGATAGATATGGGATTTGTCCATCCTGAGGGAGTTTTATATCCATGGCAACTTGATGAGTAGGATTGAGATAGGCGTGCACGTATGTGTGAATCAGTATGTGATATTGATGTTAAACATATCTCCTCCAATCTACTCTGATATCAAGAAAGTGAATGAACATTGAAAGGATGATTGTTCCATGCCTCGAATTCATTCAGGATATCAGTGACAAAGGAATTATACGTTCAGTATAACACCATTCATAGATTGTAGGATTGAAATTTGTTCTCCAACTTTCTTTTTCACTTGGGTAGCACTGATGTGCGACTAGGCACCGCTCTTTTACTTGTGAAGTCATAAGTGTTATGGACTTTCAATACCAATGTGAAATGGACATGTAGGGTCACACACATAGGATTTAACTTGGAAGAGGAGTTTATCCACAAATGATGTTTAGATTGATTACTAAAGGAGTTTAGTAGTTCAATTAAACACTCAATCAATTGATAGCTCAGTATCATAGTGTTCAAGGTGTTGGACCGATTGATTAGAGTATCAGATTGATTGAAACTGCAATTGATTGATTTGCACAGTCTGCTGCCCCAACGGATTCGCTCATGGGATGAATCGATCAACTCAGGTTGGTGAACCGATCGGCTCAACTAGTTAGGTGATCAGCTCATGTGTCATGAGACGATCGTCTCAATTGTTGAATCGGTCGATTAATGTGATCAACCGAGATCATTTGGAAAGTCAGAAGACTATTTTGCAAATATAATTTGTTTCAGTTGTACAAATTCAATTTGGACAAGGATTAATATTTGATTAATCGGAAACAAATTTGAAAGTCAAATTGAGTTGGATCAGGACCAGAACCGATCAGCTTAGAGCTCCAGTCATTCAGCTCAGAGCCCAGACGATTGGTTCAGGTCCCAAATGATCGGCTCAGGACCCGAAACGATCGTTTCAGGGTGTGAACTGATCGGTTCAGTTGGTGCAAGCTAGATGTTTTGTGGAAAATCTTCAACCCTTCTACTCCTATTTAATCTCGCATTGCCCGGGGTAGAGAACCTTGTCCCATGGCCCTCCTATATATAGGGGTATTGGGGGCTTCTCAGGAACAAAAACTCAGAACACTAGTTGCTCTGCAAAGTTGTTGTTCTCTCTAGTTTTGGTAACTGAGAGAGAGCTTGAGCAAGTGCTACCCGATAAGGGAGGCAAAGTAAGGGAAAGACAACTGTAGAAAAGCAACTAGTTGCAGGAGAGTGTGTTGGTGACTAGTACGCTGATAGGAGAGTGCGACTTCTTCTGATTCCTTGTGGGACAAGGAGATCGGAGTTCCAGGTGGTCCGTGTAGACTACTTCAGAGGCGAGAGACTTCTTCCGCTCAGAGGACAACTGTCAATCCCGATAGTCCCGGCGAGACCAGGAGCTGCATAGACACCGTCCAAGACTGGAGGTGAAGACCGCACAAGCCGCGAGGTAACGTCGTCGAGCAAGCCTCGGGACAAGGTATGCCTCTACAAACCATCCTTCCTATTGTATAGACGTTGACGCGATTCCTTTATTCTGGATTTGGGAGAAGAAAATTTTTATTTCCGCTGCCTTCTCTGTCTCCCCTAGAACCCAACAACATTAACATGTAGGGGTTTACATGAGTTCAAAAAGGCTCGAGGACAGGTCCCTAGGAAAAAGAATTAGCCAATAATTTGGGAGAACGTGGAAGTAAGTTCCCGACTCCAATGTATATATTATTTATGTGAACTGTGCTTAGTTGTATTTTTTAATATTTTGTATGTTTCAATTTATAGTGTGCTACACAAGACAACGGTTGGACATGTGCATACTATGTGATGTGATTTATGCACATGATTATCAAATATACCGTAGTGGACATCGATATCATACCTAAGGTATTATATATAGTCTCATTAGATAATATGAAATATATCAATCTTATTTATATATTATTAATTATATATACATCATTCTCTTATACATCATTCTCTTTGTAGGTGTTTAAAATTGGCCCCACTACAGGTAAGGCCTTATCAGATGTACATGCTTCCTATACGATGGAAGAATTAAATGATGTAAGAGAAGAATGGGCAAAAGCCATACAAGTAGTGGGGTTTTTAAATATAATTGGGATGTTGATAGTGATAATGACTAAAGAATGATATTTTGTAAATGAATTTTTCTTAATTGTCATATGTGTAAATGTTTCTACATGTGTCTGAATGTTTATACATGTGTGAATGTAAAAATGAATAGAACTGTAGGTTGCTACATGAATATTTCTACATGTGCATGTGTGAATGTGAAAATGAAAGGAACTGTAGGTTGCTACATGAATTTTCTACATGTGTCTGAATGTTTCTACATGTGTGAATGTGAAAATGACAGGAACTGCAGGTTTGTGGCATGTTTCTACATGTGTGTGAATCTTATTAAATTTGTTGGTTTGTGGCATGTTGTTGGGTGATATCAATGGATGCCGTAAATCTATAGTTTAGTTCCACTAAACTGCAGTTTTCTTTATCTTGCGACCAGCCACAGTAGGCCTGCAAACTGATAAGGAAAACAAATCAAAACATAGGCGTCAATTATTAGTCAAAAACTGACAACAAAGGCTTACAGAGTCGGATAATAGCAAAAAACTAACGTCTAATGTGGCCAGACAACATGGCCATGCTGGTCAGCACGGCCGTAGTGGCAGGTGATATGGCGTCGGTTATTACTAAGAAACCGATGCTGATGGTGTTTTAGATGGCGCCCTTTTGTGGCGCGAAGGGTTTGGGCGTCGGTTGCCCTACTAATAACCGACGCCTATAGTGCCCCTGCTGGCGCCCTTTTTGTGGCGCGAAGGGTTCTGGCATCAGTTTTCCCACTAATAACCGGCGCCTATAGTGCCCTTGCTGGCGCGTTTTGGATGGCGCGAAGGGTTTTGATGTCGGTTTTAAAATCGACGCCTAAGGGTTCACCTTTTAGTGTCGCCTACATAGGTGTCACTTTTTAACCGTCACCACATGCTTTAAATAACTGACACCAAAAGTCGGTTCTGTAGTAGTGATACTTTTATACGTAAAGTGATTACTTTTCTTTAAAATGAGTAATTGTTGCCATACAAGAATGGTGCTTCTATCAAGATTTGTGTTATTCTTATGGTTGATGATACTAGTTGTGAAGATGTGATTGAATAAATTTTATTTTATACTGCATTGCATATTCTATGAATAAGTTTTCATATTTGTATATTGCAACATGCGTTTGAGGGAATTTTTCTTTGTAATGAGGTAATCTATATAACTTCCTCGTGTTGTTTATACTCTATAAGATCGATATTATTTACACACATATAGCATCATTATCATCATCATCTTAGCCTCAATCCCAACTATCTTGATCCTTCATTTCCATGGAGCTATGTATTTACAAACATTTAGTATATGTGATAAAAACCATAAATGTTAGAAGGTGATGAATTTTTGACATATATAATGTGATGATTTCATATAATTCTAGGCTACTGGTATATGAAACCAAGGTACTTATGTTGTAATTTGAGGTATGGACCATTGAAATATTATAAGATAATTAATTTCTTTTGTATGAGCGGGTTATTGATGATTATTGAATTGAAATTTTCAAATACATAACGAATACTCAGCTATACGAGGTAATGTTGTGTTCAAATAAGATACTTCTTATACGATGTTTTGTGTTTACACCAAATACCTTTTTATGACATGAGATACTTTTGTATGTATATGATGTATGCTTTTTGTCTCCCTTTAGTTTCTCTCTCCTATGTGTATGATCGTATTTTTAATATGATAATGTATATATATATATATATATATATATATATATATATATATATATACGTATATATATAAGTATATATATATATATATATACGTATATATATATATATATATATATATATATATATATATATATATATATATATATATATATATATATATATATATATATATATATATATATATATATATATATATATACGTATATATATGCGTATATATACGTATATATACGTATATATACGTATATATATATATATATATATATATATATATATATATATATATATATATATATATATATATATATATATATATATATATATATATATATATATATATATATATATATACGTATATATACGTATATATACGTATATATATAGATATATATATATATATACGTATATATATATATATATATATATATATATATATATACGTATATATATATATATATATATATATATATATACGTATATATATAGATATATATATATATATATATATATATATATATACGTATATATATATACGTATATATATATATATATATATATATATATATATATATATATATATATATATATATACGTATATATATACGTATATATATATACGTATATATATATACATATATATATATATATATATATATATATATATACGTATATATATATATATACGTATATATATACGTATATATATATATATATATATATATATATATATATATATATATATATATATATATATATATATATATATATATATATATAGAATACCCACGCGGGTAGCGTAGATTTTCACTATCCATCAGTCCTGAATTTAACCATATGGAAAAAAAAGTAACTGGAAAGACCAAAAAGTAACTATGTTGATAACAAAGTAAGTATATGACTAATTAAAAAAGTAAAACCGGACAGAATACACAGGAAATATATATGTAATAGTATTTTGAAATTTGTTGTTGCAAATGGAACTATCTATGTATGAAAAGTAATAGTTTGCAAGGTAAAGTAACCTTGTACATGTTGAAAGTAAGAAACTTGAAAAAAAGTAACCAAAATAGGGGGCAGGTAGCTACCCACGCGAGTATTAAAGATGAGCCCATATAGGGGATATATTTAATACCAACGCGGGTAGCTACCCGCTCACCCTTCCTTATATTTTTTTTTCTCACAATTGTAGAGGAGCATTTTATCTAGCTCCCTGAAAAATTTCATCCAAAAATAATATCATTTGCCCCTCCTCCCCCAAATCAAAAAACTCGTCCATATATTTACTGACTGTATATTTTCTGCGCAGTTACTTTTTTTGTCTTAGAGTTACTCTTGTGTACCACATAGTTACTCTGTTGATCTCAGAGTTACTCTTGTGTACCATATAATTACTCTTTTGGATGGACGGGCAGCGAAAAATCAGGCTACCCGCGCAAGTATTAAAGATGAGCCCATATATATATATATATATATATATATATATATATATATATATATATATATATATATATATATATATATATATATATATATATATATATATATATATATATAGAGAGAGAGAGAGAGAGAGAGAGAGAGAGTGTCAGGCTAGAATACACTCGAGTGTACGGATCGCACGAATACACTCAAGTGTGTTTGCATATCAAGACTAGTTTTTACAAAATGTAAACCGTTGAACTTCACCGTCATACTATAACTAGGCTACATACAAATTTTGAGCCCATTTGGATGAGTGTAAGTCACTCATCCAAGGGCAACAAAATCAACGCGCGAAACTAATTTGAAATGCATAATTTTTGCGGTCTTCATAACATGATCTATACATATGTAAATGTGCTCAAATTTTGCGTATGAGTTGTTCACGAGATGTTTAAGAAGATCAACAGATTAGATTTTCAAAAAAAATATTGCATCATGAAAAACTACTTGAGTGTATTCCGCTCCGGATACACTCGAGTGTATTCTAGCCTCTCTCTCTCTCTCTCTCTATATATATATATATATATATATATATATATATATATATATATATATATATATATATGGCCCATATTTATTGCCCGTGCGGGTAGCTACCCGCCCACCCTTCCGATCACTTTTTTTCAAATTTTTTTTTTGCAATTGTAGAGGACTATTTTGTCTAGCTCTCCAAAAAATTTTAGCCAAAAATAATATCGTTTGCCCCTCCAAAATCAAAAAACACGTCCTTATAAATATCTTTTGTATATTTTGTACAGAGTTACTCTTTTATTCGTGTAGTTACTTTCTGATCACCATAGTTACTTTTTTGACAGCAGAGTTACTTTTTTGGCCAGGAGAGTTACTTTTTTGGCTGTCGGGTAGCGAAAATCCAGGCTACCCGCGCGGGCAACGAATGAACGCCTATATATATATATATCATGTACATTTTTTTTCTTCGTTTACTCTCTTTCTTATCTATATAATGACATTGAATTAATTTATATGAATGGAATTGAATTGCGTGAAGGTGGGAGAATACACAGAAATGTACTGATAAAATATGTAAAATCTCATCTTTGTAGATACAACGTCTTAATTAATGCTATGAAAAAGTATGTCATTTAGGAAGAGAAGATATACATGTAATCAAATTCAAGAATTTCTGCAAAAAAAAGTATCATGGGGATAATGCAACACAACTGGCAGTTACGTGTCCATCCTGGAAACACAATACCCAACACCGCGTATGCCTTCAGATGGGCATTGTAAGCCTTTCCCAACTGTAGATTATTTACAACTGCTTGTTCTGTATTTTTTGTATCCGTAGGATATTGATGATTATCTAACTAAAAGTTGCAATTATATAGTAGCTATATGAGGTACTGTTGTTTTCATTTGAGATACTTTTGCTACGATGATATACTTTGTCTTTACACCGTGTAAGTTTGGTATGATTCGAGATACTTTTTTTATATATGCAGTGTACTCTTTTTCTTTCTTCACTTTCTCTCTCCTATGTGTATGGTTGTAATTATAACATATATTTTTAATATGATATAGGACATTTTTACATGCAGGTCATGTACACTTTTTTCTCCATTTACTTTTTCTCTCCTATGTGTATGGTTGTAATTATAACATATATTTTTAATATGATATAGGACATTTTTACATGCTTTCTCCATTTACTTTTTCTTCTTAACTATAACGCCATTGAATTAATTTACATAAATTAGATAAATTGCATGAAGGCGGGAGAGTGTATTAAAATGTAATGACAATTGTATAAAATCTCATTTTTTAAAAATATAGCCCGTAATAGATGCTATGAAAAGTATGCTAGTAGGAAGAAAAAGTATGTCTGCAAGTACACTCAAAATTTTCTGCCAGAAAATACCGCTGACATAATGCAACACAACTGGCAGCTACAGGTCCTTCCCGGAAACACAATATCCTGCACCTTGTATGCAGGTGGGCGTTGTAAGATATCCTTTTCCAATTACAGATCACTTTCTTTTTTTCCAATTATAGATCACTTACACCTGCTTGTTTTGTTCCTTAGCCCACGGTTTCGCGCTGTCTTGCCCCTACTGCCCTAGTCCACTTCCCCTCCATCATCAGCATTATCCACAACGCACTCCCGTAGCTGGAACAACTTTCACTAGAAACTGGGAAAGTGCACTGGGATTCTGTTGGGCCCGCTCAATTCCCGGACTTCGACAGTGAGCTGAGCTGCTGAGCCTACACATTATCGGGGCCCTTCTGTGTGCGCGCAACCATTACGGCGTCGGCCCATAATTAGCATTTAGGTAAGCAAGTTGTTGTGCTGATGTGGCAGTTATTACCGAAATAGGAAAATTAGAAGGAAGACTTATGTGGCTGATAATTTTGAATTCTTCCATATCAAATTACGTACTCCATACCTGGAGTCAACGAGAGGAGCAGATATGACATCCAATTCCGATTGCGCTGCCGCCAGTGTCATTACAACAATATATTATGTGGCTTAATAAAAAACAATTTCTTCACTCCAGCCCTAATCATGCGTGTGTGGGCAGTCTTTAACGATTCAGAAACAGTGGCAGTCCCCCAATAATTCCATAGGGATCGAATCTGCCTGTGAACGTGTGATGAAGCACGCCGCTGCACGTAAATGAATCCAAAATTAGATAATACCTAGGTAGATGTTATACGTGTCACTTATCTTGTCTCGTTGGTATATTTTGTATTTTACTTGTCGCAACAACCAAGCATGTCTAATTACTATAAGCCTTTCACTGCCTTTTCTGAAATCTACATGCATATGTAAGAGGTATTAAAATTCAAAAAAATCAATAAACAAAGGGTGAGTAGATTCAATAACACGATATTATGTGATAATGCATTTACTTGTAATAACCTTTACAAGTATATAAAGGGTAAATTAATAGTACCTTGTGGGTAACAAGCGGTTGTTATCCATTGGTGAAAATGTAACATGCGGCTTCAAAGTGTAAATAGAAGATACAAACGCTAGATGCAATATAAAAAGTATAGATACATTGTGAGAAAATATTTGCATTTCGGAGTACTACAAATCATTTTTATGGAAAAAATTATGTAACCGATTGTAACTACGGATATAAGGTTTTAATAGCTTCGTTTAAACTTTAACCCAGCTGTGATACTTCTACGCATACGGAAACATTGTCGCTCATTGATCTAAAAATAAAAATATTTTCTTTCTTTCTTTTAGAAACGATTAGAGCTAGTACTTATTCATTCCACGCTCTATAGCGGACAAAACAAGGTGAACATCAATCTGGTTCTTATACTTAAACCGGGGAGGAACATGAGCAGTGAAACTAAAGCAATCGAGAGTGTTAATAGAATGCTTTGCTAGACTATCAGCTGCTCCATTAAAGCTACGTGGTACATAGTGAATGGAGCCTTCTAAGGGGCCGCCAAATAGGTTTTTTGCTTCCTTG
Source organism: Alisma plantago-aquatica (assembly GCA_963693085.1). Classification (NCBI taxonomy): domain Eukaryota; kingdom Viridiplantae; phylum Streptophyta; class Magnoliopsida; order Alismatales; family Alismataceae; genus Alisma; species Alisma plantago-aquatica. The sequence continues at coordinate 40,609,395 of OY856409.1, forward strand.
GAGAAAGGCAAGAACTCTGTTGGATTTTTTCAGGTTGTCCATAGCTTCCATGGAGTCCGTGAAGATGTAGAAATTATGCTAGTATTTGTCTTTGCAAAGCGACATGGCATACATAATGGCTATGATTTCACTCTCGAGCGAGGAGGTCGACAAGATAGACTTACAGGTGCCCAGGACATGAGCTCCAAGTGAGTCAACAACATGAACGCCAATGGTCGTAAATGAATGGCCATCACGGACCGCTGCATCAGTGAAAATATACAGAAAATACTAACCAAGCTGCAAGGGTGTTGTTGCTGCCATGCAAGCAGGTATACGAGGACAGTCAGGAATCTTGAGAATCGTCTCTGTTCGAGCCTTGATAAAGGCGGCCTTTCTGGTAGGTGGGAAAGTCTTTGATTGGTTGAGTTGCCCATTTCGACGCGTCCAGAGATGCCAACAAGCAACAACTCATAGAATAGAAGCATGCTATCGGGTTTGCCCCCAGTGCGCCATTCAATCCACTCATCCGGTGACAAATCTGCATAGTCTTCTCCAGGAAGTAGCAGTAGCTATACAACACTACTTACTGCACAATCATGAAGGCCATGAGTGATTGTATCTTGGTCGTTGTTGCATATGGGACATGTTTCTATTACATCCATATGTCATCGACGTTTCTCCATGTTGGTCATGAGTTCTCCATGCTGCATCAGCCAAATGAACACTTTAATACTTTCAGGAAGCTTAGCTTGACAAATCTTTTTCCAGTTGCCAGGAGATGCTACTTCCTTTCCCTATCGAATCCACCTATAGACAGAGCTAGAGGTGAACAAGCTGCTTGGTTCTAATGACCATATCCAAGTGTCATCGTCAGCTTCAAGGATTGGGGCAGGAATGAGGCAATTGCAAACCATGTGTCTTTCGGTAAGAAGTGGTATATGAAATCCTAATCCCACACACCATCAGAGATAACCATAGAGCTGACTGTAAGGTCTCGGATATCCTGAGGGATGTGCCAGTCCAGTGAGAAGTCCAACATTGAGCGGCCCACTATCCATTTGGCATCCCAGGTAATCGTGCATTTGCCATTGTTTATTACTTTGTGATAGAGGCCAATAACTTGGCCTATATGCTTCTTGATAAATCTCCAAAGAGGGGAGCATGGGATAGAGGTGAAGTGATGTCCTCTAACATACTTGTCTTTCATCACCTGGACCCAAATTTTATTAGGTTCATTGAGGAAGGCCCATATGTTCTTCATCATTAGTGCATCATTCTGATCTCTCACATCCCTGATGCTAGACCACCAACGTCTTTGCTGGAGGAAACTTTCTTCCAGGAGACAAGGGAAGTTTACCTCTAGTTTCCAGCACCTAACCAAACAAATCTGCGAATATGTTTGTTGATGTCATCACAGAGGCGGGGAGAAAGCTTGACAGTATACATGGTGTATGTTGGAATCGCTTACAAAGTGAACTTGGCCAAGGTTATACGACCTGCAAGAGACAGGTGCCTCAAGGTCCAACCATTCAACCTGGTCTGGATGGTTGTCAACATGTTCCCATGTGTTTCTTTGTTAACACGATGATGGAGAATGGGTACCCCTAAGTACTTCCCAAGATCGCTCGTCTAGTAGAAACCAAGTTTCCTGTTGATCGACCGTATGAGAGGCCTTATAGTATTCTTACTGAAGAAGCATCTTGACTTAGGCTTGGAAACTAGTTGTCCGGAGGCATCAGAGAAATCCTTTAGAATAGAGCAAACGACCCTGAGCCTGGGCGATTGAGGCGTCACCAAGGAGAAGGATATCGTCCACAAAGAAGACATGGGATAACTTCATCCCTCCATGTGATAGAGTGGTTGGATTTCATGATCCTGCTTCCACCTAATCAGAGATTTCTTGGCTGAGCCTTTCCATACACAATACAAAGACATAGGGAATTATAGGGTCACCTTGTCAAACACCATGTGAAGACTTGAAAGGCGGCAGAGGCTCACCCTCCTAGATGATGGGAGTCAATCTCTTGCTTATTATCTGCATGATGATAGCAATAAGCTTGTTGGGGATGCCCGTTAGCATCAGTTTGTCATGAATGAAGTTCCAACTCATCTTATTGAAAGCCTTTGCAAGATCAATTTTAATGCACATCATTGGTTTCTTGGCAGTTGTAGACTTCATTGAATGAATTACTTCCTGCACCAAGAAGATGTTATTGCTTATATGCCTTCCTGGAATGAAGCATGATTGTGTTGTCGCAATCCAATCATTCATAAAGGGCTTTAGTCTTTCCACAATGTCCTTGGATATAACTTTGAAACAATTTTTGTTTAGAGAGATTGGCCGTAGGTCGCTACAACATTGAGGCAAGGGTGTTTTAGGAATTAAGACCATACATGACTCTGCTAGTTCTGAGTTGATGGTCTCAGATCAGAAGGCCTCCTTCACCATGCAGATGATGGAGTTGCCAATGTGATTCCAATTATGGTGAATGAAGATTGTGTATACACCATCCGGTCCAGGTGCTTTCAAGGGATCCATAGAGAAGACAACCTTTTTTATTTCAGAATCACTCGCATGGAGATCAGGCTGGTTTGGACAAACACATAGGTGGTAGGGGAAAACTCTAAGATAGATGGAGGATTTCATGGAGGTGTTCTTGGAGGTGAATAGATGGGTCTATTAGAAGAGGAGGATTCAGGGATTGGAGCAATGCCTGGTGTTTGTTTATGCGGGCAAGGAGGCACTGCTTCTCCTTATGTTGGTTTGCATTTCTCTTTGCGTCCCACTTAATAGAATTTGTTTTGAAGATGCATATGGCATCCTAGAAGTTCATACCATCAGGCCACTGGTTCAACAACTCTTGGCAGAACTATGGGATAAGATTCCAACTTGCCTTTGTGCAAAATAAAAATCATTTGGGGGTGTTGGTGCCATAGGACATCATGATCGGGTGGTGATCCGAGTATAGGCGAGGCAGGACTGAAATAGAACTATTTCTAAACTTGTCAAGCCACTCTAAATTGGCAATAACATGGTCCAGATGTTCAATCAGGTGGAGGCATTTAAAAGTGAAGAAGGGGCCTTGGGACTTCAACTCAGTAAGGCCAGTGTTGACGAGGGCTTCATGGAATCAGTTGCTTGCTCGCCTGTCAAAGTAGTTTCTACCACGCTTCTCATTAACATTCAGAATGGTGTTAAAATCACCTAGCACTACCCAAGAAGTAGTCATGGAACATGAGGTCTCCTCCAGTCTTTCCCATAGAAACTCCTATTTTGTGTGATTAGGGCTAGCATAGACAAAGGTCAAGTACTAGCAACTGTCAATTCTACAATGCACAATTTGACGATGATTAAGTAGTATCTAAACAAAGCAATGTCGTTGATCCGAGGCTATCCAGATGCCTCCAGAAAATTCGTTGGCTTCAACCCTGTGTGATGAATTGTAACCTATACACTTGATGATTTTATCAGTAGTAGGGACACTACAACGAGGTTCAACAATAGAAACTATGTTGATGTTGTGGATGGATTTCATTTCTTTAATGAGTCGGATCTTCTTATCAAGGCAATCATCTTGAATATTCCAACATCAGACATTTGTTTATAAGATTATTAGAGGGCTGCACATAGTTCCACTGACTTCCCATCATCCTCAATAGACATCTCCTCTAGGTGCTCCTGCCCATCACCTTCAAGGTGTTTCTTAAACTACAAGACGTGTTTTACGTGGGGCGTTATGGTTGTAGTAGAGTAATCTGCATGCAAGCCATCAACATGACCTTTCTTGTGAATCCTATCCAGACTTTGGGTGGATTGGAAAACTATTTTCTTATTCCTTAACATGACATAGCCACTGTCACTTCTATTATGGCGAGCAATGTGCCTCTGGAACTTACAGTGATGTTATTGCCATTGGCTTGGAACTGGAAGCTATTACCAGAGGCGGGTCTAACTATATGCCCTGGCTCACTTCATTTTCCTCTAGTCTTACTGAGGTGTTGGCATGGGGTTGATTGTCCAAGCCTTTGACTTCAGATGCCTAGTTAGCCCTTGCAGCCGCCTCTTTCTGACATTGACGTTGCTTGGCCTTCTTACTAAGAATTGGTTGGAAATCGTCATCCTAATCTCCCGTATGGACAACAACCTTCACTTTGTCTCACGTAATGAAATATAATTTTTTCCAATAAAATTATTAGCCTATAGATCATTCATAACCATAAAATGTCGATATATTAAATACATAGATGTAATATCAAATATACCTTGGTAAATAATAGTAATAATTAGATACGTCTTATATCACTGTAGAACTTATACATCCAGATCTAGATCATGGTCATTGTTGTTGTTTCCACCTTGTCGATATATCAACATCATGTCTTCTCCTTAGAAAATTAGCTTGACCTCAAGCCTTCACCCAAGCTACTCAAACTCTACACCGTCCATGAAGATATAGAAACTCTTGGTGCAACACTTTGGTCTCCAAGAGGAAGAACTTGGAGTTTTAGACATGTTAGCATTGATTGTTCTTTCCTATTACAAGTTGTCATCTTTGGGATGATTTTTTCTCTCTGCAAGAGGAAGAACTTTTAGACATATATTCCTTGATTTGTGTGTCTCTATTTTCACATTCACCCATTTATATGGGATAGTCATGGGTTTGGATTTCTAAAAAATCAAAACTCATTCCAAATTGAAATCACATTTTATACCAAAATAAGATTGCCTTCACTGGACTCCTAGTCGACTGACTAGGTGTCTAGTCGGCCGATTGGCATGTACAAGGAAAGTCCTTGTCTGATAGAATCGAGCCAATTCAATTATTAATCGAGAAAGCCATCAAATTTTAACTCAATCTGCGTTCATCCAGTCTACCAACTAGTCACCTATCTAAATGGTGATACATTGGTTGACTGACACTCAATGAATCCAAACCATCCAGTCGACCAACTAGCTTTCCCATTTGACTGATTGGATATAAATTAACCTATACATGATTCATAACAATTTTAATCACATGCGTGAATGCACACTTCAATTCTTTATGCATCATTATGTGTGAAACCTTATAGATCCCGCATCATGTTGGTAGTGATTTTCATAACTTTACAAGCAAAGAGAGGTATCTATAAATACATCATTGCTACCAAAGTAATTGGAATAAGTTGCGAACAACTTAAACCCATAACTGACCAATGTTATCAAAATTGTATAATCCCTTTGTCATAGATACCCATATTGAAACTAGACATGTATTTTTCTACCTCCTAACATCCAATCTATATTTCTTGAACTAGAGTAGACTTAGAGATCTTGTGATCTCCATATCATATATTGACTTGCATGATCATGTCCATGTATTTTGTCTCACTTATCAAGTATCCAAGATATCATTCTAACAGATGGAAGAATTCCATATGCATCACCCATAATAATCTAGAGGCATCATAGTACACCAATCACAACTTACATGGCAACCCTTATTCATGGTCATGTTAGGCAGTTTTAAAGTACACAAGAACAATATGCGACCATTGTATTGGATTTAGGTGTAAGGATCATAATCACCATTATCACATTGAGATAGGACTCTAAGTGACATGAAATAGTTTTCATATCTCATTCTCAAAGTGGGTCTACTCAGTATAATTTATTATCTAACATGTATCCATGTATCTGAATTGATATCCGAAATCATGACTGAAGAGAGAGAGAATCATCATTCAACATACACACTTGTCTATGTATTATTTTTGTCCTATAAACCCACAATAATAACTAACTAAGGACACAAAAATCATGAATACTCTTGAGTATGATCTCATGTTTAGGTATTCAATCAAGATCATACCTTATCAAGTCAAAACACTCTTAAAATATAGTTACATTTATTTATTACATGAATTTTGAAATAAACATAATAAGTGGAGTTACTTTTTAGTAGTGATCAAATCATACGTAAGTAACATATTAAAATCATAAGATTATGGCTATCGGGACATACAACTGACAATATCCCACTTACACTAGAGCCAACTTACTCATGAATCGAGTTCCAAGTGATTTAACATGACTGTCATACTTCTACAGTGAAATTTCTATTGTTAAGGGATCAACAACTTTACATTTAGTTTGTACTCTAGAATTTTTTTCAACTCCTTCTTGTAATGTCTCTTGTATGAGATGGTGTTGACATAGTATGTGCTTTGAATTCTGATGTGATTTGGGTTTCTTAGCCTGTGAAATGGGTCCATTTTTGTCACAGTAAAGCTCACTACATCCTTAATGGTTGGAATCGCATCAAGTTAATTGGTGAATTTATCATCCATACTTTGTATTTAGTTGTACTAGATGTGAAAATATACTTATTTTGTGTTACATAATCAACCATTGTCTCTCGCTTGGAACTCTTCCAGGTTATAGCTCTGTCAATCAGGCTTGCATCTGATGGTATCTTTGTAGTATGTGCTTGGAATGATGATGTGCTTTGGGTTCCTTATCTAGTAAAATGGCCCCATTATTGTCATAGTAGATATCTACTTCCACCTTAATGGTTGGAACCACATAAAGTTCATTGGTGAACTTCTTATCCATACTTCTTGCTTTGTTGCAATGGATACAGAAATATATGCCTTTGTCATAGAATTGAACATTGTCTGTTGCTTGGAACTCTACCATGTTGTAGCTCTTTTGATTAGGAAAAATATAAATTCTAATTGCAATCAATAATCCTTGTAAATTTGAAAGCTTGCTTTAGTGTAACAATTTACAACTAAGTCTTCTTCACCTTTGTATATTAAAAGTCAACCATTTGTTCTTCACAAGTATTCTAGGATATTTTTCACAATAATTTAATGACATTCATCATGATGTGACTTGCACCTTTTCATCATGCCCAAATCATAGATGACATTTGTGTGTGTACAAAACATTACATTCACAATAGATCTAATTGTAGATGCATATGGGATCTTACTCATACATGTCTGGTCTTCAAAGAGTTGGGACATTGGGACTTAGAGATACATTTTAAGGACCCATCCCTGGATCAAACCATAAGTGATCATCAGGACAGGTCCCTAGACAAAAACCCAACTTAAAACTAATCAATAATAAAAATTGAGTTGAATTTTTTTTAATAAAACAATCTATTTAAATATCAAATTACAAATAGTCATTTCAAAGCATCAAATGATCTCATATAAAAGCATAGTACTTCCCATTTAAATCATCCCAAGAGTAGATAAGATATAAAGACAAACTAAAATATCTTCATTAACTGCAGCAACTAGGTTTATAACATGAACCATATCTATGAGGGCACAACAATATAAGACTTCCATCTCAAGTTACAACTCATAATCATAAGGAAACTACAAGGAAAAAACCCCAACATATTCAAGATAAACAACCTACTTATCACTAAGGAAAGTGAGAGTACAGGGACAATCTAGACTCAACTATATTATATCTTGTTACATCCTAATCATTGTGTCATTTCCGTTGGGATGACATACCTAAAATATTGTGGAAGAACTATGTGAGAGTCTAAAAGAGTCCCAACGTGAGGATTACTCCCACCAAGATATAAACAAACATAGATAGATTTAAGATGAACTACAAATAGCAGAGAGAAATTTATTGTTCATTTCAATTTCTAATCATCCACATCACTCTGTAATTTAGTTGAAGGCATATTAATGACAAGAGTATAAGGCATTTCATATTTTAATAAAAATATTTTCATAGTATAATCATATTGAATGCAATAAACATAACATTTCTTACAGTGCTTTAGGTGAGCCCTGTAATTGTGGAGAATTCATAAAGCATAATAAGACTTGCACATAATAAGAGAACAATAGTGACATCCAACGCGATTTTCCAATATAATACATAATAACATCAAATGTTATTCACCAATATAATCCTAGCCAGATATACTAAACGGATGAGCTATATATTTTACTAAGTCATGGGTAGTTTGAGGTGTACCACTCAAACAACTAGTTGACCACTACAAACTCGTAGTCAGCCCCGTATAAGACCGAGGATGACTATAATCTTAAGATCTCTTCTCATTGGTCATTATGAGTAATAACCATAGTGGCACATAGGCCCAATTACTAAAATAATGTAGTCTGCCATGGGTACATAGACCACAACACTAGAAATTAGGGTATAGAACCCTCAAATCTGAGTTATGATCATGGTTGCTCGCAATCACATATAAACTGAGACAAAAATGCAGCTATTCTCAAAATACCTTGAGGCCAGGATGATAGAAAAAACACGCCTTGCACCTGTGCATACTCAAAAAGTATATGACTCTGAGTTCCTTCTCACAATATGAGATTGCTACAAGGAAACTCATTTTTCTATCCATAAATAGGTTCAACATAATTCTTAATAATTAAGAATTCATTTTTACTACAAAAATTATAATTCTCTTCATATTACAGACATGAAACACCATAAAAAGTTTCATGATAAAATTCTAAAGTATGAGCAAGTTATGGTTAAAATAAGAGTTCCTAGTAGGAGACCATGTGTATCATAAGGTTTTCCCTTGGAAGGGTGTGTTGAGGTTTAGGTTTCAGAAACATGAAAGATTTAGAACATATTATAAATAGTCTAGATGATCTCCTAAACATAAATAAAGATCACATATTTGTTTTCCATTATTATGGTATCCCAAAAGCTATAAATGAGTCATTTTAGAGAAAAACCACACATATTTCGGATTTTCAACCATAAGGCCATAAGAAGATAGTTATTAACATTATGGATCAGCAAAAAAAACATAAAGATAAGAAATAAGTTCTAATATCCTTCCATAGGGACCCAAACCAATCAGCAATAATCATACACTTAAGCATATAAAGCAAGATCGAGGTATGTAAGTTGAGATTTAAGCATTTCTTTATTAATTAGGCTATGAATGCATGATGAAATCAAGGAAAGAGTAAGAAACCCACCTAAAAAAAGTGTGATAAGGATCCTCCTCTTCCAAATCATGAGGATCATCCATAAAGCATCAATATCAACCTCCCAAAGCTCCATCTAGCTATATCTAGTCTGACCTAGGTCAAAGAGAGAGAAAAGTGACATTTTTAGCTCTAGGAAGCTAAAATCACCATGGGTGACAATGGGATTATGCCAAGAGGAAGAATAATGAAATAAATCAAGAAAAAGAGAGAAGAAAGAGATGATATTACATGTTCAAAGCTAGAAAGGAAGCAAAGAAGCTTGGGATGTCCCATGGAAGCTTGATCGTCAATATGCATATATATATGCATAGACATATAAGCATATAGAAGATCCTTCCTCAATATGATGAGCATATATGGAAGACTACCTTGAGATCCACTCCGTAAAACTACAAACCTATCATCACAAATCAGGGACAGTCCTTCAAAGGTCCCAAGAAGCTCCTTTATGCAAGATCTAGGGCAAATCTTGGGCAAAATAGGATAAAAGATGGCAATTTAGTTGTTTGGAGCAAGAAACACCATCAAAATCCATGGAGTTCGGCCCAAGGAAGAAGAAGAAGGAGAGAACAGAAAGGTAACTAAGAAGAAGAAGTATGTTACATGATTTATGTATGGGATGAAGTTATCTACCCAAGGAGCATCTAAAAAGTCTTGATTCTTCAACATGCATCAACAAAAACATAGATGGATGATTTCCCCCCAAGCCATGGCTGTCGCTCTTCCTACATGCTCATTCTATAAGTCTCCCAGGTAGCTAAAAGGGTCCAGAAATAGAAAAGGTCATATCCAAAGGTCTCATATACAACCATTGAGAGAAACTTCTATGCCCTCACCCTCCTTTTTCAGCAATAGTCTCCAAACCATAGTATATTCCACATCCTAGGTTTATGCTCACTCAAACAAGATTCAAATGCTATAAAATTTCGTAAAAACATTTAGAAATATATGACATATAATATGTATTTAAAGTCTGAGTTAGATCCTAAATTAGGGTGAAATTGCAAGTCGGTCCACACATGTACATGTAATTACAAGATCAAGGTAAACATTGTCCAGTTGAAATCTAATTGACGTCATCTTTTAATCGATTTTTTAAGGCTATAACATGTATGAGTATGAATTAAAGCACATGTTTGAATATTTTCCACATCATTTTCAATTAGGTCATGATAATATAGTTAATTTACAATTAAATCCACAACTTGCAAAGAAACTTGGAACTAGGACAATAAACGTGCAAATTGAACCAAATGAGAGATATCTCTTGATCAATTGAAATATCATATCAATAAAAACACACAAGTATTGGAAATATTTAAAAATAGAGGAATATTAGGGTAAAACTAGGTTCATGGTCTCACAGCCATAAACCCTCAAAAGGATTTAGACCCTAAAATTCTAAGCAAGGGTAGAGAACAACAGTCAACAACCTATAAAGTTATCTCAATGGCACAACTTAAATTATACCATCATCATTAGCATATGATTATCATGAAGTTTCTTCTTGGCTCCTAGGTACATTTTATATAACTATTTTCCAACATCTACTTTTATACGCCATTTATCGTTTTACCTAGGTTCCTTGGAACCTACTTAGGAATTCAGGAGATTATCATACTCTAATACTCTTACTTGTTTCTTGTTATTCATTCTTATGTCTCTTTCCTTACCATTATACATGTCATATTTCTTTTAAGGGTTGAATAATCATCTTCTATCTTCATTCTCAAGTAATTACTCTTCTTTTCAGATATTTATGTACATAATTTCTTACAAAAATTTTATTATATCATGTGTTCCTGAAACTCATATGATAATGAAAACCTCTCATGTACTTATCCATTCTTATCTTCCAGCTAACAACTTTAGGTTTGTTATTGATTCACATAAAACTCATCATGACATGGGTACATGCCATGTATTCTTACATTCCTTTTAAACACATCCATACTGCCTTTCTTCTATGGCTGAAAGATGTTCTTTCCATGCAAGCAGTATTTTGAAAATATCTTATTCATACCTATGTCATACTTGAACAAACTAAAGGATTGGGTAAACATCATATTCATATATCAGTTCATCATTTATCCTCATTTTTTTCCTTATACCCATCTAGAGATTTCATAATTATAACAACAAAATATTCTAGTTTCCCCTTTTTATGGCACTCAACCTCAACTTTCCTCTTGATTTTCATTATACATCCTTGACATGAATATTATCCTATACTACATTAGGTTTTTTTAATCTCCTAATCCTTCATTATATTCACTTCAAACCTTCATGATTGTCATATTATTATATTCATAAGAGATCATTCCTTAAGTAACTTCTCTAATACCCTCGTCATATCATGATTATTTACTTGCATACTTTCTTAACACATGTTGGTTGGTCTAAGATTACTACAACATCCACTCTTCTCATCTAATATATGACATATTGACGTGTATTTTACTACGCGCTAAAAAATGCAAGTATACGCGTCGAGTAGTACAGGCCTTTGTGAGGCCCGAGTCGAACACAGGGATACATGAATTATTGGAGACTCCTACTAACTAATTGCAATCAGCTAGGCCGGATGACAAAGTAGGGTTTGTTGTCGAAATTAAAAGAAAATAAAATGAAACAACAAAAACAATCGATTAAAGGTTAATTTAATCAATTCAAAAGGATATCTTTAGGATTTCGGTTTCACCGCGGGTCAACATTGCATTAGGTTTCATATAACTCCTCAATCTTCTCTCTCTTTCTGGGTAGTGGCCTGAAAACAGAATTACCCACTGTCGTGGTGTGATCCACTACTTAGGTTTAGGTTGATTCCACCGTCGTAGTAATCATTCCCCTAAACTAAGCACATTACGAATGATCTCTCAGTTTCCACCATTAATTTTACACCTCCTTTGTCAAGGGATTTATCGATTAATGTAAGTTTCGTCTCTTTTCAACCGTTAATCCTTCTGTCGAAGTGATTAAGGGCATTAAGTTATTATTATGGTGATCAAGCATAACAATATATGGAGAAAACGAAACTATACCACGGATTTAAGAGAGAAAATATGAATTATTAATATAAAACTGTCATACAATGCATTCCCGGGCTACTCCCGGTCCTAAAGATGGAGGGGATTAGCCCCGCATGGTCATATTGCACAAATACATGGTAGAAATAGGGGAAATCATATGAAAAACATGAATTGAATGGGAAAACCCCTGAACGGAGAAGAACCGGTGGATCCTTTGTGTAGAACACGAGCTTTCCCGCCTCTCGGTGGTGAAATTCGTCTTCGGCAGCGTCCGGATCGACAGGGATGAGCTTTTGGCCTCCGTTCTCCTTTCTCCCGCTCCTCGGCACTTGTGCAATGACAAATTAGATGATCCTCTCGTGTCGGCGTCTGTCATTAGGTATAAGTCCCTAATTAGGTCGTCAAATAACTCCAGCCGTCCGATTGAGATCAAAACAAATCCAACGCATATCTACCGGCGTCGATACCATCGACGCGGGTCGATGGTATCGACCCAACGTATTAGCGGCAACCTTCTTTTCTTTTCATCTGAGTGCCTGTGTCCATCTCGATACCATCGACTAGGGTCGATGGTATCGACTCTCTTTAGCGTCGGTTGTTGTCGTTTAGCGACGTTGTAGCCTCAATGTGTCGATGGCATCGACTCGAGTCGATGGTATCGACAGCTTCCTCACCATCAACCTGAAGGTATCTCGATGCCATCGACTTGTGTGTCGATGGTATCGACTCTGTGCTTCTCCTCTCGGCTGGCAGCCTGTGGCTTGGTCAATGGTATCGACTTCCGTCGATGGTATCGACGGAAGCAGATACTTGTTTTTCCTGAAATTCCAAGACAAGACCAAATAAATCCACACAAATTATGATAATATGATAAATAATGCTCAAAATGATAAAACTAAGGGGATTTGACATAAAATGATGGCAAAGACTGAAATGAGTGAATTATGCAATATTATCCATAAAAAATGACTAATTAGAGCATAAAACACATGAAAAAGGTCTATAAATGCGACTCAAAATCATCGCATCAAACTCCCCTAAGCTTAAACATTGCTCGCCCTCGAGCAACTAATCCTTAGAATAGAATTGCAGATGTCAACTAAAAATCAACACACCAACCTAACATCCCATGTGACTCCCACTGAACGTTCTCAAACCGGCCTTCTCTAACCACATAACAGTAATTACCCTAAAGGAGACAATAATCATCCATAAGAGAAATTATCCTTAAAACCGATGAACACTATCACATAAGGCAGTTAACATAATAAAACTCATCGATTGAGCATTGGTGCATCTTGTGATCGCCTACACTACGTTGCTCGCCCTAACTACCATCTACATGGAAGTAGTTCTCCTGATAATCATTAGTGAGGAGAAATTCATGGTGGCCTACCAATCCGAGCAACAGGTGGATGGAAATGGGTGTTTCATGGAAGAACTTGGAAGTATTGTACAAATTCAACATGCATAAAACAAAAATGTCCTAAATGATGCAAATGCACATTAGAAATGCTCTAATACCTAAAATTGGGTGAAATGATGCGTGCACTAACCTTCCACCCCAAAATGAGATGGAAATCTAATTAAGCCACATCATGTACTCAATTTTCCTATAATGCGAGTGATATCATGTTCCTTTCTCCCTCTTATTCCACTTTCTTCTAAATTCTCTTTTTTTTCTTTCTTTTCTAATTAATTTTTTTTCTTTATTTCAGATTTTTAGAATTTTTTTTCTTCACTTTAGCCCACATATCCATAATTGCTTAGAGATAAGTGTATTGGGCTATTTACTTCATGCTTGGAAATCTTTGCAATATTTCGAAGGTATGGAACAGTTTAGATCACTTTTGAGGAAAAATTGAGATACATGGTGTACTTTATGCATGAAAGTCATGAGTGCAACTACATGGCATGCACCTAAAGGTAATGTGCATGAATCCCTATATTTTTTTTCTTTTTATGCAAACGTATGGAAAATATCAATGCAAGTCCTATCTAAATGCTATGCACACAAGAAGGAATTAAAACTGCACTTTACTTCCAATTCTTAGGTGGATTATGGAAAAATGACGTGGAATGATCACAAGATTAAATGACTGAACCTTAGAAAGATATTATGTGTCCCTCCTTACTGACCTGTGTAGTGGTTTGGAGGGTTCTCTCTCTTACATCCAATTAAGGTCTCATTACCATTTGGTTAGGTTAGGCTCAAACAACCGTTACTATCCACTTTTCATGAGTCAAAAGGAGTATAGGTGTGAAATGTTGTTTTAAAGTTGACATAATCAATCATTTTCGTAGGATAAGTTCCCCAAGGACAACCAAGTCAAGCTCTCCAAAGATACAATTTTTTTTTTAAATTTCCCTTAAATTTCCCATGAATTAACAGCAAGATGACAAACTTTTACGACATCTACAGTTACACTAGATAGCACGTGGATCCTACCAAAACTAAAAATGCAAGAAATAAATAACACTGCTAAAAACTAAAAACAATAAAAGAAAAGATAGAGTTGTTCCAACTATCCCCCCTAAGCTTGAATTCGACTATGGCCTCATAGTCAAAAACAAACTTAAGAGTGGAACAGAGATACCCTGATCATTCTTGTGGAGGCGGAGGTGGGTACTATGGGGCCGTAGGATCCCAAGAAGGATACTCCCCCTGGAAGCTCGGATCATAATGGGTCCTCGGCAGAGGCTGTGGATAGCCTCCTAAGTAGCTCTGACTCCAGTAGTGGTCATAAAAGGGCTCATGTTGCGTCTCCATCCTTTGCAACCGGTTGTGTATCTGCTGTTGGTTGTCAAGGAGGAGACGTTCATTCTCGAACATCGCCCTTTGGTTGTCAAGTAACCGGTTCGTAGTATCTTGAATACATGTATACATCTCTAGATGTTGCTGCTGTGTCTGATGTATGTCCTGCAACATCGTATACATGCCTTGCATTGAGTAGACATCCTCGGCTGGCTGTGAGGGCTGTGGTGATGGCGGCGGGGGCTGTGATGATGAAGACGCACCCGGATGCATCCGAGGACGCTTCTGGGGTGCTACCCGTGCACGAAGAGGTGTGAAAGCCTCCTCTTCCTCCTCAGCCCCGCCTTCTTGTCCATCGTTGCCGCCTTCTTCTTCATCAGACTCGACGGCTATGATCGGCCACCAGAAGTGTTGTGCACCCTCGATGTTGAAGACGGCGTCCGACAGTGCGCATTCCTGATAAGCGTGGTTGACTTGGCAGTGTGTGTACGCCAACCCATCCCGGAGAAGGATAAGGTTTGAACGGTGCAGATGTTGCACGTTCACCTTACTCCTAGTGGAAATCAGAGTCATAGACTGGAAATTCAGCCCCAAGTACAATGCCAATTTGGTGATGAGCCCACCAAAATGGATCGGAGCCTTCCTTGTACTCCTCTTCACCGCCAGGACGCGCTGCATAAAGAACGCACCCCAGTTGCATTCTTGTCGCTTCAGGAGCATGTAGAGGAAGAAAAGATCGCTCTCCTAAAACTTTCTCAATGCTAAATCGCTCCGAGCAAAGAACGTAAGGCTCAACATCCGGTGTAAGACCCGGACGAAGGGATGCTCGAAGTCCGCTACCGCAGCATTGTGGTAGCTCACTGTCTTTCCCGCCGACACTGTGACTAGCTCGGCGAAGATCTTGTCGTAGTCGGTGCGGGAATCTGGGCGCCGGTGATCATGTTGGGAGTGGTTCTAGTTAAAGATGTTGTTGAACTACTTAAGAGTGATGTTGTAGTTGATGTTGAACAGCCAGAACGATACCCGACCCTTGATCCACTCACGATCCGATGCAACCATGTCGTTGGGCACAACGCAGACGTCGAGGGATGCCA
Source organism: Alisma plantago-aquatica (assembly GCA_963693085.1). Taxonomy (NCBI): domain Eukaryota; kingdom Viridiplantae; phylum Streptophyta; class Magnoliopsida; order Alismatales; family Alismataceae; genus Alisma; species Alisma plantago-aquatica. The sequence goes on from OY856409.1 coordinate 40,625,246, forward strand.
TAAACTCCGCCACCAATTCCTTGTAGGTGGGCCATTCGCCGAAGAACGACTGCCCATCCGCATGGCGCTCCAGCTCGTCTGGCCTTCTGCTGGTGTGGCGTGCTTGACCCTTCAGCACATAGGCCAAGTTGGCCTCGAATCCAAGCTCCTAGATCATACCCCGGTCCACATACCGGGTCGGCTCGATCTTCCGCTTCATGATCTCCTCATAGACCTTCTTCACCTCCGCGGAAGGGTGAACCAAGTGCGGACGTGGTACGGAAGCAGTAGGGGGTGGAACAAACTCCCCGATCTCCATGGGATTCACGCGCGAGGACGATGATCCGGCGGCGTGCACCATTGTTGCAAGAAAGATGGGATTAGAAGAAGAGAGCTCAGGGAAGATGGAGAAATGATTCTCTGCTCGGTGAAGATCCTTGCTCGATGTTGCTGCTTTTCAGTCTTGGAGGGCTCGGGGGAGTGCTCGGCCCAAAGGAGGAAGTTTGCTCTGAAGGTGTGACGTCAAATGACGTTGCAATTCTCCTTATATAGACTTGGCCGGCGCCACTGTTGACCCGTTGATACCATCGACGCGGGTCGATGGTATCGACACGTCTCGCTGCTATCCGCCTCCCTCGCGAGTATCGACGGCTGACATTTGCTGGATCGGGAAACCCGGATTGCTGACCTGTCGATACCATCGACGCGGGTCGATGGTATCGACGCAGCACCCGGATCGCTGACGTGGACTCGCGATCACCGTTGATGTCTTTGCGCGGATCGGTGAAATGGATGTCGATACCATCGACAGATGTCGATAGTATCGACTTGACTTCGTTGCGACACCGCCACTTTTTCATTTCAACCTGTGACCATGTCGATACCATCGACGAGGCCGTCGATGGTATCGAGTTGACTGAGACAAATCGTTCTGAAATTCTCCAGAGATCTCGATGATATCGACTGGTGTGTTGATACTATCGACAATTATTACGCAACCTGCATGTAGGTATGTCGATACCATCGACGGGACCGTCGATAGTATCGACTCAGAGCGATTTTTTGCAGCTGTCGACCTGAACCTATGTCGATACCATCGACCAGTGTGTCGATGGTATCGACCCTGCCTGTGCCTGCACATTGAACAAACGGATCAAGGTATCTTCTTTACACTAGAATTTTAACGCAATGAAAGCAATCTATGACTATAATTAAACTATCCTAATATACCAATGGTTGGGTTGCCTCCCAAAAAGCGCCCTTATTTAACGTCTTAGGCTAGACATCTTCCCAGCATCTCATTCATCCACAAGTGTAATGAGTTTGACCTCATTCACTTTTCTCTTGTAATTTTCACGAAAATACAACTTCAACCGCTGTTCGTTCACCAAGAACGTGGCATCTCCATCACGCACAAGAATCGCACCGTGCGGTCTCACCTCTTCCACTACGAATGGTCCACTCCACCGGGACTTCAGCTTCCCGGGATGCAACTTGAGGCGGGAGTTAAATAATAGAACGCTATCTCCCTTTTTGAACGTGTGCATCTCAATATGACGATCGTGGATCAGTTTTGTGCGCTCCTTGTATATGCGGGCATTCTCATATGCCGTCATGAGTAACTCATCTAGTTCATTCAACTCGAACATCCTCTTTCTCCCAGCTTCATCATAACTCAAATTCAGCCTTCGAAGCGCTCAATGGGCCTTGTGCTCTAACTCCACCGGAAGGTGGCAAGCCCGGCCATATGCCAACCTAAAAGGTGTGGTGCCTATAGGTGTTTTGTACGCCGTTCTATACGCCCAAAGTGCGTCCGGTAGTAAGGCACTCCAATTTTCCCTTGTGGATGCCACTGTCCGTTCTAGAATCTTCTTGATTTACAGATTTGAGACCTCCACTTGGCCTTGCGTCTGTGGATGATATGGGGTGCCGATGTTGTGTTTGACCCCATATTTCTTCAAAAGTGTCGAAAATGTCTGATTCCGGAAGTGTGTGCCCCCATCACTTATTATCATTCGGGGTATCCCAAACCTGCAGAAAATATTTTCCTTCACAAACCTGCACACTACATTAGAATCATTAGTCCTTGTGGGGATTGCTTCCACCCACTTCGACACATAGTCAACAGCAAGCAAGATATACAAATTTGAATTCGAGGACACAAAGGGTCCCATGAAGTCTATGCCCCACAAGTCAAATACCTCAACTTCCTGAAATACATTCAGGGGCATCTCTTGTCTCTTCGAAATGTTACCTGCTCACTGGCACGGGTCACATTGCCTTACAAAATCGTAGGCATCCCGAAACATAGTTGGCCAATAAAGACCGCTTTCCAACACTTTGGCTGCTGTCCGTGAACTGGCATGGTGTCCTCCCGTAGGCGACACATGGCAATGGTGGAGAACACTCTCGTACTCCACCTCTGGCACACACCTGCATAGAATACCATCCCTGCACTGCTTCAAAAGAATTGGGTCATCCCAAAAATAGTATCTCAAAGAATGAAAGAATTTCTTTTTCTCTTGATAAGACCAGTCTTTCGGGATGATCCCGCAAGCCAAATAGTTAACAATTTCAGCAAACCATGGTTCTTTAGAATTAATTTTTAAAAGCTGTTCATCGGGAAACGTCTCGGTTATGGGTATATGTAAATATTTTTCATCTACCCTGTCTAACCTAGACAAATGATCAGCCACCACATTTTCAATTCCGGACTTGTCCTTGATTTTAATATCAAATTCTTGTAAAAGCAAAATCCACCTAATGAGTCTAGGCTTTGCATCCTTTTTCTCCATCAAATATTTTATCGCAGCATGATCGGTCCATACAACTACTTTGGATCCCACTAAATACTGCCGAAATTTTTCAAAAGCAAACACAATGGTAAGTAATTCTTTTTTTGTAGTTGTATAGTTCAATTGAGCATCATTAAGCGTTTTGGAAGTGTAGAAAATCACAGCGGGCTTATTATCTACCCTTTGCCCCAAAACGGCTCCTACTGCATAATCTGAAGTGTCACACATCAATTCGAATGGTTTTGTCCAATCCGGCGTTTGAACAACTGGAGCCGAAATCAATTTTTCTTTCAAAACTTCGAATGCGTGAAGACACTTATCGTTGAAATAAAAAACCACATCTTTTTCCAACAATTCGGATAAAGGTTTTGCAATTTTAGAAAAATCCTTAATGAATCGCCGATAAAACCCTGCGTGTCCCAAAAAGCTTCTCACCCCTTTTACAGAATTTGGTGGGGGTAGCTTGGAAATCACCTCAATTTTGACTGGGTCTACCTCAAGACCTTTGCTAGACACCTTGTGTCCTAGCACTATTCCCTCTGTCACCATCATGTGACATTTCTCCCAATTGAGGACCAAGTGTGTGTCCTTACAACGCTGCAACACCTTGTCCAGATTATATAGACACTCATCAAAAGACGCACCGTAAACCGAGAAGTCGTCCATGAAAACCTCAAGACAACGCTCCGCCATGTCAGAGAATATGGCGAGCATGCAGCGTTGAAACATCATCGGTGCATTACATAATCCAAACGGCATACGTCGGTAAGCAAAAGTCCCATAGGGACAGGTGAATGTAGACTTCTCTTGATCCAAAGGATCAATCGAAATCTAGTTATACCCCGAATACCCATCCAGAAAACAAAAATGTGACCGACCGGCAAGACGTTCCAAAATTTGATCGATAAATGGCAAAGGAAAATGATCTTTCAGAGTGGCGGCATTCAGTCGGCGGTAGTCAATGCAAACTCGCCACTGGGTTACCAATCGGGTGGTGACAGGTTCATTCAATAGATTTGTAGTAACAGTAATTCCCCCCTTCTTAGGGACTACCTGTGTGGGACTCACCCACGTCGAGTCTGATATGGCATATATGATCCCTGCAGCAAGAAGTTTTATGACTTCCTTCTTCACAACCTCCATCATGCTCGGATTCAAACATCTCTGAGGCTGAATGACTGGCTTGGCTCCCTCATCAAGCCGAATCATATGCTGGCAAAGTGTAGGGGAGATCCCCTTGATGTCTGCAATAGACCACCCAAAAGCTCCTCGATGGTTCTTGAGCACTATCAGTAGTTGCTCCTCCTCATCCGTACTCAAGTAAGCAGATACAATCACCGATAACTTGTCCTTCTCAGCTAGAAAGACGTACTTAAGATGCGGGGGCAGCGGCTTCAAGTCCAACTCAGGCGGGCAAATGAGAGATGATTGCAGCGGTGGGGGAAGTGTACCTAAATCTTCATAGTGCCTCGTGTAGAAACATGGAAGCATCTGAAGCATTTTGGCACACTCCTTGAGTGATTTACTTCGCATCCAATCATAGGTGACATTCAACAGACACGCCTCCAACGGCAATTCCAGATATGCCTCAACAACTGAAGTAGTAATCGCATCATCCTCCCAAGAAGGTGGAATGTCCTCATTCTCGTCATTCGGAAATCCAACAACTTTGCATAAAGAGACAACTTTAGTTTGCTCCATGATGTCCATAGCTAAGGTTCCATTATCCATCTTGCTCATCACATGAGCCATGTCCAAGAATGGTTTTCCAAGGCAGAGTGAGATATTTTGATCCACATGCTTAACCATGTTACAATGTGCTTTTTCTTTAGTAGACGCAGTGCTAGTGGGCATGACCATCTCAAAGCGATCATCCACTATGCCCAAGGTCAAGCGACCTCTTCCCATTTCCAAGATCATATCGGCTGTAGCTTGGAAAGGACGTCCAAGTAGCAGCTCGTTGCCATGCTCATCCTACATTTCCATAACCACAAAATCAGCCGGAAAAACAAATTGGTCCACCTTTACCAAGACATCTTCGCAGATTCCATAAGGTTTCACCACAGAATTATCGGCCAATTGGATAGTCATATTGCTCAGCCGTGACTCCTTTAATCCTAGCTTTTTGAATGTAGAAAGGGGCATCAAATTGATGCTTGCCCCAGAATCACATAGTGCCTCTCCAAATTTGAACTTCCCGATAAAACAAGAAATGTTGAAACATCCGGGATCCTGTCTCTTAGGCGGTAGAGTGCCCATAATGAAAGCACTCACTTGCTCCTTCAACACCACGACCTCCGTGTCCGGTATTTTCCTCTTCTTGGTGATGACATCTTTTAGGAACTTCCCGTATGACGGGATTTGCTCAATCGCTTCCAACAACGGAATATTGACCGAAAGCTTCCTAAAGCTGTCCAAGAATTTCTTGAATTGTGCATCTACCTTCCTTGCCTTTGCACTATTCGGATAGGGGACCGGAATGGTATGTGCCCTTTGATGGGTTGGCACATAGGGTGTCAACTTCTGCGGTTCCTCCTCAGTAGCTTGTTCTTCATTACCATCCACAACTATGTCTTCAGCTTGCCCTGTGACAGGTGTGGGCTGCTCCTTAGTGGTTGCATCTTCAACTTTATCCTGCGGTGTGCTTGTGTCACCCTTCCTTGGATTCAACACCTTCTTGCCACTTCTCAGTAAGATGGCCTTGGCCTGCTGGTTTCCCCCGGGAACATTGGTGTTCCCCGGAAAACCCGGATGTGTTGGCTTCTTCAGACTTGCAATTTCTGCTGCCATCTGCACCATGGAGGTCTCTATAGTCCTCATTTGAGCCCCGTGGCTCTGCAAAGTCTTCCCAAATTGGTTCATATATTCACCCTGTTTCTTGATTTGTTGCCAGAATGTGTTCATTAACTCCTAGTTTTGCTTGATGAACTGATTGAGCAACTCCGTGCTCTTGTCCTCTGTGGCTGGTGCAGGCTTGGCGTCCGGATCCTGCAGAAAATTGTTCGGATCCTTCCATGAGAACTTTTTGTCCTTTCACCATGAATAGTCATTGTTCCTGTACCCTTGCTGTTGCCTGATGTACTTGACTTGAGCCTCATCTTCAGACTCATTGCCTTCCTTTTGCAGTAACTTCTTTGCGAGAAGATCCATCTTCTCATTAAGCTCTTTTATTGCCTTTGATTCGCTGGCGACTCTAGCTTGCTCAACTGGGCCTCTCTCTCTTTCTCCCCATGATTGCTTTCATGCCATGTTCTTCAGTATTTCCCAGCATATCGTGTCAGTGTTATTCAGGAAAAATCCTGAACCGGCTGAGTCCAAATTACTCCTATCATGCTCGGAGAGAGAAAAACAGAAGATCTTCACCTGTGTCTCCTTGTCCAACCCATGATGCGGACATCTCCTCAACATGACCTGAAATCGCTCCCAGGTCTCAGAATATGTTTCACCCGCCTGTTGGGTGAAATTGTGAATCTTCCTAATCATGTCGTTGGTCTTCTCAGGAGGGAAAAACCTCTCGAAGAAAACCTCCACCATATGATCCCATGATTCAACGAACTCATCATCGAGGTTATGTAGCCACTCTCTTGCTGCTCCTGCCAAGGAGCTTGGGAATAGCTTGAGGTACAAAGCATCTTGTGGGAATCGGTCGATCTTCACCATGTCACAGTTCTCCACGAACTGGCTGATGTGTGCAACTGGGTCCTCATTCTTCAGCCCGTGAAATGCATTTGATTTTACCAAGTTGATCAATGCCGGATCGATCTTATATGTTGGTATGTTGACCGCCTGCTTCTTTATAGGCCCCTTTGAAGCTGATGAAGAAGAGGCTTTAATCTTCTCCCATATGGTCTGTGGCTCGGCCATTTCTTCTGCTTCAGATTCGGAATTTATTTCCTCTTGGTGCTCTTTCTCGTAGTGCTCCTCGTCCTCAGGTCCCGGAGGTGGAACCTCGGGTGTGCGATTGTCGTAGTCTGTACTACGTGTATGCACCATACACAGTACCTGAAATGAGAAAATTCGAGTTCAGTACTATGCTTGAACGAGTAAATACAATTATAAAGAAATTTAGGAATATTTAAAGTTGTTTCAAAATAAAATAAAATAAAATGTGGCCTAGAGTGGCCTCTCTTAGCACTCAAAGTGCCAACAATTCGCCGTATCCCCGGCAACGGCGCCAAAAACTTGACGTGTATTTTACTACGCGCTAAAAAATGCAAGTATACGCGTCGAGTAGTACATGCCTTTGTGAGGCCCGAGTCAAACACAGGGTTACGTGAATTATTGGAGACTCCTACTAACTAATTGCAATCAGCTAGGCCGGATGAAAAAGTAGGGTTTGTTGTCGAAATTAAAAGAAAATAAAATGAAACAACAAAAACAATCGATTAAAGGTTAATTTAATCAATTCAAAAGGATATCTTTAGGATTTCAGTTTGACCGCGGGTCAACATTGCATTAGGTTTCATATAACTCCTCAATCTTCTCTCTCTTTCTGGGTAGTGGCCTGAAAACAGAATTATCCACTGTCGTGGTGTGATCCACTACTTAGGTTTAGGTTGATTCCACCGTCGTAGTAATCATTCCCCTAAACTAAGCACATTACAAATGATCTCTCAGTTTCCACCATTAATTTTACACCTCCTTTGTCAAGGGATTTATCGATTAATGTAAGTTTCGTCTCTTTTCAACCGTTAATCCTTCTGTCGAAGTGATTAAGGGCATTAAGTTATTATTATGGTGATCAAGCATAACAATATATGGAGAAAACAAAACTATACAACGGATTTAAGAGAGAAAATATGAATTATTAATATAAAACTGTCATACAATGCATACCCGGGCTACTCCCGGTCCTAAAGATGGAGGGGATTAGCCCCGCATGGTCATCTTGCACAAATACATGGTAGAAATAGGGGAAATCATATGAAAAACATGAATTGAATGGGAAAACCCCTGAACGGAGAAGAACCGGTGGATCCTTTGTGTAGAACACGAGCTTTCCCGCCTCTCGGTGGTGAAATTCGTCTTCGGCAGCGTCCAGATCGACAGGGATGAGCTTTTGGCCTCCGTTCTCCTTTCTCCCGCTCCTCGGCACTTGTGCAATGACAAATTAGATGATCCTCTTGTGTCGGCGTCTGTCATTAGGTATAAGTCCCTAATTAGGTCGTCAAATAACTCCAGCCGTCCGATTGAGATCAAAACGAATCCAACGCATATCTGCCGGCGTCGATACCATCGACGCAGGTCGATGGTATCGACCCAGCGTATTAGCGGCAGCCTTCTTTTCTTTTCGTCTGAGTGTCTGTGTCCATCTCGATACCATCGACTAGGGTCGATGGTATCGACTCTCTTTAGCGTCGGTTGTTGTCATTTAGTGACGCTGTAGCCTCAATGTGTCGATGGCATCGACTCGAGTCGATGGTATCGACAGCTTCCTCGCCATCAACCTGAAGGTATCTCGATGCCATCGACTTGTGTGTCGATGGTATCGACTTTGTGCTGCTCCTCTCGGCTGGCAACCTGTGGCTTGGTCGATGGTATCGACTTCCGTCGATGGTATCGACGGAAGCAGATACTTGTTTTTCCTGAAATTCCAAGACAAGACCAAATAAATCTACACAAATAATGATAATATGATAAATAATGCTCAAAATGATAAAACTAAGGGGATTTGACATAAAATGATGGCAAAGACCGAAATGAGTGAATTATGCAATATTATCCATAAAAAATGACTAATTAGAGCATAAAACACATATGAAAAAGGTCTATAAATGCGACTCAAAATCATCGCATCACATATTTACCATATCAACTCATATTCAACATCTGAGTTATCCTTTATTTCTATGGATGTTACACCTTAAATTCCTCCTTATTACATATATTCTCCATAATCTTCCATGTGCACATATGTACATTGGAAATACTATATATGTATTCCTTGACTTACATACATAATTAAAGCTTGGCATACTGAGTTAGCTCTCCCTAATATCATCATTCCATGGAGTCTCAGCTTCAACACTAGATTCCTATCCATAGAAGGTGTCCTATCTAGTTTTAGAAACTCCATTTTACATAATTCATTTTCATGTTAACCATCATAGTGTCATGTATTTTCCTTTAGTAATCAAAGTCTTAGGTTTGATGAGTTATAACATGACTTTTATCTTTCTTCAGTGTTTATTTTAGTATATCTTATCATCCATTTAACCAATTTTATACATTGTTCTTGTTCAAAATCTTTGAATTGAGTAAGGGTTACACATCTTTCAATAGTTTTATATCCTTATTTTCATCATGTTTTAATATTTTATTATACTCTTTGGCTATTTTCTACTGACTACTTGGTTAGAGTACTCAGAAAGAAAATATCTAGAGAGTTCCAAACTAACTCTTCCCTCAATACTTGGATACCTGACCAGGGTATCTAAACACTAAGTTCTGGTAGTATGCATTGTGATTGTGACGTGTTCATCACTTAGTCATCATTTTAATCCTGATTCCAATTGTCTATGTTGACTCAACTAACCTATACTCTGATACCACACTTGTAAGAACCCATCTCTTAATCAAACCCTAAGTGATCCTTAGGACAAGTCCCTAGTCAAAACCCAACTTAAAACTAGTTAACCATATAAACAAAGTTGAAAATTTTTGAATAAAGCAATCCACTTAAACATCCAATTACAAACAATCATCACTAAACATTGAATGACCTCATATAAAAATATAATACTCCACACTTAAATCATCGTAAGAATAGACAAGTTAGAAAGACAAACCGAAATATCTTCATTAACTACAACAACTAGGTTTGTAAGATGTTCCATATCTATGAGGACACAACAATATACGATGTATATCTCATGTTACAATTTGTAATCATAAGGAAACTACAAGGAAAGAAATTTGTCACAAGGCCCAAAATATCATTAAGATCAAAATAGGAATAAGTACTAGTAGGAATCTCATATCCACGTGGAATTTTGCAAATATCCTCAAATTACAGCAAAAAACATAATCCAAAATCTAAAATAAAAACTCCAAATGGTGTAGAAGTTATGGTAAATTCATAGTAGGGGACATGAAGGCCAAAACTAAACATAGAAGAGTTATATCGACTTATCAAGTTTATTTCAAATTAGCTTACAACAACATAAATTATAGGTAAAATTAGAAAAGTGTTATATGATTAGTCTTTATATTAGGTGCATCACATATAATCTTCCTTCTAAGGACATTTAATTCAAAGGTACTCACATCAAATATATCCTCTAGGACCTACTTGATTATTTTTAAAGTATATCTCATCTTCTCAAGGGTAAGTGTATCAACACACATGACTGCAGAGACCCCTATATTAAGTACATGATAATATTCCCCATTAAATTCTAATTAATTTATATCCAATTATGGATTAAACTCTAACCATCAGACCCTACCATAATCCCCATGATGGTACCCACATCATTTCCTTCAGGGAAAAAGTCTAAAGACATCAAGAACACTTCTAAATATTGTATCCAAAATACATCATATAAGGTCACATTGTTCACATTCTTATAATTATAGGAAGATAAGAGAATAGTACCATGGATATTAATTTGAGATAATAAGATATTCCATTTGCTGGCATCTTTCAATCAAGGTTGTCTTGAATTACATGAAGTTCATGTTTGATTTGTAAACCCCCAAATCACTTCATGTTTACTTCATAGTTATGATCCCATAATCAGAAGTTGTGCATGCATATAATTTGTTTTTGGTTTCATTTCTAAATTTTTATGAACATAGGTATATTTAGAAGATATAAAATATCCCAAAAATATATGTTCAAGCACCCATTAGGGCACACAAAAATCGTGATAAGTTCAAACAACAATTAGGCCATATCAATGCCAAGTTCACAAATAGACTTCATATTAATTTTCAAGGGTTGAATCAGGTCTAAGAGTATATCACCACAAAGGCTATGTATATAAACTCATGGGAGTGAAAAAAGGTTCATAACATCATTCTAAGTACCCATTTGATACACAACATGTCATTTTTGGCCATAAAGAGGTTCAACATAATTAACTCTTCATTTTTACCACCAAAAGTATAATTCCCTTCATATTACATACATGAAACACCCAAAAACGTTTCATGATCAAATTCTAAAGTACGAGCAAGTTATGGTTAAAATAAGATTAAGTACATATATGCCATTTTGAAGTCTAGATGAGCTACTTCTAGGTATATGACATTTGTCAAATATGTTTTCAGAAACATGAAACCTTTAGAAAAGTGTCATAAATAGTCTAGATGATATCCCTTACAGAAAAAAATATCACATAGTTTGTTTTCTACTATTATGGTATCCCCAAAACAATAAATGAGTCATTTTTAGTGCAAAACCACACATATTTCGGATTTTCAACCTTAAGACCACAAGAAGATAGGTATTAACATTATGCATCAGCAATAATACATAAATATAAGAAATAAGTTCTATGATCCTTACATAGGGATGCAAACAAATCTACAATAGTCATACATTTAAGCATATAAAGAAAGATATAGGAATGTAAGGTGAGATTTAAGCATTTCTTTATTGATTAGGCTATGAATGCATGCTCAAATCAAGGCAAGAGTAAGAAACCTGCTAGAAATATGTGTGATAAGGATCCTCCTCTTCTAGTTCACGTGGATCATCCATAAAGCATCACCATCAACCTCTCAAATCTCCATCTAGGCTCCATATAGCTAGATCTAGTCTCACCTAGGTCAAAGAGAGATAAAAGGTGGGATTTTTAGCTCCAAGAAACTGAAACAACCATAGGTGACCATGGAATGGCCAAGAGGAAGAAGAAGTAAATAACAGCAAGAAAAAAAGAGAAGAAAGAGATCATTTTACATGTTCTAGACTAGAAATGAAGCCAACAAGCTTGTAATGTCTGATGGAAGCTTGATCATCAATATGCAAATGCATATATGTCTATATATATATACATACATACATATATATATATATTCAAGCTCCTTCCTCAAGTTGATAAGCCTCCATGGAAGACTAGCTCAAGCTGCACTCCAAAAAACCATCAACTCATCATCACAAATCATGGACAACCCTCCAAAGGTCCCAAAGAAGCTCATCTATACATGAACTAGGGCAAATATTAGGCAAAATAGGATAAAAGAGGGTGATTAGTTGATTGGAGCAGGAACACCATTGAAATCCATGGACTTCAGCCCAAGGAAGAATAAGAAGGATATAACAGAAAGGGGGGAAAGAATAAGAAGTATGTTACATGATTTAAGTATGCGATGAGGTTATCTACCCAAGGAGCATCCAAAAAGTCTTGATTCTTCAACATGCATCAACAAAAGCATAGATGGATGATTTTTCCCATAGCCATGGTTGTCGCTCTTCCTTCAAGCTTGTTCCAGAATTCTCCCATGTAGCCAAAAGGGTCTAGGAATAGAAAAATATTAGAATCCAAAGGTCTCATATACAACCATATAGAGAAAAAACTTCTATATACTTACCCTCCTTTTTTTGAGTAAAAGACTCCAAATCTTAGTATATTCCACATCCTAGGTCTATGGTCACTCAAACAAGGTTCAAATGCTATAAAACTTCATGCGAACATTGATAAACATCTGGAAACATATAATATGTACTTAAACTCTGAGTTAGAACCTCAATAAATATGAAATTGCAAGTCAGTCCACACATGTATATGTAATTACAAGATCAAGGTAAACATTGTCTAGTTGAAGTATGATTATTGTCATCTTTTAACCAATTGATTTTAAGCCTCAAACATTCATGAGTACAAATTAAAACTCATGTTTGGATGTTTTCCACATAATTTGCAATTAGGTCCTCATAGTAAATTTACAATTAAGTCCACAACTTGCAACGAAACTTAGAACTAGGATAATCAACGTGCAAATTGAACCAAATGAGAGATATCTTTTAATCAATTGATATCAAATATTAATAAAACACACAATTATCATAAATAATCTAGATTATAGGAATATTATGGTAAAATTCGGTTCATCGTCTCACATGCATATTCTATGAGACATGAGTATGTTACCTCTCTTAATATCCAACATGTTAAACCTCTTGAGCACTTTGTATGTACTCTAGAATAGGCCAAGAAACCTTCTATATTTATCTCTATAGATCTTGATTCCTAGAATACACAATGCTTAAACTGAATTCTTCATGGAGAAGGTATTCTCCAACTAAAAGTTTAGTTTAGCTATATCATCTTCCATCAATAACACATAATCTACATATTATATGAGGAATACAATAATGCTCCCACTAACCTTATAGTAAACAAACTAGGAGGTTGGTTCTGAGATTAACCCTTGGTTGGGTTAGATCCAATAGTGTCCTTTCCTAGGAGGGATTCCTCATTATAAAAAAGGAACCTTATAGTAAACACAAGGTTCATATTCATTTTTTATGATGCTAAACTCCTAGTATGTCTCATTTGAAGTGACGATTCCTTCTTTATATGCTTGCTTCAATCCAAAGATAGACATTTATAGCTTGCATACTTTATTGTCTTCATCTAGAGAAACAAAACCTTTAGGTTGTATCATGCACACATCCTTAAGAAGTTTCCCATTGAAGAAAGCATATTTAGTATCCATTTTCCAAATTTGTAGTCATAATAAGTAGCAATGACAAACATGATTCTGATGAATTTAACCATGACAACTGGTGAAAAGGTTTCATCACAATCAACACCTTGAACTTTTATAACATTTTATGCAACATTTCATACTTTATGTGTTTGTACATTACCATCCATGTTAGTCTTCTTCCTGAAGAGCCATTTGCACCCTATGGGTTTACCCCTTCAGGTGCATCCACCAAAGTCCATACTTTGTTGGTGTATGTGGAGTCCATCTTAGATCTCATGACCTCAGGAAATTTACTAGAATATGACCCTAAATGGACAGCATGTAGGTTATTTTCTCATCATCATCCATGACCAACAAATCATCTGAACCTAGAAATCCAAATATGTGTTGATCCATACTTGTCCTACTATACCTTTGAGGTTTGTTTGCTATAGAAGAATTTGAGATTCCACAACTGCTTGTGATTCTTTTTATTTTTCATCTACCTCCATAGGTGCATTGTCATTTTGTTGACCTTGAACTTCTTCCATATTGATTTTCTTACCACGTGTTCATTTGGTGATGAATTCCTTTTTAAGGAATACAACAGTTATGGAGACAAACACTTTGTTGTCAATTAGAATGTGCAAGTAATAATCCCTAGTTTCCTTAGGGTGTCCAATAAAGAAATAGTTATCAATTTGTGTCTAAGATTTTCATATAACTATTTATTAATTTGAGTTGCACATCCTCAAATATTTAAAAAGTCACATTGGGACATTTCTCCTTCCATATCCCATATGGTATGTTTTGAATCAATTGAGAAGCTACACAGTTAAGTGTAAACATTTAGATTTCAAGAGAATATCCCCATAAGGAATATAAAGGATTATATAAACTCATCATTGGTTGTAGCACATACAACAAGGTGTCATTCCTTCTTTTTAGAACACCATTATGTTTTTGTCTTCAAAGTGGAGTGAATTGTGATACAACACCACCGTTTCTCAAAAGGGACTCAAATTCTTATCTTAGATATTCTCCACTATGATAGATCGTAGTCTCATAATATTCTTAAAATTTGGTTATTCTTATATTTTGGTTATGTGCTTCACTCATCAACTCCTTGAAATTTTCAATAGATTCTTATTTGTGTTTCATAAGATACACATATCCATATTGTGGACACCCCATTTTAATCATCAATAGAAATTCTTGATTAAAGAAAATTCTCTGGATAATAATGGAGTTCATTCCACATTCCACCAAATTTCCACATTTCTCATTTTCTCCATGATTTTACACATTTTTAACATATTTCACTCACATATTTTCACCCAATTTCATCCATCTCATGGATTTTTATAAAGGAACCTTCTTTTCAGACTGAAAGTATCATTTTCCCTCTTTTTTACTTTTTATAAGATCTTTTCCATAAATTTCCTAATTGAATTATCCTTAAAATAAAAATATTCCTTTCTCCCACAAATATTCAATTTCTTTACCAAATGAATCTTACAAATAATCCCAAATTATATTTCTCTGCAATTTCTTTGTTTTTCTCCAGAACATTCCTAAAATTACTAGAAAATTGAGAAAGCAATATTCAACCAACATGGACACTTGATGGATCCAAGCCATCTACTGTAATGACCTTGACCTGGGTTATGAGTTAACCCTATTTGTTTCAGCTAAATAAGTTGCTTATAACTTTAATATAATCCTCTAAAGTTTTTTGTTTTCAGGTAACACACTTATGTTTCAAATTTGGTCATGTTTGAATAATGTTTGAGCAATGTTTTCATGTTTTGGACCAAAATGCAAATTACCCAAGATGAGGGGTCATATTGCAATATGTCACATGTTAAACATACCTCATGAGTTTTAGAATCATAAGAGAGAGAATTATTCAAGTTTTTGGCTTATGGAAAGCCTAAAATCCAAGTTTGAACTTGTTTGAATAATGCTAGTGCCTTGTGTACCAATTATGGTACAAGTTGTAATTTACCCAAAATGTAGGGTTGATATGAAAATTGTCACCTCGAGAGTGTCCCTACTCCCTCCTAGTATCATTTATAGGTGAGATAAATAATGAGGCACCATTTTTTAATCATATTTGAGTATGATACCCTTGGTGATGAAAAGACCAAGGAGGTGTTGTATGTGAAACCCTAATTTGAGCTTGTATCGGGTTGTAGAGTCCATATGGGAGTGCCTATCGGCCAACAAGCCATAGAGGGGATCCCATATCGGTTTTTGAACTCTTGGTCTTGTCCATGACGAGATAATCACCTCAAGGAGGTGATCCATGACGAGTTAGATGCTCCTTGCAAAAGTTCTATAGGTTTGCATACTTTATGAAGATAAAGATAAGATATCTTATCAAAAAAGATAACTAATGCCCAAAATATCATGTCTAGATTATCCTCAAGTGTTTTGCATGTCAATATAAATATGATTGCATGCAAGGACAAGTTTCAACCATGTATGGACACGTGGCACCTAGTAGCTTAAAAAGATGACACCTCATATACACACTTTTTCATGAACCTCAAGTATATATACCCTTCCTTTCACCCATAAGTGGAATTTTTTGAAATCTATCACCCCCTTACTCTTATATATCGTGCATAGAGTCTTATTATAGTGCAAGGATGAAGGATTATCGTGCATAGAGACTTGGTATCACCCATAGAAAAGTGATATCACGCATCACAAAGTGATATCGGCCAAAAGTGAGGGATATCGGCCAAAAGTGAGGGATATCGGCCACAAGTGGTGAGGTATCATGCATAGGGCTGAGGAGATGAAGTCTTGGACCTTTTATAAGCTCACATTCAACCTTGGGAACGTGAATCTTTGGAGCTTGGAGCTTTGAAGTTGCTCTTGTGGTGGGTTATATAACTTGAACTCAATTATGTTATTATTTATCATCAATCTTGCCTTAGTTAAATGATTTACTTTCAAATAGAATTGTCTTGCATAATTCATGAATCCATGAGCTCTAGTAGTAACCTAGGACTATTTTACATGAACTAGAACAAGTAGAACGAAGGTCTAGGGCTTGAAGATGATGGTATCACCTTATAAAGTGATATCTAGTTCAAGCACATAAGTAAGCACCTCTAACCCGATATGGCGATGCACCTACACCAATAAAATGATATGGATATGAGTTTATACTTCATTGCACAATATGGTGATGTAGTATACACCTCTTTCACGATATGAGGTCAAAAATACCCCTTAGGCACAATATGATGTCAAGCACATACACATCTCTTGTCTAATATGATGTTGAAACCCTAGATGGTGATGGCTATACACCTCTAGAATGATATGGTGATGAGCATAAAACTTATGCATGATATGGTGGCACACACACAACTCTTTTCCTGATATGGTGTGAAGCATACACACACCTCTTTACCCGATATGGTGTGAAGCATACACACACCTCTTTGCCCGATATGGTGTGAAGCATACACAGACCTCTTTGCCTGATATGGTGTGAAGCATACACACACCTCCTTGCTCGATATGGTGTGAAGCACACACACAAACCTCTTTGCCTGATATGGTGTGGAGCACACACATACCTCTTTACCCGATATGGAAGCAAGCACACACCTCTTTTCCTTATAGGGTGGAAGCACCTCAATTCAATACACTTGATTGAGTAATACATGTAGTATGTTATGTCAAATGATACTTCAATACATAAAGTGTTTAAGGAATTTTTATAAATATGGGCCAATGTAACTTGAGATAAGGATTGAGACAACCTAATGGAGTATGAAATAATCAATATCCTAGTGAGGATGAAAGAGAAACTTATACTTGTTTAGTACTCATGTAATGAGTATACATTGATACTCCTAATATGTGTGGAGTCTAATTAGTGTTGTGATTCTTGATGAATGAACTTGAAAACCCTAGTTGGTTTAAAGAGGGAAACCTTAACCCTAATGAAGGGTAATGATATGATTTAAACTACAATTGGTTAACAAAGGGAAACCTTGACCATATTGAAACCATGCTGGTAGCATGATATAGTGAGCATAGCTAAGTACGAGCTATGATGTTGCATATAATACAATTATATGGGCCTTGTGAGCCATGTGATTAGTTGTTTCCTAGTGATAGGTAACAAGATGTTTAATGGGCCTTGTGAGCCATGTGATTAGTTGTTTCCTAGTGAGAGGTAACAAGATGTTTAATGGGCCTTGTGAGCCATGTGATTAGTTGTTTCCTAGTGATAGGTAACAAGATGTTTAATGGGCCTTGTGAGCCATGTGATTAGTTGTTTCCTAGTGAGAGGTAACAAGATGTTTAATGGGCCTTGTGAGCCATGTGATTATTTGTTGCCTAGTGAAAGGTAACAAGATGTTTAATGGGCCTTGTGAGCCATGTGATTAGTTGTTTCCTAGTGAGAGGTAACAAGATGTTTAATGGGTCCGGGGAGCCATAGAATAGTTGTTTCCTAATGATAGGTAACAAAAATTTTATAAAGTCTCATATAAGAGATGATAATGTTCAAAATAAACTAGGAAATGGAAACTTAGTAACACAATAATAATAATAAATGGATACAATAATAATAATGTAATCTTGATCATACATGTTTTATGCTTATATCCAAATAAGGGTTGTAGTGTTTTGAATATGCTTAAAGGAGATAAGAGGAATACCTATATTACATAAAGGATGTGAATAAATATGATGGCTTGGCCAAGGTATAATGCCAAGTAAAGGTAATGTGGTATTTAGTGATGAATTGCACAAGATTGGTAATAACCCAATAACTAGAATAATGTCACAAGATTTGTAATAACCCAATACCTGGAATAATGTCACATGATTGGTAATAACCCAGTACCTGGAATAATGTCACAGGATTAGTAATAACCCAATACCTGGAATAATTGTACAGGATTGGTAATAACCTAATACCTAGAATAATCTCACAGGATTGGTAATGACCCAATACCTGGAATAATGTCACAGGATTGGTAATAACCCAATACCTGGAATAATTGCACATGATTGATAATAACCCAAAACCTAGAATAATTGCACATGATTGTTAATAACCCAATACCTGGAATAATCTCACAAGATTAGTAATAACACAATACCTAGAATAATGTCACAGGATTGGTAATAACCAAATACCTAGAATAATGTCACATGATTGGTACTAACCCAATACCTAGAATAATTGCACATGATTGGTAATAACCCAATACCTGGAATAATCTCACAAGATTGGTAATAACCCAATACCTAGAATAATTACACAGGATTGGCATAGTCCAATACCTGGAATAGTTGCACAGGATTGGCATAGTCCAATACTTGGAATAGTTGCACATGATTGGCATTGTCCAATGCCTGGAATAGTTGCACATGATTGGCATAGTCCAATACCTAGAATAGTTGTACATGTTTGGCATAATTCAATACCTAGAATATTTGCAGAGGATTGGAATAGCCAATACCTGGCTATCAGATTGGCCGAGGCCAAAAAATAGAAATGAGAATGATTCATGAATGTCTCACTATGATAATAAGTATCACAGGATAAGCTTGAGATGTTGATATGGTATGATAGGTAAATATTATGCATGTTCTCTATATTCCTCATAAAGTGAATAGATGATTTACTGCCCTATCATACACAATTACAATGCTTTAACAGTTGAAAAATGTTCTAATCTTCTTATCCATAGTGAATAACCTTGCTTATTATTATAAAAGAACCTCTGCTCAGTTTAATACTATTTACCTCTATAATAACATTGTTGGCAGAGAGTTATATCTCTCACTGGGACAATTGTCTCACCCTGTGGGATCCACAATTTTTTTAGGTGGATGGGCACAAGGAGGTAGAGACCGTTCTGTAGAGGAAGGATAACAATAATAGGGACAACAGTAACAACTCAGGTTGAGTATTATGTCTATCGTGTCTTGTAGATATATGTCATATGTGTCGTCTCTGTACTCTCAGGTCCTTAGATTTAGTATGTGATGGTTTTATAAACAATATGAGATTTAGCTTGTATATCTAGAGGTTTGATGTTGCTTTAGTATACATTTTGACAAAGAAACTGTTATATGTTAACCGTGAGACGAGATGGTTCAATGTATGTACAATATGAACCCTGATGTATATAAAGTTTTGAAATGGATCTCTTTGAAAAATGGTTTTAATTTTTAGTGATTTTTGTTACTCCACTTCTTATAACTATTCCGCATTTCTAGTAACAATTTGGCTGTCAGTTTGGTGGCGGTCGTTACATCTACCATGTGCCACATGGTAGATCACCTCGATCCGTGTGCCCAGTCACAAAACCTAGTATCCACTTATTATTGATCCCTTTCACATTCATTTTTTGGGCCCCTTTCGGACCTCCTAAAGAAAAAGGATCGAACTAACTCTCTCTTTAGTTTCCTCATTGATCGTGATCAAAGGATCCTTCATCTAATGCCTCCTATCTTGCTAGCATCTATAGAAATGGTAAACTAATGTAATCGATGCACCTAAGCTACTATAACCATTACATCGGATATGTTCAACTACTATAATTGTTCTGCTCTACTACTACAATAATGTTGTGGCTATCCACTTCTCCTAAAAAATCATATCCTACCAATAGCCTACATCTTGTAATCACCCTCTAGTTCTAAACATGGGCCCTAATCACCCGTGAGGGATCTTCATTGCGGGAGGTATTGAGGTGATTAGGACCCCAATATGCCTAAGAAATAGGACTTATAGGGCAATTGATGGTAAGGACACATATATCTTCTTCTCTAAAAGCCTACCCCACCAATAAAAAATGTTTCTTTTTTATCATCATGAATCACTCATTTTTTTGCTAACACAAAACATGCTTGATATTGATTTATAGGGTGGGATGAGGTTGCTAATTCTTCCCCAACCATAACATGTTCATCGGATCTGATCTCTAGAGTTAGTTTTTTTTCATGTTATTTTTATCTATCTAACATGGATGATGACTCATGTTTACACATGGCTTTAAGGATTAATCATTTTTCCTCAATTTTTATATAAAACATGATGGCAACTCCAAACACCCATTTTTTATTTTCCATCTGACCCCTAAACAAAGTTTCAATACACAAAGGAATTTTGTTTATCCTTATATCTTCTCTCTTTTTTTTGGTCTAGGTGCAACAAACTAGAAACTCTACTGTGGACACCAAACAAATCTAAGTCTAAGTCTTACTATCATGTCTTTCCATGTCCCTTATAGATTTAGGGTTTCAACCACACTTCTCTTTAATGGTTTCATGGTTTCTTCTCTCACATTTTATTTAAAAAATAAATATAAAAAATATCTCAAAATGAGAAAAAGGAAAATAAAGGATGAATGCATATGTATGTTGGAAACAAGATCTGATCTTTCTAGAGACCTATATACTATTGTTATTTCTTTAATTTACATATGAATGATTTTCATGTTTTATGGGCTTGCTTCTGAAAAGGATAAAACCCATCACTTGCACTCTACACTTCCATAAACCTATGTGTCATGGAAAGGATTCTAATTCACATTAGATCCACATAAATGATACATGATGCCAATAAAGGTATTGATGCATTGTTAAGATAGTCATCCAAAAGCATTGAAAGCATCCCACTCTCCTTTCACTCACTACTGATTACAGTTGTCGTAGTCACGAGTTGCATTGAAAGAAATACCCTTATTCACTGAACTCGGATTAGCCCTCGATGAGTTCCATCTACCCTAGAGAAGATAATGGCCTACCTATCCTATACAAATCATGTTTGAGTGAAAACATAATATCAACCTAAATTCATGGGATAAAAGAGGGTGTCATTTACTTCATGTATGTATACCCTATTTTGGTTGGTAAGAATGTCTGAGATTGTTTATAACCCTTTTTAGCTACATATCATGAACAATCTATTTAAAGATTAAAAATCTCAAATTGAACAATCTTTTTAAATAATAACAATTTCAAATCGAACAATATTTTCAAAGTTTAACAATCCTTTCAAATCCAAACCATCTTGTTAAAGATTAACAATCTCAAACCAAACAATATTTTTCAACATTAACAATCCTTTCAAATCTAAAAAATCTTCTAATGATTGACAATATTGAATTGAACAATTTTTAAAAAGTAACAATCCTTTCAAAATTAAACAATCTATTTAAAATTAACAATCTCAAATGAAACAATATATTTAAAGATTGAAAATCCTTTCAAAATCGAACAATCTTTTCAATGATTAACAATCCTTTCAAATCCATACAATCTTTTTAAAGATTAACAATCCTACAAAAACCAAACAACCTTGTCAAAATGATAAATTAATTCTCAGCAATCATTAACCCACTAAGAGGATGCAAACTTTTTTAATTCCAAGGTTTTCTTAAACAACCTCCAAAAAGAATGAACACTCTTTCTCCAAAAAGAATAAGAGTCTTGTCATCACAACCTAGTTTAATGGGGGAGCTCTTCCATATTGAGTGAGATGTCACTTGTGAATTCCCAGCCTCCATCTGTGGTTCTAGAGTATGACCTAAAGCTGGTCCACTTAGCTCAAATCAAGATTGCATCCATGGTCATGGACTATGAACTTAAACTATACCATCATGTGTTTTTTATACTCACATCTATGGTCTTTGACTATGACCTTAAACTAGACCATCTTGTGCTTTTTATGCCCACGTCTATGGTCCTAAACTATGACCTAAATCTAGATCACAACCCATACCCACTCCATACTTGATAGGTAGAAGCCAAGCCAACACTCCCATGTTGACTGCTCGTCATTTCCAAGGGGCAAGGGCCCCCATGATAAACTCCTCTAACTAGGACAAAAGTAGGTTGTCATGGATGCGGCCAAGGGTTTCAGTTTAGGAACCATGATGGATTAGGATGCTCTAGGGAATATAAGTTATTGATTGATCATATACATTAGGATAGTGAGGGATACCTTAATATTGATCAACCACTTGAATCCCCACCTTCCATCCTCTTTTGGATTATTCTTTTGGGATGCTTCCCTGATAGACATCATGCCCACCATCGATTTATTTTCAGCCATGGTAATTGCAAGCACATCTCACACCATAAGTGAATAAATGCCTCTATCTCGCCTGGGCTAGGGACATGCACATTCTTTTAAATGTTGATAATGGAAAAAAGAGAAGCATCACATGTGTCTTTAATCATGAAAAGGCTACAAGAAATCATAGAGCACTAGTTTTAACCATTTCCAAGCAAGGGGGAAAGTGTTTTTTTTATTTCTTTTTAGATATAATGTGTGTGGCGTAACCCATCCCCAAATACAAAGTATCTTCTTAATTAATATCATACCCTACTTCTGAATCTCAATAATGTGAATTTCAAGACACCACAAGAAGGTCAAGAAGCCCATGCTTTACTTTCGTCTTGCCAACTATTAGCCCAGATGGTCAGAAGTAGCAGTGTGACCCATAGATCTAAAAGTGACACTTAGGAATATGGCATCCACAAAAAGAAAGACAAATTCATGAGAGGGGAAAATAAAAAAGAAGTTGTGGGAGTGCCTGAGGTGTCTTCCTCTCAGGAGGGTCCTTCGCACACGCCACATCAGCCAGCTAACTTACCTTTTACACCTCCAACAAGCTTGGGAAACACAACAGGGTGGCACTACCCAATATTCACCGGTCAGGGATCTATGTATGCCAAATTATCTAGGCCATTCTTCCTATACGACATGTGGGGTTGCCACCGGCCCCAACCAGAACATTGTTCTATCTAGGGCCCTACTAGGATCAACCATATGTGAACACTGGGGAAATCCCAGTAACTCAAAAGGCAACAACATCCGTTTTGAGTCTCGAAGGAGAAATTCAAGGGAGAAATAAATAGGAGGAAGTCTCAAGTGCGAAAGAAGATCCTAAAGAGGCCAAAGAAGTCAATATAGTGGTGAAAATTAAACCAGAATACCTTAATGACTGAGGACCTGTCTCCATCCTATATTCTCTTTATCCACCACCCCATTCCTAGTACACCCAAATACAAAAGGAGGGTATAGATTCCTACAACACATATACATGGCAATGCCAATGACAACCAGAGTGCCTGTGATATCGGTGGTGGTTGCACGCCAATAAGTGGCCACAAAAGATCCTCCTGTTAAAGACCCCTTACTGCTCGAGATCCTATATAAGATCAAACTTCTAGAGGGAAAGAAATAAATGGGGAGACATTAAATTACTTTTGTAACTTCTCAAACACTAAGATTCATGACAACATCAACACGCCCAAGTTCGATGGATACTTAAAAAAGGAGACCCAATGGCCCATGTAAAGGAGTACTTTTTAGATATGGTGGAGGTCCAAGATGATGACAAAGTATTGATCTGCTACTTTGCACAAACCCTAACATGTCTTGCATTGGCATGGTACAACAAGCACGACATACCATCCATCACCACCTAGGCCAAGATGGCCGAGAAGTTCATTGATTAATATACTTAGAATCTAGACAAGTCCCCACCAAGTAAGACCTAGAGGCACTACAACCAAAGGTAGATGGAAGCTTCTCCTAGTTTTTAGGACGATGGAGGGAGATGAATGCCCAAATAAAGTTAAATCCCATTGATAAATAAGAATTTAACATATTGACCAGAGCCGCTACGCCAACTACCACAACTCTTTTATATTTATAAAGGTATTGTACCTTTCCAAAACTCATACATGTAGGAGTGTGAATTGAAAAGTCCATCAATAGGGAGGTCTTAGGACTGCCTTTCAAGCCATAATCCACCTCTATGACAACTAATCAGAATCCTAACTGGAGTGAGGAAAAGGCCACATATGTGATGGTAGGGATAATACTTTTCCCCACTAGAAATGGTAGGTGACAACAGTCAAATTTCAGATTTTGCTGATTCAGACTTCAGCAGTTTAGACAGTCCATGCCCAATCACACCAGCAATAATAGGCCCATGTAGTTCAACCCAATTATCAACTTCAATACATACCCCCACAATAATGTGGATGCCAAGCAACAACTATGGGTACATGCCAGCACCTTTTCAACTTCCTATGCAGCAAGCAACCTCAAAAACTCATACAACAGCAAATAACCGAACACCTAAAGTATAGATGGCAGATACAACTCCATGTTTGGAAGAACCTACAAGACAAAAAGGAAGTTCACTCCATGAGATATTTCCTTAGAACAATATTGTTAGACATTGAGCACTTGGTAAAGTTTCTAGCCATAAGGGATCCACTAAATCCCCTACCAAATAGCTACAATGCCAAAGCCTTTTGTGACTTTCATCAAATAAAGGGCACAGACCTTTTCATGCATCATACTCAAGCATGCCTTATATGAATTGATAGAATTCATTAAGGTCGGTGTTGTCACATAATAGGAAATGCCTTCATCTTCCAACATAGTGGTTGTCATCTCATCACAAGAGGACTCATCACATGGGCTCATCCTTGAACTACAACAAGCAATCAAGACTAGAATCAAAGTACTCAGATCATCGCTTTGGTCCAAGAAATAAAGCCAACAGTCTCAGTAAGTGCCAAGAGTTTGGTCAACATACTAGGATCTCACTAGGGGAAGAAAGTACAATCGATTGGCATACCAGGATCCTGCCAAGGGCCTAAAGTACAAAATATCTAGGTCATAAGGCACTTATCTTGGGAAAAGTAACATTATTGACCAGTCTACTACTGTCACTAATTTTAACAGGAATAGAGGATAATCTTGGTCTTGTCTTGACTATTTCCTTGGGTCATAGACCTAGGACAATATCTACCCTTATAAAATACTACTACTACTAGTATTTCTATTTCAAATCACTTATCTCTCATCGTAAACACCAAACATGTCCTTTGTGTAAGGAAATATGACATCAAAGTAGATAGTGAAAAAAATATAACAATCATATTTCTCTTATAATAGTAGATCGCGTTAACAACTATATAATGGAAAGGACAATTTTGAGGATATACCTATTCCTGGAGCAAGCCCAACAACAATATCCTTGTCATAATGTGCACCTTTCTTTAATTCGTACTCAAACAACATCTGTAGTAGCTTCTGGTTGATCATCACAGACGGCAATTTGATGCTATTCTCCTAGCGGGAAAAGCTCCTCACTTATAGAGTAGTCCACACAGACCACTAAAAACTCCTTTTGTTCTAGTATAACAAACAAGAAGGAGTTTTCCCTCCACAATGGTGTACTAGAACCAACTTTCTCTCCCAAAACTATTTTCTCTTGCTATCCCTCTCTTTATCGGGTAGGGCTTGCTTGAGTTCTCTTGGTTACTAAAATCATAGAAGATAACAATTGCCAGAGGTAATTGAGTTGTGTCTCTAAGGAGTCCCCAATACCCCTCTATTCATAGGAGGGTTAGGGTTAGGGTTCTCAATCTATGTGGGAGTGGAAGGGATTGAATTTTCATGAATTTTTTGTAACCTGCAAGTAGTGAAACGATCGGTTCACAAGTGAACCAATCAGTTGGCATGCGATCCGATCAGTTCAACCCTTGAGCTGGTCATTTTTTCATGTTTCTCAATCGTAATTGTATTAGCAATTATAATCTAATTAATGCATAACATTACTTCAGTGTGAATCCTTGATGCAATCTAATTGATCCATGAACCGAGCAGTTCATCACATGAACCGGTCATCTGGCGACCTTGAGCCAACTGGTTCACTAAGTGAACCGGTCGGTTCATGCCCTGGTTCATCCAGAATTTAGCCAATGTAATTTTCAATCAACCTAACACTCCAACTAGTCAGTTCAACCCTTGAATCAGTTGGTTTAGAGTCCAGTTAGTCAATTGTTGTTTAAATTCAATACCTAAACACTTTTAGTAATCAAATTAAACATCATTCATGAAAAAAATTCTATTCCAAGTATATCCTATGTGTGTGACCCTATATGTTCCAGTTTAGATTGGCAGCGAATGTCCATAACCAATTTATGACATCACAAGCAAAGAGCGGTATCTAGCAACAGATTATTACTATCCAAGTAAATGAAAATTTGGAGAACAACTTCAACCTACAACGTGTGGCTAGTGTTATAGTGTTAATATAGTTCCTTTGTTACTAATATCCAGATTGAACTCAAGGCATGGAGTAGTCATCCTTTTCAACATTCAATTTCTATTCTATGAACTAGAGTAGATTGTCTGAGATAAAAGCTCAATATCACATATTGACTCACATGTGCATGGTCATGCATTTCTCAATCTTGCTAATCAAGTGTCCATGATATCACACTCATGTAGGAGGGATAAATCCCATCTACATCACTCACAATCATCCCCATGTATCATAGTGCATCCAATCATCACCTTTATGGAAACCCTTATTCAAGGTTACGTTGGATGATGTCAAAGTACACTGAACGAGATGTGATGAGTGTAGTGACTTCATATCTTAGAGCCACAATCACCATCAACACTATACGAGCTATGTTACTACCAATTATGGTTTCTATGTATCACTCTTATGGTGGGTTTTTCTGGTACACTATTCTCCAACAAGTACATATGTGTTTGGTTTGATATCACATATCATGACTGATGAGATTCTGTCATCAAACAAGACACACTCTAGTCTTGTGTGTTATTATTGTCTATCAATCTTCCACATTAACATCTGACTAAGGATATAACAAGAATATATATACTCTTGGCATATGTATGATCTCACTATTCAAGTCATCAACTTGAAGATATACGTCATTGAGTAACATCATACTTTAGACACTTATTATGTTACATCATTACCTCATAACTGAATAAAATAGAATGAATTGGAAGATTTCCCTTATTAATAATCAAATCATTTACAAGTTATGTCACTGTAATCATCATATGATTGGATCTCTGGGCATACATACCAACACTCTACGTTCCAAACTACTATGATTTGAGTAGTTTTGGATCATAAATTTATCCATCATCGACCATGATTTAGATCCTAGATACACCGTTCAAAAAACATAAAAAAACTTGACATCACAACTTATCACCTGGAATGCTCTGACTTTTGGAAATCCTCATGAGAGATTTTCCCAACTAAAGAACAACTACAAAATAGTGAAAATAATCCTAAATTTGAATCTTCTTTGACCTTGACTTTAATACAAGAATTTCTATATAACATTTAGAATCAAGAAATCCGTTAGAAATAGAGATCAAAATTTTAGTTTATCCACGATGATGATAGAAATACAAATTCTTTCATGAGACCTTTGACATTAAGAAAAAAATTCTCTTATTCATAGGTTCATCATTGAAAATGTCATGATTACAAATTGATATCTCATAATCTCACATGTTTTTATTACTTAAAAGGTCTCTTAAATCATGGTCAATCTTCCTCTAAGATTATTTAGATTGAATGGGATATTTTCTTCCAAAATAAGATCACTTCTCCTCAGAACCTCATGACCCGTTAGAAGTTCACAAAGTTGTGAACACTCTTGGTCTTGATAAATTACGCAAACCAAATGGAAGTGGTATTATCAAAATAGCTGACGTTTCATCAAACAAACCACTTCAAATATATTCACTTCTATTGTCTTTCATGATGAAATTCAACTAGAACTTGAAACTCTTGATTAGACTTAGATAACTCTATGAAAAAGATTTAACTATCTATTCAGAGTTAAGACTCTTGATTAGACTTAGATAATTCTAGTGAAAATTATTTAACAATCTTATGCCAGTGAAACTCATTAAACTAATCAACTTAATTCATGAATCATATAAAATCATTTCCATGATCCTTACTAACACAGTCAAACTTAAGATTAATTATTCTATTGTTATTCACCAAATGACGTTCATCAAGGGTCATTGTACCTGAGATGCTTACCTTCTTGTTGGTGAAATTATCCACCCTTGTCAGTCAAATGGAACACCTTGGCTTACTCTTAATATTAATTTTGAAAAGGGGTTTGAACATAAATTGTAAATTCAATTTTGACTTCTTGATAGGCTATATGTTTCTTACTATCCAAGTCTCCTTGATGAATAGTGGTATTGCCTTCATCCGCTACTCCACTCTCATCAATGGTGTACCTTCAATTATTTAGAAGATGGAATGGGGTCCTTCAGGATGACTCGATCTTTCCTTTTTTTTTTCATAGCCATGTCTATTTTGCCCCATTTATTAAAATACACTATCAATGTGTGATGAGTAAAATTATTTCATGCCTTTGTGAAAGAAAACCCATAATTTGTCTAAGCTTATCCTAAGTAAATTTTACACTAAAAATACTCCTAGGGAATCTATCTGCAAATCTATAATCTCCCCTCTACAGATAAACATCCTCAAAGGCCTCTATATTAACCATAAAAACATCCACTCCCACTCATGGATATTTCACAAAGACCCTCTTATGGCATGATCCTTAGTTCATATATCATTTTTACCATTCCTCCCAGCCTTAATTGCATTACCACTTGCTAGGCTCTCTTCTTTCTACATCTAACATGGATAACAATCTTAAGTGATGCCTAATCAACAACCACCTCACTATTGTGGATACCAACTAAACCATGCACAATCTCCCCTTGACATTTTTGTCTCTTGGATATGGGGCTCCACCTACCCAGTATCCAAGGCTTCTTAATGTTTCATGGACTTGGTAAACAAACTCTTTTTGACAACAAATTTTGGAAAATAAATTGTCCACCTCAAGTTCTTTTACATATTTGGCTTTTTGGGCACACCAAACTTTTTTGGAGTTGCACTAACATTCTCACAGTATTTCTATTCCTGGATGCTGATTTTATCTTAAAGATTCGGGAGACAAGTACATATCTTCTTCACCTGTCTTTTTCTAAACACTTGTGGAATAATTTCTTTCACCATTACAACACTATGTATAATACCGTTACAAACTTTTTGATACTGGATAGCATGATAATGAGTTTGCACAACACAAAACTTCTTTGGCAGCCTGTATTATTTGGAATATTTTGTGTGAGTGAAATAATACAATTTTATAATAATTATTAGAAGGTTCATATATTCCGGATCAAAACTAAGCATCGCGCCAATCCGGTTCTTATAGATCAAAACAGGGTCTGGATGTTTGATTGAAATGGTGACGGGCATGTGCGGTTCTATCTTCTTACCCCAGCAGATAGTTGACGAATGACGCAAACCCGACTTGGTCAAGGATAACAGACAGTGGACATGTATGGCATGTGGCAAACTTTGATTGGCAGACTTAAAGGTGTACGTGCTACTCTGCTAGTTTATGATGGGTCTGTTGATCGTTTGTACGCGAAAACCATTGGTGTTGGAGGTTCGCCGCTGTTTCAATCTCAGTCAACTTGCCAGTGCTAATGCAATCTCACCTCCTCGTCCTCGCACTTGGGAATGTGCATTAAAAGGCCGACTTGAGCTACTAATACAGCCTTTGGTGCGCAGTTATCGGCGCCGCCAGTGGTGGGAGGGAGTCATTGCCATGCATTCTTATCGCCAATTACTCGGAAACGAAGCCAGACCGAAAACAAAACTGCCGGCGTGAAAGCATCAGCAGGTGATCATCCAGGTGGAAGGAGGGACCAACCAAGAGGCTGCGTGCCAGCTGTTCTGCCTTCTAACTGGTTTAATCATAGATTGTAAACACATGAAAAGCAACCACTAAGGTAACGCCACCAATGGCACCCATAGATCCCTGAGGGTCGGCGATGTCATCTGCCCGCTTGTTGCCTGAATCCATGAAAGCTACTAGCTAACGGATTACCCCCTTGTTCCTGTGGGATCCAATCAACCTCTGTCTCGGTCGGTTGAACACCCATCCATATGACAACAGTGTACGATAGTTGACGAGGAGTGGGAAGCGATGTGGGGTTTTCAAGAAAGCGGCATTCAGTCAAGTGGAAGTCCGAGGATTCTGCCACTAGAGAAACCACCGGCTGGCTTGGGTTTTGGTTCCCCGATCTCTCCGTGTGTATGTCTTGGAAGTCTGCAGATGGAGCCCAAGGTTTATCCGCATCTGGGTTTATCGTCATCGCAGATCGCCGTTTCCACGAAGTTATTCAGAAAATTATGCAGTACTGGATCGAGTAGTTAACCCAGATTTTAGCGGGTTAAAATCGTCTGTCTCCATTCTCCAATTACACCTCAGCCTCTGTCGTCCCTGCTAATCACAGCGGCACATTCCAGAACCGTATGCCAATACATGCTATACAGGCTGGGACATACACGGTTAGGATTGCAGGAGAGAGTGAAGGACAGACGTTGGAAACAAAATATGTGATCCTGATTTTAGCACCTATGTGTAGAGAATGTTTGGTTGGGTGTAGTAAGATGAGAAACTGTGATTGTATAATTTACATTGTGAACTCGTCGATTATACCCAGCCAAATTAGCTCGTAGTGTGATACATAAGAACATACTAGAGAAAGACAATCCTGAGCCTAATAGGTCAATATATATGCATGTAAACCTCTTATACAATAGAATAACACGAAGAGGCAATAATACACAATGGAATAATATGAAGAGCCCTTTATCAATGAGGTATACCGAGTGATGTAAGACTAAGAGTTGTAATATGAAGAGGCAGAATACCAAGAGATGTAATATGAAGAGTCGTAATACAAAGAAGCATAATACAACTCTAACACCCCCTTCAAACTCATGGTGGATCCACAACACTGAGTTTGGGGAGATAGAGGTTGCGCTGAGCTCGAGTCTGTGCTTTGGTGAAAAAAATCAGCCATCTCAAGCTCTGAAGGCACATATTGAAGAGTAATGAACACATGTACGACATGTTAACACCGATATGCTTGGTGAGCTCATGCTTCACCGGGCTCGATCAATGCCAATAGCACATGTACTATCTAACAAAAGAGGAGTTGGCGCTAAAACAGAAACACCAAAATCTTCCAAGTAACCACCGCAGCCAGGTGACCTGCACAGTCAATAATGTCATAGCACACTACTCAACCTTTGTACTCGAATGAGAAACTGTTGTCTGCTTCTTAGTCTTCCAAGCAATGAGAGAACCACTCAGAAAAATACAATATGTAGAAAGAGATTGAAGATCAGAGGGATCCCTAGCCCACATCGCATCAGAGTAGGTCTGGAGCTGAAAAGAGCTAGAGAGTGGGAAGAAAAGGCAGTGAGTGATGGTCCCACGAAGATAGTGTAGAACACAAAGAAGGTGATTATAGTGGAGTTGAGTGGGGGCATAGGCAAACTGAATCAAGATATACGTTGGATAAGAAATGTCAAGACGAGTGACGCCGAGATAGACTAGACTCCCAACAAGATGATAGTAGCGAGTGAGATCTGCAAGAGGCTCACCATCAGTGGGTTGAAGGTGGATATTAAGCTCTATGAGAGTCTCGACAGTGCGCTGGTCAGTGAGAGTAGCACGGTCAAGAAGATATTGTATTTACTTCTCTTGGGACAAAAACAAACCCTCAGGTGTAGAAGAAACCTCAATCCCAAGGAAATAGTGATGAGTACCCATATCTAACATAGAAACTACTCACTAAGCCTCTCTTTTACAAAAGTAATATACTAAGAATCGTCACCAGTAATGATCATATCATCAACATAAAGAAGGAGAAGCTTCCGACTATGAGGCAAAGTGTGGAAAAAAAGAGCAAGATCATGAGCACTAGCAGAAAAATTAGTTGTAGTGGCTACAATTGAGAAGCGCTCAAACCAGGATTGAGGGGCTTGCTTCAGGCCATAAAGAGAGCATCGAAGGCGACAAACCATGCCCTCAAGAATAGAATACCTCAGTGGTGGTTGCATGCAAACCACCTCATGCAACTCACCATTATGAAAGCCATTCTTGACATCAAGTTGAGAGATACACCACTCCTGAACAAAATCCACAACAAGAAGTGTCCAAACAATGTTCATGTGGGCCATGGGAGAAAAAGTCTCATCATAATCAC
Source organism: Alisma plantago-aquatica (assembly GCA_963693085.1). Taxonomy (NCBI): domain Eukaryota; kingdom Viridiplantae; phylum Streptophyta; class Magnoliopsida; order Alismatales; family Alismataceae; genus Alisma; species Alisma plantago-aquatica. Next base: position 40,657,628 of record OY856409.1, read on the forward strand.
GACCATGCTTCTACTAAAAATCACAAGCCGCAAGACGAGCTTTGTAGCGCTCAAGTGTACCATCAGAACGAGTCTTAACTTTATATACCAACTTGCATGTGATATGACGAACATGTGCAGGAAGAGGCACAATGTCCCAAGTGTTAGTATGCTTGAGTGCGGAAATTTCCTCTTCCATTGCATGTTGCCACTCTTGAGAATGGTGGCATCATGGTAAGAAGTGTGTTCCACAAGGGAAGTAGCAACATGGGCATAACGAACAGGAGGCTGAAGGGACCGATAATCACGAAGATTATATTGAGAAGCAAGCATCAAAGTTAGTAGAGGAAGGTGGTGTCATAGAGGCAGGTGGTGTCATAGAGGCAGGTGGAGTCTACAGTTCTAGAGGTGGTGAAGTTGGCACTGGAGAAGCTGGTGGTTCTATGACACTTGAGGTGGTGGTGGTTGCGGTGCGAGAGGTGGATGTTGTGGTGGTGGTGTCTGTGATGCTAGAGGTGGATGTGGTGGTGGAAGGCGTATAGTGAAGATAGGTGTATCAGAAAAAATTGGGAAAGATAGTGGCTTGATGAGAGAAGCTAGAGTAGAGCTGGTAGAAGTACTAGAGTAGAAAAAATGGGTCTCATCAAAAGCTGCATCTCGAGAAATGCGTATCCATCAAGCAATAAGATCCCAACAATGCTATCCCTTATGTTTCACACTATAACCTAGAAAAAACACTCAATTGACTGAGTTGTTAGCTTGGTGTGATCATGAGTTTCCAATAAAACATAGCACACACCCAAAGTGGTGAGGGGATGAATAATTAGGAGGGGTACCAAAAAGACGCTCGATTGGGATCCCACCCTAAAGTGGAAGGTTGTAGAAATTGACTTAGCCTAAAAATAAAGTGGGATAGGAGAAGCAAGCATAAGAGAATGAGAAGTCACAAGAAGACGACGATGCTTGCTCCTCAGTCACACCATTCTAAGCATGCACACCCAGACAGGAAAAGTGAGGAAGAGTGTCCTGCTCAACAAGAAAGGCATGTAGGTATCCTGACAAATACTCCCCATCAGAATCAGCATGAAAAACACAAATAGGATAATCAAATCAGGTGTGGATCATGATCACACACTTCTTATAGATGGGTAAAACCTCACTACAAGAAGACATATAATATATCCATGTTTGGCGAGAATAATCATCTATAAAAAGTATATAGTAATGATGACCCCCTTTTTAAACAAAAGGATTTGGACCCCGTACATTAAAATGAACAAGAGCAAACAAACATTGTGACACTTAATCACTAGTAGGATGGGGAAATTGCAGTTGCTTTCCAAGCTTACAAACCATACAATATAATGACACATCACCAGACACAGAACCTAATAAACCACGATGAACCAAAGATGACAATCACAACCTACAGAGATGACCCAAATGGTGATGCCACTAATTTGGATGATGTAGCTTATGCAGAGGCGGTGGTGGTAGTGAAGAGATTGGGGGGTGCACTAGAAGGAAGGTGAAGCTAGTCAAGCTCCCAAAAACATTGTGAATCACAATGACGGGGGCCAGTGCCAATCAAAGTTCCCGTATGGCAATCCTAAACACAACATGAGTTAGAATCTAAGATAACATGACATCCATGATAAATGAGCTGACCAGTGGACATGAGATGCATGGTAAGTTTGGGAATATAAGAAACTACAGGAGCATTAAAAGAGGATGTAGATGAGTTCCTTGTCCTGTAATACAAATGGAGGTTCCATGTGTGGTGTGAACAGTGATAGGAGAAACTAGGCTACTAAGAGACGTAAGATATGTGCAATCAGGTGTCATATGAAAAGATGCACTAGAGTCAAGGAACCACAGTGATTTACCTGAAGGTGAAGGAGTGGGAGGTGGTGTCGCATCACCACATGATTGAGCAGTAGAACTCAATAGTCCAAAAGCAGCAAAGAAACATAGCAGTGTGAGAATCTTTTGTCGAGTATCCAACCATCCTAATTCCTTTTGAGAAGGAGAGATCGTAGATGAAGAGCATGTATTACCTCAGTGACAACGAGCGACATATTTCTTCCTCTTCCAACAATACTCATCTACATGTCCATCTTTGTCTCAGTATCTGTAGTGAAGGCCTCCACCCTCTCCACCTCCAGAAATCGGCATGGAAGAAGGTGGCACTAGTGGAGATGTAGAAAGGATGTGTAGAGAGTGTAGAACCTGAAAGACGAACAACCAAAACTTAGGAGGGATGTGGTAGAAAACCTGCACCACAAATCCAAATCTCCTCAGTATGAACAACACCAAGGGCCTCTAGAAATGACACATGAGGGTGGTGAGCAAGCATGAGATTCTTCAAACTCAACCCAAAGTCATGTCAAAAAGTCATATATGTGGTGAAGCTCCAAGCTTGAACCTTGACTCTGAAAACACTTGCAAGCGTCGAAAATCTCTAGTCCCAAAGAGTCAAACCGATGCCATACCTCGAACAAATGAGCATAAAATTTGTCAACTATGAGATCACTTTGGTGTAGTGTCTGCTTCTAACGCACAACAATAAGGTACAAAGAATCACCAACAATCTCATGGAGGGCACAAAGATGCTCCCACATTAGGTGAGCTGAAGCCAACCCAAGAATATCAGCAGACACACGCAACTCCATGCTCTCAACTAGTGTAGTGGAGGCACAAGTATCCCCATCAACATAGAACTTGCATGACTTATACTATAACTCAAAAGACTCCTCAACATTAGTAAAGTCACCAACCACCTTCTTCTTGTCAGCACGCTGGCCTCTGTCACAAGCTGAGACAAAACAGGGTGAGTAGGACAAGAAGGACTAAGAAGCTCTCCGGTAAGAAAATCCCATAGAGGCTGACCATACATGTGGAGGTGCATGCACTGAACCCAATCTCAATAATTGAAACCATTGAAGATTACTGGGAAATGAGGAACATATATGCTACCCAGAAAAATTCCTAAAGGGAGCGACATATATGGTCAGCGATGAACAAATAGGTAGATGTCAGAAGGTTAGAAGAAACTAACTATAAAGTTAGAAGAAACTAAATGGGAGTGATGGATGGTCAAAAGAATCGACAAAAGGGGAGAGAGATCAATTAGATAGAAGTGATCAGGAAAATAAACCTTAACACTGACTCATGATACCATGCTATGAATAGAACTTAGGTATTACTATGACGCCAGTAGGCAAATATATATACATGTAAACCTCTTATACAATGGAGAAACACTCAGAGGCAATAATACAAAATGGGGTAATATGAAAAGCACCTTATACGATGAGGTATACTAAGAGACATAAGACAAAGAGTTGTAATATGAAGAGGCAAAATACCAAGAGATGTAATATGAAGTCTCATAATACGAAGAAATACAACTCTAACACAACATAACTAGTACAATACATATTCAGCCATCAGCTGCATTGAAATATCTTATTTTTGTAGTGGCCACCACTTCCAATTATTCTCTTCTTAAACTTTTAGTTCCATATTATTTCTATGCAGAAATATTTTACTTTCATGCAATACATTTAATTATCATATGCGCTGATAATTTTTTGAGAGCTCATACATGATCTACTACTACTACTACTACTACTACTACTACTACTACTACTACTACTACTACTACTACTACTACTACTACTACTACTACTACTACTACTACTACTACTACGACTACGACCACTACCACTACCACCACCACCACACACCACCACCACCACTACTACTAATTCTAGTAGTAGTATTGTTGTAATGGTTATTGTTGATGTCTTTGTCGTCATCATTATTATATATAAGTAAAAAAATCCCAAAATTATTAGTTTCATCACAACAAAAACTATATTTTATTTTTTAATATGACCTTCACAAATATAGCCCTATCCCTCATTAGAAAACATAATTATAAGCATGACCTCCAAAATAGTCCATAAAAAGGTTGTTTGAAAGATACATGTACTCTTTTATCCTCAATACACACACACACACACACACACACACACACACACACACACACACACACACATATATATATATATATATATATATATATATATATATATATATATATATATATATATATATATATATATATATATATATATATATATGGTCCCATCTTTATTGCCCGCGCGGGTAGCTACCCGCCCACCCTTCCGACCATTTTTTTTCAAAAAAAAAAATTTTGTTATTGTAGAGGACTATTTTGTCTAGCTCTCCAAAAAATTTTGGCCAAAAATAATATCATTTGCCCCTCCAAAATCAAAAAACCCGTCCTTATATATATCTGCTGTATATTTTTTACAGAGTTACTTTTTTGGTCAGCAGAGTTACTTTTTTGGCCACTATAGTTACTTTTTTGATAGCAGACTTACTTTTTTTGCTAGAAGAGTTACTTTTTTGGCTGCAGGGTAGCGAAAATCCAAGTTCCCGTGCGGGCAATGAATGAACGCCCTATATATATATATATATATATATATATAGGGCGTTCATACATTGCCCTCGCGGGTAGCCTGGATTTTCGCTACCCGACAGCCAAAAAAGTAACTCTCCTGGCTAAGAAAGTAACTCTACTGTAAAAAATGTAACTATGGTGTCAAAAAAGTAACTGTGCTGGCCAAAAAAGTAACTCTGTACAAAATATACAGCAGATATATATAAGGATGGGTTTTTTGATTTTGGGGGGGCAAATGATATTATTTTTGGATGAAATTTTTTGGGGAGCTAGACAAAATGGTCCTCTGCAATTGCAAATTTTTATTTGAAAAAAGGTGGTTGGAAGGGTGGGTGGGTAGCTACCCGCGCGGGCAATAAAGATGGGCCCATATATATATATATATATATATATATATATATATATATATATATATATATATATATATATATATATATATATATATATATATATATATATATATACACACACACACACACACACAAACATATGAAGACCACATTGCACTTTGTTAGTACATTTTTAAGGTACATATTTGAAAGTCTAGTGGCTCTCATAATTTTTTTTTACAATTTTCATATTAGTTTTTAATAAATTTGATGTTGCATGCCTCAAAAATTTCCTTTTGTATGGAGCCATACCTAAGAGAGGATCCACTCCTTACTTAATTGAGGAAAAAATCCATATAATTCAAACACACTACCACATATGCTAGAATAAGTGTATTTTTTATTTCTCAAATGAACAATATGCAAGAATAGATACAGAAATAAAATACTATGATTTTTTAATTTACAATACTAGATAATAATTCCCCACTTGGGGTTTATATAAAAGAACACTTCTTCACTAAGCAGAGGGATGTTCAAGGTATTTCAAGCCTAAATCCAAATGTTAACTCTACCAAACCAAGTTCAAGTCATCATGTCAAGTCCTCCATGATCTATACCTAAGAGGTTGGATGCATACCTAACAAAATATGTCAAATTGGATGTTGTTGATATTACAATGTCGACATGTGAATATAAACAGAGATTGAGAAATATTATGAAAAAGGGACAAGAAAACTATTCAAGGTTTCCCAAGTCAAAAGAGAGATAAGAAACCATTTAAGTGGATGATCAAGAAAATAAATACTAAAAAGGTGTTTCATTTAGAGATATAATCAATCACAAAGTTCATTGACTTAATATAGTGCATCAATAACATCACAAATATAAGTTGTGCATGCAAACAACATTAGACTAACGTTATTTCAAACATAGTTGAGAATCATAAAAGGTGGGTGAAAAAGCACGCCTTGGGAGGAATAAACATGCCCTATATATATCGAGTGGAAAATCACACTCGTGGCATAAAAAGCACGCCCTATTTGTGGATTTACTCATGTATCTCTACTGGAAATAAAATTAATCTAAGATGTAAAAATGTAGACATAAAAGGTAAGTTTAGTCAAACTCAAGATATGAGAACTTCCAATTGATATCAAGCAGAGGCAGAGGACCCATAAATATATATATATCCAATTATATTCACAAGTAATATGCATAAAATCACAAAATGTCGTCACTTGAAAGTTAGGATTCCATTTAGAGTTCAATTCCTCAAGTTAGGGTTACCACATTGAATAGCAGCAAGTTACAAATTATAAGTACAACAAGAATTTTTATCAAGTTAAGAAGATCACAAGATCTATTTAATTAAACTAAGTCCAAATAGGCCAACAAAATATGAAAGAGGAATTTCAATATAGTAATGCCTCATAGAGTTTCAAGAGAAAATCTAGTGAGTAATAGCTCAATATGACTCATGTGGAATGAAGCATACCTCATATCAAGACTAAATATAGATAGAGTCAACCCTAGCTCCACATCAGGGTCACAATCCACCTATTAAAATAATATATGAAATTAGGGTTGAGTTCGAATTAACATATTTGCCTATAGTAATTGTTGGTTATATGTCCTGAGAGTCATCATGTACTGATTGTAAAAGGGACACTTTGTACTTGATTTAATTTTTAATAAATGGAAAATTCACTTATTATGTTTCTTTTATATTAAGATAATGAATAAATCTAATAATGCCCTAAGAATTTTCAACTCGATGACATATGGTTTGGGTTGAGGATTGGATTATGATATCATATGTATAATAATAGTCCTCATTCTTATTATGTCCCTAGTTAGTTATTATTGTGGATAGTATAGGACAACGATAATAAACAATACTAGCATATACGGTGATTTATGGCTATTTCTCTTTAGTAATTATATTTGATATCAACTTAAATACATATGTACTTGTTAATGAACAAGTTATACTAGATAGACACACCTTGAGATTGACACATGGGTGTCATGTAATGACATGTCATAGTCATATCTCAATGTGACAACAATGATCATGATCCTTAGACCTAAAGTCACTATAATAAGACATGTTGTTTGGTTTGATACTAGTCCAACATGCTTAAAAATACGAGCGATCAAAAAGGTGGTGATTGGGTACACTGTAACAGCTTGGGAATACTGTGAGTGATCTAAATAGAATTTATCCCTCCTATGGAGTGATATCACTCACCACTTGATAAGTGAGACTATGAAATGCATGCCAATGCTCATGGGAGTCAATATATGATATTCAGAATACATTATCTCAAATTTTCTATTCTACTTCAAGAAACAAGATTCAATATTAAGAGGATGACATTCCATGTCTCAGTTTCAATCTGGGTATTTTTGACAAAGGGATTATGCAGTCATGACAACATTAATCACTTTATCAATTACAGTTGTTCTCTAACTTATTCTTGTTATTTGGATGACAATGATGTGTGAATAGACACCAATCTTGCTTGTGTTGTTTTGAACACCATTGCCAATGTAACTAGGAACCTACCAGGTCACATGCATAATGATGCATAAGGGAATTGAAGTTTGCAATCAAATGTATGATTACAATAATTATGAATCTGAGGCATGCTAATTTACCCTATGATTGGGTGACTAGAATGTCTGATCAGGCAATCATATTGATTGGATCAATAGATCAATTGGCCGATGAGGCCACCTAATTGAGAGATCACAATATTACAAGAAAGGTCTAGAATTATAAAGCAAGTCATATCTTGTAGTAATCAGCCAATCAACTAATGTGATCGAGCGGTTAGGGGTTGTGATTGGGTGATCATGAAATGCAATCGGACAATCAAAAATTCAATCTGAGTTTTCAACATTAAAGTTTTTTTTTTGAATTGTGATTAGGAAAGGGATTAGAAATAGACTTTTCCAAGACGATGACTCTCCTACATAAAAGGGGCATGTCCCAAAGTGAGATATATCTTTGGAGAAAACTTGTGAGGTAAGTTGGTCATCAAATTTCCAACTTGAAGAGAGGAAGTAACCTTAAGAACTATATCCTAAGATACAAGAAGAAAGGGAGATTTGAGACACCTAGTATGTCAAAAACTCATGTTCCTCTTTGAATTGGTGGTCAAGGTGGTGCACAATATTCTCCCTCATGTTCTTATGTGAAATAGAGGCTGAGGAATATATGTGGAGTCTTGGAGAACGTGTTCTATAAGACAACAAAAAGAAATTGTTTGGTAGACAATCTAGATCTATTGCCGATCTATATAGACTTTTTGGTGGTTGATTTGGATTTAGATCTCAATGCTCAAGTTCAACACTAACATAAAATGTGTCAAGTTATTGGAAAAGTATTGTTTGTAAAGATATCACCTTTATCTCCTCTTATGTTTTTGATTAACTGATGTTTTATATATAAGACGGATCCAATGGCTTAGGTGGAAAAGGAAAAATTTTTTTACTCTATTCCCCCCTCTCAAAAATCCAACACACACATACATATGTATATGTGCACACACATTATATATATATATATATATATATATATATATATATATATATATATATATATAATTAACCATATGAAGCTTGCTATACATTGTTGTATGGATTTTTGAATTATACTTTATTAATGCATCACATGTGGTTATTTTATACAAATTGAAATATATGGTACATGGACTTAAGAATTACATTCATGAATTAATTTTAAGTGTATGAGTTGTTCACATTATATATATATATATATATATATTAAATTTGGAGATTTTGTTCATGCCATCATCATGGTTTGAACATGAGACCTCTCATTAAAATACCAAGGACCTAACTTTTTCAGTGTCCCATCTTGGATAGTTTTTTAAATTATATTTATAATATTTTTTATGAAAAATTTTAATTAGTTTTTTTATTCAATATTAATAATTTCAGCACTAACTTCTTATTATGTACATCCTATAGACGACAATAGACCTATCTTGCAAATTATGTGAATCCTAATATTTATTTTAATTATATTTCCAAATACCTTAAGCATTTATCCATATTCCATTCTAATAACTTATTTATTAATCTCATTTAGGTCGAGAAGAGTATAACTTATACTATGTTTGGGATATGTTTGCGAGTTTATTTCTAAACTAAGTACAAAGGAATCTAGAACTTAGGATTAGGGATTCAAGGGCTAAGTTGTAGATTTCAATATGTTACACGTTCTCTAAAAAAAACAACATTTATTATTATTTTTACAGCCACATTTGAAAAAATAAAAAGAGTTGGGACATTTATAACTAATATATACCTTGCAAAGATTGTTTTTACTACTCAAATGAATAAAACTTAAAAAGGGGAGGAGATAAGCCTTTATCCCTAAGTTATTTGTATAATAAAAATAAAGAAAGAAAATAAAAATATATCAATTAGAAGAACTTCATTGATCTATGTGTTTCGTACTTGAAAATTCAATACACATGGCGTTATAGCTACCATAACGATCTCCATTTTGTATGTAAATACTATATAGACAAAGAGTTTATTTTTTTGTATTTTTTCACTTAAACACTTTTGGAACTAACATGTTTTTTCATTTATACTCTAGAGGATGACCGTAAGAAGCATCACTTCTTATTGAATTTTCTTTTCATCAAGAAACCATGTTACAAAAAAAGGTCTAATAAAAGCAAGAAAATAAGATTAGACTAAGTCAAATTTATATATATAGAAAAACTTGGAACTCGCATATTATATCGATTCCAAAGGCCTCAAATTGCACCAGTGTAATTTGATTCTAAAGTTGGGATAAGTGGAAATTGTGGTAACATCCTAAGTGCCCAAGAATGAGATCACATTAAAAAATGTAATTAATAGAGAAAACATACATAGAAAATTGGCCTAGTAAAACAATAAAATACACCAACTAATATGCACATAAAACTCTAAATTAATCTTAATAGAGTTATAACTAATAATAATAAAGTTACAGTGAAAACACTTTTTCAGATCTTAAAAATATAACTATGATTTGGTTGGAATCTTTGAATCAGAAAGAAAAAATTATAATTATGACTCCATATCATATTTTTTCCATTAATTGTTGTTGAGTAGATAGTGTGATGCATTACTTGTATTTGGCAACATTACAATCACTTAATTAATTCATTTGATGCGAATTTATTGTAACTACCAAGTTAAATCATTTCAACTATTATATAGTTAAAAATTACAATTATTATTGGAACATATAAGACTAGTCCTCTGTTGAGAAATGTTCCTATGGAAGGTATTTTCAAATATAATATATAATAGGATATAAATAATGATGTACAAAATTTGATAGCACCTTCATGCAAAAGTTCCCATAAAATATATCTCATACACTCTAAACATACAACATGGGAATGAAAGCAAAACCAAAAGATTCATTGATAAGAATTAAGATGTAAAACATGAAAGAATACATTGATTATTCATAATAAGTAACTAATTGGGTATTATAGGTGATACAAGTTATGATGTAAAACATGAAAGAATACATGAGTAATTCATGATAAGTAACTAATTGGGTACTACAGGCTCACTTAGATATATAGCCAAGGTAGTCTATTCGCTCTCACCTTTTATTAAATGAAAATTGTTTATAAAGGAAATGACTAGGCAACCCCCAACTTGATGTGATGTTTGAGCACCCCTCCCTCCCTTTCACAATTATGGTGGAAAGATCTTCATCATGCCTTTGTGAAATTAATTCTAAACCACATTTGCAAAAAGGACTAAACATTTATAGGACCTAAAATATTATGAGTGAAACAATAAATAAGAGTAGTCAAGACCATTTGAGAAAAGTTTCATGAAAAATGAGCCATTCACCTCATAGGGTGAAATGTTAAAAGAAATACTTTCTCAAAAACTAAGGGTAATTCAATGAATTAGTATGGCAACATTGAACGTAATATAGGGAGCAAACAATTAACTCAATGTCTACTTGAATACAAAAATATTATGATTTTTTCCAATCATGATCATATGAACAATTATCAAGTTAAATAGTGAGACTATCATATACATGTTGTAATTAAATATTGATCAATGTTTTATAATAGACACGCCATATCTAAATTCCACACAACCCCTAGTTATATAAAAACATGGCAGATTCAAATAAATAATTTTCTATATATAAATGTATGTCTAGTCCAAAGAAGGTAGGTGTTAGATTGGAAGGTTTCATAAAAAAGAATTGCAAAATGTATTCTGTTGTTACAAACTACCATCAATTTAATGTATATCTAATACACCTAACAAATGAGCAATAATAGGTGGATTATTAATAGAATAATATTATAATGTTTGCATATATTTACAACTCACACAGTACATACATATGAGGATTTTCATATTATGATTCTCACCATGTAAGGACTACAGATGGAACATGAGAATTTTGGTTATGTACCACAACAAACAAAGTGGAGGCAAAGAGAAGCACAAGCAAAACATAGTCATTGCCAATCTATACCACATCTAGTTTAATTCATGGTCAAATCTAACACTAGAGATGATATGATGTTGACACTCTATGCTTTCCCATGTCCTCTCTATATTCCATATCACTATGTTGAAGTTGTTGGTAGGATAGCTAAAATGTAATATTGTCCACTGCCACCACTACTGGCATCAGGGTTGAAGTATTGCTACTGCCAAGCAACAATGAAATTTCAACCTTCATTGTCTCATGTTTCTATAGGGTAACCATAACTTGTAATCATATGTGTGAGTTTGTTCTCTCCCCATCAACAAGTGCGAAGGTGGCATATGCCGGTCTATAAAATTATGATTTAGAGATAGTGCAAACCAGTGATGGCCCATTATTGTGGAAAATAGTTCAATAGTTTTGGTCATCATATGTGAATAGGAAATCAACATATCTAGATCATTAAGAATGCCAAATGGATATCACATACAGAGACTATGATAATTAACAATCTATCCTAAGCTCCTTATTGTCCCAAACATCATTAGGGAAAAGTGTTGGTGACCTATCTATGATGAAAATATTGTAGTCCTAGAATGTAATATACCCAACTATAGGTATATCGCCTAATCCCTCTCCACTTTATGCCATTTTAGTTATGTTAGCCTTGATATCCATTATCGTGACTTAGAGTATACTTAGATTTTTAGAAATCTATAAACATAGTGTTTTAACAAGTAGTCACCCTATTGAGGCTTATGTGTAAGTAATTAGTATAGTGTTACAATTATAGGAGTAGGAAAATATAGCATCGGATACTAAAACAGAAAAAAAAAGTGTCATATTCCTCTTAGATAGTAAATTATGTCAACAACTATGTAATGGGAAGAGGGTTTCAAGGCATACACCTGGTCTTGGAGCAAGTCTAGCAACAATGTTTACTACAATGTGCTTCTTTCTCAAGTTTCACCTGGATGGTTGTCAGCAGCGGCCTCATAGTTAATCACCACAGATGGTGGTCGAGTACATCCTCATAGAGGGTGGCAAAGGCCTCATCATCTTGTAATAGTCCACGTAGACCACTAGGAACTCATATCATTCTGTTGGAATGGATAAGAATGAGTTGTCTCTTTGAGTCAATGTGCTAGAGCCAACTTTCTCTCTCAATTGTCACTACCTTATCGTCCCTCCCTTTGATCGGTAGGACTTGCTCGAGTTCTCACATTGCCACAAGTCTGAGAAGGCAACAACTGTCAGAGCTTATTTTTGTTGTCTGCGAAGACTCCACTACCCCTCTATTTATAGGAGGGTTAGGGTCAGGACTTCTACTCTGAACAAGAGTTGAAGAGAAAAATTTTATGATTTTTTTATAACATGCAAACATTGAAACAATCATTTCACTAATGAATCGGTTAGTTCACATGTGAGTCAATCGGTTCAACCCTTAAACCAGTCATTTCACTATGTTTCTAAACCGCAATTGTATTGGTAAATAATATTCAATTAATGCACAACATGAGGTCACTCTCAATCCTTGATCCAATCATATTGATCAAACAAATGGTTGGTTCACAACTTGAACCTGTCGGTTCAAAAATCTATGATGATCCATTCACTTTTTGAACTGATCATTTTAGAGTTCTGACTACAAATATTGGTTCAAATTTACCTGACACTTGAACTGATCAATTCAACATTTGAACTGGTCAGTTCACAGTTCAATCAATCATTTCCAACCATTTTGTTTAGACTTGAATACCTAATACCTTAGTAATCAAGTTAAATATCATTCATGAATAAATTCCTATTCCAAGTGCATCCTATGTGTGTGACCATATACATGCTAATTTACATTGGCAGTGAATGTCCATAACTGACTTATGACATCACAAACAATATGTGGTATGTAGCAACACATCATTTCTACCCAAGTAATTTGGAAAGTTGTAGAACAACTTCAACCTACAATATGTGATCAGTGTTACCGTGATCGTACAGTTCCTTTGTTTCAGATACCCGGTTTGAACTCAAGGCATGGAATCATCATCCTTTCAACATTCAATCTGAAAGATCTAGAGGGGAGTGAATAAAGCTTTTTGATAATTAAAAGATGATTAAAACACTCAACCAAAGAAGGAGGAGGCAACAATGAAGACACTTGTTTTTAGAGGGGTTCCAACCTTTGAATTCAAAGGTTGTCAGTCCACTACCCAATTGTCTCCAATTGAGATTTTAAAAGTGATTAATTTTATTTACCTCTCAAGGATGTTACAATAAAATATAGTCACCTTCCTTGAAGTACCCTTCTCCTAGAAGTACCCTCAACTTACTTGAATTAGCCTTCTTTGAAGTAACTCCAAGTCCTTAGGGCAGCCTTCTCCTCCTTGAAGTAGCTCCACCACCTTGAGATATCCTTCCTTTAGAAGTAGCTCCAACCACCCTTGAAGCAGCCTTCCTTGAAGCAATCTCGAGCAGCCTTCTCCAGCAAGAAGTAGCTTCAACCAAGCTCCCTCAAGCAGCCTCCACAATCTCAGAGTAGCTAAGGAGAACAAGTAGCTTTAACATGTGAAGGAGGATTGAAAGAAAGAAAGTACACCAATTGCATATAGAGCTTTGATCCTATATCAAGCGTTACACCTCTCAAACCACTTAGGATGGACGTTTATATGATATGGCTAAGAGGATATGTCTCTAGGACACGAATTTAGAGCTTGTAGAACAAGATGACAAGTGTTATTCGGCTTTGTTGCTCACTAGAATGTATTCTCAAGTGTATCTTAGGTTCTTTAGGTGTCCTACAACCTCTCCTATTTATAGGAATGGTTTGCAAGTGTCTAGGGACATTCTAGGGAGTCTCTATAGTATTCTTAGTGCTTAACTAGACGTTATATGTACATTAGTTGGCTAGCAATGGCTAATTTGTTCATGCTTAAAAGAACAATCTAGAACCCTGCTCAGTTGACAAGTTTTCTGAACGAACTGTGTCTCGATCGAGCTTTTCTTCGGCTGATCTTGAGTTTAAGGAAAATACGTTGCAAAATATATCTTCAACTCCCAACTACTAACCACTTGGTCTAACGGTCACAAGCTTTGGATTGAGGGTTGTGGGGTCGAGAATATTTTTGAATGAAGCTCATTTTAGAGTGTAAATGTGTAAGTTATTGTACATTGCTCATAAGTTTGACCGAGGTGGTTTTTGGTTGACAAAAACTTCGACCAAGTGTGTCTGAGATGAAAAGTTTCTCGATTAAGGATGTTCACATTTTAATCTTTTGAATCACCTACTAAGTGTGTGTTTCAATGGGTGATGGTGACTCTAACTTAAGGGGGAAACCTATCTAAGGGTTATAAGTGGATAGGGAAGATCTAACGCTTGATTTACATAATGTCTAAGTACTTGTACATTATATTTTGGTACAAGTGTGTGCATTTGAGTACAATGATGAACACATATACAATTAAGCACATTTGATCTTCAATTTGCATTAATCTTCAACTTTCCACTTAGTAGAATTCCCTTATTACCTTGAACCCTAAAATACTTAAATAGCACGTTAGATCCACAAGTGTGAAATGTTTTTCATCATCAAAACAAAGGGTATATAAATGTCCAATTTAGCCAACAATCTCCCCCTTTTGAAGATGACAAACATTTCTAAATATAATAAAAATAATTTAAATGAGACGAGTTTCATTCCTTAGATTTACCTGAGATGAAAAGATTCCCTTGTTTTCATAAAATGTGTGCTAATTAATCCTAAAGAGATATGAAACATACTATCCATCTCTTAAGAAAAGGTTTCATCAATTAATGTCAAGCCAAGAGATTATGAAACTCATTTATTTATTTTATATATTATTTCTCCCCCTTTGTCATTTCAAAAAGATAGTCATGTAGTCATTTTAGACTTACTCCACCTAAATGGGATACTCCTCCTCAATATCATGCACAAGTTGTAAAAACAAAGTGATGAAAAATGTCCAATAAAGCCACAAGATAAATTGTTATTATCATGATCAAGGGAACACAAACAAGGTCAATTTCATTGATGACAACATAGGATATAAACATAAGCTTCACTAAAGTGATTAATAAGCTTTACTACTCACTACATAGGACAACGTCAATTGTAAGAGTTCAAGATTACATAAACCCCATGATCTTTCCCAAGAAATGAAGCATCACAATAGTACTTGACAAGTGTTTTCCAATCAAGTGCACTTGTCTTGGTAAGAGCATATGCCTCCAGAAATGTAGGTGCCCAATCAAATCTGAAGTGGACAGCTATGTCCTGGAGTTGCATGGGTGAGTATTGGATATGGGAAAGATAATGTGCCTGTGGTGGTGGAACTTGAGTGTATTGGATTGAAGGCTTAAAAGGATATAGGCTCTTGGGATAGAGTGCATATGGGTATGTGTCGGGAACATTGGGAGACAAATCTTGCATTCTTTTGTTGAGATAGATCATGGCATGGTGGTTGTAGTCTAATCATCTCCCAAGGTGTTAGGTGGCCCCTATGAGATAACAAAAATCATTGGTTATATTTTCTATGGAGTAGCTAGAAGGAGTAGGAGGTGGAGGATTTACTTGAGTGGATGTCTCCCCTTTAGTACTAGCACTCTTGTGCCCAAAATCAATTCTCATTTTATCCATAGTGTTTTGGTAAGTCTTTGAGAACACCTATCACACGTGTAGCCTAATTCCTCTAAGTTTTTATCAAGAAAGTATTGAATTATTTATCACACAAAATCAGCATAGGGAGGATTTCTAGAAAAGTCAAACATATTAGATAGGATGATGCAGATAAATTCCATAGAAATGCTTTCTAGTATCAGATAGATGAGGCACATCCTAAATTGTGAGATTTCTATTTTGTTGGCTCTAGGGTATAAGTTATGGGAAATAATTAGGTTCACTAACCTAGCTTTAGGGGTTAAATATGTAGTATAATAAGTTCCCCTACACTCTTGAGATGAGTTATTGGGAAGGAAAATAGCCTTTTTGATGTCACCTAGGCTAATGGTTCTATCATCAGTGAAGAATTTGGATATAGGATTTTTGGTGGTTAGGTCTATGAATTCTCCATACTCTTCCAGATCTATATCTAGCATTTTAAGGGTGTCATTTTTGGAGAAACAGAAAGATATCCCATCAACCATGGAGGTGAAATAAAATGGCTCAATGGAGTCCCTAGTAAGGTTAGCATCAAACTCATTGACAACTTGGGTGGACTGGAAATGGAAGGATGGGGTAAGGAAATCTATCAATTTTTGCACCTTGAAGAAAGATCAAGCAGCGTGATGAAGTCGTTGATGTCCACTGGTGTTGAGGAAGAGGGGTCTTCGAAGTGAGCTTCAGGTAGTTTTCTCCAGCAGCAACATCATTGAAGGGAATGTCATTGATGACGTCAAAGTTGGAGTGACCATTCTTCCCTTCCTCGCAACAACTTGTTTCTTCCCACCGCGAGTTTAAGAGGAGGCCATCTTGAGCAAAGTGAGGTGGAAGAAGAGCTAGAGATGGTGGGGTATGAATGTTTCTAGAGAAGGGATGGAGAAGAAAGCATTGAGGTGTGAAGAAAATGGGAGAATTGGGGTCCCTTTTATAGCAAAATAGGGACATGCTCGGTCGAAAATATTGTCGACTGAGAGCTCAACCGCTCTTTTCTAATAGCTCATTGTAACTGCTAGTTGGTCGACACTGAAACTTTTAATTTTTAGGCACAACGGTCAAGGATTCATTTGACAATATTTTCGACCAAGGGACTTTTGTGAAAAATTGTCCAATTCACGACGTTTCGTGAAGAAATTGGTTGAGATTTGCATAGTCGGTCGAGGGTCCCACCGAGTGAAAATCGGTTGAGAATTTTTTCGACCGAGGACTTTCTCGATCCACAATTTTATCAACCAATCATGATATTGTGAGTAGTTTTATTGAATTGATTTAAGATTGTTTAAGTGCTTATTCATGATAACAAATTATTGTGCGTAAGAAAAGGAATAGTTCTAAAAGTATGTGCACTAAAAAATCACATGAATTTCAAGTAAGAAAATTTTCAAGAATTTTGAGCACATATATCAAAGAAGACATCTTCTAGGGGAGTAATGAGTAACCTCTTTCTAATATATTGAAATTGATCAAGAGGAAGAGGTTTGGTAAAGATATCAGTTAATTTCTCTTCAGTATCAACATGATGAACAGATATATTATTTTTAGAAATATGATATCTTAAACAATGATGTTAATTTCATTAATCTTGGCACGACTATATAGAATAGGATTATGAGCCAAGTTTATAGCACTAGTGTTATCATAGAACATCAGCGTAGAAGAAAATGCAAAGCCATAGCCATTCAAAACTTATTGCATATAGAGTACTTGAGTACAACAAGAGCTAACAATCACCTATTTGGCTTCAGTGGTGGATAGGGAAACTGCATATTGTTTCTTACTAAACCAAGATACTAAGGCTCTTCCTAGCAAGAAACAACCACCACTTGTTCTCTTGTGGTCAGGTCGACAATCAGCATAATCGAAAGTGGTGTAATCTTTTAAATCCAGTGATTGTCCTTCGGGATACCACAAACCATATTCGATAGTACTGGAAAGATATCTTAAAATTATTTTAATGGCTTGAAAATGAGAGTGCATTAGTTTTGATTGAAATCTAGCACAAAGTCCAATAGATAACATGATATCCAGTCTAGAAGTAGTAAAATATAGCAAACTACCAATCATGGCCCTATATAAGGAATCATCAATGGGTTCACCATCTTCAGCCTTATAAATTTTGGCAGAAGTAGCCATGGGTGTGGTAGCATGTTTGCAATTTTTCTTACAAAAACGTTTTAGGAGTTCCTTGGTGTATCTCTCTTGGCTTTGAAAAATTCTAGCAGGTGTTAGTTTTATTTTAAAACCAAGGAAAAATATTAATTCTCCCATAAGACTCGTCTCAAATTCTTTTTGCATAATATCAATGAACTTATTACATAAGGAATCCTTTGAAGCACCAAAGATGATGTCATCAACATATATTTAAACAACAAGAAAATATGATTCATATGTTTTGAAAAATAATGTGGAATCCGATTTTCTAATGGAGAAACCATTATCAAATAGATAGTTTTTAAGTCTTTCATACCAATTTCGTGGTGCTTATTTTAGACCATAAAGAGCTTTCTTAAGTTTATAGACATGATCAATCTTGTCAGGAATCTCAAAACTAGGTGGTTGAGCAACATTGACTTCCTCTTCTATAATTCCATTTAAAAAGGAACGTTTTACATCCATTTGAAATAGTTTAATGTCTTTATGGGAGGCTAGAGCTAATAACATTCTAATAGCATCAAGTCTATCCATAGGTGCCTAGGTTTCATAAAATCTATCTCTTATTGTTGGTTATATCCTTGAGCAACCAATCTAGCTTTTGTTTCTAATTACTTCCCCAACTGCATTAAGTTTGTTTCAAAAAACCCATTTAGTTCCAATGATGGTTTTATCTTGAGGTCTAGGAACTAAGTCCCATACGCTATTTTTAGTAAATTAATTTAGTTCTTTGTGCATAGACATTATCCAATACTCATCTTTTAGAGCTTCATTTACCTTT
The DNA here is from genome assembly GCA_963693085.1 of Alisma plantago-aquatica. Taxonomy (NCBI): domain Eukaryota; kingdom Viridiplantae; phylum Streptophyta; class Magnoliopsida; order Alismatales; family Alismataceae; genus Alisma; species Alisma plantago-aquatica. The sequence goes on from OY856409.1 coordinate 40,676,544, forward strand.
TTAGGTTCAAAAATTGATACAAAGGCCATACTTGCAACATCTCTAAATGATGATCAAGTTTTTTACTTTATCAAAAGGATTTCCTATGATTAAGTCTTGAGGATGGTCCTTGATTAATCTAGGAATAGGTTGTTGTGCCTCATTATTATGTTGTTCAATTTCATTTTTTTAATCTTCTTTTGTTGATATGATTAGGTCCTCAATTTTCTTAGTAATATCATTTAAATTTTCATTTTCATTTTCATTTTCAGCATGTTATAGTATCAAATTGTTTCGTGAAATGTGATATGAATTGATTCTTCAACTTTTCTAGAGATAGTATTATAGATTCTGAATGCTTTACTAGAAGCTAAATACCCAAAGAAGAATTCTTTATGTGATTTAGGGTCAAATTTATCTCTGTCATCCTTTGTATTTAAGATGTAACAAGGTGTACCGAAGGTATGAAAATAGTCAAATCTTGGTTTCTTGTTGAAGATGATTTCATAAGGAGTTTTCTTAAGATGGGCATGAATAGTTACATGATTTAATACATAACATGTTGTATTTACTACTTCAGCCCAAAAGGTTTTAGGTGTATTGTGTTCAAGTAACATTGTTCTAGCAATTTCCTGTAAAGACCAGTTTTTTCTTTCTACTATACCATTTTTTTGTAGGGTGTGTGGAGCTGAAAAGTTATGAGTGTACCCTTGGGATGTACAAAATTCTTCAAAGATCACTCCTAATGGTACATATTTTGTTTTGTATAAAATTCCCCACCATGATTATTCCTAATGGTACATATTTTGTTTTGTAGTTGATTTTCAATTTTAGAACAAACTTGAATGAATGTTCTAATTGTATCATCTTTAGTTGAAATACAATGAACCCAAGTGTATCTACTAAAATAATCAACAATAACAAAGAAATATCTTTTACCACCAATAGATTGAGTCCTCATAGGAACAAATAAAATCATATGAATGAGCTCTAATGATCTAGTAGTACTAAGTAAGGTTTTGCATTTGAAAGAAGTTTTACTTTTCTTGCCTAAAGTACATGGTTCACAAATTTCAGGTTTATCAAAAGAGAGTTTAGGTAAACCACAAACAAGATCATATTTAATCAATTTATTGATAACATGTGAGGTTGCATGACCTAATTTTCTATTCCACAATTGTAAAGGTTCATCATTTGCAAGAAAACATTTTTTAATAATAGCTTGCATGGAATTAGGTCTAAGTATATATAGATTTCCTATTCTTTTTCCTTCATAAAAAACATCATTAGTGTTCTCTATGAGTAGCTTGCAACAATATTTTTTAAATAGAACATAGTAGCCACTATCACACAATTGGCTAACACTAATCAAGTTGTGATGCAATCCATCAACAAGTAAGACATTTTTTATTTTTGGATTTGTAACAATGTTACCTATTCCAATAACTTTACCTTTGGCATTGTCTCTAAATGTGAGTGTTCCACCCTTCTTTTCTTCAAATGTTTGGAAAGACTCTTTGTTTTTAGTCTTGTGTTTGGAGTAACCACTATCAACCACCTGATCCTGCAAAATAGATAGATTTTGGTATCCATGTGGTGGTGCATTTGGTTAGGAACATTTATTAAAACATTTCACTTTTTAGAATAGCTTATTATGAACAGTTCTTATAGATTTTGATCAACAAAGATAAATATAGTCATATGTTTATAATTTCAATAAAAATTTCTTTAAAGAACTATACCCGATCGACTATTTATTGACTGAAAGTATTCTCAGTCGCAACATTTTTTCACCAGAAGGATTTTCCAGAAAGTGTGACATTTAACAGAACTCCCCTTGGTCGATTAATTTTTTGATCGGAGAGGGTCTCGATCAAAAAATTTGGTCGTCTGAGATGAGTTATGTGTTTTTTAGTAAGTTTATCAATTTCAAGAAAAGCATATTGTTATTTCCAATCAAATCATACAAGAATATGCAAGTTAAAGCATAGTTTAGTTGAGATAAGACAGTAAGATTTTCAAATTAAGATATAGATCAAATCTCAACTAAGTATACCATGTTTCTAAGTTTGTGGTTTTGGAACCCAAACTAAATCTTTATCCCTATTTTTCTTGTAAGAGCATGAAAATAAGTAATGTCCAAGATATAAACAGTAATGACAACAGATGAAATCAAATTCATTTCTCCTTTTAACATTGTGGTCATGAGCTAGATTGTTTTTAGCTATATACATGCCTTTGATCTTGGGTAGTTGTGTCTTTATAGCTCTAGGATTTTGATAGGATTTATCTTTGGGAAGATAACCTAGGCCTCTCCTCCCAATTTGACCAGATGAATCCATTAGGATTTTATCAAGAATATCATTTTTTTCAAACTACTAATATCTTTTGCAACTTAACAATTTAATCCATTTTCCTTTTAATGTCTAACTTGCTTGATCTAAATTAGATAAAAACTATTTCTTTATTTGACAATAACATCATAATCCAAATGAGTACATAGAATATGTTGAGTTTGAAGATCATTTATTTTAGCAAACAATTCAAACTTTTCTTGGCAAAGATAATTATAATTTGTCTCTACAGTAAGCAACTTGATATTATGATCATTGATAGAGGACTTTAAGGTATCTCTTTTGGATATGAGACTTTCATTTTTATAAGAAAGAATATATAACTTATCATGAAAATCATCATTTGTTTTTGTAAGCTTCTTCAATTTCTTTTTACAATCAACATATTTATCATGTATTTCTTGAAGACTAGTAACTAATTCTTCTTTAGATAATTCAAGAAGGCTTACCTCACTTGAGTCTTCATTTTCATCTTCCTTAGACATAAGACATTCCACTTCTTCCTCTCCACTTTCACTGTCATCATTGATACATCCCAAGCTGCTTTGTAAGATTTATCTCCCTTGTTTTCTTCTTGAAGAAAAATTTCTTCCCTTTCTTAGTTTTAGGACATTCATTCTTTACATGTCCTTTCTTGCTGCATTCAAAACATCTAAGGGAAGAAAAGGAAGAAGCACCAAAATTTTTGTTAGATTTATACCTTCTATATTTCTTACCATTTACAATGAGTGCATCTTCTTCATCATCTCCGTCACTTGTTTCATCACTTTCTTGAGCGATGACCTTTGATTCAGTCTTTTTTGTAGCTTTTAAGGCAATTTCTTTCCTTTTTCCTTTTTGAAGTTCGGCCTCCAATCTTTGTTCTTCTTCAAGGGTTACTTTATGAGTCTCTAGATTACCAATAAGTTGTTTCATCCTCATTGTGGGGAGATCATTGTCTTCTTCGACGGCAGTCACCTTTGGCTTGTATTTTGGAGGAAAAGATCTAAGGATCTTGGACACCTGATCTTATTCACTTATATACTTACCTAGTGCACTCAAACTATTAACAATCGAAGAAAAGCTTGCATATATTTCACTAAAGGATTCATTTAGTTGCATATGAAATTATTCAAACATTTGTTTAAGCATGTCAATTTTGGTATTTTTGACTAGGGTAGTACCTTCATGTGTTATTGAAGTTTGTTCCATATATCATAAGTTGTATCACATGAAGTTATCTTATTAAACCCACTTACAGAAATAGAACAATATACTATGCTTTCCACCTTTGCATTTACTTGAACTTGTTTTATCGTTTCTGCATTCCATGTTGCATATTCAGTAGTAAGAAGTTCATAAGGTGTAGACACCATACTCCATAGAACTAGGACAATTCCTTGGAAGTATAATTGCATTCTTATTTTCCAATAGGTGTAGTTTCTTCCATCAAAGAGTGGTGGTTGAGTCACATGAGTTCCTCCAAGGTTGAGGTTGGTAAGCACATTGTCCCCCATTCTTCAGGACCTATTAGGGCTCCTTGAAGACCTACTTTGGTACCAATTGATAGATCTAGAGGGGGGGCTGAATAGAGTTTTTTGATAATTTAAATATGATTAAAACACTCAACCAAAGAATGAGGAGGAAACAAGGAAGACACTTGTGTTTAGAGTGGTTCCAATCTTTGAATTTAAAGGTTATCTGTCCACTATCCAATTGTCTTCAATTGGGATTTTGAAAGTGATTAATTTTATTTACCTCTCAAGGATGTTACAATAAAATACAATCACCTTCCTTTAAGTATCCTTCTCCTAGAAGTAGTGATGGAGCTTCCACTCGTGTGGAATTGTGTGCACCACTAAAAATCCTAAAGATAGTGAGTCTTTAGGTTTAGCCTCGCTTATACTAAGTTAAAACTCCACCCACATATACTAAGATACGTGGAAGTCTTACCGTAGTATAGTTAAGGGTCAAATACACAGGACAACGGTCTTGTTGATAGCAACAAGATGGAAAACATTAGAATCTCACTTAACTCCTTAATAGTTGGTATTTAGATCGAAGATTTGATTTGGTTGTTTTAAACTAAGTGCAAGTAAAAGTAAGAAAGTAAACTTAAGATTGTTAACAATGATAAAAAACCACTAGGATGTGATCGGTTTTCACCACCAATACACATGGATCAAAACACACAACATAAAAAACATAACCTGCAATAAGAGTCTAAACAGTTAGTATCTTTGTAGATTTAGTTTCCTTTCAGAGAACTAACTACGAGGAGTGTGGAAATGTTGCAATTCCAGCCATCCCCGAACGAATGGTCACTTACTTTACATCATTCCCTTCGCAAAGTGTGTTCCTTGACTTATTAAGTTTGTACTTTCATACGTCAACTGATTCCATTTCATAGTATGAAAGTACAATGATGGAAGTGAGTTTACTCCACTTCTTGAGAAACACTCCTAGATACTGAAACAGATGTTTGGTGGATACATGTGTCAAGAACCAACATTCAATCGGGATTCGAATCTAATAGTACAAACGTAAACAATTCATACTAAAAGATAAAAGGTAACACAAGTTGGTGATCAAGCAACAAGCATTCATTAAATGATTGATGTTGAACTAAAAAGAAAGTATATCTCTATTGAAAACTATGGATTACATTGCATGAAATGAAAACATGGGTAGCAGGGCTACTCCCTGCACCCTAGTGTATAAGACTACTCGCTCATGACAAGGACAAAGAAGGAGGCGAGAAGAGAGAGAGAGAACATCATCTCCATGAAGGAGGGAGGAAGGTCAACCCCTTGGGGAGAGAGAGAGAGAGTGACGATCTTCACACTTCGCAGGTTGCTCGATGATGAATCTTCCTCTTCCCACCTTCTTTGGCGATGAGAGAGAAAGTAGCTTCTGGATGGAGTGTGGATCTCATACCGACAGCTTCGGGGCGGTGGATGAATGATGGAATAGCTCTGGAGCAGTAGACGCAGCCTTTGGACGTCTGAAACTTGGTACCTTGTGCAGACCCTTTGGGTCTTATTTATAGGCTTTAAGTGAAGTCCAAACGGTTTGGGAAGTTTTAGGCCCAAACGGTCTTGGAAACCGTTTGGGTTCTAAGACCGTATGGACTTGCACAATCTCGGGACTGTTTGGTTTTGTGTGGTCTCAGGACCATGTAACTCCATGCGGTCTCAGGACCGTTTGGCTTTGCACGGTCTCGAGGCCATTTGGTTTTATGCGGTCTCGGGACCATTTGGTTTTATGCGGTCTCGGGACCATGTAGCTTCATGCGGTCTCGGGACTGTGTGACTCCATGCGGTCTCGGGACCGTTTGTCTTTATGCGGTCTCGGGACCGTGTGACTTCATGCGGTCTCGGGACCGTGTGACTCCATGCGGTCTCGGGACCATTTGGCTTTGTGCGGTCTCGGGACCGTGTGACTTCATGTAGTCTCGGGACCGTATGACTTCATGCAGTCTCGGGACCGGCCGGTAGTCTCCAAACGGTCTTGGGACCGTTTGGTCTCCAAACGGTCTCGAGACCATTTGGAACTTTTGTGATTTTTTTGTATTTTTCTATAAGAATAAAAGGAGAAAAGTTAATCTCATGGTATATTTGCAGTAAAGGAGGAAAGTTAAGGATTATATCTAATTTATCTGAGAAAGAGTAGGGAAAACTAAGGAAAATTACTAAGATAACATAACAAAATGGGAGGTTATCACCCCCCCCTAACTTAGAGTCTAGCTTGTCCTCAAGTTAGATAGAGCTGAGGCATGTAATGGTGAGGTGATTTTGTTTAGTTAAGATTTCCATACTCTTGATTCAAATCTAAACTAGAGATCTCCCTAGGTTGTATCGGAGCTTTTGCTTACCTTAACTCTTTCAGGTGTTGAGAGTTGTTTGGATCTCAGGTTTCTTCCATATCTCGTAGCCTACATCGGGACCACCTTTTTATTCTGTGCATGTCGTCGACTCTAATCAATTTTATACTTCTCTAAAAATCATGTCGGAAGCTAGAGTGGGTATGAGGGTTGGCTAAAGGCTTGTTGTGTAACTCCCCCTTCAAGTGGAGGAGGGTTTGTATATGCATTCAGGGTCTCACTACCGGGCACGATACATCTGTCTTTGTGAGGGAAACTGAATGTACCGGCCGGGTGAGTCCTTTATCAACTTTTCATATATTTGGATACCTTAGGGTTTCACTACCAGGCACGACACATCTGCCTTTGTGAGGGCAGCTGAATGTACCGGCCGGGCGAGACCTTTATTGGCTCTTCATATAGATCCTTATGTGTGGCACAACTCTCATAATTTTATTCAACACTCTGGCTTTTATTCATAAACTCACAGGCTTAGGATTTGAAATTTTTAGGGGTTTTGGTAGGGCGGCCAAGCCTCTTTTATTTGAAGAGAAGAAAGCTATTCTTAGAGTTTCTTGACATGCACTTGTTTGGTTTCTACTTAGTGGTCCACTTGTGAGGCTTCTTGATTTGGATGTCATCTGATATCCCTCTCATCCTTGAGAGTGTTTGGCTTGTTTCGGCCCTGATGTTAACCTGTGGAGAGTCAGATGTATATTTGAAGCATGAAAGTCTAGTGTGAGATAATTTATTAATTCGTCATTACATGTCTATATGATATTCTTGTTATTTCTCTTGAGGACTAACTGGATTCTAAAGTTAGCTGGGGATGACTTTTTCCAAGAGGGATGTTTATTCTTATGTGTAGGGTTTATTTTAATAGGGGAAATACTTAAAACAAAATCTAAATGTGTAAAGAAAGATAAAAAAATTTGTACATAATTGAAAAAGAAGGTAGGGAGGGAAGGATTTAAAAATGATACCTCGCCCTTGTCCAGTGTACTCCCCCCTAACTTATCACTCACTTTGTCCTTAGAGTGTCAAAATGATAGGTTTTGAAGTACAAGGACAAGGGCATCAAGCTTCTGATAGTCCTTTATTAGCTTCATGTGTGCGAAGAAGATTAGCAGTGAACTTTCCACATAACGCATGGTAATCCACGTCTGAGGACGTGGAAACTACAGTCTTTTGACTCGCGAAGCTGCTGGGGACAGTTTTGGTTGAAGGCAGGGTGATGAAAGTGTTCTTTACCGTATGCCCATGTGTGCTTGCTGAGAAGGTCATGTAGTTGGTCAGCACACTCCTTCGCCACCTCCTCTGTGGGTATTCTTGGTGTTGTAGTATACTGTTGCTGATCTGGATTGTACTGGATGTCAGAACTGTTATAGATGATTATTGTTCCATCATGAAGATTTGTTGCAAGTAGCATCCAGTGCTCGGAATGAAGAAAAGGAAGCATGATGAACTTCAGAGTTGTATGTTGGAGGAAAGAAATGAGTGCCTCAGTTGTTCTGAAGTTCTTTAGCTTTAGGAGATCATCTTTCAAATATGCTGTTGTCATATAGGTCGTAGGGTGATTCCGACCGAGGAGGTATTGATAGGCGACCATCAAACTCACGGATAGAGACCCTTTGAAATGTACAGTTTCACGTAGCGCATCTACCATTACCAGGATATCTCCGGATAGAAAAATGAGATCATCTTTCTCGACGTAAAGCCTAGACATGATGAGTCGAAGTTCATTGTCGGAAAGACTTTTGCAGGCGCTGAGGTCAAAATTGGGGAATTTCAGTGTAATGGTAGACATGGGGACCTTTTGTGAAGACGGTCTATTGATGGTAGCCCCGGTTAGAAACTCGGTGTCCCCTTTATCATCCGCCAAATCAAAGGAGTAAGGGTCCCATTGTTTCTTCTCGGAGACTTTGGCGGGCTGTTGTTTCTCCAACTCCTTTATAGTTTGCCGAAATGGCCATTTTTGAGGACGTTGGATGGCTGAGTAGAGGTAGCGAGGAACGTCGTTAGGAGCCATAGTTGGGTCCTTGAAGAACCTTCTGTCACATATTAGCTCCATGGCGTAACAGCCTCGTAGAGAATGAAAATCCTTTGTGGCCAGCTCAGTGAAAGGGATTTGTTGATTGAGCATTTGGATGTGGCGAATAGTGTAAAAATTATAATCACTAGATCCTTATGGTGTTTGGACTTGTGGGTTTATGATTTGGAACCATGGTTGGTTCCAACCATTTCGGAGGGATGGGCATGCAACCCAAATCAATTTCAGAAGCCAGAAAGGGATGCATCTGGCCTCCCCGACTTCAATACCAGCAAAATTAATTATTCCGGCCTTGAGTTCACTGGCGCAAAAATTGTACACTTTGGCGTCTCGAGCTGTGGTGTCCACGATCATAAGCATCCAATGGCCAGAAACTTGAAAGGGCACGGTAATATAGCGTGCCTTTCTGGCAATCCCCCTCTGCAACCGCTCGATAGATTTGTTTTGTAAATCTCTATATAAAAGACTCATTGCCAGAGCAGGTGAAGCGTTAAGTACTGGTTGCATCCGTTTAGAGCTTCTATAGATTTCAATAGAATTGGCAATGAGGACACGGAAAATTCCCATCTTCACCGATGAATGTGGTCGAAGGATGGTGCGGAAGTCTTCATGTGTCAACTTGCGCTGGGTCTTTGTATTATGGTAGATGACATCGCCCCCTTCTTTGGCATCATCTACTATAGTGTTTAGGATGAAGATATCTTGAGCATCTAGAGTAGAGATGGCCACCATGTATAGATCGTACATCTTGTGAGGTAGCGGTGGCGGCGGGTTAAGCTCTTGCGGATGGTGGGAAGAAGACTGCTCCAAATCATCGATGTAGTGCTACAGATCTTCGTCTTTATCTGAATCAGAAGCAGATTTGAGATCTTCATCTGTATCTAAACTGACTCTTTCTAATTATTCCTGTTCTAGGGGAAAAGGCATTGATTGTTCTGGTGCATAGAAATGTTGAACTAGTGTTGCTTGTTGTTGACTCATGCTGGTTCCGAATAAACATTGTTGGAACTCAGCAAAGGCTGCTTCTTTGGCAGTTTCCCCCAGAGATCCCATTGCAGAAAAGTCAAAAAATTGATCCCCATATGACATATTAACGTTGTCATTGTGCATAGAGGATTTGGGATCTTTTTCACCTTCGTGGTGATCTTTCTATTGTTTTGGTGCAGCTCCTCGGTTGGGGCCCTCCCAAGCATTGTCTGGGTCATTAGATTTATCGTCTGAGGAGGTGCTATTGTTGGAGTCAGCCGAGGAGTCAGAATCCTCATCTTCATTTTCTTCTTCATCATCTTCTTCGTCTGCCACCTTATCTGTTGTCCTCTTTTGTGGAGGCTTCTTGCACTGCCTGTGGAGTGCTTGTAGTTCGTCAAAAGCCACTTGCACATGCTCGTGTGTTTCAAGAAGTGTGTCGTGAGTTTCTTTGAGATCTGAATAATGAGCCTCAATGGAGAGGATTCATGCAAAGAGGTCTGTCACTTGAGTTCTTAGTTGGTTGATTTCATTGTTGGATGACTCCTCTTGGTGGTTATTGAGTTGTGTGAGGGTGGTGCTGATGTCATCCAAGCACGTGCTTAAAGCAGTTTGTTGCTGCTTAAGCTTGCACAGAGTTTCTGGCAATGGTTGATTTTGTGCAGAAATCTTGTCGACTTGCTTGACTAGATCACTCTGTTGGCATTTCACTTCAAGCACCAACTGTGGTAGTTGGTGCAGGCGGTCGTCGATGCGTTCGAATTTCATGGCCGCTACTTTCTGCTGTTGGTGGATGCTTGAAAGGATGCCTAGTAGGGCACAATTTTTCTCATCAATCTGGGCGACATGTGTAGTTAGAACCTGCACACAAGAAAAAATGGATTGTAAAATATTAGAAGGGTCGGTGAGGAGGTTTCAAATAGCGTCGAATTTACGTCCAAATTCCTCACTGAAGTTTGTAAAAGGGACCCCAGATGTGGAAGGGTGGGGTGGCTGGGGTCGAGGTGGAAGGGTGTAAGTGTCTTGTGAAAGAGACAATGTTAATGGTCCTGCAACCTACGTGGTGACTATAGATGGAGTCACCAGCGGTGTCGGGGTGTTGGCAAAGAAGAATGGTGACATTCCCGGTGAGAATGGTGGGACCAAAATGTTGAGGGGAATAGGGTGGAGATGGGGGCGGAGTAGGTGAAGTCGGGTGTTGGAGTGGAGAATGGGATACCCAAAGGGAAAAAGGTTGAGGTGGAGGATTTGGGTGGAGGTGTGGATGTGGGGAAAGGAATTGTTGTTGGGATTTTTGTGGAGAAAGGTGGGAGGTTGGTAGATGGTTGGATAGTAGTGGATGGTAGTGTTGTAGGAGTAGTGGTGGTGACGAGCTCATCAGTTAGGCTTATGATGAATGAGTCTAATGATGAGGTATTGATAATATCCTCGGGGTGGGGGTGTTCTGTTTCAGGATTTAGCTTTGATGTCGGCATCCCCGACAGCTGTTGTGGTTGTAAACGTGCCTTAGATGGTCATTTTAGTGGTATTTTTATTACCCTATCTGTCGGGACGGTGATACTAAGCTATTTCTAGCCCGCTTTGGTCTTCTTCTCTTGTACTTTGACCGAAGCTAGGATTTTGGTAAGGTCTTCGTCAGTAAAGAGTAATTTTTCCTTGTCGTAATACTCTAGCTCCGGAAGTGGTAGCAGAGTTTTGGAGGATCTTACTGTAGGGCAGAAAATGTAGTGTAATTTCGCATCCTTTTCTTTGATAATGTAGGAGTTCTTCAAAGTTTTCTTGTTGGTAAGGATGTAACCCTTGATCTGCATGCACCGAGGGAGTAATCTTTCCATCTTGAGGTATTTAAGAATGGAAGTTATGTGTCCGCCCATGTAGATTTCTTTCCCTAGGGTGTATGCTAAAAACTTTTGTATCATGTGTCGCCCAATGTTGACCAGCTTCCCACGTAGGACAAACCACAGAATAGAAAGTCCAGCGGTGATAATATTCCCACCCTCTATTCTGGGGAATAGCGCACTGGTAAGAATTTTTTGAAGCGTGTGTACTAACCCAGAATGAATATTGGAGGTCTTGCAGGTCTTCGCCTCATAATTTGGGATCCCTGTTAGGGATTTCCAAAAGTTGTATCTATTGAACTGGGAGCTCTCCGTACTAACAGCTTTGGCCTTTTTTAGCTGCTCCTAGTTGTCTATTATGATTTCGTTCAATAAATTTTGTGTTATGACAACTTGGTGACTGAAAAGTTTGGCGACCATCCGGTGGTGACCTCCGTCCCTTGCTCTGTCCATAATGTCCACAGATTCTTTGTTGAGATGTGTAAAGAATTCTATTGTTGGTTCGACGTATGAGATCTCTGGGACAAAGCACAATCTTGAGAGATTTGCATTATCGAGCAGGGTGTGGATTCGGTCATATATCCCCATCTTCATTTGTATGCTTGAGCAAACATACTTTGTTGGTTTTAAAGTTTTGTCGATGGATGGAATGGTGTGCATGAAAAGGTTTTCTGGTGGTGGTGCGGTGGTGGTGATGATGGAGAAGATAGGAGTAATGGTGGTGGCAGGAGTGGTAGTGGGGGTGGTGGTAGCGGTTGACGGGATATATCCTTCCAGGGTTTGTTCCCTAGCGGTAGAGGGGTGGACCTGCTTCCTTGCCCATTTTTTTGTGAGTTGTTCGGTTGCAGTTTCCTGGACCTTTCATTTCCCCTTGGACCTTTTGGTTAGGGATTCTTCCTCAGAGTTTGGCTCGTATTCAGAGCCTGCATCACTGGAAGAGATTTCTTCCACTTCTTCTTCAGGCTCCTCGGCTAGACATTTGTTGATGCGGTCAATTTCATACATGACCGCTATCATGTTGACCTTTGGTGGGATCTGTCTAGTCTTTTCATAGGCATCTATGATCTTCTAGAGCCTGGCACGGTTCTCCATTAGTTGCTCCGTTGTCCAGTGCGGGTCATCGGCGGTTTCGGCCATATCTGAAAATTTTGCATAAAATCATGTGTTAACATGGTTTGGATTTGCAAAGATATCAAGTATATTAAAAAAGATGCTTACGTTATGTAAGTGTTAATGTTTTTAGATTTTATCGTAATTCAAGCAGTTTGTAAGACCAAACGGTTTTAAGACCGTTTGGCTCCAAACGATTTCAAGACCGTTTGGCTCCAAACGGTTTCAAACGGTTTCAAGACCGTTTGGAAAGTGGAACGTTGGGGGCGTAGTGGACGGTGGTAGAATCGGTGGAAAAGGTGGACAACGGCGATGACGCGTGCGTCGTCAGAAAAGGGAAGCGTGTCAGCATCGTATGCATCAGCGACGGTAAAAATGGAGAGTAGCGTGATGACAGAGGTGTCGGCGGTGGCGGTGGCATAGGTCTACCTTGCTACGCGGGTGATAATGACAACGGTGAGGCAACAAACATCGGAAACGATGGTGCGGAGGTCGTGAAGACACATGGAAGCATCAGTGATGGTGGTGGAGAGAACCAGCATCGCGATTTGTGTGGGAATGAGAATAGAGGAGATGAAACAGTGCTCGTGAGGGTTTAGAGGGTTCGAGAATCGAAAGAAAGAAGAAGGAGAGGAGGTAGGGCTATATTGATAGGATTTGGGGGTTGACTTTACAAATTCTCAGGGTTAAATGGTTTGAGACCATTTGGACTCCAAACAGTTTCAGGACTGTTTGGCTCCAAACGGTTTTAGGACCGTTTGGCTCCAAACAGTTTCAAGACCATTTGGCTCCAAATGGTTTTAGGACTGTTTGGTTCAAACGGTTTTGAAACCATTTTAAGATGGTTTAGGTTTTTGATTTTTATATTTTTATGTTTGTTTTGGTTGTTTATGTGAATTTTATATTTTCAGATTAAAGAAATAAACCTAAGTTAAACAAAAACAAAAATAAAAGATAAACGGTGATACTCAGATCTTGGGTTGCCTCCCAAGTAGCGCCTGGGTTTTACGTCACTGGCTCGACAAAGTTTTGATTTTGTTATGGTGATGCTGTGGGGTCTCTGATCTCAATAGTTTGTCTCGGAATTTTGTCTGCTGGAGTATGGTATTTTTTTAATCTATGGCCATTGATTGTCCTTTCTCCTCCATTATCATCAACAATTATGATGGCTCTTGTCAGGTATATGTGCTTGATGGTAAAAGGCTCGGACTACTTTGTACGAAGTTTCTCGGGGAACATTTTGAGTCTGGAGTTGAAAAGAAGGACTTTGTCTCCAATGGTGATGCCTTTTCTTTTTAGATGACCATCGTGCCACATCTTGGTTTATTCTTTGTAAATCCTGGCACTTTGGTATGCGGTCATTCTGAGATCCTCTAGTTCTTGCAACTGGAGTTGTCTGTTTTCTCCGACGCTTTTAAAATCAAAATTCAGTTATTTAATGGCCCACCAAGCCTTATTTTCCAGTTCAACTGGAAGATGACATGATTTCCCATATACCATACGGAACGGGGTTGTTCCAATCGGTGTTTTATAAGTTGTACGGTAAGCCCAAGGGGCATCAGAAAGCTTGGTGGACTAGTCGGTACGGTGTCTATTGACAGTTTTCTCTAAGATTGCCTTCACTTGTCTATTCAAAACTTCAACCTGACCACTAGTTTGTGGATGGTAAGGTGTGGCAACTTTATGGTTGACTCCATATTTCTTTAAGAGGGCTTCGAAGATTCATTCCATAAAATGGGTCCCTCCGTCAGATATGACAGTTCGGGGGACTCCGAATCTGGGAAAAATGATATATTTAAACATCTTAATGACTGGTTTGGAATCGCTGGAAACTGTGGGTATAGCTTCTACCCATTTCGAGACATAATCCACAACAACCAGTATGTAAGAAAATCTATATGAAGAGGGGAAGGGACCCATGTAGTCTATCTCCCATACATCGAAAAGTTCATCTCTTGCCACATAGTGAGGGGCATTTCATTCCTTTTAGTTATGCCGCCAAAAAGTTGACATTTAGTGCATGATTTTACAAAATCATGGGAATCACTTGCTATCGTTGGCCAAACGAAACCCGATTGCAGAACTTTCATAGCAGTCTTTTTCGAACTCATGTGTCCCCCAGTGGGGCCGGAATGAAAATGTTCTAAGACAAGAGTAATTTCTTCTTCAGGTAGGCAGTGACGGAAAAGACCATCTGCGCATAGGTGAAAGAGATAAGGTTTGTCCCAGTAGTATTGCTTAACATCATGGAGGAATTTCTTTTTTTCGTGGTGAGAGGCGGAAGGGTGGATGATTCCTGTAGCCAGATAGTTCACTATGTCGGCATACCAGGGGAATCCGGTGGTAATGTTCATTAGCTGGTCATCAGGGAGGGAGTCTCGGATAGGTACTTTATCATCGTCCTCGACTTCAATGTGGCTGAGATGATCAGCGAAGATGTTTTCCACTCCGCTTTTGTCTTTGATTTCCAAATCAAATTCCTGAAGCATCAACACCCAGCGGATTAGTCTGGGTTTTGTGTCTTGCTTCTGAATTAGATATCATATGGTGGAGTGGTCAGTGTAGACTATGACCTTTGATCCGATCAGGTAGGAGCGGAATTTCTCGAATGCATAGATGACAGCTAAGAACTCCTTTTCTATAATGGTGTAGTTCTTTTGCACTTCATCAAGAGTCTTGGACGCATAGTATATTACATAAGGCTTTTTGTCAATTCTCTATCCTAACATTGCTCCTATAGCATAGTCGATGGCATCACACATTATTTTGAATGGTTGTGACCAGTCAGGTGCTCTCAGAATAGGCACAAAGACTAGAGCGTTCTTTAAGGTTGTGAAGCTTTGTAGACATTCTTGGTCAAAATCGAACTCAACGTCTTTGTTCAATAATTGGGTCATGGGTTTTTCTACCTTCGAGAAATCTTTAATGAATCTTCGATAAAACCCAGCATGACCCAAGAATGCTCGTACTCCTTTTACATCTTTTGGTGGCGACAGTTTCGAGATGACATCAATTTTTGCCTTGTCTACCTCAATCCCTCTGTCGCTCACTCTTTGTCTGAGGACGACGCCTTCGGTTACCATAAAATGGCATTTTTCCCAATTTAAGATAAGGTTTGTTTCCTCGCATCTTTGTAAGACTTGTCCAAGGTTGAATAGACAGTTATCAAAGGAATCTCCATAAACTGAAAAGTCATCCATGAATACTTCCATTATGGACTCAGTTAACCCTACAAAAATACCAGACATGCACCTTCAGAAGGTAGCAGGTGCGTTGCACAACCCGAATGGCATTCTTCTGAAAGCGTAGGTCCTGAAAGGACAAGTAAAAGTTGTTTTTTCTTGGTCTTCCAGGTATATATGAATTTGATAGAACCCGGAATAACCATCGAGATAACAAAAGAACTTTTGATGGGCTAGGTGTTTGAGGACTTCGTCAAGAAAAGGTAGAGGGTAGTGATCTTTTCGTGTTGCTTTGTTTAGTTTTCTGTAGTCGATACACATTATCCACCCTATAACAGTCCTCGTGGGAACTAGCTCATTTTTATCATTTAGCATGACACTGGTTCCTCCCTTTTTGGGGACCACTTGGACAGGACTAACCCATTGGGAATCTGAAATTGGGTAGATAATACTGGCTTTCAGCAGTTTGAGGACCTCAAGGCGAACCACCTCTTTAAGATTGGGGTTCAACATTCTCTGATGCTCTCTTAAAGGCTTAAATTCTTCTACCATGGGCAGTCTATGCATGCATAAGGCTGGGTTTATACCTGTTAGGTCAGTTATTTTGTACCCAATGGCTTTCTTATGTTTCTTTAACTCAACGAGAAGCCTTTCTTCCTGGTCTTTCATTAGAGTGGAACTGATGATTACTGGACATTGTTTCTCTTCATCCAGGAAGATGTTCTTAAGTCCTGTTGGTAGGGTTTTCATCTTAGGAGCCTTATATGCTTATGTTGTTTCTAAAATAGTGATAGATTTGAGCTCCTCAAAAGTGGCTATTGGTGCCTCTTCAACTTTCTCTAAGTGTTACAAGCATTGTTGAACTAATTCGTTGGCTGAGAATTTGACCTCTGGGTTTATTAGGAAATTTTCTAACTCATCAAATGGTTCAGATATTTCCAATTGGGACATTTGATGTATTGCGTCTAATATAAAAACTTCCTCTTGAATGCTGGGAACTTTGATGTTGTTGAGGACCCAAAACTGAATTACTTCTTTTCCCAGTCTCAGAATGATCGTGCCAGCTTTGACATCAATGAGTGAACTAGATGTGGCGAGGAAGGGTCTGCCAAATATTATTGGGTATCTGAGATCTTCCTTAATATCCATAATGACAAAATCACATGGGACATAAGAATCCTTGCCTATCCTGACTGGAATGTCTTCAGTAATTCCTAGGGGTGCAATGATAGTGGAATCAGCTAACTGAATTGTCATCATTGTGGGTAGCAAGTTAGTAAAGCCCAATCTTTTACACATGGAGTAGGGCATAATAGATATGCTAGCCCCTAGGTCAGCTAATCCCTTTTTTCTCGAAGCATTTCCAATGCAGCATTGAATACCAAAAGAACCATGGTCCTTCTTTTTCTTTGGCATCTTATTAAGAATGATATCAGAGGTGGTCCGAGCTAGTTTGACTGTCTCTTGCTCTTCAGTAATATATTTCCTTGATAGCAAGGTTTTCAGGTATTTAGCCCAAGCTGGTACTTCAGAGAGAGCATCGAGGAGCGGGATATCGATATAAATTTTCTTCATCGCCTCCTTGACTTTTTGGAACCTAGTATCCATTTTAGTCTCTCTCAATCTTCCTGGATATGGTATCCTAGGTTTATATTGCAGAACTTCTGGCTTTTTGGGCGCTTGTTCCTTTTCTTTGCCTTTTGCGGTTTCTGCAGATTTCTCAATTCCTAGATTCGGGCTTGCATTCGGAGTAAAGACAGGTGTATCATCATCATCATGAGAGATTCTCATAGTTTCATGAAAGACATGACCAGATCTTGTAGTGACGACATTCAATTTCTCTGGTCTATTTTGATCATGTCTAGGGTTTGACTCTGGTTGACCAACAAAAGTACCTACTTGTGGCTTCAGTTGGGCAGCAATTTGTGCTATTTGAGCCTCCACAGCCTTCTGTTGAGCTTGCTGATTGGCAAGCATGGTTTGTTGTGACTATAACATCTGCCCGATCATAGTCATCTCGTCTATTGGATGAGAAGGGGCATTTTTTTGAGTGAGTTGTTATTGTCCTTGATGTGGTTGTTGCGGAGGTGGTGTTAACTGAGGTTGCTGCGGTTGCTGTAGCTAAGGGTGCAATTGTGGGTGCAGAGGGGGATGGGTATATTGATAGCAGGCGGAGGGATTTCTAGGGTAGTTTGATCTTGGGAAATTATTTCTGAAGTTCCCTTGATTTTGGTTAAAGTTACTTTGAAATCCAGGTGGCAACCTGTTAGAGGATCCGCCTTGTGTTTGATGTTGCGGGTTAGCAGTCCCCACAGGATTCCCATATTGAAAACTGGGGTGGTTTCTTGATTGATTTGGATTATAGTAAGCTTGTCCCGGTATGGAATGAATGGAATTAACTTTTTCGGGCATCTAATCTTCAGGGTGTTTGATGATTGGTTTGTACTTCTATTGTGGTGGTTGCATATCCATCATCACATTTTAAAGTAAGCCACATGACAGTGTAGGGTGATCGGATGTGTGATAGGATTCACAAGTCCCTGTAGCAATTTTAACTTGTTGTACTTGGGGGGTTTTCTTCTTATCATATTCTCCAAATGAAGTTTCAAGTGCCTGCTGTTTGAGAGCTATGGTCTTTAAAGCTTCAGCAATAACCTTCATTTCCTTTGATTCCTCAGCCTTATAAACTTTGAGGACTCCCTTAGTGGATGATCGTCCCCAATTGGATTGGTTCTCAGCTCCAAGTGTAATGATTTTCCAAGCATCCTCGTAGTTCTTCCTCATGAAATTTCCTCCAGATGAGGAATCCAGAAATTGCTTGATATCATCACTCACCCCCAATAGAACATTTCTATTAATTGATTTTGGGAGATACCGTGATGAGGGCACTTCCTTAGAAGCTCCTTGAATCTTTCCCATGCTTCTGCGAGTGATTTTCTAGGAAGTTGGGCGAAGTGATTGATCTCCCCCTAATTTCATAGGTTAATGAGGGAGGGAAAAACTTTTCCAGGAATTTTTCTTCCAAGGGAGCCCAGGTGGTGATGATTGGCTTCCTATCAAGTGAGTTGTACCAACTCAAAGCCCTTTCAGATAGAGTGAAGTGGAAAAGATGTAGCATTATTGCATCAAAGGCAACTCCAGCGTGTGGGACAAGTCGGCAAAGTGCCTTGAATCTCTTCAAATGATCCATGCAGTCATCTCCAGAACCACCAGAGAATGAGATGCCCTGCATGATTTGAATCCATTATGTCCAGATTTCAAAATTGGGTATGTTGATGATTGGTGGCCGGACTGGATGATTATCTTCATAGTTCTTGGGGATGGCATAGTCCCTCAATTGCTTGTTTCTTAGCTCTAACTGGGCAGCTTGGTTAGCTTCTTCATTTTCAGCTCAGATGTGAGCCTGTTCTTCAGCTCATATCTCTGCTTGGATCTGAGCACGGGTGTCAGCAATGAGTTGCGCTCTCTGAGTGGCTATAGCGGCATTGACCCTTTCCATTACTAATGCAGCTTGGCATTGATATTCAGCCATTTGCATGGTTCTTTGGCAGTTAAGTCTGATGCGACGGTGGAAGCTTCTCTCTACCTCAGAGTCGTACTCTGGATTAGGGGAGAATCCGAGATTATGTGATGGTTGCATACACGTCTTCTACCTGAGTAGAGGAAGAAACACACTTTTTAGATGATGCAGGAGATATGATGAATTCAAGAAGATATGGAGTAATGTTTAAAGAAAAGTGTCAAACCCTAACCAACTAGCAAGACGGTAAATGAAATTAAAACATTCTGTTGTCCCCGACAACAACGCCAATTTTTGATGGAGCTTCCACTCGCGTGGAATTGCATGCACCACTAAAAATCCAGACAACGATGCCAATTTTTGATGGAGCTTCCACTCACGTGGAATTCATTGCACCACTAAAAATCCTAAATATAGTGAGTCTTTAGGTTTAGCCTCGCTTATACTAAGTTAAAACTCCACCCACGTATACTAAGATACATGGAAGTCTTATCGTAGTATAGTTAAGGGTCCAATCCACAGGACAACGGTCTTGTTGATAGCAACAAGATGGAAAATGTTAGAATCTTACTTAACTCCTTATTAGTTGGTATTTAGATAGAAGATTTGATTTGGTTGTTTTAAACTAAGTGCAAGTAAAAGTAAGAAAGTAAACTTAAGATTGTTAACAATGATAAGAAACCACTAGGATGTGATCGGTTTTCACCACCACTACACATTGATCAAAACACGCAACATAAAAAACATGACCTGCAATAAGAGTCTAAATAGTTAGTATCTTTGTAGATTTAGTTTCCTTTCGGAGAACTAACTGCGAGGAGTGTGGAAATGTTGCAATGCCAGCCATCCCCGAATGAATGGTCACTTACTTTACATCATTCCCTTCACAAAGTGTGTTCCTCGACTTATCAAGGTTGTACTTTCATACGTCAACTGATTCCATTTCATAGTATGAAAGTACAACGATGGAAGTCCACTTCTTGAGAAACATTCCTAGATATTGAAACAGATGCATGGTGGATACATGTGTCAAGAACCAACATTCAATCGGGATTCGAATCTAATAGTACAAACATAAACAATTCATACTAAAAGATAAAAGGTAACACAAGATGGTGATAAAGCAATAAGCATTCATTAAACGGTTGATGTTGAATTGAAAAGAAAGTATATCTCTATTGCAAACTATGGATTACATTGCATGAAATGAAAACATGGGTAGTGGGGCTACTCCCCGCACCCTAGTATATAAGACTACTCTCTCATGACAAGGACAAAGAAGGAGGCGAGAAGAGAGAGAGAGAATGTCGTCTCCATGAAGGAGGGAGGAAGGTCAATCCCTTGGGGAGAGAGAGCGACGATCTTCACACTTCACAGGTTGCTCGATGATGAATCTTCCTCTTCCTACCTTCTTTGGTGATGAGAGAGAGTAGCTTTTAGATGGAGTGTTGATCTCAGACTGGCAGTCTCGGGGCAGTGGATGAAGGATGGAACAGCTCTGGAGCAGTAGAGGCAGCCTTTGGATGTCTGAAACTTGGTACCTTGTGAGGACCCTTTGGGTCTTATTTATAGGCTTTAAGTGAAGTCTAAACAGTTTGGGCAGTTTTAGGCCCAAACGGTCTTGGAAACCGTTTGGGTTCTAAGACCTTTTGGACTTGCACAGTCTCGGGACCGTTTGGTTTTGTGCGGTCTCAGGACCGTTTGGCTTTGCATGGTCTAGGGCCCGTTTGGTTTTATGCGGTCTCGGGACCGTGTATCTTCATGCGGTCTCAGGACCATGTGACTCCATGCGGTCTCGGGACCGTTTGGCTTTGTTCGGTCTCAGGACCGTGTGACTTCGTGCAGTCTTGGGACCGTGTGACTCCATGCAGTCTCGGGACCGTTTGGCTTTGTGCGGTCTCGGGACCATGTGACTTCATGTGGTCTCGGGACCGTGTGACTTCATGCGGTCTTAGGACCGGGTAGTCTCCAAACGGTCTTGGGAGGTTATCAAGTATCCTGAACCTCCTTGCAGCAGCCTTCTTTGAAGTAAACTCCAAACCCGTAGAACAACCTTCTCCTCCTAGAAGTAGCTCCACCACCTTGAGATAGTCATCCTTTAGAAGTAGCTCCAACCTCCCTTGAAGCATCCTTCCTTGAAGTAATCTCAAGCACCTATTGAAGACGATTTATCCATGAAGAAGTAGCTTCAATCAATCTCCCTCAAGCACCTATTGAAGACGATTTCTCCACGAAGAAGTAGCTTCAATCAATCTCCCTCAAGCAGCCTCCAAAATCTTGGTGTAGCCAAAGAACACAAGTAGCGTTACCTTGTGAATGGGATTGGAAGAAAGAAAGTACACCAATTGTGTATATCGCTTTGATCCTATATCAAGCATTACACCTACCAAACAACTTAGGGTGGATGTTGCTATGATGTGGATAAGAGGCTATGGCTATTGGACACGAATTTGGAGCTTGTAGAACAAGATGACAAGTGTTTCTTGGCTTGTTGCTCACTAGAATGTATTCTCAAGTGTAGCTTAGGTTCTTAAGGTGTCCTAAGGCCTCTCCTATTTATAGGAATGGTTTGCAAGTTTCTAGGGATGTTCCAGGGAGTCTCTATAGTATTCTTAGTTCTTAACTAGTCATTAGGTGTACATTAGTTGGCTAGCAATGGCTATTTTTTCATGCTTAAAAGAACAATCCAGAACCCTGCTTGGTCGACACGTTTGTCAACCGAACAGTGTCTCGGTCAAGCTTTTCTTTGACCTAGTCTGGGTTTAAGGTAAATGTGTTACAACATCTATCTTCAACTACCAACTACTACTTGGTCTAACGGTCACAAGCTTTGGACCGCAGTTTGCTCGGTCGAGAATATTTTCGATCAAAGCTCATTTTAGAGAACAAATCTGTAAGTTATTGAAAAGTGCTCATAAATTCGACCGAGGTGGTTCTCGGTCGACAAAATTTTTGACCGAATGTGTCTCGGATGACAAGTTTCTCGACCAAGGATGTTCATGTTTCAGTCTTTTAAATCACCTACTAAGTGTGAGTTTCAATGGGTGATGGTGACTCTAACTATAGGAGGATACCTATCTAAGGGTTATAAGTGGATAGGGATCATCTGACACTTGATTTACATGATGTCTAAGTACTTGTACATTATATGTTTGTATAAGTGTTTACATTTGAGTACAATCATGAACACATATACAATTAAGCATATTTGATCTTCAATTTCCATTGATCTTCAACTTTCCACTTAGTAGAATTTTCTTATTACCTTGAGCCTTGAAATACTCAAATAGAACTATAGATCCAAAAGTACGAAATGTTTGTCATCATCAAAACAAAGGGTATATTAGTGTCCAATTTAGTCAACACAATCCTTGTTCCTTAGACTAGACCAGATTGTATGAGATATATGTGGGCTCACATATCACATATTCAGTCACATGAGCATGGCCATACATTTCTGAGTCTCACTTATCAAGTGGTAGGATATCAATCTCCTATAGGATGGACAAATCCCATCTACATCACTCACACTCAATCCACATGCAATATAATGTATTTGAGTATCACCTTTATAGAAAACCTTATTCAAGGTCATGTTTGATGATGTCAAAGTACATCAACAACACGTGATGAGTGTAGTGATTTCAGGTCTAAGAACCACAATCACCACTATTACTATGATAGCTGATTCTGACTACCATTCCATGGGCTCCATGTATCACTCTCAAGGTGGGTCTGTCTGATAGAGTGCTCTCCAACATGTACATGTGTGCTTGACTTGATATCACATATCATGACTAATGAGACTCTGTCATCAATCAACACACACTATAATATTATCTATTGGTGTTGTCTATTTTGCTTCCACAATAATGTTTGACTAGGGACATAACAAGAATGTATGTACCCTTATCATACATATGATCTCATTGTTCAGGTCCTCAACCTAAAGAAACATGTCTTCGAATAACATTATTCATTAGACATGTACTATGTTTGTGTCATCATCTCATGATTGAGACAAACATGATAAACAAAATTACCTTTATCATTATCAAATCATGTATCTAATGCCTCATTAAAGTCTTCATATGATTGGCTCTCTGGAAATACATACCAACAATAGGTTAGTTCTATAGTTTTATCCCAATGATAGATTTTATCCATGAAGTAGTTCTCTATTTGTCGTAAATACTAAGTGATGGTGTGTGTGTGTGTTAAAAAGGCATGCAGAAATAAATCAAACAAAAGAAGAGAGAATTATATTATCACCTGTAAGTTAAGATTTAATATATCTAAAGGGTTCATTGGTGTAAGCTAATGTCAGAATCATATTTTCCCTAGTTAATTAGATTAAGGGTCATCTTATATTACATGGACAATTAACACAAATTGAGAAATCTTGGTTGTTATTTTCTAGAAGAAATTGGAACAAATAGATCCAATGGAAATTTCTACGAAATTGTCGTATTTAAGGATATATAAAATAGGTGATATCTTCATTAGAGAGTGGGTAATCCTCAAATAGTCACAAATTCCAAATGTGTTAACTCAGTTAGGATCATAGTACTTAAGAAATCCTAATAAACACTATGCATTAATTTATCTATAAAATAGTCCCCAAAGTGGAAACTAAGGATTTTTCTAGATCTACATACATTACTTAGTCTAGGTTTCAATTTTATTTTAACCTGTTTATGTTAGTTGCCTTAAAATGATTTATAAAAAATAATAAGATGATGTTAAACTGACTCAAATTGATTAGGTGACTTAACAAACATTTCTATAAGTGGAAATTTATGGTCAAATCGGATTTGATATATTCTAATTAGTCGATTTCCATCCCTATTGGACAACGAATGTTACCCTAAATGAATCATGAAAGATAGATGTAAAATTATACAAAATGGAAAGTTAGTGATTGTAGTCATTTATTTATTCCATGATTATATGATGTATCACACTACAGTTTCCCTATTTCAGATTTATATAACTTGCAGTCTTTTATGACCCTTCATATCTCTATCTGACTATTAGGATCTAGTCTATTACCTTTTATCAAATAGGAAAACAAGCCCAAATAATATTTTCTTCCTTCCTCGGCTTGCCTCTCTCAATACATACCTTCTCTTTCTATTTTTCATTCCTTCGTCTCTCCAAGATCAACCCTATCCTATTAAGTCAATAATGTCAGGTTTTTGTTGTGTGGTTCCTATATCACCAATTTTCTATTTCTTTTCCTTGTAGAATCTAGAAGTGTCAAAATCGTACACCCATATAAGAGATTTTATCTATGCACCATCTCTGGCCTTGATGAAACTCTAGTTCCCTACCAATTCTACCTGAATCCTCTCCTAACATTCAAAACAACCCTATTTTTACTTTGATGTCTAGAGTTAGTGGATTCATCCTCAATCATATTTGTTCAATTATCAAGACTGTACAATATATAGAGTTTTTCAAAGATTTCTGAATGGTTGGCAGTAATTTTCATGATGTGCAACCTTATATTGAACTCCATCTTGGTAGGCTCATCTAAGAAACCTTGCTGGATGCAATGGGGGGTTCTCTAGTATGCATGAAACACATGTACAACCTTTAACAAACTCCCTAATGAGATCTCCTTATTTACCTAGTATTAGGATCCTCCTTTTTTTCCTATTTGTGCCTTTTTTTGTAAATACCCCAATCCTAGTTGTTAAATAATGTTCCTTTGTTGTTTACCACACTATGTTTTTCTTGTTTGATCCTCTAGGGTGTTCTATGTCTTTCCCCATATGATACCTCCTAGTTTTTTGTTTTTCATGGTGCACTAGCTTGATTCCCTTCAACCAGTAATGATGGAAGGCCTTAATGAGTCTCTTGGGTACCAGGTGGCTTGAAGCTTAGGTCCTTGCGTTTAGAGATGCCTTAGCTATAAGGTTCTGAGGGAGTATTTCACTTGCTTTCCCTAATAAGTCAATATATGATCTAGGGACTCTGTGGTTGATGTACTATTACTGTCTACTTCTTTGCAGGTGGATGGCATTCATATTAATCAAGGTGTTGATTCATTTATTTTTCCCTTCTATTTCTTCTCTCTTTTAGGGGATATTTTGGTAGCTTGTGTAGTTTCCTTTGTTTGGACGTGTGAGATTTCGTACCATATTTGTACTTATATAACTTGTGATGATGAAAAGTTATAAAATGGAAATTATGTAATCTAGTGTTTTGACCAGATTTTGTTTTAATAAATTTCCTAAAGGTATAAATCTTATAAAATTAAAAACTAAACATTGGTAGGTCAAACAATTAAGTTAAAATATGACTTGTAACCAAAAAGTTGAGATCTATATTTTGGTGTGTTTTTAAATACCTAATTTTGATTAGGTTCAAAAACTAATTTTCAAGGTTTGAACTATTAATGGTTAATTGGTCTAATTCTTCAAATAATATAGTTAGGTGTTTGAGACCCTATCTTAAACTAGTGTTTGACCCTATATGTTTTGGATAAGATATAAGGAATTTTAATTTACTCGATTTATTTAGACATTATCATAAGTAAAATCCCAATTTCCCAGCCCTAAATATGTTTATCCTTTGACTGACTCTTTTACACCTTGAAAAATCCTTTTATTAGATCCATGTTTGTTTACCAAAACTATTTAAATCATTATTGATTATCCTTAGACCTAATAGATATTATAATCCATTTCTATCTTATTTAAACTATAATTGATTAAATAATCATATTGCTTATTTATTTGTGTATGTATAGTAGAGTAAAATTATTTAGAGTAATAGTAACTTTATACTATCATAATATTTATTAGGTGTGTCAATCCACCCAGAGTGCATCTTTCAACTCATTATGTATAGTGACGTGTCTTCCTCCCATGGTGCTCCTTTCTACATAACAACTTAGCTTGAGCTTTTGTGGGTCTCAACCTTGTTTAATAGCACTAGTAATTGTTTTGAGATACCCTACTTATGATTAAGATATTATTGATGTAAAATTGTTGTAGAAAGAATCTCATTATGTTCATTTATCTTTTATGTAATTAAATTCCTCATCTATTTGACCCAATGAACTCTTTCATATACTTCTTTTGGATAATCTTGATATTGAAAGCTCTCCTTATTTGTAATCATCTTAGTTGTTCATCTTTGTCCTAGATAATGTTGTAATGTTTTATATTCTACATAGTTTATGTTGATTCCCTTTTCTCTTGTTTTCCTCTTTTCTAGATGATGCTCTCAACCCACCTAGATATAGGTAGACTAGAGCATAATGGCTCAGGTGGGATGTGTATCAGATAGTACAACTAAGATAATAGATTGAGCTGACCAGGTTATCTTTACGACTTGTCTTTACTATAAGTTAATTTTGTAGCTTCTCCTGTATGGTATGTCACCCTTATTGGATGGCAAACAATGTAAATGAATTATTTTAAAGATAATATTATAGTTCTGATTTTCCCACTTCTATATAGCCATGTTTCTTAAATAATTCTTGAGAAATGAAAAATACACCTAATCCTACAAACTTACTAGTGTGTTTGGATTGGATGAGTTTATTCCTCAATTAAGTAAAGAGTGTATGCCCTCTCACGTCCTACTCCATGTAGAGAACATGTGACACTCTATCATCAGGTAGAGAAGTTGGAAGGACCAAATTCACTGAAAGAAGGAGAGAGGGAGGTAGTGATTTTTTATTTTAAGTCCCTTCAAGTGTGGTGATATATTGGTCCTTTTGAACTAAAGTAGAGATGGGGGGGCGGTTCTAGAAATGGGGAAAAGATGAAGGGAGCACTGGAGAAGTTTCCTAGTTTAAGATTTTGTTGTGTGATAATTTTTTGGGACATCTATTTTGTGTAGAAATTTGAAAAATAGTAATGGTATTGTTGAAAGAAAAGTAATCGAGGGAATTTTCCTAATAATTAATGAAGGATTCCTCCTCTATTCATGAGGTATACTCACTGATAAAAATGCACTATCTCAGTTGACTGATGCAACTTAATTTTTGAAGATTAAGCCTTTAAAAAGTGTTGGTTCTTATGAAGGAAATTCATCCCTCATAGTTGTGCTTAAATTCAAGCCATTTTTTAGTGAATGTTTATATTGATATAACAACTCACAAAATCTTTAACAACAATAGTGCCTTTTGGGAGCATTGAGTCTCAAATCACCGCATCAACCTCAATAGGGCCAATGTAGCCTCATCGAGACACATTCCCAAGTATAGGACTAGTAGGATGATCAGTGAGTAGTTAGTTAACCAACACAACTTCGTTGGGCTAAATAACTCTCTCACAAAAAAAAAGTTGGACTTACTGACTAATGCATTATACTACAATGATATTGGTGAGACTTTTGGGTCACTATTCATCATGTCTTTGCCATAAACATCATTTACTCGACCATCAAATAAGAAAGTTGAATGAGTAAGGCCCTACTTGACAAATAAATTAAACATGATGTCTATGGAATTCACAAAATGTATGTGTTTCTATATATATATATATATATATATATATATATATATATATATATATATATATATATATATATATATATATATATATAGAGAGAGAGAGAGAGAGAGAGACTCAGGCTAGAATACACTTGAGTGTATAGATTACGCCGTATGCCTCAATGGCGTTTACCTATCTAGACCTTGTCTTTCCAAAATCCAATCCATTGATCTTCATGGTTACAATAATAATAGGCCACATACAAAATGTGAGCTCATTTGGATGAGTGTAAGTCACTCATCCAAGGAAAACAAAATTGACGCACAAAACTAATTTGAAATGCATGATTCTTGCCTCCTTTAGATGCATGACTATAAGTATCGAAATGAGCTAAAATTTATTATATAGTATGTTCTTAAGATATTTAAACAGATCAATAGTTTATAATTTTCAAAAAGTTACTACATCTTTAAACATGACTGAGGTGTACGGTGCCTCTGGTACACTCAAGTGTATACTAGCCTGACTCTCTCTCTCTCTCTCTCTCTCTCTCTCTCTATATATATATATATATATATATATATAGTGTGTGTGTGTGTGTGTATACATATATATACATACAAAGTTGTTTTCAAACATACTACAACCTAATCACTGAATCTACGCCCCCAAAACATGATTTCAAGATTAAAGAACAAATCAGAGGAAAATCGTGGATGTTTTTTCATAATCAAGTGGAGAAGATGATTTATAACCAAATGAAGCATCTTCCAAGGTAAGTAGTTAGATTTATCTCATTTTTCAACCTTTTTCAATTCCATGAACCTAGATAAAATTCCAATTCTCTCTTTGAAACCTTTATTCCTTTCCTCTTGACCTAATTGAAGACCTACTTGGATACATATGAGTGACTCAATCACTTATTTAGTGCTTCCTATCTACAACTAATACAAAAAAAATGAATGTAAGCTAAAGAACCCTATTTGGACTATTTTTGGAAATATGGATATATTTGGAGGTTTTGGTTGGAAATTTGGTATTCATTTACTAGTGACATGGACTTTGAAGAAGTCACAATAATTTAATTATGAAGTAAAATTTAAATTTTTTGATTAAATAAGGTTGTTTCAAAACAGAGTGTGTTCAAAGTAAGATGTTGGAAACTATATTTACTGTTACACCATAAAGTAATATCTAAAGTAAAATGTAATATGTAATATGGTATATGTTTCATAATCAATAAAGTATTAACTAGAGTATGTTAAATATGGTTGTAAAATGATGAATATATTTGCATGTTTCAATAAGGAGAACTAGTTGCAAGTTTTAGACCAGAAAATCAAAAGCTAGGGTATTCTACACATGTTCTTCCTAATATGAGTAGTTTGATTAGAAATTAAATGATGACCAATTGATTATATAGGATGTCCCGGGCACCGTAAATCTTCCTTTGCATCCAGAAGTGGGAAAGTTAATCAAATGTACATGTAGATGTCCAGAGGGTTGTGATAAGTTATTCTAGAATCATTTGTCTCTACTATATGTGAGAGTTATGATGCCTCTTTAGCTTTTCTATTCATAACTTCTCTAATGTAAGTAATAAGAGTAGATGTTCTCCATAAGGGGTCAACTGTGATAAGAGATACTAGTGGTGTTGGACTCATTATTCCATGCAATAATACATCGAGGAGCATGATGTTCAACACCAAAATCCAAACTCTCCAATTTAATATAGCACTCCATTCTGAGTACCCAGAATATGAGGTCCTTAAGTTATATAGTTTGTAGGCTCCGATTGGTTTGTCATAACTAGTCTGAAAAACTCATGAATTGGAGTTCCTTGAACAATTTTTCATGATTGGTTGAAAGTAAGTGTTAGCACTTGAGTTCTGTGACTTTCGGGGAGTTACATACTTGCATAAAAAATACAGTTCCTTAGTTCCCTCTTAAATAGAGCAGAAAATGAGTTTCAAGACAAGTAACAACATTTCTTATACAATTATATTCTTCATTCATGAAGTGTGACATATGTAAGATATTTATGCCTAGAAATATTAGAGGTGAGGATATAGTTCATTGTTAAAACCACAACATAATATGACAAAATATCATACAATATAATCGCATTATGTAACATATTTAACACTATAACCACCATTATCAATACAATCTACAAAATAAAAAATACAAAGATCATGAAAAAGAAATACATCACACCATGTGTGTAACATCCCTGACCTGGGTTATGCTTTAACCCTAGGTGTTTTGTTTAAGAAAGATAATTATATGCTTGCTCTTATCTTTTGAAAAAGTAATTAAGGTTCAAGAGGAACTTAGATTTCAATTTTAGTCCTTTTTGAACAATGTTGAAACAATGTTTGCTTAGTTTGGACTAAAGTGCAAATTACCCAATGTGAGGGGTTAACTTGGAAACGTTACTTGATAAATGTTCCTCTTGTGTTGAAACATCATGAGAATGAAGATGATGCAGAGGAATGGCATGGGAAAATCCTGAGTAACAAGAAAGAGCTGATTAAGCAATGTTTGTGCATTAAAACCTAGTTTTGGTGTAATTTGCAATTTACCCAAAACCTAGGGTTCAATATACAAATTACCACTTAATAATAGTCCCTAATGTTTCTTGGCATCATTTTGAGCAAATAAAATGAGAGGGGCATCTCATTTGTATCATTGTTTAGGAGAGAGAATCTTGATATTAAAATAATCAAGATTTAAGCATAATTGAAACCCTAATTCAATTTAATGCAAAAATAAATAAAAATAATTGAAGGGCCTTCAACCAAAAGCGAGATGGTAGAAATTTCTCAAGTGTGAACGTTCTTGTGCCTTGAAAAGGCAACAAAAATATCCAAAGGAATGGATAACTCACTCACATTATTAAAAGAAAAAGTAATATCCACTAACTTATGGATATTACTATTATATGTTTAAGGTGCTTAATTTCTTTTCCTTTAATTCTTGGATAATGAAGAAGTTTTGCAAGGGGGAGAAGATGGATTCGTGGCCAAGGATTTGAGGGGGAAGAGGCGGCACTAATTTTGGAATTAAAAGATTTTTATAAGGCATTTTCTCTCTCATTGATTTTCTTATAAAAACACCTTTTACAAGTCAAATGAAAGGCTTTTTCGAATCCACTTCCTCTCTTTTGCTTGCAAAAATTACCAAGGGAGCTAGGATCAGCAGGAGGACGACCCCCAACCTTTTGGTAAGCTTTTTGATCTTCTTTCACCTTGATTTCATGGTGGAAATCACAAAACAATGCATGATTTCTTCTCTATTTCACTCCATCTTCAATCCTAGCCAATCTTTTCACTCCAAAGCTTGAGGATGAGCCTTGGGAGAGTTGCAAAATCTTCCTCCACCATTGTTTACATGAATATCCAAGCTTTGAAGCTCAATTGGAGGCGGGTTATATAACTCAAACCCTTAAATATTGTTGTTGCTTTCAAATCTCCATTAATTGTTGAATGTTTTGTTATATTTTGCAATTCCCTTGATCTATTGCTGTAATTACCATTAAAACGGCAGTAGATTTTGAATCAATGAAAGTAGATGATGATGACATCATTATGGGCATGCAATCCAACAAGTTTCCCTTGCAAACGGTTTTGAAGATCTTGGTCCAAACGGTTTCACCAAACTGTTTGGAGACTAAACAGTTTGCAAACCGTTTAGAGTCTTGAACCCCAAACCGTTTAGGATGGTTTACCATTTGGATGGGTTGACCATTTGAGGTCAGAACCCTAGTACTTTTTGGATTAGGATCTAATGGTTCCAAATGATTGAATCACTACATGGTCAATTTTCTAATTTGAAACCCTAATCGGGTTTAGTGCTGATTTTGCAATTGATTAATTTAATTCTTTTGACTGAATCACCCAAACGGTCTCAAACCATTTGGAGATCACCCAAACGGTCTCAAGACCATTTGGAGGTCAACTAAGACCATTTGGAGGTCTAGCGTTGAGTATGGTGAATTAGTTGAAGATTCAAAGATATCAAATTCTAATGCAATCGATAGCTAGATTGATGAGCAATCCAATGATGCAAACCCTAATTAAACTTCACAAATTTTAATGATGGATGTGGCAAACGGTCTCAAGACCATTTGGAGGTCATCCAAATGACCTCAAGACCATTTGAGGTCAGGTCATGCCCAATTTGAATGATGTTCCAATGATTTCAAAGTAATTAGTTACACAATGTCTAATATTGAAGGTTTATCGATTTCAACCCTAATTCAATTGGGTTCAAAACCCTAATTTATGATCAATTGAAGTTTGAATCAATTGAAAGATGATTCATTAATATCAATGGGAGTATGGTTCTTAGGTTCAGTTCATGAATAATTACATGGATTCAATTGATGAAGGAATTAATCTTGGAAACCCTAAATCAATATAAGTGGTTGAGACCATTTTTGGTCCAATCGGTTTTG
Organism: Alisma plantago-aquatica; assembly: GCA_963693085.1. NCBI lineage: Eukaryota > Viridiplantae > Streptophyta > Magnoliopsida > Alismatales > Alismataceae > Alisma > Alisma plantago-aquatica. Next base: position 40,708,296 of record OY856409.1, read on the forward strand.
AGGAGGTTTGGACCAAATGGTCTCAAGACTATTTGGGACCAAACGAACCCAAACCAATTGAGACTCAAACGATTCCATGTACATATGTCTTAAACGGTTTCAAGCACCTACTTTGTCAAACGGTTTCAAGTACCTACTTTGTCAAACAGTTTCAAGCATCAACTTTACTAAATAGTTTCAAACCATTAGACCAAGACCGTTTGGAGGTCTAAATGGTCTTAGACCATTTGAAGGTCATTCAAACAAGACCGTTTGAGGTCTGGTTGGTCAAGACTGTTTGGGGTCTAAGTGACCAAGATCGTTTGAGAGATAATTAACCAAAACCGTATGGACACTTAAGGTGATTAAAGGTCAATAGTTTAATTCATCATTACATGATGTAATCCAAGGGTGATTATGGTAATTGTACCCTTAATAAGATAGGGTGATCAGTACCTTTTGAATGATTGATATTTGATGATTATGGAAGTAATGACATAATACATGGTGTCAACTCTTCATTCAATGTGAGTTGACCTAATCTAACCAAGTCTGAGGTATGTATCTTCTTATAGAAGATGAGAGAGAGAGAACTTCCTACATGAATGATAATCACGTAGTGGTTAAGTCTCAACACTTCCAACATGAATGAATGTGTAATTAAGGTATGATCCTCGATAAAGAGATCATAAACCCTAATTAATAAGGTTAATGAGCCCTAACCCTAATTGAGGGCAATGATGATGTGTAAACCCTAATCTAGGGTAATGATGTAACCCTAATAAGGGGTGATGGTATGAGAAATCCTAACCCTAATGAACGATGATAGTATGTGAAACCCTAAACTCTAATAAAGGGTGGTGGCATGGGAGACCCTAATCCTAACAATGGAATGGTGACTATTACACTGATAAGGGAAATACCTAAAGTGATTGATTATAGGGTACCTTATAGCAAGCAATGCCATAATATGAAATAAGTCCCTATCATTGAAGATAGTGGCAAAATCCTTATGTGTGTTTTATGACCTATGCACTTCATAGTAAAGGTGATAGGTTAGAATATGTAAGTATTAAGATGGGAAATACCTTAATACAATATAAATTGATAAACTCAAGTAAGCTCAAAGTGCTGAGGGAAGTGATATATCAAGACATCATAGATATAACATCCAGCTCTTTAGAAATGATGTCCCTTGATGCATCTCAAATCCAACATACTTGGATGAGTAACATATAAAGAGTGCTGCCTTAATCATTACATCAAGATGTAATGTGTTTTATGAACCATGGGAAATGGTTGTTTCCTAGTGAAAGGTGACAAGATGTTAAAAGTGTTGTATGAGCCATGAGATTAGTTGTTACCTAGTGAGAGGTAACAAGATAATTTAATAGGCCTTGTAAACCACATGAGTAAGTTGATACCTAGTAAAAGGTACCAAGATAATTATAAATGTCCCCTGTAAGAGATGATAACGTTCTTAATAAACCAAGAAAATGGAAACTTAGTAACACAATAATTATAACAAAAGGATACAATAATAATGATGGAACCTTGATGATATAAAGTTTGGAGAAGAGAGGGATACTTGCATTTCTAAAGAATGTGATTGAGTATGATGGCATAGTTTAAATGTCAGATGAAGAATGAGGTACCCAATGCTGTGTAAACAGACATGGGATGTAATCACAGGAATGGCATAGTCCATTACCTGGAATAGAAATACATGATTGGCATAGTCCATTACATGGAATAGAAACACAGTATTGGCATAGTCCATTACCTGGAATAATATCACAGGATTGGTAACAACTCAATACCTAGAATAACTACATAGGATTGGTAACAACCCAATACCTAGAATAACTACACAGGATTAGTAACAACCCAATACCTGGAATAACTACACAGGATTGGTAACAACCCAATACCTGGAATAATTACTCATGATTGGTAACAACCCAATACCTGGAACAACTACACAAGATTGGTAACAGTCCAATACCTGGAATAACTACACAGGATTGGTAACAACCCAATACTTGGAATAACTATATAGGATTGGTAAAAACCCAATACCTAGAATAACTATATAGGATTGGTAACAACCCAATACCTAGAATAACTATATAGGATTGGTAACAAACCAATACCTGGAATAACTATACATGATTGGTAACAACCCAATACCTGGTATAACTATACATGATTGGTAACAACCCAATACCTGGAATAACTATACAGGATTGGTAACAACCCAATATCTGGAATAACTATACAGGATTGGTAACAACCCAATACTTGGAATAACTGCACAGGATTGGTAACAATCCAATACCTAAAATAACTACACAAGATTGGTAACAACCCAATACCTGGAATAATTGCACAGGTTTGGCACAGTCCAATACCTGGAATGTATGCACGGGTTGGCATAGTCCACTACCTGGAATAGATGCACAGGTATAGCATAGTCTGATACCAAAAATGGTTGTATGAGTTTGATAATGGTTTAATCTGAGATGTTTGCACAGGATTGGTATTTCCCAATACTTGGAATAGAAGTGTTGTATTGGTATATTCCAATACCTATAATGAGTTGCACAGGATTGGTATAGCCCAATGCCTGGAATAGAAGTATTGATCCAATACTTGAGCAACATATGATGATGTACACTTATATGACTAATGTGATTCAATATTAGTTTAGCAGATTGGCTAAGGCCAACTGATTGAAACAAGAATGTCCCATGAGTGACATATCAGAGTATTGAGTATCACAATAGAAGCTTGATATGTTGGTTTAGTACAATGGAAAATGATATACATGTCCTTCCTATTCCTTACGAAGAGAATAGATGATTTACTGTTCTACCCTAAATAGATGCAATACTTGATATGAGACTAATCTAAACTGCTTATCCCCTGCTCAGTTTTATATTATTTAAACTGCAATAATGATGTTTCTGGCAAAGAGTTATATCTCTCACAGGGGCAATTTTCAATTGTCTCACCCCCGTGGGAACCAATATTTTTAGGTGGACGAGTACGAAGGGGACTGAGAACATCTTACAGAGGAAGAACTTCACCAGCAGCAGGTACAATAGCAATAGCACAGGTGGAGTGTGATGTCTGTCATGTTTGTAGATAGAAGTCCTATGTGTCATCTTTGTACTCTCAGGTCCTCAGAGTTATTAGTTAGTTCTTTTAATGAATCATATTTAGATTTTGGCTTGATGCCTCGAAGTTCTTATGTTGTCTGTGTTTAGCTTTTATCAAGGCAGTTGATGTTGTAAACATCGAACAGAGGTGGTACAAGATATGTACTTATGAACCAGGATGTAAATGTAATACATTGGTACTCATTGAAAGAATTTTCCTATGATTGGATCTTTATGAAAACGGTTTTAATTTTTAGTGATTTTTAGTAATCCGTTGCAAATGATCTCTTCCGCTTAAGTAAATCTTGTTTTTGTGAGATGGATGCCACAATTTAGTGGTATCAGAGCTCTCGGTTCGCTGAGTCTATAGAGACATAGGACTAAGGTGTCGAGTCTATTTTAAGTGAATCCAGTATATCTTATAAGTGTCTTCTACTAATATAGAAGAAGACATATAACTCAAAGATGTCTAAAGAACATGAGGAACACATTGTTGAGAGCAATGTTGTTGCACCAGTGGGAGGTGCAAGGGATCAGGCAAGGGAGGAACTAGTGCCTGAAAATCCCCATGTTGATGAAGTCATGAGAGGAAACCCAAATGTTTATAATCTTTTTGGGCAACTCATGACCACACTGAGGTATATGGCAGATCGAATGCCAGCACCGACACCTACGACACCAGTTTCCAATGAGGGATATGGGTCTGGTAAGACCATTGAATGAGTACATTGTGTAGGAGCCATAGAATATGCCGGAACATCTGACCCAGCAGATGTTGATATTTGGCTCAATGTGTTAGAAAAAGCCTTTAAGATCCTTAGAATTCCAGAGGCTGGTAAAGTTAAACATGTTGTATACCTTTTGAAGGGTAGTGCTGGACATTGGTGGGCTATAAAAGAAATAAAAAGGAATGATGAAGAGGTTGGTTGGGAGGAATTTCGTCGAGAATTCATCAATAAGTATTTTCCAAAGACATAGATGAAAAGATCTCACAGTTTGAGAAGATTTGGCAGGGAGCCATGTCGATAAATGAATATGAGGTTAAGTTTATGAAACTTTTGTGATTTTATCCTCAAATGGCAACTACGGAGGAGGATAAGATCTGACATTTTGAGAAAGGATTGAATGCTGAGATGTCCATTACGACATCTGCCTTAGAAAGTAGAGATAGGTTTTCCACATTTGTGGAGTCTATACGGAGGATAGAAAGATCTACGATAAAGAAACATGAGACAAACCTTAAAAGAAAATCTACACAGTCACAGGGACCAATGAGTAGTGGTACTAAACAACAAAAATCTTCACCAGTTCAACCTCAATATAGTGCACCTATGCAGGGGTCATCAAGTTGGGGTCGAGCTTGTCATAAATGTGGACAACTAGGACATTTTAGACAACAATGTCCAAGGATAAATAGTGAGGTGACCCAACAGTCAAGGCATAATCTGCAAAACCCACAAGGACCTCAGTCTAGTGGAGTAGAAGGTAGAAGATGAAGACAAGTGTCACAATTTAGTCCATCTACTTCTGTCAGTAGAGGACAAAGGCAATAACAAATAACAACTAAGTCCATGTTTTGGGTCAGTTAAGATGCTAGTTAACTTGTAAAAGGTATACTTGTCAAGATAGAACTTTTTGTTTTGAATTATCTTCTATTCCTTACTGTAAGAAAGGTATTTGTTGTTTAGTTCATCTATATAATCCTTTAAGGATATGAAGAAGAGATAAGAACGATGAAAACTTATGTTTAGTTTAATATTCTCTTATTTATTTTAAAGTTTCTCTTTCTTCTTTGATAAAGGGAAGAGATGAAAAAGGAACTCAGAGAAAATCTGAGATATTAAGTATATCAAATTTAAAGAAATGAAAAAATAAAATAAAATAATGCATGCTACCTAATTTCAGTTCTTGAATACCCTGGCCAGGTATTCATTTACTGAAGGCAAGGTAAGTATGACATACCTAGATTGTTATCTTTTTTATTACCCTGATCAAGTAATCATTCTGAAACAATCCAAAGAAAGGAGTAGAAGATGTGGCATGGATATTTCTACCACATTCTAATTGATATATGAAGGAATTTGATTTAATTGTAAATCAATTGATAAACAAAAGAAGATGTTTAGTATAATGTATACCCTAGTTTGAAGACCTAGAGGTAATAGTTACCCAATGGAAGATAACAATGCTCAGTAAGGAAATAAATATTTGAATACCTATATCTAGTAATCATGGTGAAAATTATATTAAGAAATGATGACACGTAAGCATCCATATGATTCCTATGCTTATGGCAACGAACCAAGAAAGAAATAAGAGTAAATAACTCATGAACAGTAGAAGGTTCATGAAATGTTTAAAGGAGATGATAATCTCTTTTCATGAATAAACAACCCTGGATAACAATAGGGTGATAAGAGGAATATGATCCTTTGTTTTCTTTTCTTTCAGGGACGTGGCAACCAAGTGGGTCTTAGAACACTTGGGGAGTATAAATTTAAAATTGATTATTTGATGAATACTTGGAAGAGTATCAATTGACTTGGACTTGGGTTCCAAGAAAAAGATATGTATAACAATAAATGTTCCAGTATGAAAGAAAGATGAAATGTGATGTGTTTTCAGCACATGTGATGGATACCAACGTAAGGAATTATGGTATCAGATAATTTATGTTGACCATCTGGAGTGGTTAAATGTGAAATAAGTTTAACTATATTATATATCATGGACATCATATGTTAGGGGTTTATGCCTTGCATAAACATGACATTGAGATGTTATGTGAAGACTTGATGAGATGATGGATAATATTTGTTTCCCTTTATCTGGGATTTTAGGGACGAAATCCTTGTTAGGGGTTTATAATTTGTAACATCCCTGACCTGGGTTATGCTTTAACCCTAGGTGTTTTGTTTAAGAAAGATAATTATATGCTTGCTCTCATCTTTTGAAAAAGTAATTAAGGTTCAAGAGGAACTTAGATTTCAATTTTAGTCCTTTTTGAACAATGTTGAAACAATGTTTGCTTAGTTTGGACTAAAGTGCAAATTACCCAATGTGAGGGGTTAACTTGCAAATGTTACTTGATAAATGTTCCTCATGTGTTGAAGCATCATGGGAATGAAGATTATGCAGAGGAATGGCTTGGGAAAAGCCTGAGTAACAAGAAAGAGTTGATTAAGTAATGTTTGTGCATTAAAACCTAGTTTTGGTGTAATGTGCAATTTACCTAAAACCTAGGGTTCAATATGCAAATTACCACTTCAGAAAAGTCTCTAATGTTTCTTGGCATCATATAGAGTAAAGAAAATGAGAGGGGCATCTCATTTGTATCATTTTGGAGGAGAGAGAATCTTGATATTAAAATAATCAAGATTTAAGCATATATAATTGAAACCCTAATTCAATTTAATGCAAAAATAAATAAAAATAATTGAGGGGCCTTCAACCAAAAACGAGATGGTTGAAATTTCTCAAGTGTGAACGTTCTTGTTCCTTGCAATGGCAACGAAAATATCCAAATGAATGGATAACTCACTCACATTATTAAAAGAAAAAGTAATATCCACTAACTTATGGATATTACTATTATATGTTTAAGGTGCTTAATTTCTTTTCCTTTAATTCTTGGATAATGAAGAAGTTTTGAAAGGGGGATACGATGGCTTCGTGTCCAAGGATTTGAGGGGGAATAGGCGGCACTAATTTTGGAATTAAAAGATTTTTATAAGGCATTTTCTCTCTCATTGATTTTCTTATAAAAACACCTTTTACAACTCAAATCAATGGCTTTTTTGAATCCACTTCCTCTCTTTGCTTGCCAAAATGACCAAGGGAGCTAGGAGCAGCATGAGGACGACTCCCAACCTGTTGGTAAGCTTCTTGATCTTCTTTCACCTTGATTTCATGGTGGAAATCACAAAACAATTCATGATTTCTTCTCTATTTCACTCCATCTTCAATCCTAGCCAATCTTTTCACTCCAAAGCTTGAGGACGAGCCTTGGGAGAGTTGCGAAAGCTTCCTCCACCATTGTTGAAGTGAAGCTTCAAGCTTTGAAGCTCAATTAGAGGCGGGTTATATAACTCAAACCCTTAAATATTGTTGTTGCTTTCAAATCTCCATTAGTTGTTGAACGTTTTGTTCTATTTTGCAATTCCCTTGATCTATTGTTGTAATTACCATTAAAATGATAGTGGATTTTGAATGAATGAAGGTAGATGATTATGACATCATCATGGGCACACAATCCAACAAGTTTCCCTTGCAAATGATTTTGAAGATCTTGGTCCAAATGGTTTCACCAAACCGTTTGGAGACTAAACGATTTGCAAACCGTTTAGAGTCTTGAACCCCAAACCATTTAGGATGGTTGACCGTTTGGATGGGTTGACCATTTGAGGTCAGAACCCTAGTACTTGTTGGATGAGGATCTAATGGTTCCAAATGATTGAATCACTACATGGTCAATTTTCTAATCTGAATCCCTAATCGGGTTGAGTGCTGATTTTACAATTGATTAATTTAATTCTTTGGGTTGATTAACCCAAATAGTCTCAAACTATTTGGAGATCACCCAAACGGTCTCAAGACCATTTGTAGGTCTAGGGTTGATTATGGTGAAGTAGTTGAAGATTCAAAGATATCAAATTGTAATGCAATTGATAGCTAGATTGATGAGTGATCCAATGATGCAAACCCTAATTGAACTTCACAAAATTTTAATGATGGATGTGGGAAACGATCTCAAGACAATTTGGAGGTCATCCAAATGACCTCAAGACCATTTGAGATTAGGTCATGCCCAATTTGAATGATGGTCCAATGATTTCAAAGTAATTAGTTACACAATGTCTAATATTGAAGGTTTATCGATTTCAACCCTAATTCAATTGGGTTCAAAACCCTAATTGATGATCAATTAAAGGTTGAATCAATTGAAAGATGATTCAATAATCTCAATAGGAGTATGGTGCTTAGGTTCAGTTGATGAATAATTACATGGATTCAATTGATGAAGGAATTAATCTTGGAAACCCTAAATCAATATAAGTGGTTGAGACCATTTTTGGTCCAATCGGTTCTGAGGAGGTTTTGACCAAACGGTCTCAAGACCGTTTGGGACCAAACGATCCCAAACCAATTGAGACTCAAATGATTCCAAGTGCATATGTCTTAAATGGTTTCAACCACCTACTTTGTCAAACGGTTTCAAGTACCTACTTGGTCAAACAATTTCAAGCATCAACTTTACTAAACGGTTTCAAACCGTTAGACCAAGACCGTTTGGAGGTCTAAACGGTCTTAGACCGTTTGAAGGTCATTCAAGCAAGACCGTTTGATGTCTAGTTGGTCAAGACCGTTTGGGTTCTAAGTGACCAAGACCATTTGAGAGATAATTAACCAAAACTGTATGGACACTTAAGGTGATTAAAAATCAATTGTTTAATTGATCATTACATGATGTAATCCAAGGGTGATTATGGTAATTGTACCCTTAATAAGATAGGGTGATCAGTACCTTTTGAATGATTAATATTTGATGATTATGGAAGTAATGACATAATACATGGTGTCAACTCTTCATTCAAGGTGAGCTGACCTAATCTAATCAAGTCTGAGGTATGTATCTTCTTATAGAAGATGAGAGAGAGAGAACTTCCTACATGAATGATAATCATGTAGTGGTTAAGTCTCAACACTTCCAACATGAATGAATGTGTAATTAAGGTATGATCCTCGATAAAGAGATCATAAACTCTAATTAATAAGGTTAATGAGCCCTAACCCTGATTGAGGGCAATGATGATGTGTAAACCCTAATCTAGGGCAATGATGTAACCCTAATAAAGGGTGATAGCATGTGAAATCCTAACCCTAATGAAGGATGATAGTATGTGAAACCCTAAACTATGATAAAGGGTGGTGGCATGGGAGACCCTACTCCTAATAATGGAATGGTGAATATTACACTGATAAGGGAAATACCTAAAGTGATTGATTATAGGTAACCTTATAGCAAGCAATGCCTTAATCTGAAATAAGTCTCTATCATTGAAGATAGTGGGAAAATCCTTATGTGTGTTTTATGACCTATGCACTTCATAGTAAAGGTGATAGGTTAGAATATGGAAGTATTAAGATGGGAAATACCTTAATACAATATAAATTGATAAACTCAAGTAAGCTTAAAGTGCTGAGGGAAGTGATATATCAAGACATCATAGATATCACATCTAGATCTTTAGAAATGATATCCCTTGATGCATCTCAAATCCAACATACTTGGATGAGTAACATATAAAGAGTGCTACCTTAATCATTACATCAAGATGTAATGTGTTTTATGAACCATGGGAAATGGTGTTGCCTAGTGAAAGGTGACAAGATGTTAAAAGTGTTGTATGAGCCATGAGATTAGTTGTTACCTAGTGAGAGGTAACAAGATAATTTAATAGGCCTTGTAAACCACATGAGTAAGTTGATACCTAGTGAAAGGTACCAAGATAATTATAAAAGTCCCCTGTAAGAGATGATAAAGTTCTTAATAAACCAAGAAAATGGAAACTTAGTAACACAATAATTATAACAAAAGGATACAATAATAATGATGGAACCTTGATGATACAAAGTGTGGAGAAGAGAGGGATACTTGCATTACCTAAAGAATGTGATTGAGTATGATGGCATAGTTTAAATGTCAGATGAAGAATGAGGTACCCAGTGCTATGTAAACAGACATGTGATGTAATCACAGGAATGGCATAGTCCATTACCTGCAATAAAAACACAGGATTGGCATAGTCCATTACCTAGAATAGAAACACAGGATTGGCATAGTCCATTACCTAGAATAATATCACAGGATTGGTAACAACCGTATACCTAGAATAACTACACAGGATTGGTAACAACCCAATACCTATAATAACTACACAGGATTGGTAACAACCTAATACCTGGAATAACTACACAGGATTGGTAACAACCCAATTCCTGGAACAACTATACAGGATTGGTAACAACCCAATACTTGGAACAACTACACATGATTGGTAACAACCCAATACCTGGAATAACTATACAAGATTGGTAACAACCCAGTACCTGGAATAACTATACAGAATTGGTAACAACCCAATACCTAGAATAACTATACAGGATTGGTAACAACCCAATACCTGGAATAACTATACAGGATTAGTAACAACCCAATACCTAGAATAACTATACATGATTGGTAACAACCCAATACCTAGAATAACTATACAGGATTGGTAACAACCCAATACCTAGAATAACTGCACCGGATTGGTAACAACCTAATACGTGGATTAATTGCACAGGTTTTGCATAGTCCAATACCTGGAATGTATGCACGGGTTTGGCATAGTCCACTACCTAGAATAGATGCATAGGTATAGCATAGTCTGATACTTGAAATGGTTGTATGAGTTTGATAATGGTTTAATCTGAGATGTTTGCACAGGATTAGTATTTCCGAATACCTAGAATAGAAGTGTTGTATTGGTATATTCCAATACCTATAATGAGTTGCACAGGATTGGTATAGCCCAATGCCTGGAATAGAAGTATTGATCCAATACTTGAGCAACATATGATGATGTACACTTATATGACTAATGTGATTTAAGATTAGTTTAGCATTTTGGCTAAGGACAACTGATTGAAACAAGAATGTGCCATGAGTGACATATCAGAGTATTGAGTATCACAATAGAAGCTTGATATGTTGGTTTAGTATGATGGAAAAATGATATACATGTCCTTCCTATTCCTTACAAAGAGAATAGATGATTTACTAGTCTACCCTAAATAGATGCAATACTTTAAAGATGAGAATAATCTAAACTGCTAATCCCGGTGCTCAATTTTATATTATTTAAACTGCAATAATGATGTTTCTGGCGAAGAGTTATATCTCTCGCTGGGGCAATTTTCAATTGTCTCACCCCCGTGGGAACCAATATTTTTAGGTGGACGAGTACGAAGGGGACTAAGAACATCTTACAGAGGAAGAACTTCAGCAGCAGCATGTACAATAGCAATAGCACATGTGGAGTGTGTTGTCTGTCATGTTTGTAGATAGAAGTCCTATGTGTCGTCTCTGTACTCTCAGGTCCTTAGAGTTATTAGTTAGTACTTTTAATGAATCATATTGAGATTTTGGCTTGATGCCTCGAAGTTCTTATGTTGTCTGTGTTTAGCTTTTAACAAGGCAGTTGATGTTGAAAACCTCTAACAGAGGTGGTACAAGATATGTACTTATGAACTAGGATGTAAATGTAATACATTGGTTCTCGTTGAAAGAATTTTCCTATGATTGGATCTTTTTGAAAAAGGTTTTAATTTTTAGTGATTTTCAGTAATCCATTGCAAATGATCGCTTCCGCTTAAGTAAATCATGTTTTTGTGAGATGGATGCCACAATGTGAAAACAATTTGATTTACGTAATATTTTTATTCTTCCTGTTTAAACAATATGATGTGAAAAATTATATATAATTGTAACCATACAAAAAAATTAGTAAACATTCCCTACAAAAATAATGTAAAAATTAATATTCTACATTGTGTTAAACAATGATGAATCAAAACTTATATTTACAAGGACATGAAATGTGGATATTATTATAATAATTTGTATATACAAAGTGAAATAAAAATATTGTGATGTGATTTTAATCATAATATTTTCATTAAGATTATAATTGTACCATACTAAAATATTTTTCAAGGAGCAATATCCGCACCATAACCACTTATTTTGGTCACTATGATTTAATAATATTATGATTTTTTACAAATATGATTCTTTTGTTATGCCTTTACCATTCTCACTTATTTATATTATACAAATACAAATTAACAATATTTTAATGATTTCCATATATACACTTACAACAAACCAATCACATGGAAGTGAATGGAACTTAAGTCCAGAAACTGAACCAGAGTTCCCAAAAAATGAGTTTCACAAAACTCATGACTTACACCAAACCAATAGGAGAAGCAATTGTTATCGTGTTCTCCTTGAGATATATTTTCATAATGTTTCCTGGGTGACAAAATGTCATTGTGTGCCTATATAAAGGGATACAAAGAGATGGGATGGAAACTATTGGGTTTGTGAAATTATGAATGGTCTCTTTCCTTCTATGCATATAATAAATTCTAGGCAATTTGTTCACTAACTAATTCTATTTCTATTTTATCGATCCAACCATGCCATTTATGAAGGTCATGGTTTGTTAGACAATCACCATTGTGGCATTTCTTTTCTAGAAAATTATGTTTCTCACGCCTCCAATGCTTTTATTCAGGGAGAAATTATGTGGGAAGTCACAAAGTACACTTCTTGTTTTGAAACATGTGCATCAAGTGTTCTCTAAGAAATGAAAATTTTTAATATACAAACATACACATTGTTATCAAAGTGGATGAATTTATTGAACTACCTCATTTGTATCTCACCAAAGTGACTACAACAAGTGATCTTTTGAAAAAACATTCACATAAAGATTGTATAAAGTTAGATTGTACTTCACTTCGACACTACCAAAGGTGAAACATGTTATTAAGAAGGATGTGATAATTTTTCCATGACTTTGAATTCATATCATATTCAGCCCAGAGGTCAAAATATGTTATTATTTAAGGCATGTGTCAAATTTGTTAATGTGAGCATAACTCACATCAAGAAAAGATCCAAATTAGTGTTACAAATTTATCCAAAGATATATTGTGATGACTAATTTGATTTAAAGTATGAAAGTAAAATGATATAGACCTCAAATTTTACTTTTACATTTTAATTTGTGGTTTTAATATAATCTTTTTATATTATATTATTCCAGTCATTTCCTCGTCATTGTGTGGTGATAACAACATTCCAAATCTCAATGGTTCAAATTTTAATGAATGGAAAGAAAAAGTCATGTTTAAATTAGGGTGTATGGACTTAGACTTAGCTTTTCGAGTGGAAAAACCACAACCACTTACAGAGGAAAGTATTGTTGTCGAAAAAAGTCAATTATGACATGTGGGAACGTTCTAATAGGCATTGTTTGCTGCTCATGCAAGCACATGTAGGAAATCATATTAGATGGTCTATTCCTACTTCCGAATTGGCAAAAGATTTTTTCAAGACAGTGGAGGAACAATATGTTTCTTGTAGTAAGTCTAGGGCTATCACCTTCATGGCTAAAATATGCTCTATAAAGTACAATGGTACTTGTGGGATCTGTGAACATATCATGGAAATGAGAGATATTGTTGCACAACCCAATGAGATGGAGTTATCCATCTCTGATGTATTTTTTGTTCATTTCATTTTAACCTCCTTGACTAGTCAATATGGATCATTCAAAGTCTCTTACAATACACAAAAGGAAAAATGGTCAATAAATGATTTATTGGCCATGTGTGTTCAAGAAGAAGAGAGACTTAAGAATTAAGGGGCATGCTGCACATCTAAACACCCACAACAAGGGTAGTCATAAGGGTAAAGTAAAAATGAAAGAAACTGCTCCTATATCAGGTGGGGTGTCCAAGCCAGGAGATGGAAAGCCTGGGAAGAAAGGCTAATGTGGAATTCTTTCTTTTGTCATAAGAAAGGACATGCTAAAAAAGAGAGCTTCAAGTACAACAAAGGTTGGAAAAGAAATGTATAATGTTTCTTATTTCATATGAATGTCATCTTTCAAATGTTCTATTATATAGTTGGTGGCTTGACTCTGGTTCCACCATGCATGTTTCTAATACATTGTAGTGATTTCTAAATCAAAGGAAACCAACAAAATGTGAAAACTCCTTTATTCAGGAAATAAATTGGGCTCTCGCGTAAAGACTATTGGCACATACAGATAAATCCTTGACAATGGAAAGTTGTTGGACTTAGAAAATACTTTTTATGTACCAAACTATAGTAGAAATTTAGTCTATGTTTATAGATTAGACAAATTAAACTATGGTTTCATTCTTCAAAATGGACAACTATCATTGTATAAAAACTCTAGTTTAATAGGTACTTGTGTTTTAATAAATGATCTTTATCAAGTTATATTAAATCCTTATTTTGAGCAATCTTTTACAGTCCAACATAATGTTATTGGTAATAAACAAATATTATTAGATGAGAAATCATCACTTATTTGACACCAAAGGTTGGGACATATTTTCAAAGAAAGAATCCAAATATCAGTAAAGGAGGGAATTTAAGGTCCCTTAGACTTTACTAATTTTGGAATGTGTGTTTTTTTTATCAGTAAAAAATTTGGACCATTTCTCGATTTATGTGTGTCATCCTTGCGCAGGGGCCATGCTAATCTTCTCTGTATCGTTCCAATGTATGTTGAATGCATAAAGGCTAAGCAAAACCAACACTTCTAAAAAGGGTGCCAAGATGAGTAATGGAACATTATAAATAATTCACACGGATATTAGGGGACCTTTTCCACCTTATTTTACAGGGAAAAAATATTTTCCAACTTTTATCGATGACTATTCACGATATATGTTCCTCTACTTATTAAATGACAAAAGTGAGATTTTTCAAGCCTTGAAATACTTTAAGTTTGAAGGAGAAACAACTAGGTAAAGTGATTATGATATATAGATCAGATAGGGAAGGTGAATATTATGGAAGGTTCACTAAGATGGGATAAAGAAAGGGACCATTTGCACATTTCCTTCAAAAAGAGGGTATTATACCTCAATATACAATGTCAGGCACACCAAGTTAAAATGGTGTAGATGAAAGAAGGAATCAAACATTAAAGGAAATGGTTCATGCAATTCTTTATAATACATCCCTTCCTTCTATAATGTGGAGTGAGGCTTTAAAGTCAACATTGTATTAAACAAGGTTCCTAGCAAGTCTGTCCAGAAAACCCATATGAATTATGGACAAGAAGGAAACCATCCTTGAACTATATGCAAATATGGGGATGTCATGTAGAATGTAGAATCTACAATCCACATGAGAAGGCATTTAACCCAAGAACCACTAGTTGTTTCTTTATTGGTTATCTAGAAAGGTCAAAGGGATATAGATTTTATTATCCACCTCACCGAAAAAAAATAGTTGAGACGGGTAAGGCTAGATTTTTGGAGGATCATCATCTCAGTGGGAATGACCTACTTAAGAATGTATTCTTTGATGAAATCAAGATAATTCTCTTACTCATGAACCTAGTCAAAGACATATATGCTATCCAATTATTGTTCCCATGAACAATAGTCAAATGGATCAACCAATACAAGTAGATCATGCTCCTACTAAGGTTGTAAATGAACAAGTTGATCATACTCATGATTAAAAATAACTTGAAGAGCCGATCGAAATTGTAGAACCCAATGTTGAGTTAAGAAGATCCACAAGATCAAGGAGGCTTTCCATTCCATATGACTATGTTGTATATTGTAATATACCAAATCTTAAACCCTACCCTAGAAGTTTAACCTTTTAGACTTAGCCAAACAAGGTTGAGGATAGATCTAGAAAAGGATTAGTATAACCCTACTTAGATAATGCATGTATAAATGACCCTAATATAACTTAATGTTCTCACATTAGTCTTAGGATAATAATGGACCCAAAAAATATGTCATATGAGACAAATAAAGGAATACGTATAAAATTCATGCTAATAATCACACATAACTCTTTTGGTGATAAAGTTAACATAAATGGATGAGACATAATGATAATAGTGAAATAATATGATAATCTAAGTAGTAATGTGATATTAATGGCCAAAAATATTATTTGTGACATAACTCATTAATAGAAATCCCAAAAGTGGAATCTAAGTTAAAAATCGTGTTCCTTGGGTCCCAATTATCTTGGGAGTCAAGTTTCACATTATTCACATAATAAAATTTAATCAAGTTCAATTGGGAAAGATAAGAACTATGTTTTCTCCAAAATATCAAATAAAATAATAAATGACTTCAAAATAGGAAAATAATCTTGTATTTGTAATCTACATAATAAATATAGCCTTTGGGTGAATTTTCATCCAATTTGGAAGATGTTTGATTAAAAGATGAAATCAAGAGAAAGAAAGTATGTAGAACCTTAAAAATATTAAATAATTTTATAAACAACTCCAACATGTAAGATTGATGGCAAATTCGTATCCAACACATTAAATATGACTTGTGGGTGAAGTTTCATAAAATTTGGAGAATCTTAAAGTCATTAATGCATGAGGAAAGAGAAATTAGGATTTGATTTATTTAACACATCAAAAGTTCTCAAAAGGCAAATCTAATTGCATAATTGGAATCTACATGCCTTAATTGCCTCATGTGCAAAATTTCACTTATTTAGGGTAATGTTTGAACCCTTAATAGTTGACAGAAAAGAATGGAAACTAATGTGACCCCACTTTATTGAAATTCGGATTTATATTGCTATCAAATCGTTGTCACGCTATGTTTAGTTGGATTTGGAATTTTCCTGATGCGTTGGTTGTCCACAATCGTTGGATTTTAGATCATTTGGCTAAAAGGTTGTTTCCTACCTTGGGTAGGAGACCTTTTTTCATGTGAATAGTACTCACAATTTTCTCTTCACAATTTCTATCTCTCCTTTGCACCTTTTTCTTATTTTCTTTTCCTTTAATCTCCTCACCTATTTCTGAATGGTATGATCGCTACTTTACTTGAGTTTTGTCACCTGTGCACCCCGATTGGTGAGGGGTGTTCTCCGCTTCCCCTGTTTCCTGGTTGAACTTGTGTTTCGGCCGCCCTGAGCTCAACCCTATATAAGTAACACCCTTGTAGCCATCCCTGAACCCATATTATTGATTCCCAGTGGTCCCTTTGGACTTGTGAGACCCGTACCTACTCTTCCTGACTCCACTTTCCTGACTTCACCCAGGTCGAACTTGTCAGTAAGTTTCTGACCACAGGGGTATCTTCTAATGAGTTGTTTCTTCTTCACGAGGCTTGGGCGTCCTTTTATAGGTCTTCGATCAGACAAATTACAAGTATAACCAAAATGCCTCTTTTCCTTGGGCTCTGAACTTCATGGTAATGGAAGGGTTCCTTTCCACCATGGCACCTATTTTCTTCACAACTGGCTTCGGTGTTGGCTGCCAGATCTCTTTCTACTTCTAGTTTTTAGTTTCCGCTTCTCTCCCACTGTCCCAAGGTTTCAAGCCTTCTGCGTCCATGGCGCTTGTTCCTTCTTTGGGTTTTGTTCGACCGTTATGTCCTGGTGATCGATCGTTAGGACCGATAGCACACCAGGAACAAGATTCCATGATCCGGTTCGTGAGTTTTCCCTTTAATCACGACTAGTTGATCAAAGATCCCCCTATTGGGGTTAACATTTCGTGATGAACCAAGGAGGAACAAGGTCCCATGTAATATATCCTATCTACCCCTAGATTCACATTTGTCGCTTTTGTTTTTCCATAGGGGGTATTATCGTCTTTTCATGCCATTTCTTTTTTTTTTATCCATGCTGAGGCAAGTTGTTGACCTGTCTGAGTGGCTGGCCGAGTTGGCCAGCTTTGATTGGGTCAACTCAGATGTACGGCCCACTCCCTCTCTCTCTCTCTCTCTTCCTCTCTCTATGGTTTTTGCTGACATGGATTTATCAGATTGGCCTATTTTGAAAAATGAATAACTAATTATTTACTGATTAGAAAAAATATAAATAATTAGTCATTGGATTCAAAAAAATAAGATCTATCTAATTGTGCTAATTACATCGCCTAAATCCAATGTTGAAAGTATGTGATTTTAGTGGATTAATCTAAATAAGTAATAACTTGTAAAATTCATAATTAAATATCTATAAGTTAGAAAAATATAATAAAATATGTTTTTGACTTTGAATAATATAAAATAAAATATAGTGCATCTTTCATAACTTATTCACACTTTTAAGAAAAAGGCGACTTTTAGGGTTTGTGAAATCAATGTAATTCTAACCCTAATTTCACATATATGATAATAGGTGCTTTGGAGACATAGATTTGGATTTAGAAGTGACTTCAGTCTTTTAGACTCTGTATAGATGTATGTTTTGCATCTCCTATTATTCATATTGAGAAATAACCTATCTTGATCATTCTCTTGGTCCTATGGACATTAGCCTACACCTTATCTGGTTCTTTTGGAAAATATACTTCATGTAAGTACCTTTTATTTGTTATTGATATTTGGACATTCTTTTGATATTTTCTTATTCTTTGTACATGATGGAACTCTATATGATGACATGTGATGTCTTTGGTCCACTTATGAGTTAGATGTATATGTGGGTCACTTATGCTGTGACTAGTTTGTATAATCTGACTATACTTTTTACTTGCCTTTACATTTAACATGTTATGTGATTCAGTAGCACTAGAGTAGTGTAATTCCTTTGGTTTTGGGTTATGTACCCTTTATGCTTTTGGGATGGAGGTTATGTGCCCCATACCTGAGTTTCAAATTTATGAGGTTTGGCCCTCAGTATATATGTTTGGGAGTTTGGTTATGTGCCATTCTCTACCAGGTTTCAAGTTTATGAGGCTTGGTTTCCATTATCTTTATATTGTTCTAGGGCTATATTTATCTCCCATGCATGCATGATGATGTTTATGGATTATGGGTTATGTTCCCTAATTTCATATGTGCTTATGTGGCACCACTTTTATATGTTGATTTAATGGAAAGTATCTCTTTTATTGTGGATCAATTTGCTTGATACCCACTTGGGTGGTATTTTTTATTTTCTATGGGAAGCTTCATTTTATTTGATGTCCTTTAATCCATATATTGCTCAATTTACCTTTTAGTATGCACATACCAACCTTTGCTGATGTTATCTAGTTTTTGCTTCTTGCTGGAGTATGCTTCCAACCCTTGGTGAAAGATATGGAGGACATGGTATGAAGATATGGACATACATTAAGGAGTTAAAGCTTGGAGACAAAGTTGTTATGGTTTATACTTCCCTCTATCTTAGATCCTTATGTTGTATCATATATGTGAATCCTTTGTGGGAGCTTATGATGTTCTTTTATAACCTTGTGAGAAATTGAATATAGTCAAAATTTTACTTATGCTTCTATACTATTGGTTATTTTGAATACCATTAATAATATTTGAAAACTTTACACCCACTCTAAGATACTTTATATATGTGTTTGGACTGGAGGTTCTATTGTTCAAATTTTTAGTAGAGAGGTGGTTTCACTTCTTTACAAAATGGTATCAGAACCCATGGTAGTTGGAATCTGACTATTTCAATTTTGTCTCCCAAATTAGAACCCTTACCTTGCATAGTTGCCCTCTAGGTGAGATGTTCACACTAGTTTTGGCCTATGTTTTCATGAGATGGTGAATGGTTGATATGAGTTTGATGTTGAGTAAACCCTAAATTTGTGATGAGGTTAGATGATCATACCCTACCATATAAAGGTTTTTGGTGACATAAATCTTTATAAGTTATGGGGCTTGACTTGAGTATGAAATTAGGTTTTATGGATGAGTATTTAGTAGGATGAGGAGATTTTATTATGGAAAGTTGTGACTTGGTTCCACAATCGATTTTGGATCCATATTTTGTTTCACCTCGAATAGGTTTCATCGCCAAAAATTTAATTTATAATTATACTACTATATGTACATTTTTTTTTAATTTTATCGAAGCTTTCTTGAACTAAGTCACAATGAAGATTTTGAGAAGTTTTGGTAGTGAAACCCTAAACCTAGTGGTAACCCTAGTTATGACTTTAGAGATATGACTAGGAATATATTGGTTTATATAAAGGTGTGGTGTACCTACCCTTTGTTCCCTATGACTTTTTGGATCTTAGGGTTTTTAGGTTAGAGTCACGAGGACCTAAAGCTCAACCCTAGATGGTTATGACTTGTTAGTTGGATACATGAACAACATAAATCTCTAAAACACTCACAACTAAAAGATATGTGGGTATCCCTAAATGTTGTTTAGTTTGACTTGTTAGGTTAAAACTTTTAAGGGGTGGAGAGTAGCTGGTTGTTAATGTTTGGATCAATTAATTTTGAGGACAAAATCCTTTTAAGGGGTGGAGTGTTGTAACATACATGATCTTAAACCCTACCCTAGAAGTTTGACCTTTTGGACTTAGCCAAACAAGGTTGAGGATATATCTAGATAAGGTTTAGTATAACCCTAATGAGATAATGCATGTATAAATGACCCTAATATAACCTAATGTTCTCACATTAGTCTTAGTACAATAATGGACCCATAAAATATGTCATATGGGATAAATAAAGGAATACATATAAAATTCGTGCTAATAATCAAACATAACTCTTTTGATGATAATGTTAACATAAATGGATGAGAAATAATGATAATAGTGAAATAATATGATAATCTAAATAATAATGTTATATTAATGTCTACAAATATTAATTTTGACATAAATCGTTAATAGAAATCCCAAAAGTGGAATCTAAGTTAAAAATTGTGTTCCTTGGGTCCCAATTATCTTGGGAGTCAAGTTTCACATTATTCACATAATAAAATTTAATCTAGTTCAATTTAGAAAGAGAAGATCTATGCTTTCCCCAAAATATCAAATAAAATAATAAATAAATCCAAAAGAGGATAATAATCTTGGATTCATAATCTACATAATAACTATAGCCTTTGGGTGAATTTTCATCCAATTTGGAAGATGTTTGATTAAAAGATGAAATTAGGAGAGAGAAAGTGTGTCGAACCTTCAAAATATTAAATAATTATACAAAAAACTCCAACATGTAAAATTTATGGCAAATTTGTATCCAACACATTAAATATGACTTGTGGGTGAAGTTTCATAAAATTTAGAGAATCTTAAAGTCATTAATGCATGAGGAAAGAGAAAATAGGATTTGATTTATTTAACACATCAAAAAATTCTCAAAAGGCAAATCTAATTGCATAATTGGAATCTACATGCCTTAATTGCCCCCTATGCAAAATTTCATTTATTTAGGGTAATGTTTGAACCCTTAATTGAAGAGAGAGAAGAAAGGAAACTAATGTGATCCCATTTTATTGAAAATCAGATTTATATTACTATTAAATCATTGTAACGCTATGTTTAGTCAGATCCCTAATTTTCTTGATGTGCTGGTTGTTTGTAGCCATTGGATTTTAGATCGTACGACTAAAAGGTTGTGTCCTACCTTAGGTAGGAGACCATTTTTCATGTGAACAGTACTTACAATTTTCTCTTTGTGTTTTATCTCTCCTTTGCACCTTATTCTCCATTTTCTTTTCCTTTAATCTCCTCACTTATTTCTGAATGGTATGATCCCTACTTTCCTTGAGTTTTTTCACCTATGCACCCCGATCGGTGAGGGGTGTTCTGCTCTTCCCCTATTTCCTGGTTGAACTTGAGTTTTGGTCACCTTGAGCTCAACCCTATATAAGTAACACCCTTGTAGCCATCCCTGAACCCACATTCTTGATTCCTAGTGGTCCCTTTGGCGTCACGAGACCTGCACCTACTCTTCCCAACTCCACTTTCCTGACTTCATCCAGGTCAAACTCGTCGGCAAGTTTCTGACCATGGGGGTAGCTTCTCACGAGGTGTTTCTTCTTCATGAGGCTTGGGCATTACTTCTTTAGGTCTTCGATCAGATAAATTGTAGGTATAACTAAAACTCCTCTTTTTCTTGGGCTCTGACCTTCACGATAATGGGCGGGTTCCTTTCCATCATGGAATCCATTTTCTTCGCAATTGGCTTCGGTGTTGGCATCTAGATCTCTTTCTTCTTTTGGTTTTTAGTTTTTACTTCTCTCCCGTTGTCCCGAGGTTTCAAGCCTTCTGCGGCCATGGTGGTGGTTCCTTCTTTGGGTTTTGGTCGGCCAATGTGTCCTAGTGATGGATGGTTAGGACCGGTAGCACACCATGAACAAGATTCCATGGTCCCGTTCGTGAGTTTTCCCTCTAATTGTGACCATTTGCTCGAATATCCCTCTGTTGAGGTTCTCATTTCATGATGAACCAAGGAGGAACAAGGTCCCACATGATTTCTCCTATCTTCCCCTGGACTCACATTTGTCGCTTTTGTTTTTCCACATGGGTATTATCGTCTTTTTGTGCCATTTCATTTTCTATCTGTGGTAGGGCAAGTTGTTGACCTATCTGAGTGGCCAGGTAAAGAACTAGGGCACACAACCCATATCATCAACCTGCATGCATGTGAGATAAACATAGCCCTAGAATAATATAAACACAAAGGTGACCACGTCTCATAAACTCAAAACCTGATAAAGAAAGGAATACTTCCAATCTCCCAAATACATAAAACATGGGCCAATGATCACACATCTTGCCCTGGGTATGATGTTCCTTTCCATCCCAAAAGTGTAGGAAATATCACATCTGCTCAACAGGAAATAACACATCTTCCATAAAAACCAATGCAATTACACTACTCTAGTGCTATTGAATCACATAGCATGTTAAATGTAGAGGCAAGTACAAAGTATAGTCATAATATATAAACTAATCACCACATAAATGACCAACATATACATCCACCTCATAAGTGGGCAAAAGACATCACATGCCATCTTTAGGAGTTCCATCATGAACAAAGCATAAGATAAGAGTTCAAAAGAATATCCATGATCACATGATCAATATCAAATAAGGTAGTTCACATGAATAATGATTTTTAAAAGAAAATACATTTTGTATAGGCTAATGTCCATAGGACAAAGAGAATGAATAAGCATAGGTGAATTTCTCAACATAGAAGAATAGGGGATACATCATACCTCAACTTCAGAGTCTAAACAATCCAAGTTAGTCCTAGATCCAAGCATAGGCCTGCAAATAACCTCTAAGGAAGGTGGACAAGTCCAATAAGTTAGGTTCCCAAGATTAGAGAGGTTGGTTTCTCCAACAAATCTCCTATCTTGAGCAAGAAGCACCTTCTCCACTTTAGAGGTGAAAACCCCTAACAAAAGAACATGGAGATGAGGTGTTTATGGGTTCTAGGAGGGGTTTGTAACATCCCTGACCTGGGTTATGTCTTAACCCTAGATGTTTTTCTTAATAAAGTTAATTATATGCTTTCTCTTATCTCTTGAAAAGTAATTAAGGCTCAAGAGGAACTTATGTTTCAATTTTAGTCCTTTTTGAATTATGTTGAAATAGTGTTTTACTCGTGTTGGACTAAAGTGCAAATTACCCAAGTTGAGGGGTTAACTTGCAAATTGTACATGATAAAATGTTCCTCAAGTTTTTAAGGATCATAAGAATGAAAATGATGCAGAGTTATGGCTTGTGGTAGCCTGAGCACCAAGAAAGAGCCTTTTAAGTAATGTTTGTGCATTAAAACCTAGTTTTGGTGTAATGTGCAATTTACCCAAAACTTAGGGTTCAATATGCAAAATGTCACTCATAGAGAGTCCCTAATGTTTTTTGGCATCATGTAGAGAAAATAAAATGAGAAGGGTGTCTCATTTGACTCACTTTGGAGGAGAGAGAATCTTGATATTAAATTAATCAAGATTTAAGCATATTTGGAAACATAATTCAATTTAATGCAAAAATACATATATGAATGTGAGTGCCCTTCAACCAAATATGAGAAGGTTGAAATTGGATAAGATTGGACGTCCTTGTGCCTTGCAATGCCACCGAAAATATCCTAAGTGAGTGGAGAGTCCACTCACATTAGTTAACTAAAAAGTAATATCCACTAAATATGGGATATTAGTATTATATGAATTAAGGTGCTTAATTGATTTTCCTTTAATTCATAGATAGTGAAGAGGAATTCGAAGGTGGAGTGGATAGCTTCGTATGCAAGGACTTGAGGGGGAGATGTGGCACCAATTTTGGGGAGTTGAAGGATTATTATAAGACTTTCTCTCTCGTTGAAATTCCCTTATAAACACTTCATTTTCCACCCACTTGAAGACTCTTTTTCAGATTTGCTTTCTCTCCTTACTTTGGTTGAACACAAGGGATCTTAGGAGAAACAGGAGGACGTGCCCCAACCTGTAGTTAAGCTCCTTAATCATCTTCAACCTTGATTTCATGGTGGAAATCGATTTTCAATGCTTGATTTCTTCTTTTCTCCATGCAATCTTCAATCCTAGCCATTTCTTTTCACTCAAAAGCTTGAGGGCGGACCTTGGGAGGTTGAGAAAGCTTCATTCACCATTATAGATGTGAAGCTTGAAGCTTGGTTTCAACTTTGAAGGAGGGTAATATAACTTGAACCCTTAAATGCTATTATTTGCATTCAATTCTTCATCACTTGTTGATCATTTTGTTCTTCTTAAAATTCCTTTGAATAATCAATGAAATTTCCATAAGAATGGCAGTATATTTTGAAGTACCAAAGCTTGATGATGATGACATCATCATAAGCACACACCTCAATGAATATCTTGGGCAAACAATTTCAACATTGGAACCAATCAGTTTCAAGATCGATTGAAACCAAACGGTCTCAAGACCGTTTGGGAGTAAACGGTCTCAACCCATTTGGAGGATCAATGCTGATATGGATGGATGATGATCCAATGATACCAATTGATTTGATTTTAAAGGTTCCATGTATGGATGATCCACTGATTACAAACTCCAATCGATTGAATTGATTGAAGCCTTAATTGATGGAATTGATCAAGACCAAATGAGTAAAATTGATTGAGACCGAATGGGTAATACCAATCAAGACCGAATGGGTAAATTTGATTAAGACCGAATGGGTAAAACCAATCAAGACCGAATGGGTAAAAATGATCAAGACCGAATGGGTAAAATCAATCAAGATCGAATGGGCAAAGTTGATCAAGATCGAATGGGTAATTTGATCTTCAAAACCGTTTGGGCTCTTTGACCGTTTGGAGGGGTTGACCATTTGAGGTCTAAACGGTTTCAAACCATTTGAGGTGTTGATTCCAAACCGTTTGTTCATGTTGATAGTTTGGGAGAGTTGACTGAATGGAGGTCAACACCGAATGGAGGTCAAGTACCTCAAGACTGAATGGAGGTTAAGTACCTCAAGACCGAATGGAGGTCAAGTACCTCAAGACCGAATGGAGCAAGTACCTCAAGACCGAATGGACGTCAAGTACCTCAAGACCGAGTGGAGGTCAAGAACCTCAAAACCGAATGGAGGTCAAACACCTCAAGACAGTTTGAAGGTTCAAAAGTAACAAAACCATTTTGAAATCTAATAGTTTCAAAGTTATAAAAGAACAATTAATCCCTTGATTGTTAATAGCATATATCCAAGTTAAATCCAGGGATTGTACTTCTAAAGTGCTTAGATGATTAGTACCTTTAGAGTGGTTAATCTTTGATGCTTATGGAAGCAATGACTTAATACACTATGCTAACCCTTCATTCAAATTGATTCAACCTAATTGAGGGTGATGTCATGTGAAACCCTAATTGAGGGTGATGTCATGAGAAACCCTAATTGAGGGTGATGTCAAGTGAAACCCTAATTGAGGGTGATGTCATATGAAACCCTAATTGAGGGTGATGTCATATGAAACCCTAATTGAGGATGATGTCATGTGAAACCCTAATACAGAAATATGATATGAAACTCTAATCCAAGGTGATGTTATATAATGCTATATGAAACCCTAATTTTGGGTTATAGTGCATGAAACCCTAATCTCGGGCAATGAGATGATAAACCATAGCCCTAATTCTTAGGTAATGGTTGAGTAATCCTTGATTGACATAAAATGGGAAACCCTAACCCTGAGGAAGGATTAGTGGTGTTACCCTTGTATAGCATGATGCTGATATGTAATTGATATAACTGTCATCATTTGTTCTAACCATGCAGGTATTATGAGATGATGAGCATAGCCAGGTATGAGCTATGATGTTTCATTTATTACTGTTAATGGTCCTTATGAGCCATAGCATGTTTGTTGCCTAGTGAGAGGTAACAAGAGATGAAATGGGCCTTGTAAGCCATGTGAGATGCTTGTTTAGCAAGTATCATGTTTACCTTGGTCAGATGACCTGAAGGTGTTTAGTTACCTGATAAGTGGTAACAAGTGTTCTATGATGAATTGAGGGTTTGAATACCCATATTCCTTAATCATGATGATGAGTTGGGGAAGGATGAGAATGCTCCTGATGAGATGAGGGATTGAGATCCCAATGCTTTATTAAAGATTTGAACAATATTTGATGGAAGTATTACACATTCTTTGTAGCAATTGTTAAAATAATTGATGTTTGGAAATTTGTTTGATGCTAAAAGAATATGGCAATACACTTAATTAATCAAGTGATATCATATAATGTAGTTGCCCTGACCACAGATCTATCAACATCAAAATTGTTGAATGGTGAAACGAGTTAAACTCGGAGTGCACATTTTTGAATATGTGGGGGTAATTGGGCAAGCATATCCTTATGCCCCATAGGAATGGCTGCGGGCTATATCCTATGTAGGGGATTGGTTACGGACCATACCCTAGTATGAGTATGGCTACGGGCCATGACTCCATGATATGAAACTAGGCATTGGCTACGGGCCATAACCCTGAAGAGAGTATATGTTGTGGGCTATAACTATATAGAGAAGATGCCAATATACCCTGGCAAGCTAATTATAGTTTGACACATGATGTCTCTACCATATAATCTTGTACTGACCGAGAAGGTTGAGGTATTGGATTCCGACTCTTCCATTGACCTTGTGTGGTACTGATACTTTACGTAATCGTGGTCGGTTGGAGCATGAACGGTATACTTCATCTCTTCAGGGCATTAAGTATGTTTGTAAAATGTAATCAACCATGTAGCGTATTTGCTTAAGGATGAAATACGAGAATCACTGGTTGATGTTACCTTGCTTAGCATATATTAGATGGATAAATGTTATACATGTTCTTCATATTCCTTATTGGATAAATGATATGTTGCTTTAACAAGTTATAGTTGAAATACTTTGAATAAGATTATTGCTCTAATCTATTTAGACATCGATCTATCTGTTGTTGAATAAAAGATTCCTATGCTCAGTTTTATTTTTTTAAACTGCAATAATAATGTTTTTGGCAGAGAGTTATATCTCTTGTTGGGACATGGGTCTCACTCCGTTGGTCTCCAACACTTTTTAGGTAGACGCGGAGGAAGAGGTAGGAACCCTACAGCAGGGGAAGAGCAGCAGCAATAGGGATAGTAGTGACTTCTCAGGTGGAGACACTGGCTGTCATGTCTTGTATATGTGTACATAGACTCCTATGTGTCGTCTCTGTACTCTCAGGTCATCGGAGTCTGTAGTTAGTTTAATGAATCGATCTGAGATTTTAGCTTGATGCATCAATGTTTTAATGCTGCCTGTGTATAGTTTTAAATAGGGCAGTTGATGCTTGTAATCCTCAAGAAGGAATGGTACAAGATATGTACTTGTGAACCAAAATGTAATTGAATTACTTTCGTTCTTTTTGAAAGAGTTTTCCCTTTGTTGGATCTCGTTATAAAAATGTTTTAATTTTTAGTGATTTTCAGTAATCCGCTGCTAATGTTCGCTTCCGCTGAGTTAATGATTGTTTGTTTGAATGTTGTGCCACAGGTTTCACCATGGAAGGCCATGGTTCCGACCTAGAGGAAGGTGGAAGGAAGACTAACAACATGAAAATAGGGAAGTAAAGGAGGATACTTACTAGTTTTGGTCAAAATCACCAAGGAGGAGATTAAGAAATCCTAAATAGAGAAATTTGGAACCCTAGGAGCCTTCTTCACCAAGGTAGGAACCTCCTTATACCGTGGGACAGAACCTTGATGGAAAAATAGAGTAGGAATGATGCTCCAAGCTAGGGGAAATAAAGGAGAGCAAGATTTTTTCGAATTGGGAGTTGGGAAGGGGTAGATATGGCTATATAAAGAAAGAAGTCAAGTATGAGGTGTCTATGAGACTTTCCATGTATCATGTATAAGGGTGTCCATGGACATGAAAGACTTTATGGATAAGGAAGAAGTCAAGCATGAGGTGTCAAGTTACTTTCTATGTGTCCAATGATAAGGGTGCCTATGGACATGCAAACCTTTATGGATAAGGAAGAAGTCAAGCATGAGGTGTCCATGGAGCTTTCCATGTGTCCTTAGCCTAGGGATTTCATGGCCATGCAAGAGGATAGCTCATAGACACTTCTTGAATATCGAATTTCAGTTTATGGACACTTATAGGCGATCCCAACCGACCTCCAATCAAAGAAATAGCCCCATTGGTTGATAGCTTCTAAAGATAAGCTCATTTATAAAGAGAGTAATCCCTAAAATGCCCTTGAAAAGAAACACCTTCAAACCAAGGTGAAACTAGTCACCCTATGGTTCAAAAACTTGATAATGTTAAGGAATATATAAGGAGTAAAATACATGTGACAATTTGCAAAGAAAATCTCCCAATTGGGTAAAATGCAGAAAAGTCCAAAATGTACCTAAAATTGCATAACTTGCACAAACAACATCCAAATTGGACCAAACTTCATCCACAAGTTATCTTTGATGTGTTGAATATGAATTTTCTATTATTTTCATATTTTGAAGTTATATAATCACATTATTCATTACATATGTCTTTTACTAATTTTCTCTCTCCTAAACTTATCATAATATTTCAAGGTTGTCCAAATTAGATGAAATTTGACATGTAGACTAATTTTGATATGTAGATTTCGAATTTGAAGTTTGTTTCCACTTTTGAAACTTCTTTTTATGAGATATGTCATATGGCCCATTAACAACCCATTATCTAAAATTTTCATCCAATTAAGTTTATTATCTTCATATTACCACTAAAATGAGTTATGTGGCATATTTTATGTATCCATTATAGACCTAAGATTAATGTTAGAACATTAGGTTACATTAAGGTGATCTATACATGTATTAGCTCATTGGGGTTATACTAAACATCTATTTAGGTCTAACCTTCAACCTTGTTTGGCTAAGTCCAAAATTTCAACTTCTAGGGTAGGGTTTAAGATCTAGTATGTTACATGGAACCACTTTTAGATGTTGATTTAATGACAAGTATCCCTTTTTTGGATCAATTCTCTTGATACCCACTTGGGTGGTATTTTTTCTTTTCTATGGGAAGCCTTACTTTGTTTGATGTCCTTTACTCCATATATTTCTCAATTTTCCTTTTAGTATGCACATACTAACCTTTACTGATGTTATCCATTTTTCTCTTCTTGTTGGGGTATGCTTCCAACCGAAGTGAAATATATGGCGGACATGGTATGAAGATATGGACTTACCTTAAGGAGTTAAAGTTTGGATACAAAGTTGTTATGGTTTAGACTTCCCTCTATCTTAGATCCTTATGTTGTATCATATAAGTGAACCCTTTGTGGGAGCTTATGATGTTCTTTTATAACCTTATGAGAAGTTGAATATAGTTGCATGAAATTTCACTTCCACTTCTATACTATTGGTTGTTTTAATTACCATTAATAAGATTTGAAAATTTCACAACCACTCCAAGATACCTTATAGGTAAGTTTGGACTGGAGGTTCTATTGTTCAAACTTTTAGTAGAGAGGTGGTTTCACTTCTTTACATATACCTTCAAGAGACAATTATAGACTTTGAAGATATTGATCCCTTATCATTTTCACAAGTAATGGATTGTGAAAATTTCTCTAAGTGGCTTGATTCCATGAAGGAGGAACTAGCATAAATGGATAAGAATCAAGTATGGGACCTTGTACCTTTTCCAAGGAGTATTAAACCTATTAGTTGCAGATGGGTCTTTAAGACCAAAAGGAACTCAAATGGTGATATTGAGAGGTACAAGGTTAGGTTAGTTGCAAAGCGTTTCACATAAAATGAAGGCATTGATTACAAAGAGACCTTTGCTCCAGTCTCATTAAAGGGCTCATTCAGAGTAATCATGGCCTTAGTGGCTCATTTTGATCTTGAGCTACACCAAATGAATGTGAAAACAACATTTTTAATGGGGATTTATCTCAAGAAGTCTATATGGAACAATTAGAAGGTTTCATCGATAATAATAGAAGTCATATGGTTTGCAAATTAAACAAATCTATTTATGGACTTAAACGAGAATCCCGACAATGATATATAAAGTTTAACATCATTATATCAACTTTTGGATTTAAACATAATATCGTTGATCAGTGTACATACCTCAAGGTTAGTGGCAATACATTCTTAATATTTATTCTTTATGTAGATGACATTTTACTAGCAAGTAATAACTTTACCGTATTACATGAGATTAAAGAGATTCTTTTTTCTAATTTTGAGATAAAAGATATGGGTGAAGTCGTGTATGTGCTCGCTAAGGAGATTCATAGAAACTGAGCTAAAGGCATTTTTGGAATATCCCAGAAGGCTTACATATCTCATGTTTTAGAGAAGTATGGAATGAAAAGTTTTTCACCTGGACCTATGCCTATAGTTAAAGGATATAAGTTTTACTCCAAGTAGTGTCCTAGTAATGACATTGAAAGGAACTAAATGAGGAAGATACCATATGCATCTGCAGTTGGGAGCTTACAATATCTCCAGATATGCACCCTACCAAGTATTATTTTTTCTACTGGAATTCTTGGCCGTTATCAAAGTAACCCAGGCATTGAATATTGGAGAGATGTGAAGAAGGTGATGCACTCCCTGTAAGGGACAAAAGATTACATGCTTACATATAGAAGAAAAAACCACCTTGAGGTTACTAGATATTTAGATGCATATTTTGCTGGCTGTCTTGACAGTAGGAAGTCTACAACATGCTATATCTTCCTACTAGTTGGTGATGCAGTGTTATAGAGGAGTGTCAAACAAAAGACTATAGATTCATCCACCATGGAAGCTGAACGTATAGCTTGCCATGAAACATCATCACATGCAATTTGGATTAAGAATATGATACAAGATCTTAAAGTTGTCGATTCAATTCATAAGCCAATACAGATATACTGTGATAATGAAGTTGATGTCATTTTTTCTAACAATGATAAAAGCACCATGACGTGCAGACACGTAGACATAAAGCTCTATGTTGTTGATGAGCGAGTTGACAACAAGATGATAATGATAGATCACATTGGTACACAATATATAATTTCAGATCCACTTACAAAAGGGCTAGCTCTAGGATTATATACATCTTATGTAAAGAATATGGGTCTAAAAATGTCATTTGACGTGTAATAATTAAGATTTGACAATATAATATTTATTGTGTGATCACATATTTGACTCGCTATTTCTATTTCAATACTAGTTATAACACAATGTCTGTTTTGACAGAAAGTTGGACTAGAGAATATATTTGAGGTCAATCTATTCATTAAGTTTATACCACTATATATAAGATGCTTAAATATTATAGTACATAGAGGGAAGTACAAAATTATTTGGTATCAACTGCTATGACTCATATCTGATCTCATATATGGAAGTATTTGTGATGAGCATCGATAGAAAATTTTTAGTGTTATTGTCATGGTATTTTGGGCCAAGTGGGAAGATGTTAAATATCCCTTTATGGTGTGGCCCAAAATAAATAATATATATTATTTTGATTTTCTGAAAGGATGCATCCATTGGGGTATTGGAGGATTCCCATAACTACCATGCCTCTTCGTGATGGTTAGAGAGGCATTAAGATAATTCTATATATTGGGACTAGTCATCTCTCCATGGGTTTTACGGTAACCAATCCCATCCCTTCGAAGTCCCACCGAGAGAGAGAAACCAGAACACCCAATACGAAGAACATACATTCTTCATCTATCGCTTCGGGCATCATCTAGTACCCTCTCCTTCTCCTCTTGGAAATATCATCACTTCCGCCATTGATCCTGTTGCTGCTTCCACTGGAGCTAACATTGTTCTCGTCCAGGTTGCTACTGGCGTTGTCATTGGCGCTAGTGCTTCAGAGAAGAACACTGTTGAGATGGAGAATTTTCCTAATTTTAGTATCACATCTAACAAGGATATTAACGACAACCAAATTATAAACATAAGGAGGAAACTCATCAAAAGTAGATGCTACATGTATTTCTTTGAGGATATCTAGAGTCATCCATGTTATTGAAGTTTTGCAAATGAGTGGTCATCTAATCGTGTCCGACTTAAAACTCAATTTTTTTTGTAGAAGTATATATGTGATTTTAGATTGTATGCCAAGGCATGTGTATTTAAATCTTAAGTGGTAATTTATTGTAGTAACTAAGTATGTCTTCAAAATAGGTGAATATCAAAGGTTATATGTTTTGTATAAATGTGTGAGTCTCGTTATAACAAGATGTATTTGTTAAGTGAAAACAACATTACACGTTATCGATACCATGATTATGCTTTTGGATTTTGATTGCTTGTTTTTATGAGTTTATCCCAAGGGAACATTAAGTCTTAGTGTGGCCCCATTCACAGATCATATTTAAGAGTGTTCTTGTTTGGGTGTCACAGATCCCTATGACAATCGGGGATCTAATCCAAACTAGAATCTTCTAGGGTGTTGTTGGGAACATCTCTGGTCATCCTAAGGCCTAAGAGTTTCACAAACTAATATATTTTCTTTTTATTGCTTTGACATTTTAACCCGAGATGCAATCTGATCCAAAATCAATTTTCATATTTTAGTTAAGCATGAGCAATAACAAAATTTATTGGGCAACTTAGGTTTGCCGAACATTTTTTTCTGGAATAAGATTGCGTTACTCGGTCTTGGAACACACCTACCTCACTTATTTGTAATCGAGTGGAGTCAATTCAAGCACTTTTGTGCTTAAATATTATAGTACATAGAAGGAAGTACGAAATTATTTAGTATCAACTGCTATGACTCATATCTGATCTCATATATGGAAGTATTTTTGATGAGCATCGACGGAATATTGTTAGTGTTATTTCCATGGTATTTTGGACCAAGTGGGAAGATGTTAAATATCCCTTTATGGTGTGGCCCAAAATAAATAATATATATTATTTTAATTTTCTGAAAGGATGCATCCATTGGGGTATTGGAGGATTCTCATAACCGCCATGCCTCTTCATGATGGTTAGAGAGGCATTAAGATAATTCTAAATATTGGGACTAGTCCTCTCTCCATGGATTTTACGGTAACCGATCCCATCCCTTCGAAGTCCCACGGGGAGAGAGAAACCAGAACGCCCAATACAAAGAACGTATGTTCTTCATCTATCACTTCGGGCGTCATCTAGTAACCTCTCCTTCTCCTCTTGGAAATATCATCACTTCCGCCATTGATCATGTTGCTGCTTTCGTTGGCGCTAACATTGTTCTCGTCCTTGCCGCTAGTGGTTCAGAGAAGAACACTGCTGAGATGGAGAATTTTCCTAATTTTAGTATCACATCTAACAAGGATATTAACGACAACCAAATTATTAAACCTAAGGAGGAAAGTCATCAAAAGTAGATGCTACATGTATTTCTTTGAGGATATCTAGAGTCATCCATGTTATTGAAGTTTTGCAAATGAGTGGTCGTCTAATCGTGTCTGACTTAAAACTCAATTTTTTTTTGTAGAAGTATATATGTGATTTTAGATTGTATTCCAAGGCATGTGTATTTAAATCTTAAGTAGTAATTTATTGTAGTAACTAAGTATGTCTTCAAAATAGGTGAATATCAAAGGTTATATTTTTGTATAAATGTGTGAGTCTCGTTATAAAAAGATGTATTTGTTAAGTGAAAACAACGTTACACGTTATCGATACCATGATTAAGCTTTTGGATTTTGATTGCTTGTTTTTATGAGTTTATCCCAAGGGAACATTAAGTCTTTTTGTGGCCCCATTCATAAATCATATTTAACAGTGTTCTTGTTTGGGTGTCACAGATCACTATGACAATCGGGGATCAAATCCAAACTAGAATCTTCTAGGGTGTTGTTGGGAACATCTCCAGTCATCTTAAGGCCTAAGAGTTTCACAAACTAATATATTTTCTTTTTATTGCTTTGACATTTTAACCCGAGATGCAATCTGATCCAAAATCAATTTTTATATTTTGGTTAAGCATGAGCAATAACGAAATTTATTGGGCAACTTAGGTTTGCCGAACATTTTTTTCTGGAATAAGATTGCGTTATTCGGTCTTGGAACACACACTACCTCACTTATTTGTAACCGAGTGGAGTCAATTCAAGCACTTGTGTGCTTTCTTTTTTCTATCAGTACTTTATGTGCTTTCTACCGAATTAATTGGTAAAATATATGTTTTTTCTAAAAACAAGGTGACAACTCATTTTTTTCTTATATCAAAACGTAATCAGGCTCCCTTCTATGAAACCTTATATATTATTGAACGAGGTTATTTTTTTTTAAATAACAATTCATTCATCTGGGATTTCTACTTATGATTTTTTGGTTATATAACATCACTTTTTGCCACTTGGGTGTCACTACATTAGCAGCGAGGTAATTTTCATAAGTAGACGAGTGTGTGTATTTGGTTATTATTTTGTTATTTTCCGAATGTGCTTTGTACTTGACTACCAACTTCATCTGAAGTTGGGATATTTTGTTAGGCTGTGGCAAGACAAAACAATAATTCCCGTCCGAATCAAAATTTGTTGTATTGTAAGATTGATACAGTTTTATGCTCCTAATACGGCGGTGCTCAAATGATTGATGACCGGTATCATGCAGCTTTCGTCTTCAATGACCGGGATACATCATTCTCCTTCGTCAGACACAAATGTAGTTTACGCATAATCGGGTGAATCATCACGCCCCATCTGGCTCTTTTCATGGCCCGGATTTGTGAAAGAGACAAAGGCAGCAGTCCCGGCAGCCGAATCGGTTGGTCGGCAGCGCCCACCGCTTCTGTCAGGAAACCCGCCTCGCGGTTCCAGGGCGACGGCTAATGTCGACGACCCACAACATGGGCCATCCAACTTGGGCCACAGGCCACCCAACTTGGCCCCTCCGCTTAAATAGATTTAGCTTGCCCCCTCGTAGTCGGCTGCAGTCACTGTCTCCGCCCAAGGTTCGCTGGAACGGAATTGGGTTGGAGATTGATATGTGGGATTGGGGTCGAGAAGCGGCCGAAATTCAGAACCACTAGCAGAAGCAACACCATCGCACTATATATATATATATACACACAGCAAGAACCTGATCATAATTCTTCTGCTACATCCCGCTTGCAAATCAAAACCAAGAGAGCTTAGAGCGACTAGCAACAGCGCACCACCCTTCACCATGAGCAAGAGGATGAGGGACACACTTCAACACCCAGGAATCGGCGCAAAGAAGCCCGGGCAGATCCTGACATCGGCAAAAGAGGAAGAAGAGCCCAGCTGCAGGGTGGTATCAGCTATGGCGCCGTCAACGACGGACGGAGCCTGCTCAACAACGACCACGGGAAACAAAGACGGCCTCACACAAGCCACGATGATCACTGATACAGACAGCAGCATTAGGTGGAAACGGCTCTTATGGATCTGCGGGATGAGGGTCGAGGACCTCGTCTTGGGATGGTTCCCTTTCTCCGACGAGGACTTTGCCGGACAGACGTGCTGGGACGAGGACGACCTCTACGATGAACATCTGCTCGATGACATTTGGCAGATCAAGCACATCCAGGAGATCCCCAAAGCCAACAATAGCACCACCACGACCGTATCGATGGGGAGATGAAGTATAATAGCCAAAGATTCCTAATCGACTAACCCCTTTCCTTGCTGCATTCCACTAAATCAACATTCACCAAAGGTGTATATATGTATGTAACTGCTGGCCGCTCGCCGGCAATTTGTCTCTGGAAATTATAATGAATGCTTCTCATGATATGCTCTCCGATCCGTTGCTGTTTTTTTTTCCGATATCTCTTTGTTAACCCATTAAATATATATGTTGTGTTGCTGTTATCAGATTCCCATAGGGTCCTGTTTGCTTGCATTTTTATGCATCCAGATTAGGAAAAATGATCTGACGCGCGATCTTAGAGATATTGAGCTTGGATTGCTTGCATACTGTTTAGATTATAATATTTAACAGTACCAAATGTTCATCAATCCATTCAATTGGTTGAGGAGTCAAGACTTGCGATTGCCGGATTCAGGACGTGCACAACAATTAACTGTCATGACCGTCCTCTCTGTTACGTCAAACATAGGATCATTACCTTCGATTGACATAGAACAAACATCGATCAAGCAACAAAAGCAATAAATAAAAGACACAAACAGACAGTGCTAAGCATCAAACTTGCAACAGCTCCAATCCTAAGAGAATCAGGTCCCATTGAAGGGACGCAAGAACACTATCTACTCCCAAGTTAATTACCCGACCTTTGAAGTACTTGAAATATTCCACTAAATAAGTTCCATTAATCAGCATGGCTGATGCAATCATGACAAACAACCAATCATGGCAATCAACATTCAATAACATAAATTTTAGGTTAGTGGGCCCGAATCATTGAGATCTTTACAGTAGAAAATATCCTCTATCTTTGTCTCTCTGTCAGATCCTACAAATTTTTATAATAAAAAATATCTTCTATCTTATATTTTCAAATCTATCATTGAATTTCCAGTTCTTCAATCAGCGTATAGATATACATCCAGATTAAGAAAAATAATCTGATGCGCTATCATAAGTTATTGAGCTTGGCTTGCTTGCATACTTTAGATTATGATATTTGACAGCACCAAATGTTCATCAATCCATCCAATTGGTAAAAGAGTCCAGACTCACGGTAGCCGGATTCGGGTCGTACACAAACAATGACCGTCCTCTCTGTTGCGTGAAATGTAAGATCATTACCTTCCATTGCCAGAGAACAAACATCGACACGCACCGAAAAGCAATAAATAAAAGACACAAACAGACAGATAAAATGCGGTGCTAAGCATAAAACTTACGACAGCTCGAATCCTAAAGAGAATCAGGTCCAATTGAAGGGACGCAAGAATAATATCTACTCTCAAGTTAATTAAACCAATATGACATCTATGGAGCAGAGCACCTTTGAAGTACTTGAAATATTCGACTAAATAGGTTCCATTAAACAGTACGACTAATGCAATACACGACAAACAACCAATCATGACGATCAACAACATGAATTCGAGGAATGCAAGGAGCCTGTCAGTAGGGGCGGCTCAATGATCACTGTAAAGTCTGTAATGGGGTCGTGTTCTGCCGCTTTTTCTGTGTGAGCTGGTACGTGGCTTTAGTTCCGAATATTTAATTTGGTTTCCATAATAGTCTCCCGGTGCTAGTACAGGGCTGTCATGCAAAGTTCTGCTGGAAATACAAGAAGCCGTTGCAACAATCCACACTACAGTATGGCAGAGGTAGGCGGAGTGAGTGCTACCGAGATAGTTTTAGTTGGAGGTCTTGGTCTTGTAAGTCCGTGTACATCGATGCAAGAAGGTGGCTGTGCTACATTAGCGAAATATAAGGAGCGGTGTCTACAGACTGCAGCTATGCTTGTCAACGGAGCGGTATTGTGAGATATCCATGTAGTTAAGGTTTACTTGGTTAGTTTAGTTCTGTACTTTGTCTGTTTTACATTTGCCTGTATATAGTTGTTGAATATTTCTTTGATTAGGTGTCACTAATTTGAACATGTTGATAGTCAAAAAGTAACCATTGTTTGCATAAGGAAAAATGATTTTTTGGACTGTTTTCGGGACTCAAAAATCGGACGCATTTTGTAATTTTCACACAAAACAAGGCATATAGCAGCAAAATATGTTATCTTTTTGTTTGCACCTTGTTTCGTGTGAAAAGGGACAAAATTTTAAACCCCAAATTGAGTCCAAATAGAAGATCAGTTTGCATCAAGAGTGGGAACCAAAAGAGGCTTCTCATTACTCAATCCTAATAAGGGAACATCTCACATAATCTAATGTACCAAAATCCGACTTCATTGATCCCAATTCTCCAAATAGGGTACTAATGGGCTTAGTTCTTAATAAACAAGATTTAAAGGCAACCACGCCTTTAATAAGATAAGGGCAAAAGTTTAGTCCGGTAGTGCTTGGTGGCTAATGTTATAAGGTAAACCCTAGCCATCATGGTCTAAACATGTAATATACTTGAGTTCATAAATAAGTAAATAAAGTATAAGACATATTTTGAAAACTCTTATAGCAATATATGACTTTCCATGGAACCACAACGGCTAATACCTGAAATTAAGTATATGAATGAATCACAACCCTCATTGATACACTTATTCCACGAACAAGTCTAAAATGAGATAAATCACCCCCTAATCAATGAGATTAATGAATAATTTGTTTATGCATAATTTGATTGTAATAGCTTGAAATGACTTTAAAAGTATTTGTGGGGGAGATAGTTGCAATGGTTGAAGATAACAACTAAAAAAATGGTGAATGACAATATTCGAATATAAATCTAATTCCTATATATTAGTTGTAAATATCTTTTTGATGAATAAATATTGAACTAATATTTTTATCCTTATATATTAAATAATCCCATAAATGGTTTTAAAAGAAGAAATTCACAATAAAACCCAATTCTAACCACTCAAATTAGTCTAGGTTCCAAATTTTATATTATTTGAACACTATTTGGGACCTCAAATAAAATGGGTATGAAAAATAATAAACATATACATTGAAATTCATTTAATTTCCCAATTTGCTATAGTAACCAGATTTGTGCCGACAAAAAAAAATTCATTTAATTTCCCAATTTGCTATAGTTACCGGATTTGTGTGTCATTGTTCTACTCACCTGAAAAAAAAATATTCCAAAAAAGCTAGTTTGAGGTCGCTAAAACAAAAAAAGGAAAATAGATATAAGCTTGGATTAACCACATTTCATTCATAAAAAATAATATTTTCATTTAAATCACAATAAATTGTAACTGGATAAGGAAAAAAGATGGAAAATGTAGTCAAAAACTAGATTCGACGACCTTGTTGTGAATGGGGAAGGTGTTATATTACCCCATCTCACCTAATAAACTATTATCGAACCTTTTATTTACAATCGTGGGTCAGGATGGTTTCATGATTGGATTAAAGAAAACAAAAATATGTTTTTATATTTACGGGTCTTTGGGAATGGAGTATGGAGACAGGCGTGGCTTTCGTATTATAGTCCTAAAGATCCTAACTTTTAAGTGTGGAGTCATAATCACCTCATAATGTCCCACGACGGAGATCCATTTTGGGAGATAAGTATCACTATGTAGCAGAAAGACAACACAATTTGAAAGAAATCCAATTAAGAGAAAGATCTGATTATATATGAAGCAGTCAAAGCAAATAGAATAATGGAGTCACACTAGGGCAGAGTAGTTCAAATAGACATATTTGAGCAGTCATGAATAGGTCATAGTAGTTATAAGAAGTTGAGATCAGTTATAAGTAGGCAAAATGAATAGATTATGGTAGTTTAAATTATTGTTACTCAACCTAACAATGTTCAGAAAACAATTGTGTTGGAGGAATGATCTTCTAATTACGAGCAAAACTAAAGGTAAAAAAGGGGAAAGTTAATTCCATAGCTTCAAGATGAAAAAAAGGGCAAGAAATGCAGTTGTCCTAGGGTTGTATTTATATGATAGAATTAGGGTTTGAAGGTTTATGATGGAAGCTTCTGGAGAGGCTTTAGATTGCCATGATGTTCAGTTGTGGACATGTGTGCCTGTCATTCTAATCTGTCATTAACACATGGTGGATGGTTATGATTCGTGGGGTCTTCCTAGGTGGGAAAAGGTTGACTTCTTTTTATCTGGTTCTCTGAATATTTTAGGATTTGTTTTTATCAAAATCAGCTAAAAATACTTCAAAATGCTGGGCTGAGTCTTATATGGGGTAAAATGCAATAAAATAACGAAGGAAGATAATAAGATAATTATTCAAAATTATTCTTCCTTATTATTCAAAAGGTGCCTATTTTTATGAAGATAAAATAATTGAATATTTATAGGATTCAAAGGCAAATATTGTATTCAAGATAATCCAAATACACAATGTACGGGAAAATCTTATAATAAGAAGAATTAAAGGGTAAATTTCACTTGACTCCATAGTAAAGACCTTACATACCAAACCCCCTCCAAAATGTGGTAAATTGATGAAATAGGTGGATTAAATAAGAGGAAAATTGTGTGAAAATGTGTAGAAATGGAGTGATCTCCATTTTTAACTACAGAAAGAAGCTTATCGTGATTTTCAACTGTGTGGTTAAAAATGGGGTGTCAACAGTTTGTCCCTCTAAAGATAAAGTTTGAGATATGAGTGAGAACTAGAGGGGTAGTCAGGAAGGCCAAAAAGGTGAGACTCATCAAACATCATCTTATGAAAATCGTGGAGAGTGTAAATTTTAATTGATTTATTTTCCTTCTAAGGAGATTGATAAGTGTTATAACCACTCATAGAGAGCATAATATTGGGTCGATGTGATCATTTAGTGACAAGTGTAGCCTTGATAGTCACTCCATGTACCTGACTACTCATCTATCCCACTACAGTGTTGACGTCTATCAAAGGGCTTTAGTCCTCCTACATTTGAGTATATCCTTCGTCGCTTTAGTTCTTTTTAATCTACATCTGATTCTCTCACTACTTCATATCCTAAGGAAATGTGAAAGCAATTATTTAAATGGATTAGGGTCAAAAGTGTAAGCAAAAATCTTTTCCTTCTAAAGAATGAATTAGTAAAATAACCATTCATAAAAGGAATAAGGTTAGGTGCAGATGGTCATTAAGTAATAATTGTAGCCTCCACGGCCAATTATTGGACCTGACTGCTCATCTGCCCCCCATATTTTCACTGACATACCAATGGGCTTTAGACCTCCTGATATTGAAATCATCTCCACTGTCGCCCTAGTCCTTATTCCATATATGGCTGGTTCTCTCACTATTTCCTATCTTTGAGTGAAAAGAGGTGGAAGTGATAACATATTTGAAAGTGTTGAGGTGACAAGTTGCAACGTTTGGGCCCACTTCCCAAGGCTTTAGTATAGATTCAAGAATGATGATTGTCACCACAAACCATCACTGGCCTTATGTGAGAACTCGTTACACTAAACGAGATTATTCAAAACACAAAACACGATTACTCATTAATTAAACACAAACCCATAAAATAGGGTAAATTAAAACTAATTCAACATAACCATCATACTCTGAAATATTACATAAGAGTCAAACAACTTGTTTGTATTCATATTATACCAATAATCTCTTATAATTGCTCCATAGCCTCAGCCACCACATATACATATTACACAAGAAACATTTCCACATTTATCATTTGAACAAGCATATAACATGCTATTGAAAACATGATTCAATCGAAACACCGAATACAAACTTTTCACCCAGACCTGAGAGTACAGGGATGACTCTAGGACATACTAGACAACTAAAAACTATTTCTAGGGTTCATCACCTCATATTCTCTTTTCTTCTATGGTTCTGCTTTCGCTATTATTGATCACCTAAAAGATGTGGTGACCCACGAGGTGATACCTACTCCCAGTGAGAGATATAAATCTCTCCAAAAAATATTGATTACATTAGATTAAACAATAAATAACTCAGCGGTTGGAGTATTTAATAGTCAATTGAGCAGATTGAACATTTCATGTATGCTAAAAAAATTAAGCAAGTAAGCTTAGCAATAAGTATGATCATCAATGTCTATATAGGTAACAGATAAATCTATTTCTTTTATCATATATCTACTCGGGTTTCATAATATTGCATATAATAAGAATAGTTATAATTAATCTAACTATCAACATATGCCTTACTAACAATACCAACAATCTAGAAGCATAAGCATCTTTGACATCATGGATATGTCTAGTAGAATAACATGGCTATCAATATTGGCATGTTTAATAAAGTGAAGAAATATACATCATAAGTGGAGCTAACATCATAAGCACAACTAACTGCATAAGCATGTTTAGAAGTTCAAGCATTTCTAATCACAGAGGCATGGAAAGCAATATTAAACATAGCTAGCAACATAATCTTAACTACTAGTGTCAGTATTCTGACAACATAAGTTGGTTTACAACATGAGCACATCTACAACATAAGCATATCTATCATCTCTTATTGTACTATAAATCATCTCTATATAAGAAGAGAAAACAAGGCTTATCATCCAATGTGAGGCATTGTGTATAACCCTAAAAAGATATGCTACATGACTGTATTACATATTTTATTACTCTCTGGGGAGTTTGATTCGTGCCACCCAAAGTCCAACCAACCCTTGCAAAGGGATATTCGGTTTCGTACTAGATCTAGGAGTGTCAGTATCCTAAGATCTCACCCCCTCAGTCAGTACGAGTAAAATGGCAGTGACATATCAGTCAATGTTACCACTACAACGATAATAGTCAAGCTGCTAACAACTAGTCTGGCCATGGTATAGATTACAGCACTTGAGAACGGGCTCATGCATGTCCGTTCTATAAGAGGCATCATGCAATTATTCTGCTGCCTTTCACATATCACAATATCTGAGGCATGACTCAGTCATCCTCCATAACTTGCAATTGTGGATAACTAGGATATATCCTCAACTTCCACCCCACATACTCAGTAGTATGTGCTCCGAGTTTCCCTTAGGAATACTAGTTTCACCATCCAGCAAGTTATGGCACTGAAGATGGTTCTATCGCATAGGGCACTACATCAAAAGGATTTCACTTGATTAGTTATTGCTAATTGGGTGAATTAAGGCTGCATCAAACAAGTGGACATACAAACCATAATTTATCTCTAGCAAACATTGCTACATAACAACTTCAGGAGATATAAAACATATGAGACATAATTTCTCATCTCAAGATCACAGGGAAGTATTCACGTGTCAATCAAGAGACTATAATTGTCATCACATGATCATCACATGATACTATTCTCTTGCCATTCATCAAACTACACTTGTCATCATACTATCACAAGATATAAATCCTTAGCACAATATTACAGGGTATCAACCCTTGTCAATATAAGAGGATTACACCTCATTCATGGCTCAACCATGCCCTAAGGTATTCAAGACCATCATATCATTTTCTGCAAGTTCATCATTATCTTTCTATACCTTATAACAAGGCTCAACCAACATCACCAAACATGTG
The DNA here is from genome assembly GCA_963693085.1 of Alisma plantago-aquatica. NCBI lineage: Eukaryota > Viridiplantae > Streptophyta > Magnoliopsida > Alismatales > Alismataceae > Alisma > Alisma plantago-aquatica. Next base: position 40,751,564 of record OY856409.1, read on the forward strand.
ATAAACATGCTCAACATAACTTGCATTAAAGAACTAAAAGATGTTCACAAGATAACATTGTAAGATTATATTAGAAATTAAGAGCATTCCTTTATTATATCAAAATATAAGGAAGCTAGGTATGATTGGCCATCATCACACTTATAGTGCAAAAGTTTATCATAAGAAAGCATAGATCATGAATCTATGATGACCACCAGTCAACACGTCCGAGTTCAATCAAATGTTAGGAAAGATATTTAATCATTATATTAATCATTCAAGAAAGGATAACATGATTAACCACCATACTCTTTCATTAGGGTTAGGTTTAGCAAGGTAAGTTACATTAAAGTTATAGTTCAACATTCATTCACAAACCTTAACCCGCAACATCCTCACATAATCTTGGATACGTAAGACTCAGCATCATCATCACATTGCATACCGTTCTCAAGTATGGATCCATGCATAAATCATGTTCTAACCCTCAAATTGTAGTATACTAGTGTTCTACAACAATAAGAGAGACACCATTCTTCTATTATTCCACTAAGAAAGGCTAATCATAGTTAATCACCATCACCTAAGTACATTAGGATTAAGTGTAACGAGTTATATCCCATTAGGGCTATATATCAACGCAATATGGTCATTATCCATTCTATTCATATGAGGGAAAAGGTAAGACTACCATATTAAGGGTAACCCTCCATTGGTTACATCATCATTTAACCTATATAATGATACCACAACAGCACCCAGAACCATTGGATATTGAAAAGGTAGGACTATTAGTTATTTACATAAGTAAACACCTTAACAATCCATATGTAAAGCCAGCGAGTTGTGACCTAGAAAGAGTCACTACTATTAAACTCTAAACATCCCTTATGTAATAAAATAAAAGGGGTACCATAGATTGTGGGGTTAAAACCCATCATCAGTTATATATTTTAAGCAAATCATCATGTCAACAATCAAGCTCTTTAAATTGATCACATGAGGGAAACCATCAAACTCTGATTATTAGAACTCACGTGTAATACTTATAGGTTTCAATCCAAACCATTAGATGTTGAATCATCCAATATCAACCATTGGATTAAGTGCATTATTCAAAATTATTAGATGAATAAGTATTAGATCCTAACCATTACATCAGGTTCATATAATAAAACCATCATTTAGAGTATGAGTGTAACGCCCGGGCCCACTGCCCAAGGCTCTGGTAGAGTTTCAGGAATGACGACTGGCCCCACAAACCACCACTAGCCTTAACTGTGCGTATTAATCTCACTCACGTGCAAGCCAGGATCAACTTCCCGACTGGTCACCCATCCTAGTACTACTCCAAGCTGAGCATGCTTAACTATGGAGTTCTTTAGAGATGGGCTCCCTGAAAAGGAGGTGCACCTTGGTGATATGGGTAGTCCAATCATTCCTTTTAAGATCATGTTATCCGAAGCCTCAAATCTTGGGATGTTACAATCTCCCCCACTTTAGACTCTTGACGTCCTCATCAAGGCTCAACTATATGGCCTCATAATCTGACCCCATTTCAGTGCAGACCCACAATGGTCCATGGACACCCAGCTCCAGATCACAGAATACCAGTGCAAGGGTGTCTACGTCAACCATGGACAGCCCTTTCCTACATTCCTGGACCGTACGACTCAAGACTGGCATGCCACATGCCCATGCGGGCCCCACCTACTGGAGGGGTTATGGCTCTGATACCATTTGTAACGGAACCGAGCCCACTGCCCAAGGCTCTGGTAGAGTTTCAGGAATGACGACTGGCCCCACAGACCACCACTAGCCTTAAATGCGCGTCTTAATCTCACTCGCACGCAAGCCAGGATCAACTTCCCGACTGGTCACCCATGCTAGTACTACTCCAAGCTGAGCACGCTTAACTATGGAGTTCTTTAGAGATGGGCTCCCTAAAAAGGAGGCACACCTTGGTGATATGGGTAGTCCAATCATTCCTTTTAAGATCATGTTATCCGAGGCCTCAAATCCTGGGATGTTACAATGAGTCTAAGCCTTGAATCCTTTAACCCAAGAAACTATTGGGTTAGAGCTTAATTGAAGCTACATCTAAATCCTTGACTCACAATTAGTTGTTGTGACCTGATGTACCATTCGTTGTGACATCTTAGGTCAATATTGGTTGATAGGATCAACACTATATGCATTTAACACCATCGGATATTAAGCTAATGTCATCATTGATTGATAACATCATTAGAGAATCAAACCATTACTCATTGAGATTCCAAGAGAGCCTAACACTGACCTAAGGTGTGACTATCAGTTCACACCATCGTTCATCACCCCTGGTCACCACCTTCGGTTGTCAAGAAGACCACACCATCAACTCATGTGTTTAGAAAAGAAAATAACCTAGAAACCTTAATATGGACCATCAGTTGATAGGTGATTAGCACCATAGGTGGTGATACCAACCTAAACTAAGTCATCTACTTCCTTAGGAAGAACGTGCAAATGATTACATATTCATCTAGAGATGAAAAAAAATCATAAAAAATCATAAAAATCGAAATTCCAAACAATCTTAGCTTCTTAATGCTTAAAGCACCATTTTTAAGCAAGAACATGAGCTAACAAGCTTATAGTAAACAATATAAGTAAAGAGGGTTATAAAACTCGCCTCTACTTATAATAACAAACTTATAACAGCAAGAAACTCGAGCACAGAAGGCAAGAAAATCCAAGTTTCAGATATGAACTCGGCCAAGTAGGCACTTTTCTCCACAAAGAAGCAAAACCCTAGAAGAAGAAGCAAGAAAGGTAGACTCTTGAGTTCTAGAGCAACTTCTACCATGGAAAAGAAGGGTTTCAACCTGGGGAAAGGTAGGAGGAAGAAGAAAAGAGAAAGAAACACAGGAAAGAAGGGGATACTTACTTGTTTAGGTCAAGATCATTGAGAAGGAGATTTAGAAACCCTAAAGGCAGCAAATCATAACCTAGATGCTTCTACCAAGAAGATCCACACCTTCTTCTTCCTTGGATATAAGATCCATGGCCAAATAGAGGAAGGATGATTATCTTAGAATGAGGGAAGTGGTAGAGAGTAAAAGTTTCATTTGGGAGCTTAAGGATAGATATATAAAGCTTAGAGGATAAGGTAGAGAAGAAGCATGAGGTGTACAAGTAGCTCCCCTTGTGTCCATGGCCTTCAACTATTAAGTATATACAAGAAAAACACAAGTATCTGCCCCACTATTCGTGGATACCTTCTTATGAAACATTTGTTGAATTTCCAAGACAATCAAATAAACCATTGGTTGATAGCTCCTAAAGGTAGCTCATCCATAAAGGGGTAAACCCTAAAATACCCTTGTTGAAAACACCTCCAAACCAAGGTTCAACTGGGCGCCCCATGGATCAACAAGCTCAAGAATGATAAGAGAACATTCAACGAGCATAATGCAAGTGACAAATTACAAGTAAATCTCAAATTTTGGTAAATTGCATAAAAGTCCAAAATGTGTGTAAAATTGCATAACTTGCACAAACAATGTCCAAATTGGACCAAATTTGAAACTTAAGCTTGTGACATGATACCAAAAGTATATACCAAGGTTATATATAAGCATTCAATTATGGTGATTAAGCATGTTCATCCATTCGATAAAGGTTAGGGGTCTCACAACCATAAACCCCTAATAGGGATTTCACCCCCAAAATCCAAGGTACACATAGATGGAAACTTCTCATGCACGTCATCCTCAATATTACACATGGTTACTTTCATCACATGGTGATGTCACATCATTCTCATATAAGACATATTTTTCTCCCTCAAATCTTGCATGTGTCACCTTGGTTCAACATAAGAACTGTTGTGCCACATGTATAGGTCTGGTAGTACCTTTCAACTTGGGACTCTAAATGTCATCTTGGACTATACTATCCATTGTGTCACATATCACTCAGAGGCCATACTTGCTATATCTTACCAAACATGAAACATCATGTATCCCTTATCATATGTAACTTTACAAAGTTTTGTCTCTATGTTTCTTTGATGGTTGTTGTAATTAGAAACTCAATCATTCAGGTGAGCATCCCCTAATTGTCAAGAACTAAAAGGAATTCTTAGATGATTCTTCAATAATATCAATGATGGACTATCCATTTGTCTATTTGAAGAATCATACACTTATGTACAACCGTAATGAAATATAACTTCTTGATTGACCTTGTTAGGGGTAGTGTAATGACACTATCTTCATCTTATCAGGATTCACACAATCCACTTAGTAGATGTACCATAACTCCAAGAGGGTACTCTAGTTAACCCCCAACTCACTCTTGTTGAACTTTTCACACATAAGTATAGTTTCCTCAACACTCTTAAGATTTAGAAAAGATGTTAATAATGCTACTAACCATTTTGTTAAATACTTTGGAGATATCATCATTCAAATCTTGTCACGCTTATGAGACATGACCTAAGAACTTTGTTCCTATTATTTATGAATGCTACTATACATTGGTTAGTATAAATGACATAAACCTAAACTCATCATGGTCATGTAACTTATGTCATCCACTCTAACTCTTATCCATTGATATTCGGATGTTAGGTTTATCTTAAAGGATCGCAGAAACACATGTTTATTGATAAAAAAAACCATCTATCCTAGATAGTGATCTTCCCCAACTATTAGCAGACCATACACAACATTATAGAATCACTCTTATTTTTGCAAACAACACTTGGAGGATCAACATCAACTCTCTCCCTATATTGGAGAGGAACACTAGATAGCTCATCTAATAGATATCTTTTACTCATATATGACTGATACACTCTGGATACTAGGACCCATTACCTTGGTATCCACTACATGTGAAATAAAGAACTCATACCCTAGTCTCATCCTCTTCCTTAACATCTTAACCGGCTAAGAACATATAGGAGGAATCCCCCTAACTCATATAAGGCTCAAAAAGCATGCTAATTACAAAACATAAAGATTTTAGAGTTATAGTCCACGACAACCACACATCATATCAAGATATCCATCCCCATGATTCCAAAAAATCACATACCAAGTGGCATAATATCCACTTAAAGTCTATGCTTCAAAAAGAAGAAACATAAAGGAAAACACACTTCCAACATCATTGCAGCATTGTCTAGGATCACAAGCAAAATGTAACCAATTCTATTTTTTCCATGAAGGTTACACTTTTTATGTATCATCTTACCTCTTATAGTTTGGGTTCCTTTCCATTAGCATAGGAATTATTAATATTATCACATGTCATCGCTCTTTTCTCATTAACTTTTCATCATTCATATGTATGTTGTTTCATGTTATCATGTTTCTCAACTACTTATCAAGGAATAGATCATCATATTCCACATTTTCTTTATTTGACAAATATCGTCTACCTTAATTTCTTTCATATGTCATGAAGATTTTACATTAGCACTTCTAACACGCATAGGTTGCTCTAATATTAACTCAGGTTCCACCTGATTCCTCTGTAATGTTCTCATTCATATTCTCATATTATACTTATAATATGAGCTCTCTCCTTATTATGTGAATTTGATACCTTGAATCTCTTTATTAGGACAGACTTATCTGTCTTTTACTTTATTATCTTCTTCAATTACAGCTTCAAGAACTCTTCTTTAGCTTATTTGTATTCAGATTTAGTTTTCAAAATGTTGTATCTTTCCCTTATAGTTACCAAATATTCAAGTTTTGATAGGTTATGATGTAATTCTCATCTTCTTTAGGGTAAGATAGAGATATTTGCATCATGATTTCTAATTTGTTATGCTCTTTATATTGTCTCAAAATGACTACTTGATTAGAGTAATAAGAAAGATAATAATCTAAGAGTTCCATACTTACCTTTTCTTGAATACCTGAATACCTGGCTAGGGCATCCAAGTACTGAGATTAGGAAGTATGCACCATGTTTTTTGTCATATTCCTAACTTAGACATCATCCTAGCCCTAAGTCCTAGTGTCCCCGTAGACCCAGCGATCCTAAATATTTGATACCAACTTGTGAGAACCCGTGACACTAAATGAGATTACTTAAAGCACAAAACACGATTACTCATTAATTAAACACAAACCCCAGAAAATAGGGTAAATTAAAATTGATTTCAACATAACAATCATACTCTAAAATATTACACAAGATCCCAACAACTTTATTGTATTCATATTATACCAAGAATCTCTTATAATTGTTCTATGGCCTCTGCCACCACATATACATATTACACAAGAAACATTTCCACATTTATCATTTGAACAAGCATATAGCATGCGTATACAAACTTTTCACCTGGACCTCAGAGAACAGGGACAAATTTAGGACATACTAGACAACTAAAAACTATCTCTAGGGTTCATCACCTCAGATTCTCTTTGCTTCTATGGTTCTGCTTCTGCTATTGTCAATCACCTAAAAAGATGTGGTGACCCATGAGGTGAGACCCAGTCCCAACGAGAGATATAACTCTCTCCAACAGATACTGATTACATCAGATTAAACAATAAATAACTCAACGGTTGGAGTATTTAATAGTCAATTGAGCAGATTGAACAGTTCAAGTATGCTAAGCAGATTAAGAAAAGAAGCTTAGCAACAAGTATGATTATCAATGTATATATAGGTAACAGATAAATCCATTACTTTTATCAGATATCTAATCAGGTTTCATAAGATTGCATCTAATAACAATCGTTATCATTAATCTGACTATCATCATATGCCTTACTAATAATACCTACAATCTATAAGTATAAGCATCTTTGACATCATGAATAAGTCTAGTAGCATAACATGGCTATCAATATTGGCATGTTTAATAAAGTGAACAAATCTACATCATAAGTGGAGATAACATCATATGCACAACTAACTGCATAAGGATGTTTAGCAGTTTAAGCATTTATAATCATAGAGGCATGGCTAGAAATATTAAACATAGCTAGCAACATAATCTTAACTATCAGTTTCAATGTATCTAACAACATAAGTTGGTTTAAAACATGAGAACATCTACAACATAAGCATATATATCATCTCTTATTGTACTATAAATGAATGTATTTGATGCACCAGAATCAAAGAGTTCTTTAACAAGATGCATATTAAGATGTAAAGTACCTTCAATGATTTCACTATATTCTTCAACTTCTTCAGCATGAAGAGAAAACACCCTACCATTCCGCCTTTCCATAGGTGTTTGATGGCCTTACCGGTTCTGGTTGTTGTTGTTTCTTAGAGGCAAATTCTTCCACTATTGTGGCTGTTGAGCAGGCTGTTGAGTAGGTTGTTGAGAAGGCTGCTGAGCTGGGGCTTGTCCTTGTTGAAGCTTGGGATAGTTAGGTTGGATGTGTCTAACTTGGTTGCACTCATGGAAGATGGGTGTAGGTCGATCATCTCTATGGGGTTGACCATTGTCAACATGGCATCTTCTTGGCGGGTGAGAATGGGAGCAACGGTTGCACTTGTTGTGCCCTTGGTTTCCACCTATGTTCATCCTTTTGTTGTTGTTGTTGTGCCGGGAAGACTGGAACCCGAGGTAAGACTCTATCACCAAAGCCTTGTACACCATTTTTAAAATATCAATGGTAGTTGGGGAACAGGGTTAGCCCAACACCGTAGCTTAAACCCTTTAGGAACAAGGTTGGTCTTCTTTCAGTTCCAAGGTCCACAACATAGCGCTCCAGGAGGAGAAAATGTTGCACGTACTCAGAGATGCTCATGCTTCCTTGTTGCAGACTATAGAACTTTTCTTCCTTCCTCTTCATATAGGCGGGGCAAATGTACTTCTCACGGATATAGCTTGGCGAACTGCTCCCAGGTCATACTTGGAGTATCGCGGGTGCGAGCCATACCCGTCCACCAGACCTGTGATGGCCCATCCAATACATATGTTGCAAAGTGAACCTTATGGTAAGGAGGAGACACTATGCCCTCTAAGGTACGCTCCAAGGCCAACTAATAACACTTCACTTTACGTACTTTTTGTATATATTTTATACCTCTTTTAGTATATCTTTTATTAGCTTTTCCCAGAATTTTACAACCTTTTTGATTAAAACCTCGCTTACATGATTGCAGGTACATTTACAACACAAGTCACGGTCTTTACCTCGACCGTGACCTACTTACCCCTCAACTGCGGTTGTGGTCTCTGTTCTTCTTTAAGATCGAGGTCATCATGCATTGAAGTCTGACCGCGGTCATACTGAAGCCGCGATCACTGCTCAATCACGATCACAAGGAGGTCGCGATCAATACAAAGGCACCATTCAAACCAGAGATCATGGTGTGTTTGGACACTGCGGACGCCAAGTTTGCCCGCGACTCAAATAATGCCACGATCCATATGGGATCACGACCCCTGCACACCTCGCACAAGCCGGACCACGACTAGCAAGGAGGACGCGGACATTGCTAAGACCGCGACCATGTGAGAAGGCCTTGACCTCAACCTCTCCAACGCAACACGTGAATCGGCCTCAACCGCGATCATTGCCAGGCCATGAGCAAGTGGCAGACCGTGACTCAGTCGACCTTGATGAAAAGAGGAATAAAGAACAGACTGTGACCATGGTCTCACACCTCGCCCAACCAAGACCGTGACCGTGGTCTAGGATTAAGTCGGTGGAATATGCCTATAAATAGGTCACCCACCCGTCTTGTCAAATCATCAGATCATAGATCGAATCCTGGAGGACCATGAAGTGTTGTTGCATCCCAGACTCATTCCAGACCATCCCATCCACCAGTCTTGGATCTCCAAAGGCGGAAGCTGAGGAGAGAGTAGACTAAACACTCCTTCTTTGAGAGAAGAAGATCATCCATGCCATCAACATGTTAAATCCAGTTTTGAAGAAGTATCGTGTCGTATCATGTCTCTTCTCTCTCTAGATCTATCATTCCATTTCACTGTACTTCCCTCCTCTCTTTGTGGGACTTCATGTATCCATCTTTCTGTAACGTCGTTATGTTGTCCGCAAGCATGAGTGGCTAAACACCATAACTTGGGTTGGGAGTAGCCACTAAGGCTCTCCCAACATGTATATTGTCTCTTTCTGTTGAATATATATATTCTTATCAAGATTATCTCCATGCACCTATTTTAATGCTTCACTTATATGCTTAGCTACCATCTTGTGATTTTTGATAGTTTATATCTTGAGAGAGTAATATTGCTTTTATCATGTGTTATGGAGTAGTACGAATGCACGAGAGTGTTGGAGTACTAAAGCTTCAAAACCATACGTTATGCGATGTGGTTTTCATGTAGTTGTCTCGAGAGAGAGGCTACCCTTAGACTTAGATCTATCCTCATCTCGAGAGAGAGTGGAATAGATGCTTTTGATGGTTGCTTGTAGTTTTGATAAGAGTATGCGAGACAGAGATGATATCACATGTTGGTGACATGCCTTAGTAGGTGAACCCCAACCTGAGTTTCCTTCTGTACACTTGTTTTGTCTTGTTTCTTTTGTTCTCATTTGTTCTTCTTATTATTGTTTTTCTTATCAAACTTTTGTGTATGTACCTTTGTTCCTTAGGGAACACCTTTTTATATACCCTCTTCACCTGGAGTATACGAGTGTTAGATTATGTGTACTTAACACTGCCAACCTTGTCCCTGTATTTGACCCCGATCACTACATCAGACCCCGTTTATCATTGTGGGGGCCTGAGAGTCGGGTTATCTCTTTAAAAGTCCGACTACTTTGAATTCACTCCTTTTGGATGTGCAATTTAGGTCGGTCAACTTTTTGGTGTCGTTGTCGGGGATAAGGCAAAATGGCACTTTTAAGAACTTGAGTCCATTTACTATACTCATGTGCCTCAAGCTTAGCAATAAGCTTGACATCACAATTACTTTAAGTCTACTACCCTACCCTAAGTTCATGTAGAGTAGTTCATTTTAACAGTTCTAGTTTGCTAACTCGACTATACGGTCTATTCAGGCACCCAGGAAGGAGCAGACTCATCCAACTTTGTTCCTTCAATCTTGAGACACCATGCCACCTCGTATGGATGCCACTATCTCTGTGGACGAGTGAGATGCGAGGAATCAACACAACCCACCACCACCAGGCTCAGATGAAGATAGAGATGGGCGTTACAATGTTGATCGTCGACATGAAGAGGACAACATGGATGAAGATCGTCGTGAAGATGATCATCGCGAAGAAGACCGACGAGATGAGGGATGACGCCACAAGCATCAAAGAAGGCATCAGCGTAACCATCATGACAATGAATGGGAGCATGATGGTCAGGGTAGCGACAGTGAGGATGACAAAGAAGGGAAGACTCTTCGTGAATTGGCAGTGACAAGGGCCAACGAGTCTAGGTGCCCCATCGTCATACCAAACTTCGATGCAGAAAATTTCAAGCTAAAACCAGCTATCATATCTATGATCCATAACAAACCTTTTTGTGGGAACTCCAGAGAAAATTTGTACCATCGTCTAGATTCTTTCAAGAATATATGTGATACTATCAAGATGAGGGGAGTTCCATAAGAGGTGATTTACAGTAAGGGTTTCAACTTCTCTTTGGAGGACAAGGCTCTATCTTGATATCTAAATCTCCCCCACCCGTATATAGATGGTTGGAGACCCTTGGTGGATGCTTTTGTTACTAAAATTTATCCTACAGAGAGGACAATCTGTAACATGTAGAAGATTACCTCTTTTGCATAAAAGCCAGGAGAGAACTTGCATGAGGCATGGGAGCATTTCCAAGAGTACCTTAGGGATTGTCTGTACCATATTTATTGCAAGGGGTTCCTAGTGACCACTTTCTATAATAGTCTAACTCATACAAAAATGACGTCATTAAATGCAGCCACCGGTAGTGATTTCCTCGGGAAGAAGCCAAGCAAAACCATGAAGATAAAAACATGGCTGCGCTGCAAGCCAGAGTGGACTATGATAGGAATGACAGAGGGCCATCGAAGAAGGTAGGATCTGAAGGACCATCTATGGAAGCCAAGGCTTTAGAAACTATAACAACTAAAAACTAGAAAATAGAAATTGATGTGAAACAACTAAAGGATACTGGAGTCAAAGGAAAGAAGCATACCGAGAAAGTCATGAAGTGTGTCACCTATGGAGAAGGAGGACATGGGGTCGATAAATGTATCTACACCAGACCAGAGGAAAGTGAAGAAAGTGAAAGTGAAGAAGAGACTATACAAAATTTTTCCTACACCAACTTTAAGAGGTTAGACCACTCTAGTTTCATCTACGGAAATAGGGGCATAGTTGAAAATTCACGCCAGCTAAACAATTCACAAAAACTGTAGCCAGGTTTCGAAAAGAGAAGCGAACAGATGTAGTATACTTAGACAACCAATTATTAGACCAATAAGAATAACTACTCAGCACAAGGTAAGAACCAAACTCGCCAAGGGGCAGGACCAAGCCAAGGACCAAGTCAAGGCCAAGGCCAAAGACAGGGGCAAGGAAAAGATAATAGGCAACAAGACTTAGTAACTCAACTATTTGATTTTGCTAAGAGGCAAGCCACTGTGAATGATCAACTAGCCCAAAGTGGTCTAGCCAATTATGGCGTCCTGACAACTATGCAAGTCCAGATGGCATATATGTAGACACATCAATGCCAAATTGACCAACAACTCACACAATTGGCAAAGTTGGTAAAGAATATCTCAGGAAAGATTCCGTCGAATATGGAGACTGCAAAAATGGATACCGTCCGATCTGGGAGGACGCTGATCAACTCTAGAACTAGGGACAAGAATGAGGATGGAAAATAGGAAGGATCGCGACTTGAGAGAGAAGTTTCTTCTGAGAAGTCTGCTGACAAGGGGAAGCTTGCTGAAGAAAGCCAAGAGAAAAGAGGAGAAGTTAGGGATCCAGATCCCGTTGAGGAAGTCTTTATGAAGAAAAGTCCCTATGCACCAAGAATTCCATTCCCATACAAGATTATCAAAGCACACCTGAAGAAAAGATATGAAAAATCCATGGAAGCAGTGAAGAAATTACACATAGATGTCCCATTTCTTGATGCTTTGGAGGAGATGCCCACATACGCAAAGTTTTTCAAAGATCTCATCACAAAGAGAAGAAGAGGAAACCATGTTGAAACTGTACACCTAGAAAATATGTCCAGTGCTTTTGTTCAAGCTGAACTGCCAACTAAGAAGAAAGACCCAGGAGCTTTCAACATCCATTTTTGTGTTGGTAATATTGTTTAAAGGAAGGGTCTAGCAGACTTGGGAGCCAACATAAGCCTGATGCCCCTAAGTTTGGCACAAAGATTGAGATTGACCGACATGGTCAAGATGAATATGAGGATTGAACTGGCGGATCACACATTTAAGAGACCCATTGGTATAGTGGAAGATGTCCTAATCCATGTGGTATGATTCTTCATACCTTGTGACATCGTTGTGATAGACACTGTGGAGGACCCGAAGTGTCCGATCCGACTGGAATACAACACCCTCTCCAACCACACTTTGTCTGACCTTTTTTGGCAACTGGAAGAACTCTGATAGATGTCGCCGAAGGCATCATAACTCTCCGTGTTGGAAGTGAACACATAGACTTCAAGGTGAAGGATGCCATGAAGGGACTGTCTCTTTCATAATTGGTCTACTTCATGGACAACTATAACCGATATTGTGAAGAGATTCAAGAAGAAAAGGCCATTGTAGACCCACTGATGAGATCCCTGAATATCCTGAATCCTTTGATGGAAGACCCAAAAGTGTGTGAGATATGAGATTATCTTAACCAAGGTGAAGAAAATCTCAGTGATGATGAAGAAGTGATAGAGACAGTGAAATATGCTTCTCTGGAACAATCAAACGAAGAGCTAAAAGCTCCAAAGCCAAGACTGGAACTAAAGCAACTACCTAAAGGACTGAAGTACAAGTTCCTGGATGATGAGGGAAGGAATCCCGTCATCGTCAACGTGAACCTCACAGAAGAGAAACGGGAAAGACTCTTGGAAGAGCTGAGGGAGCATAAAAGAGCAATCATATATTCTATTGAGGATATCAAGGGACTTAACCCAGCCTTGTGTATGCACATGATAAATTTAGAAGAATCAGCGAAGTCATTAGTGCAACCTCAAAGTAAATTGAACCAAATATTGAAGGAAGTAGTCAAAAAGGAAATATTGAAGCTACGGGATGTGGGGATTATATACCCAATAAGCGACAGCAACTGAGTGAACCCCATTCATGTCGTAACATCCCTGACCTGGGTTATGTTTAACCCTAGGTTTTTTTCTTAATAAAGTTGATTAGATGCTTTCTCTTATCTTTTGAAAAGTAATTAAGGCTCTAGAGGAACTTATATTTCAATTTCAATCCTTTTTGAATAATGTTGAAACATTGTTTTGTTAATTTTGGACTAAAGTGCAAATTACCCAAGTTGAGGGGTTAACTTGCAAATTGCACATGAAAAAATGTTCCTATGATGTTGAGACATCATAAGAATGAATATGATGTAGTGATATGGTTTCCACAAGCTTGAGCACCAAGATAAAGCTTGTAGAGCAATTCTTGTACATTAAAACCTAGTTTTGGTGTAATGTGCAATTTACCCAAAACCTAGGGTTCAATATGCAAAATATCACCTCTAGAGGGTCCCTCATGTTTCTTGGCATCAAGTAGAGCAAAGAAAATGAGAGGGGCACCTCATTTGAATTATCTTGGAGGAGAGAGAGTCTTGATATTAAAATAATCAAGATTTAAGCATAAATGGAACTTTAATTTAATTTAATGCAAAAAAGAAATAAAATAATTGTGGATCCCTTCAAACAAAAGTTGAGGGATGAAATAGAAAATTGTTGGACGAGATTGTGCCTTTCTATGGCACAAAAAGATCTTGGTTGAGTGGAAGCCCACTCACATTATCATAATAAAAAGTATTATCCACTAAAAGTTGGATATTGGTATAAAATTCACTAAGGTGCTTAATTCCTTTTCCATTAATTCTTGGATAATGAAGAGTTTTTGCAAGATAATGAAGGTGGCTTCGTGGCCAAGGAATGGAGGGGGCATTGGTGGAAATAATTTCGGAATTTAAAGAAAATAATTTGTTTTTCTATTTCCTTGAAAATCCTTATACATATCCTTTTTCCAACCACTTAAGGATCTTTTCCTTAGAATTCCTTTTCTCATTTGCTTTTGCTGACCACAGGAGAGATCAAGAGCAGGATAAGGATGACTCTAACTGGTTGGTAAGATTTTGATCATCTTCCACCTTGGGTTTATGGTGAAAACTAAAAATCAATGCTTGATTCTTGGTTTTCTTCACTCGATTTCCAATCCTAGCCAACTTGATCATCCAAAAGCTCAAGAACGGACCTTGGGCAGTTGGTAGAACTTCATCCACCATTATAGCCATGGAGCTTGGAATCAGATTTTGAGGCGGGTTTTATAACTTTAACCCTTAAACATTGATATTGCATCAAATTCTCTTTGATTTGTTGATTATTTTCTTCTATTTGGAACTCTTTCGGTGCATTGCTGCAATTTCCATGAAAAACGGCAGTAGTTCTTGGATGCACGAAGGAATATGATGATGACATCATCGTGGACACATTTCCCAAGAAACTATTAGGCCAAACAGTTTCCACAAAGTTGCTCAAATGGTTTCCCAAACCGTTTGGGAGCAAACAGTTTCAAACCATTTAAGGGCAAACAGTTTCACCAAACCAAATGAGAGCAAATGGTTTCAAACCGTTTGGAGGTGTTGACTGAGGCATGGGTTTTGAGTCATTTTTATAGGCTTATTTTCTATCTATTTTATGCATGTATTTGTCATTTTCTTGATTATATTTGCATAATTCACTATAGTTGGCCTTTAAACTCTTTTTGCATCAAATTATACTTCTTTTATCATATTTATATGATTTTATATAATCCCCAGACTTATACACATATTTCGACACTTTTTCAGGCACTTTTGCATTGTCCAGAGTCGATACTATCGACCCTGGTGTCGATAGTATCGACATTTCATCAGAAAGCAACCCCAAAACGCGATTTTGGAAGGAAATAGTTGGATCATGGTCGATACCATCGACCTGGGTGTTGATGGTATCGACAGCGTCGGGATTTGGCGATTTTCTGCACTAAAACGGGGCATTTTAATCAGACGGTTGAGCTTTTTCGGAGCCGTAAAGTGGTCCTATGACCTAAGAAGAGCACGGACGGCCCTAGGGGGATCTCATATTGTGTTTCTCAACATCCAAGAAGGAGAGAGAGAGAGAGAGGAGATGAGAGACGAAGGTCATCAACCGAGCGATCCGGGCACCTCCAACGGGCGATTTTGCTGCCGAAAGACTGCAAAACGCACATTTCTCGAGGAGGATCTCCAAGAACACATTTGTATTAGGGGTTACACGAGTTTGATCCATGTTTCCCATGTTTTTCTTCTCTACTCCTATGTATTTTCCATTGTCAACCATGCAGGGCTAATCCTCTTTGTCTTTAGGACCGGGAGTAGCCCGGGTAATCGCTGTATGATACTTTTTACATAGTTTATCATAATTTGTCTCTCCATTTCGTGGTATGATTTTGTTTTCTCCATTCTATCATTATGATTGATCACCTTAATGATAATATAATTCCTTTAATTACTTTGAAAAAAGAATTAACAATTGAAAAGAGACGAATATCACATTAACTAATAAATTCCTTGAACAAGGTGATGTACGATTAATGGTGGAAACCTAGAGTTTGTTTCTCATGCACCTAATTTAGGGTATAGGTTACTTCTACCATGGAACCGACCTAGATTTAGGTAGTGAATTGTATCGCAAAAGCGAGTAATTATGACTACATGCCACTATCCGAAATAGGAGACGAATTAGGATAATTGTGTAGAAATTAGTACAGCGAGAACATGCGGTGAAACCACAATCCTAAAGATTCCCATTTAAATTGATTAAACTAAACATTTATTCAATTTCTTTGTTTTCTTTTCTTTTATTTTCTTTTTCAATCAACTCTCAAACTCTTTTAATCGGTTTAGCTGATCGCAACCAGTTAGTAGTAGTCTACTAAAATTCATGTTTCCCTGAGTTCGACTCGGGCCTCACAAGGCCTATATTACATTGATACATATACTTGTGTTTGCATGCATAGTTTACGCGTGTCAAGTTTTTGGCGCCGTTTCTGGGGAAACGATGAATTTTAGCACTACGAGTGCTGCGAGCGGCCACACTAGACCACTTTTAATTCCTATATTTTTTAGTTTAATCTTTTGAACTGAATTGCAAATCTTATTCATTGTTTTAATTATTAGTACCGGTTCATACACTATCATTTGAAATTTTAGGTACTAGTAAAATAATAATGGGTGACAGAGCAGCAAATGAGGAGCAGACGATCTGGGAGAAGATCAAGGCTTCTTCCTCCTCTTCATCTAAGGGGCCAATCAAGAGGCAGGCCATCAACATTCCTAACTACAAAATTGATCCAAGGCTAATTAATTTAGTCAAATCTAATGCATTCCATGGGCTGAAGAATGAAGATCCGGTGACCCACATCAGCACGTTCGTGGAAAATTGCGATATGATAAAGATTGACAGGTTTCCATAAGAGACACTTTACTTGAAGTTATTTCCCAGTTCTCTGGCAGGAAATGCACGAGAATGGCTACATAATCTTGATGATGAGTATGTGGAATCGTGGGATCACATGGTTGAGGTATTTTTCGAGAGGTTCTTTCCGCATGAGAAGACAAATGATCTTGTGCGAAAGATCCACAACTTCAGCCAGAAGGCCGATGAGACCTATTTTGAGACATGGGAGCGCTTCCAAATCATGTTGAGAAAGTGCCCACATCACGGGCTAGATAAGGAAAAATAGGTTAACATTTTCTAATTTGCTCTCAATGAGCATGACAGAAGCAATCTGGATTCAGCAGGCTCGGGGTTCTTCTTGAACAACAGAGGTACGAGGTGCTGGGAAATTTTGAAGAATATGGCAAAGAAGCAGTCTTGGGGTGAAAGATATGCAATGGAGCAGGTTGGCGTGACACATGAAGCAAAGGCCATCAAAGCGCTTAATGACAAGATGGATCTTATAGCCAAGAAGCTCCTAGAGAAAGAGGACAATGGGTCTGATGATGAAGCACATGCAAAGTATATGCATCAATAGGGATATAGAAATAACAATTATGATTGGAGGAAGGAACAAACTTTTCAGAAGTTGCAGCCTAGCCTAGAGGAAAAGAACAATGAATTGCTTATCCAGGTGGTGAAACAGAATCAAGAGTTGATGAATATGTTTGGTAAGAAGTTACAATCTCAGGGCGAGATGTTGAATAAATTTGGGCAGACGTTGCAAAGTCATGGAGCGCAGATGAGGGCACTGGAGATGATTGTGGCCCAAATTTCTAATGAAGTGGCAACCATGAAACATCAAAATCAACAAGGACCGACTGGGAATGTAGAGGGTTCTCGAGTACATCATCAAGTGAAGTACATATCTGTGATTAAACATACAAAGCCACCGATGGGGGAGGTTCATGAAAAGGGCAAAATGCATTTTTACACGGAGGCTAAACCCAGTGTACCATACCCCCGCATCTTATATGGACTACCAGGCAGATATTTCCCATTCAGAAAATCCCACCAAGATTCCACTACTACCGTGCCCACATCTCAGATTTCTGAAAAGACTCCTATGTCAGAAGAGTAGGTGAAAGCTTTACTTCATAGTGGAGCAACCCTTATCAATAAGGAGAAGCAGCCACAAGTCATGACATCCACAGATGTTGTGTCAAATCCTATCCTAGAAGGTGGCGGTGAAGCAAGCTTAGGGGAGGAGACCCCTAAAGTTTCATATGTGCCACCACACAAGCGAGCGAAGGACCCAAACATGCCTTTCCCTGATAGTCTGAGGCCGAAGAAAGAGCATAGGCACTACAAGAAGTTCTTGAAGATGTTTCGGAAGCTCCACATTAACATTCCACTAGTGGAGGCGATAGAGAAAATTCCTTCATATGGAAGATTCATGAAAGACATCATCAACAAGAAATGACAGATCAAAGATACATATGTTGTGTGTGTTGATGAAAAAGTGAGTTCTATAATCCAAGGACGACTACCAAGGAAGAGGAAAGATCCAGGATGTTCCTACATCCCATGTTCCATAGGTGGCCAACATTTTCTACAAGCACAGTGTGACTCAGGGGAAAGCATTAATCTTATGCCACTTGCCACTTTTCAAAAGCTGGGATTGAAGAAGCCAACACAAACTTCTATGACAATTGAGTTGGCGGATGGATCCATTGTGAAGCCACAAGGTATATGCAAGGATGTGCTAGTCAAGGTCGACAAATTCATCTTCCCTGTTGACTTTGTGGTCATGGACATGCATGAGTTGCAAGGAGGTGAGATGCTATTGGGAAGGCTGTTCCAAGCTACGACTGATGTAATCACTGCCATTGGGCGAGGTTACTTGACACTTGGGATTGGTGATGATAGAGTTAAATTCAAATTTCCAAATGAATCATTAGAGACATCCATTGACAACCCAGGTTAAAGGTATCCTTATGTCAAGCCTAGGACATTAAACAAGGGCACTTGTTGGGAGGCAACCCAACTTTAGGTTCATTTTTATGTTTGGTTATGTTCTTTTATGTTTATGTACTTAGTTTTTGCTTAGGTTTTGATAATTTTTGTAAAAATGGTACCCTAACTCGTGTTTTGAAGTGTACAGAACTTTATGGTCGATACTATCGACACCCATGTCGATATTATCAAGTTTGGAGCAGTAAACGTTGAGCAAGAGTCGATACTATCGACCCTAGGGTTGATAGTATCGAGATTCCTGAAGATTTTTAGAAAAAGTGGTGACAATAAAGTCAATACCATCGACCCTAGGGTCGATAGTATCGACACTTTTGAGTTTCCAAGCTTTTATATGCATCGATTCAACAAAATTGCTGAGTCTGGGTCGATACCATCGACCCTGGTGTCGATGGTATCGACACCTGCAGGACAGCTACATAAAATAGGCCCAAAAAGGTATCAAAATGAGATTTTTTCGCACCGTTTTTTGCAGAGCGAAGAAGGATGAAGCAAGTCACGTCTTAGAACCACTAAGACACAAAAGTGGGCCACAAAAAGGAGGGAGATAGGAAGCATCACTTGGTCCACTTGAGCATCTAACCATCCTTCTTCACCACACTTCAAAGCGAACGGTACCGCTGTTCCACCTCTTAAGTGAGAATGTTGACTATGAGGCCATAGTCATATTCAAGCTTAGGGGGGGTGTTGGAATAACCATCTATCTTAGTTTTTACTTACTTATTCATGTTGCTTTTATTTTTGAAATATTAGTTGTTTTTATTTCTAGGTTTACCGGTTTTGTAGGATCCACATCTATCTAGTGTAATTTGTGGAGCAAGAAATGCATGGTTTCAATTGCAAGTTTTACTCTTGGGTTGGGTGCACATAAAAAATGAGCATATTGTAAACTTTTTGAGCTTATTCTTGTGAGTAATTGAGTTGCATAACTGCAGAAGTGCTTGGGTGAGTCAGCTTCAGGACATGGGGACGCGAATGACTATCTTTATTGTCCAAGGAAAAGTGATTGACAAGGATGTTTGAGCCCAAACCGACCAAATGCTAACGTGACCTTAGACTAAAGTTTAAGAGATAAATCCTTCAGTTACCCTGTACACATGTCTTTAGAGAGGGACATATGATATTTTCAGAAGGTTCTGTCAATTAGTCTTGTGATCCGATCCACCGCAATTTCATTCACACTCCACCATAAGAAATGGGAGCACATTACTGTCTTTCACTTTTTGATTGCATCTCGTGTAGATAGGTCTTGCATTATATCTATTTTCACATATTTTTTGCATGAAAATGAAAAAAAGGATAGAGTAGTTATACATGCACATTATCCTTAGGTGCGTGTCATTTAATTGCATAACTATCATTTTGTAGCTGCATTCACAATTTTTTGAGCATATACTACATCATGCATCTTATGTCTTCTAAAACATTAAAGGTGGTGAGCGTGATCAATACCCTCCAAATAGAATGCTTCAAATGTATAAGTTATGTAACAAGAAGTGAGCCCGACAAATAATTCATTGTCATCTATGAAATAAGGGCTTGAAAAAAAATTGAAAAAAATTGAAAAAAAAGAGAAGAAAAAAAAGAAAAAAAAAGAATTGAGAAGTAAGTAGGAATGAGAGGGAGAAAGGAACCTGTTCTCACTTACTTACTAAGAATAATAAGCACATGGTGTAGTTTTTTTTAGATATTCCATCTCACCTTGAGATGGAATGAAAGTGCATGCATCATTCCACCAAAAATATAACATTAGGACATTTTCACTTGCATTTTGCATCATGATAGGTCATTAAATTTTGTATTGCATGATTGACCATTATGTGCTTCCATCTCTTCCACAGCCACCTATCCCATCCACCCGTTGCTCTAATCGGTAGGCCACCCATGATATTCTTCTCATTCATTAATATCAGGAGATTTGCTTCCATTTAGATGGTAGTTAGGAAATGAGCAACGTAGATAGGAGATCACAAGATGCATCAAGTATGGACCAAATGAGTTTATCATATTAACTGCTTTAATTTATAGTGTTTCACTGATTGGGGGACAGACATCTTTTACATAGGTCTTTGGTCGCCTGGATGGCAGTTAGTGTTCAGTGGTAAATGAGGGCCGGTTTGTGGAAAGAAAGTGGGGATGATGTAGATTCATTTCATGTATTTATGTCATGTTGCTAACTTATCTCAACCAGATCCAAAGTTTTGTTGCTCGAGGATGAGCAAGGTTTAAGCTTAGGGGAGTTTGATGCATGGGTTTTGAGTCATTTTTATAGGCTTATTTTATATCTGTTTTATGCATGTATTTGTTATTTTCTTGATTATATTTGCATAATTCACTATAGTTGGCCTTTAAACTCTTTTTGCATCAAATTATACTTCTTTTATCATATTTATATGATTTTATATAATCCCCAGACTTATACACATGTTTCGGCACTTTTTCAGGCACTTTTGCATTGTCCAGAGTCGATACTATCGACCCTGGTGTCGATAGTATCGACATTTCATCAGAAAGCAACCCCAAAATGCGATTTTGGAAGGAAATACATGTATCATGGTTTTGATGGTATCGACAACGTCGGGATCTGGCGATTTTCTGCACTAAAACGGGGCGTTTTAATCTGACGGTTGAGCTTTTTCAGAGTTGTAAAGTGGTCCTATGACCTAAGAAGAGCACGGCCGGCCCTAGGGGGATCTCTTATTGTGTTGCACAAAATCCAAGAAGGAGAGAGAGAGAGGAGATGAGAGACGAAGGCCGTCAATCGAGCGATCTTGGCACCTCCGACGGGCGATTTTGCTGCTGGAAGACTGCAAAATGCACGTTTCTTGAGGAGGATCTCCAAGAACACCTTTGTATCGGGGGTTACATGAGTTTTCTCCATGTTTCCCATGTTTTACTTCTCTACTCCTATGTATTTTCCATTGTCAACCATGCGGGGCTAATCCCCTTTGTCTTTAGGACCGGGAGTAGCCCGGTTAATCGCTGTATGATACTTTTTACATAGTTTATCATAATTTGTCTCTCAATTTCGTGGTATGATTTCGTTTTCTCCATTCTATCATTATGATTGATCACCTTAATGATAATCTAATGCCTTTAATTACTTTGAAAGAAGAATTAACGGTTGAAAAGAGACAAATATCACATTAACTAATAAATTCCTTGAACAAGGCAATGTACGGTTAATGGTGGAAACCCAGAGTTTGTTTCTCATGCACCTACTTCAGGGTATAGGTTACTACTACCGTGGAACCGACCTAGATTTAAGTAGTGAATTGTATCGTGAAAGCGAGCAATTCTGACTACCGGAAACTATCTGAAATAGGAGACAAATTAGGATAATTGTGTAGAAATTAGTACAGCGAGAACATGCGGTGAAACCACAATCCTAAATATTCCCATTTAAATTGATTAAACTAAACATTTAATCGGTTGCTTTCTTTTATTTTATTTTATTTTCTTTTTCAATCAACTCTAAAACTCTTTTAATCGGTTTAGCTGATCGCAACCAGTTAGTAGTAGTCTACTAAAATTCACATTTCCCTGAGTTCGACTCAGGCCTCACAAGGCCTATATTACATTGATACGTATACTTGTGTTTGCACGCACGGTTTATGCGTGTCATTGACCAGGGTTGACCGTTTGGAGAATTGTTGATAATATTGATGGTTAATGTAACATCCTCAATTTCATAGCTAATGTAAGCCTTTAATGTGGGGTTTTCTAGCAAGTGTATGCCAAGGGACCTAATGAACCTAACATGGCTAGGCATGTAATTAAGTTTACAAAATTTGTGATACAAGTCATCTGGTCAACCAATACACACGTAATGACTTAAATATGTATGATTGTAGTCGGTTGTATATGAATATAAATGAATTATTCCTATGAACAATAATGTGACGAATATATAATATGATGAGTCCAGTTCATGGCTTGAGCCATAGACCTAGCTTAGGTCTCCATGTTATGTAACTAAAGAAATATTGATCACATATGTCATACATGAGCTTCAATTGAGACATTATATTGGTTGAAGACTTATTTTCATGATTTGGAATACAATCAAGCTCATGGACCCTTTGAAATACTAAGGGTTGGGCCATGTGCCCTAGGGCCCAATTCCAACCCTATTGGACCAATTAAGTTCTACAAATAGGTCCTTGGGGTACAAATTGAGAATTAAGTATTTTGTGGTCATAATGAATGCTCAAAATATTTTTAGTAGAATAATAATTAGAGTATAAGATGGTGGGAAAAATTTTAGATGATTTTGATGTATATAGTGGCCTAGGTAATTAAAATAGTAATTACAATATTTTTATTTAAAATATAGGTTTGGAGTGTTTGTACAGTTAGTTTTTACTTAAAATCTTGCTCATGTGAAGTTGATGATAATATAGTATTTACCCCCAAAATATGAAGTCAAACGGAGCTGTAGAGTGGGATGTATAAATATTTCTTATATTTGGACTTTTATCAAAATGAAGAAGAAAAACAAAATAAAAAAGGGGGGTGCTCCAGTCAGGCGGACTGAGAACCGTAACCCCTATTTGACAGGGCACAAACAGAGTCCCCTCAAGGGGGAGCTATGCCCAAGATCCGAAGAAGGGGAGGCTATAAGAGTCTGAGCTTTTAAGAATATAGGGTTAGACGAGTTCATATCTAGGGTTTTGACTAGAAGTTGCGAGGGAGAGAGAACCAAAGACGAAGAAGAAGAGGGCAGCGCCGCTGGCGACAATTAGGAGGGTCGGCAGTTTGTTTTTAGCAATCGTGACACCTTGGAGCATGAAGAAGGTATCATCCATGTAAAGGAGGATGATCCGTAGGTAGAGAAAGCTTTGGATCGTGGTACGTGTGCGCTGAGGAGCGAGCCTAGCTCGCTAGATTCTGGACTGGCAGCAGCCAGGAAGCACAGCCGCGTGACTGGAAGAAGGAGGAGCCACTCCGGGCTAACGG
Source organism: Alisma plantago-aquatica (assembly GCA_963693085.1). Taxonomy (NCBI): domain Eukaryota; kingdom Viridiplantae; phylum Streptophyta; class Magnoliopsida; order Alismatales; family Alismataceae; genus Alisma; species Alisma plantago-aquatica. Next base: position 40,775,132 of record OY856409.1, read on the forward strand.
GCAAGGAAGGAGACATATCTTTGGAGTGGATCCACGACCAATAGAGGGGCTGCAGAGGTGATTCGTTGTTGATCGTCACCCTTACATCTTAAATCGATGGCTGATATCAATCTAAATAGAGGTAACTTCTAAAATTCATATCTTGAGCTACAGATCTCAGTTTGGGACAAACAAGGTACCTATGGAAATCTCTTCGAGTGTACTATCCTATAAAAATAGTTGCAGAGTATGATTTTGATGTCTTATATTTATTATATTCTAGGTAGACAAAACTATATGATTTTTGATGTTTTGCCAATTAAAAATAGTAAACGCCTTTAGAAATTTATACAAATTTTACTGAATGTGTATTTTGATATGTTTAACATTACTTCAGAGCCTGATCTTTCATATATGAAGTTTTAATGAGGTTTTTAATGTAAACCCTAATAAGGGTATTTTGGGCATTTCACCCATGATATGATTTTTAAATGACCTGATATTTTAATACATGATCATTCCTATATTATATGAATACTTTTATGGAGATTTGATGAAGTTTCTTATGCTATTATATTAGTATCTAGTTTTAGATGAGTAGCCATTATGAAAGAATAATAAATGATTATCTTGAGACAATAAGTGGTATATATGCCTAATTAAGTCTGATATTATTTATCTAAATGTTATTTTAATTTGATTTCATAATAGAGTCAAGTAATATTAGTATGTATGCCTATGTTTGAGATTTTCTTCTTATATGATCTATATGTTCATATTAGTGCATAAGACGATTTATGTCTTATTTGAGTATAAATATAATATTTATTATATAATATGAGTTTTATTTTATTTCAACGCCAAGATTTTATGGTGATTTTAGATTAAATTTATATTTAGTCTAATTAAGAAACCTAACTTGGTATATATAGTTAGGAAGATGGGGTTTTGAGATTTTGGAATAGAAAGAGGGAACATGTACTTGGACTTATAAAACTTTGATTATATCCAAGTGATTAAGATTTGGAATAAGAAATCAAGACTAAGTTACAGACATCATCAGCATAAGAGGTAAGTGGTCCATGCACATGAGTACTCATAGTTTATGTTCAATATGTTTACATGTCTCCTAATAAGAGTTTCATGATCTCTGTGATTTAATGTTCTAAGACTTCAATGTTAAGATTTGCAAACAATATTATTCTCATATTTCTATCTTTATGCAAGTTTAGATACCCAAAGTCCAAAATAGAGATATGCTACTCAAAATAGTTGACTCTTGGACCAAGTCCATGAGAAAGTTGAAGAATCATATTCCTATAAGATTTCTTAGAAATGTTTGGAGGTAATGAATACGATTTCAAGATAAGATATGCCAGTAATGTATCCATACTTAGTTGATGATTTCAAATACCTTTGTATTAAGAATGTAAGTACACATGTATTTTTAGAATTTCTCATATTTATAGGCATAGTTATGTAGTAAGATTTCGAGTAGAAACATGCCATTAAGATTTCATACATATGTAGAGATCTAAGAACTAGATTCCTTAGAATAAATAGTATCTAGAATGCAAGTACAATTTAAGAATATGAATTTAAAAATATTAAGACATGGTGTACTAATAAAAGTACGTTTGGGATCAGAAGGTATCATAAAATGAGTTTATGACGGCATTATGAGATAATGACAAATTAAGTTATGATTAGGTTGCAAGACAATATTTTATGAGATTTCTATTCTGATATTTAAGGTTTAATATGTAAGTTTTTATGCAAATATTAAGGTTCAGGGTAACATCATATTTAACAAAAAGGATTGAACCACCTAGTTAGAATTCATATTTTTAGATATGTTGTACTTAAAATACATTATGAACCTGACTTAAGATACTTTGTATACCTAGTAATTCTATGAGCATTTCAGGTCCTTTTTCCTAAGCTATTTATCATATAATTGGTATAAGTGAAGTAATTTGACCAAATAAGAGTTTTAAAACAAAGTTTACCCCGATAATGAGATACATGTTCAAATCCATCAATGAATTCAATTTAGAACTTAAGAGTAAAAAGATTTAGATTCAGACTTAGACTACTCACTATGTGAGTAGCCAGATTTTGAATAAAGGTACATGATATGGGTTATAGACCCAATTTCAATCATGTAGTAATTGAGATACATGTTTACATTTAGATATAGATTCAGATTCAAATTCAAATTCAGATATAGATTCAGATTCAGATTCAGTTTTCAGATTCAAAATTCAGTACATGTTTAGTACTCAGTTTCAGATAAGTTCAGATTCAAAGTTTAGTAAAGATAGACTTAAGATAATTAATTTGAAACATTCACATAATGCATTATACAATAAGTCCTCACCAGAGAGTCCCGAGACGATTCAGAGGGTGCATTGCGCCAGACACTGTAGGTATCACAGAGGGCATGTTATGCCAACAGAGGGTGCGTTGCACCATAGAGGACACTTCGGTGTCACCAGAGGGCACGTTGTGCCAACAGAGGGTGTGTTGCACCATAGAGGACACTTCAGTGTCAACAGAGGAGGACTTATTATATAATGGTGGCCACAGTCAGATAAAAATCATAAGTAAAAGATACCTTAGATTAGAGATGCCCATATTCTCATCCATGAGTAATGATGAGAGGGAATTAAATAAGATAATTAAGATCTCAACACTTTGGCGTAGGTCATGAGATCCATGTACTAGGGTACATGTTTTTGGAGAAAGATAAGATAGAAAGATAAGAATTTCTGATTAAGAAATAAGAGATTTTATGTTTTAGATTTTACTCAGAGCTTGATAGTAATTCCGTATTTATAATGTCAATTTCAGATTATTAATCATGTACATTTTAAAATACTCATGCCACTTATTCTAACGATTGTTTTTCTCAATGCATGGCTGGGGACGTGATGTCCGCAGGATTTGGAGCAGCTGAGAATCAAAGGAAGAAGTAAAGGTCTAGGAGATTTTACAGCTTGCCTAGTGGGGTGCCATCTACCGAGGCGGTCCAGAGTTTAGACAGATCTTTTTATTCTTGGTCTTGTTTAATGAGTATATTAGATGAGTTGTATTTTTGTTTTTATCAATGACTATGTATGAATCAATTTTACTCAGTGCAAAGTATTTCATTTGCTCTAATTGCAATGACTATCATGTTTGTGACACTCCCAGATGAAAAAAAAAATTATTGCTTCCGCTCATGTGTTATGAAAATCTGGGTGTTACAGTTAATGACCCACTAATTATAATTGATTAGTTTCAATTGGTTCATGAGTTGAAGGACAATCAATCACCAAACCCTAATCGGGTTAAGTGCTGAATTCTAAATTGGTTGAGCTAGAACTTTGGGTTGATTGACCCAAACGGTTTCAAAACCGTTTGGGAATCACCCAAACGGCCTCATGACCGTTTGAGGGTCAACCAAGACCGTTTGGAGGTCTAGGGTTGAGCATGGTTGGGTATTTGAAGATCCAAAGATACCAAACTGATTTGCAATCAAATGCTGATTTGATGATCAATCTAATGATCCAAACCCTAATTGGATGTCATAGTTTTTGATGATAAGATGGGAAAATGGTCTCAAGACCATTTGGAGGCTCCAAATGACCTCAAGACCGTTTTAGGTCAGGTCATGTCCAATTTGTATGGTGGCCCAATGGTTTCAAAGTAACTAGTTTCACAATGATTAACATTGAAGGTTCATTGATTCCAAACCCTAATCCAATTGGAATCTAAACCCTAATTGATGATTAATTGGAAGTTGAATCACTTGAAGGATAATTTATTTAAGTCTAATTGAGGTGTGGATCTTAGGCTCAATTGATAGTTGGATACAAGAATTTAATCGATTAGGGGATCAACATTGGAAACCCTAAATCAGCTTGAATGGTTGAGACCATAATTGGTCCATTCGGTTTTGAGGAGGTTTGGACCAAATGGTCTTAAGAACGTTTGGGACCAAACGATCCCAAACCGGTTAAGGTTCAAACAGTTTCAAATGTCACTTTATCAAACGGTTTCAAGAATTACTTTGGCAAACAGTTTCAGCCTCCTACTTTACCAAACGGTTTCAAGGGTATGTTCAAGACCGTTTGGAGGTCTAAACGGTCTTAGACCATTTGGAGGTGTTATAAGCAAGACCGTTTGAGGTCTGATTGGTCAAGATCGTTTGGGTTCTAAGAGACCAAGATCGTTTGGAAGTTAATCAACGAAATCATATGAACTCCTAAAGTGGTTGAAGGTCAATTGTTTAAGTGAACAATTACATGATGTAATCCAAGGGTGATTATAATAATGATACCCTTAATGAGATAGGGTGATTAGTACCCTTTAAATAATTAAGCTTTAATGATCATGGTGACAATGACATAACTCATGGTGTCAATTCTTCTTTCAAGTTGAGTTGACTTAGCCTAATCAAGGCTGATGCAAAAATCATCTTATAGAAGATGAGAGAGAAGACTTCCTACATGAATCATAACCCTAATTGAGGGCATTGATAGGTGAAATCCTAATACATGAGAATGGTATGATCCTAATTCATGGTAATGAAATGTGAAACCCTAATTTAGGGTACTTTGATGATCATTCCTACTTAGTGTGAATAGTAAACCCTAATTGTAGGTTATTGAATATAAACCCTAATCTAGGGTAATGCGATGTGAATAGTAAACCCTAATTCCAAATAAGGTGAAGGTATATGTGAAACCCTAACTTTGGGTTATACTATATAGCATGAAGCTCTAAGGTTGGATAATGAAATGATGAGTGATTAATCCTAATTGAGCTAAGGGAATGATTAACCCTTATTGAAATGAAAAGGGAAACCCTAACCCTAGCAAGGGCATAGTGGTGTAACCCTTGAATAGTGATGTTATAATTGTTATGCATTGTGTTGATATGAAATTGATGTATTTTTTATCATCAGTACTAATCTTGCATGTTTTATGATATAATGAACATGGTCAGGTATGAGCTATGATGCTTTGTTTATTGAAAGTATTTTATGAGCCTTGTGAGCAATGAGATGCTATGTTGCCTAGTGAGAGGTAACAAAAGAAGATTAATAGGTTGTAAGAGCCATGTGAAATACATGCTTTGCAATTATCATGTTTACACTATCAGATGACTTGATGGCATTAAGTTACCGTTAAAGTGGTAACAAGTGTTTTGATGATCTAAGGGTTTGAACACCCATATTCTTGAATCATGATGATGCGATGATAAGGGATTGATATCCCAATGTTAATAAAGCTGAGAAATGAACTTAATTGAAATAGTACTCATTCTTTACAACAAATGTTATAATGGTTTATGTTTGAAAACATGCCTGATGCTAAAAGAATATTGTAATGTACTTAAATAATCTAGTGAAATGATATCATGTAGAGCCCTGACCATAGATCCATCATCGTCAGTAGTTTGGTGATGGTGAAATAGGTTTTCCTACGGAAACTCCTAGAAGGCATACTTTTGAGTATGTGGGGGTTATGGGCGCGAATATCCTTACGCCCTAATGGAGGAATTGATGCGAGATAAACATTAAATCTACCAATCCTTCATTATATGTATATACCAGGATGATGTATCATTAATCTCCCGATAATGATGTTAATGCCGAATCGATGTGAGATAAACAAGAAATCTCTCGATTGCGAAGAGAGTACATCATGCCACTGTAACTCTAATAGAGAAGATGCCAATATACCCTGGAAAGCTATTTGGCAGAGACACGAGATGTCCTGCAAGTTGTTCCTCACACTGACTGAGGAGGATGAGGTCATAGAAATCCGAATCTTTTATTGACCTATGTATAGTACCGATTTCGATTTCGTAATGGTCGGTTGGAGAATGAGCGGTATACCTCATCTCCTTAGGGCATAAGTATGTTTGAAAAATGTAATCAGCCGTGTAACATATTTTCTTAGGGTTGAATTACGAAAATCAATGATTAATGATACATTGTCTATTATATCCTAGTTGGATAAATACTTTACATGTTCTTCATATTCCTTATTGAGTAAATGACTTGCTTCTTAATCAAGTATAACTGAAATGAACTGTATAGAGAATACTGCTCTACATAGTTTAATCAATAATTTACCTACTGTTGAATATTTATACTTCTACTGCTCAGTGTTATTCTATGATCTGCAATAACAATGTTTCTGGCAGAGAGTTATATCTCTCGCTGGGGAAGTTTTCAATTGTCTCTCCCCCGTGGGATTAAATTTTTAGGTAGACGTCGAGGAAAAGGTAGAAACCCTACAGTGGGTGAACAGCAGCAACACCAGCAGCAACAGCAAGGACAACAGTGATCCTCAGGTCGAGACACTATCTGTCAAGTCTTGTATATAGAGAGTCCTATGTGTCGTCTCTATACTCTCAGGTCCTAGGTGTCAATATATGGTTGATATAGCTCTGAGATTTTTGGCTTGATGCCTCGAGATTTTTGTATAGTGCTTATGTATAGTTAACATGGCATTCAATGTTTGTGACTCTCAAGATGAGATGATAAAGAGATGTACTGATGAACCGGAATGTAAATAACTTACTTTGGTTCTTTATGGAACAAGTTTTACAGTTATGGATCTCTTTGTAAAAAGTTTTAATGTTTTTGTGATTTTTAGTAACTCTACTGTTAACGACTGCTTCTTCTTTAATCTTAACCGATGTTTGGCAATAGATGTCACAATTTAGTGGTATCAGAGCTCTAGGTTCGCTGAGTCTACAGAGACATAGGACTAAGGTTGTTGAGTGTGTTCTAGTATCTTCCAGTCTATCTGATAGTGTCTTCTGCTCATATAGGAGGAGAAGAAGAACTAAAGATGTCTGGATCACATGATGAACATGTTGCTAAAAGTAGTGTTGCTGCACCAGGAGGAGGTGCATGAGACCAAGATAGGGAGGAGCTCGTACCTGAACCACCCCAATTCAATCAAGCTGACATGGGGAACCCAACCTTCCAAGCCATGTTTGGGTAGTTTATAGCTGCCATGACTCACATGACTGATAGGATGCCCATACATGCACCTAGGGCACCTGCCCATGATGAAAGACAGGGAGTCGGCAAGACATTTGAATGACTTTGCCGGGTTGGAGCCACAAAATATGCGGGAATAGCTGACCCATCACATGCTGAAATGTGGCTAACTGAACTATAGAAGGCCTTTAGAATCCTTAACATTCAGAAGCTGAGAAGGTTAGACATGCTGTGTACCTTCTTAAGGGAAGTGCTGGTCACTGGTGGACCATTGAGGAGGGAAAAAGGCCAGGTGTGGATATTGAATGGGAAGTATTCTGACGGGAAATTGTCAATAGATACTTTCCTAAGACGTTCCTAGATGAGAAGATCTCTCAGTTTGATAGGTTAAGACAAGGACCAATGAACATTAGTGAGTATGAGGCTAAGTTCATGGATCTTCTGCGGTTCTGTCCGCATATGGCAAATACAGATGAAGAAAGGATTCAGCGTTTTGAGAAGGGATTAAATGCTGAGTTGACCACCCCTGTGTCTGCTCTAGAGAATAGGAAAATATTTGCTACTTTTGTGGAGTTTGTCAGAAGGATAGAGAGGTCAGTGACTGAGAAGCGAAAAACCAAGAACAAGAAGGTGTACCTCCAGTTCCAAGGATCCTCATCCAAAATTTTTAAGAAACCGAGGTTTTCTGCACCAATGGCACCACCTAGGTTCAATACACAGACACAGTGGATGTCAAATAGGGGTAGAGGACGAAGTTTACCACAGGAAGGAGCCCACAACTCAGCATCCGTTTCAGTTACATGACCATCTAGACTGCAGCCAGGGATCAGAAGTAGTTTCATATGTGGAATGATGGGGCATCTGATGAAGGATTGTAGAGCCAGAGAGGCAAGTGTGACTCAACCTCAGAGACAGAGTCAGCAAGGTTCTCAGAGGAGATAGTTTCCAGGTGGCGTTAGTGGACATGGACAAGCGTTCCAAACTGGATCATCAGCACACAGTCAACGAGCACCGAATCAACCACAAGAGATAGTGAGATTCTATACGATGAATCCACCTGATGCAGTGATCAACCCTCGGGTTGTGACAGGTCAGATGGAACTGTTTTATTCTGATATGTCTACATCCTACGTCATATCTGTTTTAATTGATCCAGGTGCTACACATTCCTTTATCACTCAAAGAGTGATTCTTGACTGCAACATGACTACCAGTCATAGAGCGGATAGTCTATTGTTAAAAACTCCTTTGATGGGATCTGCTATGTTGTGGGAGGTGTGTTCTCCCTGCATTCTTTTCTTTTCTAAACATCGCATTCAAGTTGATCTTATACCACTTGAGATGCACGGGTTCGATATAATTCTGAGAATGGATACCTTAGAAAGGTACAAGGTTGTCTTGGATTGTGAGTCCAAGCAAGTTGTATTCACAGATGAGAGTGACACATGGATTTTTCAGGGAGATAGAAAGATTCTTCCAACCTGTCTTGTGTCAGCTATGGTAGTTGAGAAGCTGATGAGGCAAGGATGTTTTGCATTCTTGGCCCATGTGGTAGATACCACCATGGAGAGTTCAAATCATGTTGATGTTCCGATAGTCAGGGAATTTGAAGATGTGTTTCCGGAAGAACTTCCAGGTGTTCCTCCGCCCCGAGAGATTGATTTTGAAATTAATCTAATTTCGGGCACGCATCCAATAGAACAAACACCGTATAGGATGGCACCTGCTGAGATGGCAGAGCTCAAGAAACAGCTGCAAGAATTGCTTGAGAAGGGTTTTATCCGACCAAGCACTTCACCTTGGGGTGCTCCGGTCCTCTTTGTTAAGAAGAAGGATGGATCGATGCAGCTGTGCATTGATTACAAACAACTAAATAAAGTAACTATAAAGAATAATTATCCTTTGCCAAGGATTTACGATTTGTTTGATCAGTTGCGTGGTGTGACTGTTTTCTCAAAGATAGATCTGAGGTCGGGATATCATCAACTTCGTATTAAGGAAGGTGACATACCTAATTCTGCCTTCAGGACAAGGTATGGTCACTATGAGTTCACAATTATGTCATTTGGACTAACTAATGCACCATCTACATTCATGGAACTCATGAATAGAATCTTTTGACCTTTTCTCGATCAGTGTGTAGTCGTCTTCATAGATGACATTCTGATCTACAATAGAGATGCTCAGCAGCATGAGCAACATCTTTGTCAGGCTCTAACTTTGCTAAGAGAGCATAAGTTGTATGCTAAGTTTAGCAAGTGTGAGTTCTGGTTACCAGAAGTTTCTTTTCTTGGTCACGTAATATCTGCTTCAGGTATTCATGTTGACCCTAAAAAGGTAGAATCTGTCTTACAATGGGAACAACTGAAGACACCGATGGAGATTCGCAGTTTCTTAGGGTTGGCAGGCTATTACAGGAGGTTCATTAAGAACTTCAGTTCTATAGCCCTACCCTTAACCAAGTTGACTAGGAAGGATGTTCTTTTTGTCTGGAATGAGAAGTGTCAACAATCATTCGAGTTGCTGAAGGAAAGGCTGACAAGTGCACCTGTGATGGTGCTACCTGAGCAAGGGAAATGGTATATAGTTTTCTATGATGCTTCTAAGAATGGACTAGGATGTGTGTTGATGCAGGATAAACAAGTGATTTCTTTTGCTTCTCGACAGATTAAGAAACACGAGGGGAATTATCCAACACACGATCTAGAACTAGCTGCTATAGTCCATGCTTTGAAGATCTGGTGACATTATCTCTATGGAGAGACATTCCAGATTTTCACAGACCATAAGAACCTAAAGTACATCTTCTCTCAGCATGAGCTAAACATGAGGCAACACCGCTGGATGGAGTTAATCAAGGACTACGATTGTACAATTGATTATCATCTAGGGAAGGCCATTGTGGTTGCTGATGCATTAAGTAGGAAATCAGCAACACCAATCCTAGATAGAGCACAGTTGAATTCTTTGGTGTGCTCTAGGAGGGATATGCTTATCTCTTTAAGGCAAAACAATGTACAACTTAAGGTATCATTGTTATCTGAGTTGCTAGCTGAGATGCACATAAAACCTACTCTGATACATGAGATTAAGGAGGCACAACAGGCTGATGCTACAGTTCAGCAGATTAGATCAGAGTAAGGTAGTGAGAAACAAGATGGTTTCCATGATTCAGATGATTAGGTAGCCTGTTATCATTGTAAAATGATAGTACCTGATGTGGATAACTTAAGGAAGTTAGTTCTGGAAGAAGCTCATTCTTCTATGTATGCTATGCATCCAGGAAGCACCAAGATGTATCATAATTTAAAAGATATGTATTGGTGGCCTAGTTTGAAGAAGGATGTTGCTGAGTTTGTTATGCGGTGTCCAGTGTGTCAGCAAGTTAAAGCTGAACACCAGAAGCCCACAGGAACACTGCAACCTTTGCCTATACCACAGTGGAAGTGGGATCATATAACCATGGATTTTGTGGTTGGTTTTCCTAAAACATCTACAGGTCATGATTCCATTTGGGTAATAGTTGATAGGTTGATAAAGACAACACATTTCTTACCTGTCAAAATAACCTATGCTTCGGAGAAGCTAGAACAATTATATGTGGACGAGATAGTGCGGCTGCATGGGGTCCCAGTTACCATTGTTTCTGATAGAGGTCCCTAGTTTATGAGTCATTTTTGGGAACAACTTCATAAAGCCTTAGGCACATAGTTAAGGTTTAGTACAACCTTTCATCCTCAGACTGATGGACAATCAGAAAGGACTATACAAACCTTGGAGGACTTGCTTAGGGCATGTGTCCTTCAGTTTACAGGAAGTTGGGATCTACATCTAAGCTTGATAGAATTTTCCTACAACAATAACTATCAACACAATATTGACATGGCACCATATGAAGCTTTGTATGGTAGACGTTGCAGATCTCCCCTATGTTGGTATGAAACTGGAGAATATCAACTTTTGGGTCCTGATCTTATGCAGCAGACCACCGAGAAGATTAAAATAATACAACAACAGTTAAAGACTACATAGGATAGGAAGAAATCTTACGATGATAAGCGTCATAGACCTTTAGAATTCTAGGTTGGAGACAGAGTGTACCTCAAGGTCTCACCTTGGAAGGGAGTTCTTAGATTTGGAAGGAAAGGAAAGTTAGCCCCTAGATTTATGGGGCCTTATCCAATCATTGAACGGATTGGAAATGTAGCCTATAAGCTGGAATTACCACCTGAGCTACAAAAGTTGCACCCAGTGTTCCACATTTCCATGCTAAGGAAATGTCATCCTGACATAGAATCAGTTTTGCAGCCTATGGAAGTAGAATTAAACAATGATATATCTTATGTTGAAGGACCTATGTTGATTCTTGACAGAAGGATCAAGAAGCTGAAAAAGAATAACATTAGTCTTGTAAAAGTCCTCTGGAATCATCGTGGCGTTGAAGAAGCTACATGGGAATTAGAGGAATAAATGAGAAGAAAATACCCTACTCTTTTCTCTTAAATATCTTGTTAATGATTTCGGGGACAAAATCCTTATAAGGGGTGGATAATTTGTAACATCCCTGACCTGGGTTATGTTTAACCCTAGGTGTTTTTCTTAATAAAGTTGATTAGATTCTTGCTCTTATATTTTGAAAAGTAATTAAGGCTCTAGAGCAACTTATATTTCAATTTCAGTCCTTTTTAAATAATGTTGAAACATTGTTTTGTTAATTTTGGACTAAAGTGAAAATTACCCAAGTTGAGGGGTTAACTTGCAAATTGCACATGATAAAATGTTCCTCTGATGTTGATACATCATAAGAATTAATATGATGTAGTGGTATGGTTTCCACAAGCTTGAGCACCAAGATAAAGCTTGTAGAGCAATTCTTGTACATTAAAACCTAGTTTTGGTGTAATGTGCAATTTACCCAAAACCTAGGGTTCAATATGAAAAATATCACCTATAGAGGGTCCCACATGTTTCTTGGCATAAAGTATAATAAATAAAATGAGAGGGGCACCTCATTTGAATTATCTTGGAGGAGAGAGAATCTTGATATTAAAATAATCAAGATTTAAGCATAAATTGAACTTTAATTCAATTTAATGCAAAAAAGAAATAAATTAATTGAGGAGCCCTTCAACCAAAAGTTTTGGGATGAAATAGCAAAGTGTTGGACGATCTTGTGCCTTGTTATGGCACAAAAAGATCTTGGTTGAGTGGAAGCCCACTCACATTATCATAATAAAAAGTATTATCCACTAAAAGTTGGATATTAGTATAAATTCACTAAGGTGCTTAATTCCTTTTCCATTAATTCTTGGATAATGAAGAGGTTTTTCAAGATAATGAAGGTGTCTTCGTGGCAAAGGAATGGATGGGGAATTGGTGGAAATAATTTCGGAATTTAAAGAAAATAATTTCTTTTTCTCTTTCCTTGAAATCCTTATACATATCTTTTTTCCAACCACTTAAGGATCTTTTCCTTGGAATTCCTTTTCTCATTTTCTTTTTCCGACCACGGGAGATCTCAAGAGCAGGAGAAGGACGACTCTAACCTGTTGGTAAGCTTTTGATCATCTTCCACCTTGGGTTTATGGTGAAAACTAAAAATCAATGCTTGATTCTTGGTTTTCTTCACTCGATTTCAAATCCTAGCCAACTTGTTCATCCAATAGCCCAAGAACGGACCTTAGGCAGTTGCTGGAACTTCATCCACCATTAGAACCGTGGCTCGTGGATCTTGGAATCAGATTTTAAGGTGGGTTTATAACTTTAACCCTTAAACATTGATATTGCATCAAATTCTCTTTGATTTGTTGATTGTTTTCTTCAATTTGGAACTCTTTCGGTGCATTGCTGTAATTTCCATGAAAAACGGAAGTAGTTCTTGGATGCACGAAGGAATATGATGATGACATCATCTTGGACACATTTTCCAAGAAACTATTAGGCCAAAGGGTTTCCACAAAGTTGCTCAAACGGTTTCCCAAACCTTTTGGGAGCAAACAGTTTCAAACCATTTAAGGGAAAATAGTTTCACCAAACCGAATGAGAGCAAACGGTTTCAAACCGTTTGTAGGTGTTGATCAGGGTTGACCATTTGGATAATTGTTGATAATATTTATGGTTAATGATCCTCTAATTATAATTCATTAGTTTCAATTGGTTCATGAGTTGAAGGACAATCAATCACCAAACCCTAATCGGGTTAAGTGCTGATTTCTAAATTGGTTGAGCTAGAACTTTGGGTTGATTGACGCAAACGGTTTCAAAACCATTTGGGAATCACCAAAGCGGTCTCAAGACCATTTGAGGGTCAACCAAGACCGTTTGGAGGTCTAGGGTTGAGCATTTTTGGGTATTTGAAGATCCAAAGATACCAAACTGATTTGCAATCAAATGCTGATTTGATGATCAATCTAATGATCCAAAACCTAATTGGATGTCATAGTTTTTGATGATAAGATGGGTAAATGGTCTCAAGACCGTTTATAGATCATCCAAACGACCTCAAGACAGTTTGAGGCCAGGTCATGTCCAATTTGGATGGTGGCCCAATGGTTTCAAAGTAACTAGTTTCACAATGATTAACATTGAAGGTTCATTGATTCCAAACCCGAATCCAATTGGAATCTAAACCCTAATTGATGATTAATTGGGAGTTGAATGACTTGAAGAATAATTTATTTAAGTCCAATTGAGGTGTGGAGCTTAGGCTCAATTGATAGTTGGATACAAGAATTCAATCGATCAGGGGATCAACATTGGAAACCCTAAATCAGCTTGAATGGTTGAGACCATAATTGGTCCATTCTATTTTGAGGAGGTTTGGACCAAACGGTCTCAAGACCGTTTGAATCCAAATTGTATCAAGACCATTTGGGACCAAACGATCCCAAACCGGTTAAGGTTCAAACAGTTTCAAATGTCACTTTATCAAACGGTTTCAAGAATTACTTTGGCAAACAGTTTCAGCCTCCTACTTTACCAAACGGTTTCAAGGGTATGTTCAAGACCGTTTGGAGGTATAAATGGTCTTAGACCATTTGGATGTGTTATAAGCAAGACCGTTTGAGGTCTGATTGGTCAAGACCATTTGGGTTCTAAGAGACCAAGATCGTTTGGAAGTTAATCAACTAAATCGTATGAACTCTTAAAGTGGTTGAAGGTCAATTGTTTAAGTGAACAATTACATGATGTAATCCAAGGGTGATTATAATAATGATACCCTTAATGAGATAGGGTGATTAGTACCCTTTAAATAATTAAGCTTGAATGATCATGGTGATAATGACATAACTCATGGTGTCAATTCTTCTTTCAAATTGAGTTGACTTAGCCTAATCAAGGCTGATGCAAACATCATCTTATAGAAGATGAGCTGATAACCATATAATGACTAAGTATTAACACTTTCAATATGAATGAATGTGTAATTAGGTGATCATGAAACCCTAATAATGAAGGTTAATGAATCATAACCCTAATTGAGGGCATTGATAGGTGAAATCCTAATACATGAGGATGGTATGATCCTAATTCATGGTAATGAAATGTGAAACCCTAATTCAGGGTACTTTGATGATCATTCCTACTTAGGGTGAATAGTAAACCCTAATCGTAGGTTATTGAATATAAACCCTAATCTAGGGTAATGTATTGTGAATAGTAAACCCTAATTCCAAATAAGGTGAAGGTATATGTGAAACCCTAATTTTGGGTTATACTATATAGCATGAAGTTCTAAGGTTGGATAATGAAATGATGAGTCATTAATCCTAATTGAGCTAAGGGAATGATTAACCCTAATTGAAATGAAAAGGGAAACCCTAACCCTAGCAAGGGCATAGTGGTGTAACCCTTGAATGGTGATGTTATAATTGTTATGCATTGTGCTAATATGAAATTGATGTATCTGTTATCATATGTACTAATCTTGCAGGTTTTATGAGATAATGAACATAGTCAGGTATGAGCTATGATGCTTTGTTTATTGAAAGTATTTTATGAGCCTTGTGAGCAATGAGATGTTATGTTGCCTAGTGAGAGGTAATAAAAGAAGATTAATAGGATGTAAGAGCCATGTCAAATACATGCTTTGCAATTATCATGTTTACACTGTCAGATGACTTGATGGCATTAAGTTACCTATTAAAGTGGTAACAAGTGTTTTGATGATCTAAGGGTTTGAACACCCATATTCTTGAATCATGATGATGAGATGATAAGGGATTGAGATCCGAATGTTAATAAAGCTGAGAAGTGAACTTGATAGAAATAGTACTCATTCTTTATAGCAAATGTTATAATGGTTTATGTTTGAAAACATGCCTGATGCTAAAAGAATACTGTAATGTACTTAAATAATAAAGTGAAATGATATCACGTAGAGCCCTGACCATAGATCCATCATCGTCAGTAGTTTGGTGATCGTGAAACAAGTTTTCCTAAGGGAACTCCTGGAGGGCATACTTTTGAGTATGTGGGGGTTATGGGTGCAAATAACCGTACACCCTAATGGAGGAATTGATGTGACATAAACATTAAATCTCTCAATCCTTCATTATATGTATATGTCGGGGTGATGTATCACTAATCTCCCGATGATGATGTTAATGCCGAATCGATGTGAGATAAACAAGAAATATCTCGATTGCGAAGAGAGTACAACATGCCACTGTAACTCTAATAGCGAACATGCCAATATACCATGGAAAGCTATTTGGCAGAGACACAAGATGTCTTGCAAGTATTTCCTCACATTGACTGAGGAGGATGAGGTCATAGAAATCTGACTCTTCTATTGACCTATGTATGGTACCAATTTTGATTTCACAATGGTCGGTTGGAGCATGAGCGGTATACCTCATCTCCTCAGGGCATAAGTATGTTTGAAAAATGTAATCAGCCGTGTAGCATATTTGCTTAGGGTTGAATTACAAAAATAAATGATTGATGATACATTGTCTATTATATCCTAGTTGGATAAATACTTTACATGTTCTTCATATTCCTTATTGAGTAAATGACTTGCTTCTTAATCAAGTATAATAGAAATGAACTTTATAGAGAATACTGATCTACATAGTTTAATTAATAATTTACATGCTGTTGAATATTTATACTTCTACTACTCAGTTTTATTCTATTATCTACAATACCAATGTTTCTGGCGGAGAGTTATATCTCTCGCTGGGGTAGTTTTCAATTGTCTCACCCCCGTGGGATTAAATTTTTAGCTAGACACCGAGGAAAAGGTAGAAACCCTACAACGGGTGAACAACAGCAGCAACAGCAATAGGAAGGACAACAGTGATCCTCAGGTGGAGACACTGTCTGTCAAGTCATGTATATAGAGAGTCCTATGTGTCATCTCTGTACTCTCAGGTCCTAGGTGTCAGTAGATGGTTGATATAGATCTGAGATTTTTAGCTTGATGCGTCAAGATTTTTGTATACTTCTTATGTATAGTTAACAGGGCAGTCAATGTTTGTGACTCTCGAGATGAGATGATATAGAGATGTACTGATGAACTGGAATGTAAATAACTTACTTTGGTTCTTTATGGAAGAAGTTTTACAGTTTATGGATCTCTTTATAAAAAGTTTTAATTTTTTTGTGATTTTCAGTAAGTCCGTTGTTAATGACTGCTTCCGCTTTAATCTTAACTGATGTTTGGCAACATATGTCACACATGTAGTACCTAAGAAGGGTGGGATGACTGTAGTGAGAGTAGATAATGGTGACGAAGTAGCCACAAGAACTATCATGGGCTGGAGAATGTGCATAGACTATAGAAAATTAAATTCAGCCATGAAGAAAGGTCATTTTCCCTTACCATTTATTGACTAAGTTTTAGAAAGGCTTGCCCACCACGACTACTTCTTCTTCTTGGATGGATATTTTGTATTCTATCAAGTTCTGATCCACCCTGATGATCAGGAGAAGACGACATTTACGTACATCTATGGCATGTACGCCTTCAGAAGAATGCTGTTACAACCCCAAATTTTGGGTTCAATTGGTAAGAAATGTAATTTATCATATTAAATTGAAAAAATAATGATATAATTTGTTTTAAATAATTGGATTACATTTACAATAGACTTGATGATTGTGTTATGGGCTTTATTGGCTATTGGGCCCAATAACAAGGAAATGAAGAAAGGAAATTCAATTATTAAATTAGTAAATGAATAATTGAGTTTTTGAGAAAAGAATGATGTGGAAACCTCTAGAAGGAAAAAGAATGTAATCCAAGGATGGATTTCGTACCTATTGGATTCCTTGGGTTCCAAGGAGTCCAAAGTTGCATAGAGAATGCAACAAGAAAATAAAAGATCAATTAAGTATTTCTTTATTAAGAAAGAAATTGAAAACAATGATAAAATGTGGAAAATAAGTGGAAAAAGGTGGAATTGAGTTATCCTTAGTGGGATTTCGTATCCCAAGGATTCTTAGTGATAAAAGGAATACCAATGAGGAAAATAAAAGAGAAATAAAGAGAAATCCTCAAAAAGAGACATTTTAATGAGAAATAAACAAGATAATGTGAAATAATGCATATTGATGCATTTAGAAGGATAATGAGTATTCCTTAAAAAGGAAATTCGAATTATTTGAGTTTCTTGGGATCCAATGAGCCCAAATGAAGAAAAGAAAGAGAAAAATACCAATAGAACATAAGAGGATAATATGATGCATGATTAATGAATTTCATGGTTTTTTTAAAGAAGTGGTATTTTCTACTTAAGGAAATATAAAATCCGTGGCCAATGAATTAAAAAGGGCAAGTACAAAGAAAATAAAAGAGGAATTTCAAATTTCCTAATATCCAAATAATAGAGAATATCCAAAGGATAAAAATAAAGAGAGAGAATATACTTCTCATTGAAGGAATTGATTTCCTACTTGGAAAGGGACTCTTTGATTCGTGAATAGCCGACCTAGGGCTTCTTTCCTCACCCCTATATATAGGGTAGGGACCCTGGTTTGAGTTTAAGATGGAATCTCATGCAACTCTCTCCTTTCTCCTTCTTCCTTACATGTAAACCCTAGTCGAGTATATAGACCTATCCCGAGGACACCAAGGAGCGGTGTCGAGGTCTTGATGGAAGCATGGCACTCCCACGACAACCCAAGATTGATCAGTTGCTAACCCAACATCCCTATCTTCACGCCACTCCTACCACGGGTCTGCAAGGTCACTGCAAGTGCAACAACAAACATGGGCTGATCCCGTTGGTGAACAACCATAATGGTCGTGACCTGGGGGGCACAATGCGTGCACCAAGGTGCAGCAAGGTAGGGCGGCCATCTTCGGCCACCCATGGGCCATGGAGTACAGGGGATAAACCCCCGCAAACCAACCTGAACGGCAGGCAGCACAAGGGCAACGCGGGGTTGAGGAAGGCTTGGCGTTGGACCGTTTTTCCCCTCACGGGCTGAAGTAATGGCTGACTTAAGTGAGGGTATAATGGTAATTCTGTTATATTTTCCATATCGACCCGCTTTGCATTGGATAGGCGACGTGGCACGTCCTGATTGGCCCAAGTAAGTGAAATCTTGCTAAATTCATAATTAAATATTGGTAACTCCGATTAGGACAAGTAATATATGAAAATTGATCCTCAGAACGAGAGGAACACAAAGAAATTATTGTTGAAGCCTAATTCCGCTTTGGATTCAAGAAATATATCAAGATGCTATCTTTAATAGTTTAATCAATGAAAAACCCTAACCTTTGATGATTAATGAATTAGAAAGGGGTTATGTGAGTGTTTAAAATAGATATTAACCTGTTGTTAATAAAAAGGGCATATTAGATATAAAAGGATGATCTTCATGTGTAATTTTATTAATTTAGGGTTCCATATGATTTAATGAACCTTGAACCCTAACTGTGGTAATTAAGATCCTTAATGATTTTAATTGGTCAAATTCATGTACAAAGCTGACATATGATGGTTCTAATCTATTTCGAGCATTTAAGTTCCTAAGTATGGGTAAATACTCTTAATATAGTAATTAGGGTTTTCTACTGAATAAAAGGTGGATTTAATGATATATAGAGTTCATTTGTGAATTAGACCATAATGAACTACGAATTGATGATAAATGAGCATAATGATCTTGCCATGGATTAAAAGGATAAATATGGTAGTTTTAATATAAAAGAGGCATAATGGGCTTAATTAATGTTTAAGTATGCCTTTAAATCCGAAAATAGGGTTATATGTTGTTAAGATAACCTTTATGTTGGAGAATAAATGAGATAATTAGGGTTTATGAGTAATGGTATAAAATTAGGGTTTAAAATAGTAAAAGATGAAGGGAAACCCTAATTGCAATGGAAACCCTAAAAGTAAACTAGAAACCCTAGGAAGCGAGCTAGGTTTGATAGATCTTGATGACCAGAGTAATAAAAGGAAATTATATGCATGTTTCAGGATCTTATTGAATGCTTGCTTGCCTATTGTTGATTGGATTATCTCTGTCTCACATCAGCTTGACAGGTATGTGGTTACGCTTATGAATAATTTCTCTAGTTTTACGGCGATTCCCGAATGTTTTATCAGTTTCTTGGAAATAACTATTAGATGTTTATTTATTTCATGCAAATATAAAGTGACTATGATTATCATTATAAATGTGCATACATGACTAGATCATATCATGGTCCACCTTTTGGCTTTGCAAAGGCTAAAAAGGGGTAACCTAGAGCAAGGTCTAGGTTATCGTGAGTTAGAAATTGGGCTACCCACGTGTAGTGCCATGAGACTCTTTAGCATGCCATGAGTTAAGGAGTGGGCTACCTACGGGTAGTGCCTTGTGACTCAACCCTAGAAACTGGTTCACCTGTTAGGTGGGATCATGAGGGTTTTAATGGGGATCTACCAAAAGGAAGGTAGCATCCAGGTCCACTGTAGGGACAACACAGAGGCTAGGGTATGTAGGGATTGAGCAGTTATGCGGAAAACGTAAAGTTGTTTGTTTAAATCATAATTGACTGATTACATTGTTATCATAGTTGCATGATTATTGTTTCCCCCACATACCAGCTTTATGGTGACCGACGTTTCGTTTTTCGGCATTTTAGGTACAAAGCCAAAAGGACAAACAGTAATTCGTCATATTGTGAAATACATGAATTAAAATACAAGGAGGATTAGTTAGAGTAGAATTCATATGTGGATAGAAGTTTAGAGATCCAAGTTTTCAAAAGGTATGCAAAGTTTTTATTTTCACCATATTTCAGTATAGTTGGTAGAATTTAATAATTGTTATTGATTATTTTTCGAACCTTTGATCTGGGTTATTGGATAACGGCTCTGACCCTTCGGTCTCCCTTAATTGGGGGTTACCGGGAGGCGGGGTCATTACATTTGGTATCAGAGCATAGGTTCCTCACTTAATCATTAATAATTATTAAATTTTATAAACTCCATAGAACCCAAGGGAGTTATTATAGGATTATCTGAAAGACGGAGGTGTCTAGAAAAGTATCACGACTGAGGGTTGGCAATATTTTCCTCCGCACCGCTAGTCGGAATACGAGGACTCCTGAATCCATGTGATTGCCTGGCCAAAGTCTTAGGGTATGATTCAAAATAAGATACCTTTAGGACTCTCTCATCTTGTTCCTCCCTTCTCAACTCAAATTTTATTAAGGACCTTAAGGATTAGGGTTTTCTCTCTTCTCCTCACCCTCTTGAGGTATGGGTAAGGTTGAATAAGGTTCAAGGAATCCTCCACCAAATTAATGAAAAGCATGTAAATAAGATGTCATGGACATAAGATTAATAGATTAAGCGTAAACTAAAGGATAGATACATGCTTAGGTCGTATGACATAAGTTGTCATGCCCTCAGAAGAGACCTGAGGCTAGACCTTCTTGTCTGGAGGATAAATAAAGAGAGTTAGTCTTAGAGATAGAGACCTCCATTACAAGTAGAGACCTGGCACATCCTCTGAGGATGATGTTAACCCTAACCCTAAGTGAAGGCTAGAGAGAGAGAAAACATGATGAGTTAGATGTCATGGTAGACCCAGTGGTTGGATGGACATGCCTTGGATGACGTATGAGCCATGAGAGGTTGGATGACCAAGTACCTTTGGCGACCTAACCCTGGGAAGGGTCGAGCAGTGGAGAGTGAAGGATAGCTCCTTCATTGATGAGGTTATAGAAGAACCTATGGAAACCCCATGAGATTATATGAGCATGGCATAGTAGGCACCCAGAGTACATCAGTAGTACGAGAAGAAGGTTAAAACCCTAGCCAAGGAAGTAGGATGGATAACTTATGAGACAAGCATAGAGGGCTATGGATAACCTTGAGCAGACATAATCTTAAGGGGAATGCTTGTAAGCTTGACCCACCTTCATGGAGAGAGAACATCACATAGTGTGGTTGTTTGTAGGGTTAGTTCTAGAGAGAAAGAACAGAACTCCAAGCAAGAAGGTTGTAAACCTAGACTCTGAGATATGATGAAAAGTGGGGAGTTGAGAATGATGCAGCCTAAGTGGATGAAAGTGGTGGCATCATGCTTGATCCCTCGATGATGATGATATCTTGGTTGTCTTTAGAGGGAACAAACTCGATAGGGAGGATGGGTCTTCCGACACCTATGTGCCTATGGTATAAGTGTTTACCTTCTGAGAAAGGAAGAAGAAGTTATGTATACCCTGGAGAGGTTTAGTGGGGCCTTATGCCTTGTGGGTTGTCCTTAAGGAGGACTCGACTCTAAAGTGTTGCCCAAATAGAAGGATGACAGGAAGTGCGTGTCATGCCTTATACATGCCTGATTCATGGTTAATAGATTGAGCATGTAGTTGGTCATCAAAAAGTGAACCTAAGGTTCCTAGGCCTAAGAGGGGAAGTGGTGTACCTAATGCTCATGACGAGAATTAAGTTGCTATAGTTTCGAGCATGGTACTCCTCATGTATAGAGGAAAAGGGAAACCCCTTAAGATTAAAGGTATGTTTGATGAACCCCTCATAGCTAAGTGATGACATGGGAAGGTATGATCTTGATCCAATATGGAGGATGAGAGCAAGTATGACCTAACATGGTTTAGTAGGTGGTATACTTTTGCCTTGCTTGCTAGGGTTAAGCATGCTAGACCCAAGGACGTTTGTGGCCTTTGTTACCGAGGTGAAGTTTTCCAGCTGATTCCATTGTATTGTATTTCTAGAGTCATCCCCTCCTGTTGCAGTTTGAGTTCTGAGCGATCTAGTCGGGAGGTGTGCTCCCGCAATTGCAGTTCTAGGGTATTTGTTTGAGATCCAGCAGTCTCCTTGTAAAGAGATTGATCTGTTGTTCCAACCATCATTTTCTTCCCATCCTGGGAGAGGGACCCTTTGGTAGGGTGTATATCTTTTTTGTTGGTTCAAGTTAACCTAAAGAGGTCTCAAAGGATCTTGAGAAGCTAAGTGAAAGGTACATGGTATGAGAACGAACCTATAGACCCATAGATAACCATCTCTAAGTGCATGTGGATGTGCTACCATGACGGTAATCAGTATAGGGGCCTGGCCAAGGTAGGTAGGTCTCCATGACCCCTATGAAAGGATGAAAGTCAGCCCTTGAATGTAGAGAGAGAGATGATGAAGGCTTGGGTAAGGTTCTAAGTTGAACATGTACTATAAGAGAATCGTAAGTCTATCCTAGGGTCAGGTAGGGATAAGACCGATGGAAGTAGGAGCTGCCTAATTCCCTAGTTTCACATGACCATAGGGTCGGGAGGTAACAACTATCATTGTCTGAGGTCCTTGGGTTAGGAGATTGATCACCTTCATGAACTCATGGGACCCAAAGGGCAGATGAGTAGGGAACTCTCTGGATGCATAAGGGAAGAGGGATGACCCCAAAAGTGTCGGCACCCTATAGACCTAGAGGTGATGACCAAGGAATATGTGTGGACCCAAGTAGGTTCAAAACCAGTTTTCCATGGAGTTAGCTTTGATATCAAGATGATTGTAATATAGAGGCATAAATGACATGTTTCAACTTAGATTTAAAAATGTACTGGCAAGGTGGGATGTACCATCTCTACTCTTAGAATAGGAAGAACTCTGTATTTGGACTGCAGCCAAATGCTTATTTCCTCTTGTTATGGGAGTGAGAGATAGGACAGTACGCATGCCATACGCTAAGGATAAAAGATGATGTGAGTTGGAACGTTGCTACGAGTTATGAGGATAGAGATGATAACATACCCTGGTGGAGTGAACGATACATGGATGGTTTACCAACACTAAGAGGAATGAGGTATTCACCTTAAGGGGATGTGTGACGTCCCCAGATTTTCTAAAACTTAATCTGATGTGTGACGTCCAAATTGAAACCCTCACCTCGGTGAGAATCCCAATTTAAACATCTCACACCAGGCTAAGAAGAAGAAAATCAAGGGAGTCAGAAGGAAACAGCAGTAGCACGTGTACATGAACAATAATAAAACCATACACACATGTTCACCATTCAACATATAATTACAACATGAATTGTTACAACATTTGATATTACATATTGAACAGCAAACTACTAAACATATACATGTACTACATCTAACTACAAGATCTTAAGACAACAGGTCCACCTGTACATCAGCTCGCCACACAACTCTCACTATCCTGGATCTTCAAGAGCATAACCACAACCTAAACAAAAGATTACATGCGGTACACGTCAGCACAATATTTCAAGAATATTGTACTGAGTACGCCTACGTGTATTTTATATACCTCTCATCATATCTTGGCAATAAGATAAAACTAATACTTGGCAATTATAAAGAAATATAAGAAAAGTGTATACTTGCACAAAGATATTCATCAACAAAAGAGAACACATATTTTAAGCACATTTTCCATTATATCATTCATGCATTTACTACCTGAGAGTTGAATGCATTAAGGCCTTTATGATCTAATACCAAAGAGTTGGATCATTTCACAATGTGATCTACTACCAAAGAGTTGGATCACTTCCAAGTACTTTACTACCAAAGAGTTGAAGTACTTATTTCCAGCACTTTACTACCAAAGAGTTGAAGTGCTTAGATATAATGGAACAGATATATTATGTTTCATGTGTTCATAGCAATAAGTATGGAAAATCATGCAACATATCATACCAGAACAATCATTTCAATCAATACCATATGCCAAGTATTTTACTACTCATATAACACAAGCATATTGTATAATAAGCCAAGTAAGAGGTAATGGCGTACCTTAACCAAGAGAAACATAATCATCACATATATCCATGCCATCTATATCTTTGATAAACCTGATTAAGACAAGACCATATATTATCATCAGGTTCTCATCTTGTTATATCTCATCTTAACCCTAATCGTGTTCATATTAGGGTTTGCTTACTCATTTGGATATTCCCATCATTACTTGCATTCTTGTCTCATATTTATCTTCCTGATGTCATTTTCTAGATTACATCTCATTATCAAAGTTCATCATCTGAACATTAGGTTCCATGTCCTTTTTGTGGACATATTAACCCTAGGTTACATCATTAACCTTGATTAGGGTTTTATAACATGTATTAATATTCATCTTCATACAACGTGGGTTTTATTCATCATTATGATCTCATACTTAAAACTGAGGTTCCATATACTGATATGATCTTACTCTGAATTTCATCATTATGATCATTAATGTATTTTCTACATTTTCTTTAGGGTTATTATCTCTAACTAGCCATATTAAGCAAATTACATATTTTCATACATTAACATGACCATATCTGACATCAGATGGATTAAAGACATGGTTATGGACTTACTGGCATTTTTCCATAATTTTATATCATCAATTGATATTTATTACTCATGGACTAAGCATTCTACATCTTACATGATATCATAGTGTTTTAAGCATCAAAAGCCTGATATTATCATTCTACTATATTCTACGCATGTTTCTTAGAATTTCGGTATATTATACTTATTTTTCTGATGCTCGAGCTAATCTCTATGAATTATCAAAGATCTGCATATTTATGAAGATTTTACCTTTATCGACCAATAGGTCGTTGCCACGTGGACAGCAAGGGTGCGGCCTCCAGCTCCTGTTCTTGGCCTGCTGGGGTCCGACGGGTTCAGGGTTGGTTTGAACCGGGTCTACCTCCTCTCTTTTCTGGTTCACATGAAATTGACTTGCACCTGAACCGAGCGCTCCCTTTCTTCCTCTCCCGTTCAGCGCATTAGACGCGATCACAGCACTGTGCCGCACCCGTCTGTTCTCCAGTCGGTGCTGCAGGTGTCTCCTCCGGCTTCACAGCAGCAGCGCGCCTCCGTCAGGTTCTCCTCCGGTGAGGGTGCAGCAAGCGTCGTCTCCTCCTCCTCGTCTACCAGGGCCGTCAAACACTTCAAGATAAATCTGTATCGTCGGCCTACATCTGTGCCTCCACTGGCTGGTCTCCGGCGAGAGATCAGCCATGATTTCCTCCAATGAGCAGAAGGGTTTGCTCTCCTCCGGGCATGGAAATCGTGCACCGCCTGGGAGCTGTGTGCGACCCTGTTCTTCACGGCGTGCACGATTCCTGCCGCCTGGACATCATCATCCGCCGCCGTGAGGTTCTTCCTCCATGAAGCCGCCACCGCAGATGAGATTGATGATCAGGTATCCTCTCCTCCAGGCTCGTTGCAGGTGGCTCCTTCTCTCGCGATCCCGTCCATAGAACGACAACGCCGTCGTGCATGCCTCCTCCTCTGGCTGCTTTTAGCACTTACGTCTGTGCAAACATAGTCGATGGTTCTTCTCTACTCTCTACCCAAACCCACACTATGAGCGGTCACCACTCTGTATAGGTGTTGCGAGATCAACTGCGGTTTTGGTTTCTTCCATCTATCCACGACCACGACGTGGCCTTGGTCAAAACTGGGCATCGCGGTACACCCACGACATCGGGCCTAACCGTAACTTGGAGACAACGTTTGGTCATCGGATCACCAATCCATGGGCTGCGAGGAAGATCTGTGGCATCGGAAAGGATGCTTATCCTTTTACCTAATTGTCAAGGGTAGCATGACATCTCCAAAACAAAAGCTTGTCTAAAATCATTAATAGGCATAGTTCTAAAGTCACCAACACATGCATTATTTCACCAATTTCAAATCATGATATCTCTTCCCAAGAATATCTAAATATCATGAATCTTTGACCATAGCTTTAACATCATCCAAGCTACATCTCACCCAACTTTAGTACCAAGACTGACTTATTTGATCATTCAATTAAATACTTCAAAAGAGTATGAAATTATGAATCATAGTCATGATACCAACACCAATTGACATCCATATTTATCAAAGCACTTGGACCCTTCAAATAATTCAACATGCCTAAATTCACTTATGTTATTGGACATTTATAGGTTCGAAAAAGTCCACTCCATCACATCCTACACACCTTAAAAGAAATTTTGTCCTCGAAATTAGGCCAAGAAAAACCAATCCATCACAGCATATACATCATAAAAGAACTTTTGTCCTCGAAAGTCAACCATCCTCTTACTCCAAGGAAAAACTAAGGATCTTATTCCGCATATATAGTATTATTCTAGGTGTAACTTATCCACAAAGGTTACCTAGAACCATGTATCCAAAGCACTATTGGGGGGGTTTGCAACCATCTTGGTGCACAAACACTCCATTCAAGGTTAAACTCAGGGTTTAGAAACTTAGGTTATGCCATGACATATCTCATATGTTAAAGTCACTTCTTTATCTGAGCCATGCATTAGGGTTCCCACACCATATTACCATGTTCTAAAGGAGTTAACTGAGATTAACTCATTATCAAGGTGTCAACAACATTTTATTGAGATAGTTCTTAGAACATGTTCAACATTAACATATGCCTTTTAGGATAAAGTTAACTAAAGTTAACCCACTTTATTCATCTAGAGCATATCAAGGTGTTATAATCATTATGATGTTCCAGCTGTCAAACTATATTTTTCATCATTATTAAGCTTTGAGATTAACACCTCGTATAACATGTTTCATTCATATGATCTTATTTCATTGTTCATACTAAATTGCATCATTTACTAGTGAATTCATCACAAGATTAATTAACAATTTCACATTATCATCATTATTCATGTAGATGGTTAACCATTTACGCATTGCTATATATTAAACCATCTCTAGATTTTCACCATATCATGACCACTATCATATTTCGAGATTAGATCACATCCGTACATGTATTATATTACGGTTGTGCTAAAAAAACTATACAAGTGGCTAGTCAAGCATATATCAAAACTTCATCTAGTCCAATTGAGGTTCTCCTGACCCATATCATGAGGGTAGTAACATGCTCAGTCTCTCTGAGCCAGCTCAACTCTATGAGTATCTCATAGACAAAAACTTATCTTTCCTCTCTTAGTATATGGTTCACAGGTATACCTCATTGGCACTAGTGATCAACTTCACAAGCTTTAGCAACATAAGCACAAACCAAAACATGCTACAACATACTCTTCATAGGTCTCTAATCATGAAACATCTTACCCAAAACTCTTTTATATACACCACTAGATTCCTATGCGGGAAACCACCAACCCGAGCATGAGGCTTCACAGAAACTAACATAGCTACCTCCTCCAGGGTCTTGGGCTCTCTCCCTCACCCAGATGGAAGGCACTCATATTCCCTTATTCACATATGTATATATAACCAACCTCTCTCTGACTCTAGGGTTTGGTCTTCCCAAGGACATCTAGGGTTCAAAAGGACTATAGGATTCATACATAAAGCAACTCAACTCAATCACTCAGGAGTAGTCTAGTTTAGGACATATCATATCACATATCTCATAATTCTCATATCTTGGAGTTTAGGTTCTCTGACCTTCTCCCAATGGGTCTCACTCTCTCTGGAGTTAACCCTATAACTGGTCCTAACACTAGAGGTCCTCCTTCGTAAAAGAGCTTGAGGCTCATGTTGACTCACAACCTTATCTTAACTTATCATATCTAATCTCATAAAAGCCTATTTACTTGCATCATCAAAACCTATCTCAAAACCTCAAAACTGAACTTAAGTCCTCAAAGACAAACATAGATCATCATAAACCATCTTATATCATCTATATAATACTTACATCATACCATCAGCACTTATATCATCTATTCCATCTATCATATATACCAAACAAGGCTCTATACATCTAATCTAGAACTATCTCTCTTCTAGACTTATGTCATTCACTTTCACTTAGGTTGCATGATCACCTCCTACTCGTACATGTGTGGGGATAGATTTTTGTAATACATATACATAATAAAATATTATATAGTTTTTCTCCGATAAAACAAACGTCAGAGAAAACTATCGAGGTTCGATCTGTTTGGAATCCAAAACCAAATCCAGAATCGAGTGCCCCACACATAGTAGAGAGTACAGTGTCATGAAAACTAGTGAAAAAGGTGAGAACACGGGGTAGACTAGTGTAGCTACTCTAGACAACGTGCACAATATGTCTAGGGTTTCTCTTCCTTTTATGCACGCCATTTCCAAATAGTGCAACGTCCCATACCGCTGCACTATAAGGAAAGTACGACATCTAAGGACTTGCTATACAACAAGCACTAGTCTAGACCTAGTTCTCAGACATCTAGGTGCTAACCTAGAGGCTAGGTCAGATCTAGTCTCTAAAAGAAGACTAATCTAACCCAAAAAGATTATTAAATTCAAGGTTCTTTAGTTTTGAGTTGCATAATGAGCAAATGTCAGGTTTTGCTATTGTTCATGCTCTGATACCATCTGTGACGTCCCCGGATTTTCTAAAACTTAATCTGATGTGTGACATCCAAATTGAAACCCTCACCTCGGTGAGAATCCCAATTTAAACATCTCACACCAGGCTAAAAAGAAGAAAATCAAGGGAGTCAGAAGGAAACAATAGTAGCACGTATACATGAACAATAATAAAACCATACACACATGTTCACCATTCAACATATAATTACAACATGAATTGTTACAACATTTGATATTACATATTGAACAACAAACTACTAAACATATACATGTACTACATTTAACTACAAGATCTTAAGACAACAGGTCCACCTGTACATCAGCTCGCCACACAACTCTCACTATCCTGGATCTTCAAGAGCATAACCACAACCTAAACAAAAGATTACATGCGGTACACGTCAGCACAATATTTCAAGAATATTGTACTGAGTACGCCTACGTGTCTTTTATATACCTCTCATCATTTCTTGGAAATAAGATAAAACTAATACTTGGCAATTATAAAGAAATATAAGAAAAGTGTATACTTGCACAAAGATATTCATCAACAAAAGAGAACATATATTTTAAGCACATTTTCCATTATATCATTCATGCATTTACTACCTGAGAGTTGAATGCATTAAGGCCTTTATGATCTACTACCAAAGAGTTGGATCATTTCACAATGTGATCTACTACCAAAGAGTTGGATCACTTCCAAGTATTTTACTACCAAAGAGTTGAAGTACTTATTTCCAGAACTTTACTACCAAAGAGTTGAAGTGCTTAGATATAATGGAACAGATATATTATGTTTCATGTGTTCACACCAATAAGTATGGAAAATCATGCAACATATCATACCAGAACAATCATTTCAATCAATACCATATGCCAAGTATTTTACTACTCATATAACACAAGCATATTGTATAATAAGCCAAGTAAGAGGTAATGGCATACCTTAACCAAGAGAAACCTAATCATTACATATATCCATGCCATCTATATCTTTGATAAACCTGATTAAGACAAGACCATATATTATCATCAGGTTCTCATCTTGTTATATCTCATCTTAACCCTAATCGTGTTCATATTAGGGTTTGCTTACTCATTTGGATATTCCCATCATTACTTGCATTCTTGTCTCATATTTATCTTCCTGATGTCATTTTCCATATTACATCTCATTATCAAAGTTCATCATCTGAACATTAGGTTCCATGTCCTTTTTGTGCACATATTAACCCTAGGTTACATCATTAACCTTGATTAGGGTTTTATAACATGTATTAATATTCATCTTCATACAACGTGGGTTTTATTCATCATTATGATCTCATACTTAAAACTGAGGTTCCATATACTGATATGATCTTACTCTGTGAATTTCATCATTATGATCATTAATGTATTTTCTACATTTTCTTTAGGGTTATTATCTCTAACTAGCCATATTAAGAAAATTACATATTTTCATACATTAACATGACCATATCTGACATCAGATGGATTAAAGACATGGTTATGGACTTACTGGCATTTTTCCATAATTTTATATCATCAATTGATATTTATTACTCATGGACTAAGCATTCTACATCTTACATGATATCATAGTGTTTTAAGCATCAAAAGCCTGATATTATCATTCTACTATATTCTACGCATGGTTCTGAGAATTTCGGTATATTATACTTATTTTTCTGATGCTCGAGCTAATCTCTATGAATTATCAAAGATCTGCATATTTATGAAGATTTTACCTTTATCGACCAATAGGTCATTGCCACGTGGACAGCAAGGGTGCGTCCTCCAGCTCCTGTGCTTGGCCTGCTGGGGTCTGACGGGTTCAGGGTTGGTTTGAACCGGGTCTACCTCCTCTCTTTTCTGGTTCACATGAAATTGACTTGCACCTGAACCGAGTGCTCCCTTTCTTCCTCTCCCGTTCAACGCGTTAGACGCGATCACAGCACTGCGCCGTGCCCGTCTGTTCTCCAGTCGGCGCTGCAGGTGTCTCCTCTGGTTTCACAGCAGCAGCGCGCCTCCGTCAGGTTCTCCTCCGGTGAGGGTGCAGCAAGCGTCGTCTCCTCCTCCTCGTCTACCAGGGCCATCAAACACTTCAAGATAAATCCGTATCGTCGGCCTACATCTGTGCCTCCACTAACTGGTCTCCGGAGAGAGATCAGCCATGATTTCCTCCAATGAGCAGAAGGGTTTGCTCTCCTCCGGGCATGGAAATCGTGCACCGCCTGGGAGATGCGTGCGACCCTGTTCTTCACGGCGTGCACAATTCCTGCCGCCTAGCCATCATCATCCGCCGCCGTGAGGTTCTTCCTCCATGAAGCCGCCGCCGCAGATGAGATTGATGATCAGGTATCCTCTCCTCCAGGCTCGCTGTAGGTGGCTCCTTATCTCGCGATCCCGTCCATAGAACGGCAACGCCGTCGTGCGTGCCTCCTCCTCTGGCTGCTTTTAGCACCTGCGTCTGTGCAAACACAGTCGATGGTTCTTCTCTACTCTCTACCCAAACCCACACTATGAGCGGTCACCACTCTGTATAGGTGTTGCGAGATCAACTGCGGTTTTGGTTTCTTCCATCTATCCACGACCACGACGTGGCCTTGGTCAAAACTGGGCATCGCGGTACACCCACGACATCGGGCCTAACCGTAACTTGGAGACAACTTTTGGTCGTCGGATCACCAATCCATGGGCTGCGAGGAAGATCTGTGGCATCGAAAAGGATGCTTATCCTTTTACCTAATTGTCAAGGGTAGTGTGACATCTCCAAAACAAAAGCTTGTCTAAAATCATTAATAGGCATAGTTCTAAAGTCACCAACACATGCATTATTTCACCAATTTCAAATCATGATATCTCTTCCCAAGAATATCTAAATATCATGAATCTTTGACCATAGCTTTAGCATCATCCAAGCTACATCTCACCCAACTTTAGTACCAAGACTGACTTATTTGATCATTCAATTAAATACTTCAAAAGAGTATGAAATTATGAATCATAGTCATGATACCAACACCAATTGACATCCATATTTATCAAAGCACTTGGACCCTTCAAAATAATTCAACATGCCTAAATTCACTTATGTTATTGGACATTTATAGGTTCGAAAAAGTCCACTCCATCACAGGATGTTTTTATCATGAGATATGAGTCATACAAGGTTGAGTTTGATCACCAAAAAGATGAGCTCAAAGTGTTTTCAATGAAGATAGACTTAGAGTTCGAGATGATAAGTGAAATACATGGAAGTGTATGTCTTCAATGCTACCTAATACCTAAGGATGTGAAGTGGTAATGGATGCTCTGGTTGAGATATATCTAACTAGTTTGGCTAGAAGCTAGAAGAGGTTGTTAGGCTAACCCTAAGTTTGGAAAGGATATGTGTTTGGCTAACACTCAGATATAACGAGATATGTTGAAAAAGTTAATGATTATTTGGTAAGCCAGTCTAGTCTTGGATATAATGAAAGGATGGTGATAGAACCTCAGATACACTTCTTTGGAAAGGGAGGAGATGAAACCCTGATTAGAGTGATTTAGGGTTTCTGAGGAATTGATCTTGAGGAATCATGACATATAGGAAATCATGATACACCGTACTACGAAGATAGTAAGTGTCAGTAGTACTTGAGATGCTTAAGATGAAGTTGCACATGGCTTGTCACCATGCAAGCCAGGAGGTGGACGAACACCAGTAACCCAGTGTATCGATATAGAGTATAAAGAATTCCCTAGAGGGAAAAAGGGAGTTCATCACTATGGAGGTTGTAAGTCCTCCCTAGACCAAGGAAGGTCAAGATGCAATGTGGGTTATGGTAGATCACCTTACCTAGATGGCATGAGAAAAAAAGAGTTCTGTCAAGGGACATATTTGGTTGAACTACGAATGAGAGAGATGGTTCAACTACACCATGATGCGATTTCAAAAGTTCTTGAGTATAACCTAAAGGTTCACTTCCGTGAGATGGAAGTAGAAACATGAAGAACTCTATGCTAGTACAGTTTATCACCTCTAACTAATGGTTAGTATGATCCAGACTAAAGGGTCTGATGAGAGCATGTGTGCTCATTTAGGGTGATATCTAGAGACAGTTCTTATCCTATGAAAGATGAGATGATAACCACCATAGCTAGTATCGGGCTTGAAAGAAGCTCTGTAAGGGAGGTTGTGTCGGTCACCACTTCAGTAAGGTGATGTTGGTGAAAGGACCACATGATGGTTAGAAAAGGACCACAGTGTGTGTAGATGAAGTTGCTTTGATCGTGCAATGGCTAAAAGGAGCCTAGAGACGACGGGAGTCGTGAGTGGATGCAAATTAGAATGCCACACAGTTCACAGTGGGAGAATATGTGACATGAAAATCTGACCCCTCTAAGTTATAGCTAAGAGAGAGCTAAGTCCCCGATGCATGGGTTCATTTGAGATGGATTGGTGGAGAAGGTTAAGTTTGATCTTACCCCTAAGGATAAAGTAATGTGTGATGAGTTCCATGTGTCCAATTTAGAGCACTATGTGAGGTACCCAGACCATGTGCTGAGCAATGAACCTAGTGAGCCCCAAGGGAGGCTGAAATGGCCTGAGTCACCTGTGTAGTTTATAGACGCCAGGATGAAAGAACTCAGAGAAAATAATATGTGATGATAGAGGTTCTTTGGTAGTGCCATGAGTACGGTAAAGCCACATAGGAGCCAATGATGGACATGGAAAAGTCTTATCCTGAATTGTTTATTTGCTTGATAAGAATTTTGAGGACAAAATTCCTATAAGAGGGGAAGGATGTTACAGCCCCAATTTATGGGTTCAATTGGTGAGAAATGTAATTTCTCATATTAAATTGAACAAATAATGATATAATTTGTTTTGAATAAATGGATTTCATTTACAAGAGCCTTGATGATTGTGTTGTGGGCTTTATTGGCTATTGGGCCCGATAACAAGGAAATGAAGAAAGGAAATTCAATTATTAAATTAGTAAATGAATAATTGAGTTTTTGAGAAAAGAATGATGTGGAAACATATGGAAGGCAAAAGAATGTAATCCAAGGATGGATTTCGTGCCTCTTGGGTTCCTTGGGTTCCAAGGAGTCCAAAGTTGCATAGAGAATGCAACAAGAAAAGAAAAGATCAATTAAGTATTTCTTTATTAAGAAAGAAATTGAAAACAATGATAAAATGTGGAAAATAAGTGGAAAAGGTGGAATTGAGTTATCCTTAGTGGGATTTCGTATCCCAAGGATTCTTAATGTTAAAAGGAATACCAATGAGGAAAATAAAAGAGAAATAAAGAGAAGTCCTCAAAAAGAGATATTTTAATGAGAAATAAACAAGATAATGTGAAATAATGCATATTGATGCATTTAGAAGGATAATGAGTATTCATTAAAAAGGAAATTCGAATTATTTGAGTTTCTTGGGATCCAATGAATCCCAATGAAGAAAAGAAAGAGAAAAATACCAATAATAGAACATAAGAGGATAATATGATGCATGATTAATGAATTTCATGGTTTTGTTAAAGAAGTGGTATTTTCTACTTAAGGAAATATAAAATCCGTGGCCAATGAATTAAAAAGGGCAAGTACAAAGAAAATAAAAGAGGAATTTCGAATTTCCTAATATCCAAATAATAGAGAATATCCAAAGGATAAAAAGAAAGAGAGAGAATATACTTCTCATTGAAGGAATTGATTTCCTACTTGGAAAGAGACTCTTTGATTCATGAATAACCGACCTAGGACATCTTTCCTCACCCCTATATATAGGGTAGGGACCCTGGTTCGAGTTTAAGCTGGAATCTCACACAACTCTCTCCTTTCTCCTTCTTCCTTACGTGTAAACCCTACTCGAGGGTATAGACCTATCCTGAGGACACCAAGGAGTGGTGTCGAGGTCTTGATCGAAGCAGGGCACTCCCACGAAAACCCAAGATTGATCGATTGCTAACCCAACGTCACTATCTTCGTGCCACTCCTGCCACGGGTCTGCAAGGTTGCTGCAAGTGCAGCAGAAAACATGGGTTGATCCCGCTGGTGAACATCAATAATGGTCATGACCTGGAGGGCGCCATGCGTGCACCAAGGTGCAACAAGGTAGGGCGGCCATCTCCGGCCACCCATGGGCCTTGGAGTAGAGGGGATAAACCCCCATAAACCAACCTGAACGGCGGGTAGCGCAAGGGCAGCGCAGGGTTGAAGAAGGCTTGGCATTGGACCATTTTGCCCCTCACGGGCTGAAGCAACGACTGACTTAAGTGAGGGTAGAATGGTAATTCCGTTATATTTTCCATATCAACCCGCTTTGCATGGGATAGGTGACGTGGCGCATCTTGATTGGCCCAAGTAAGTGAAATCTTGCTAAATTTGTAATTAAATATCGGTAACTCTGATTAGGATAAGTAATATATGAAAATTGATCCTCAGAACGAGAGGAACACAAAGAAATTATTGTTGAAGCCTAATTCCGCTTTTGATTGAAGAAATATATCAAGATGCTATCTTTAATAGTTTAATCAATGAAAAACCCTAACCTTTGATGATTAATGGATTAGAAAGGGGTTATGTGAGTGTTTAAAATAGATATTAACCTGTTGTTAATAAAAAGGGCATATTAGATCTAAAGGATTATCTTCATGCATAATTTGATTAATTTAGGGTTCCATATGATTTAATGAACCTTGAACCCTAACTGTGGTAATTATGATCCTTAATGATTTTAATTGGTCAAATTCATGTACAAAGCTGACATATGATGGTTATAATCTATTTCGAGCATTTAAGTTCCTAAGTATGGGTAAATACCCTTAATATAGTAATTTGGGTTTTCTAATGAATAAAAGGTGGATTTAATGATATATAGAGTTCATTTGTGAATTATACCATAATGGACTACGAATTGATGATAAATGAGCATAATGATCTTGCCATGGATTAAAAGGATAAATATGGTAGTTTTAATATAAAAGAGGCATAATGGGCTTAATTAATGTTTAAGTATGCCTTTAAATCCGAAAATAGGGTTATATGTTGTTAAGATAACTTTTATGATGGAGAATAAATGAGATAATTAGGGTTTATGAGTAATGGTATAAAATTAGGGTTTAAAATAGTAAAAGATGAAGGGAAACCCTAATTGCAATGGAAACCCTAAAAGTGAACTAGAAACCCTAGGAAGCGAGCTAGGTTTGATAGATCTTGATGACCTGAGTAATAAAAGGATATTGTATGCATGTTTCAGGATCTTATTGAATGCTTGCTTGCCTATTGTTGATTGGATTATCTCTGTCTCACATCATCTTGACAGGTATGTGGTTACACTTATGCTTAATCGCTCTAGTTTCACGGCAATTCCCGAACATTTTATCAGTTTCTTGGAAATAACTGTTGGATGTTTATTTATTTCATGCAACTATAAAGTGACTATGATTATCACTATAAATGTGCATACATGACTAGCTCAAATCCTGGTCCACCTTTGTGGCTTTGAAAAGGCTAAAAACGGGTAACCTAGAGCAAGGTCTAGGTTATCGTGAGTTAGAAATTGAGCTACCCACGTGTAGTGCCATGAGACTCTTTAGAATGCCATGAGTTAAGGAGTGGGCTACCTACAAGTAGTGTCATGTGACTCAACCCTAGAAATTGGTTCACCTGTTAGGTGGGATCATGAGGGGCTTAATGGGGATCTACCAAAAGGAAGGTAGCAACCAGGTCCACTGCAGGCATAGTCACAATATACTCCGACTTTTTGAAAAATTCACGTTTAAAACACGATTTTTTCCCTAGACGTATCAAACAGATGAATAATTCCCAATTTGAGCATAGTCATAATATATTACATTTTATTCCCATATTATTCACGAATTTGACGTTTTCTTCCCGTTTTCTACTTTTTTATGTACTTTCTCATTTTATACTATTTAAGACTAACTTGATTTGACTGTGTGTATATATATGCGTGTTTGTATATGTAAATACACACACACATATATATGTATGTATGTGTTATACATGTTGCAATAGATGTATAGATATGTACTTATATATTGTGCACCATATGTATTGTGTTTTATATATGTGCAATACACACACACACACACACACACACACACACACACACACACACACACACACATATATATATATATATATGAATCCTCCGATCTTTTGCTAAATTTTCCTGAATCGTTGACTGTATTTTTACCGTACGTTGACCGCTTTTTACCTGAATTTCCCGCATAATTCCCGAATCCCGTATTTTTCAGCTCGACCGAACGTATCCCGAATATTGAATTTGTGACTATGACTGCAGGGACAACGCAGAGGCTAGGGTATGTAGGGATTGAGTAGTTATGCGGAAAATGTAAAGTTGTTTGTTTAAATCATAATTGACTGATTACATTGTTATCATAGTTGCACGATTATTGTTTCCCCCACATACCAGCTTTATGCTGACCAACATTTTTTTTGTCGGCGTTTTAGGTACAAAGCCAAAAGGACAAACAGTAAATCATCATATTGTGAAATACATGAATTAAAATACAAGGAGGATTAGTTAGAGTAGAATTCATATGTGGATAGAAGTTTAGAGATCCAAGTTTTGAAAAGGTATGCAAAGTTTTTATTTTCACCATATTTCAGTATAGTTGGTAGAATTTAATAATCGTTATTGATTATTTGTCGAACCTTTGATCTGGGTTATTGGATAATGGCTCTAACCCTTCGGTCTCCCTTAATTGGGGGTTACCGAGAGGCAGGGTCGTTACAAATGCCTTTTGGCTTATGCAATGCTCCTGCAACTTTCCAACGTTGCATGATTTGCATGTTTTCTGACTTCTTAGAAGACATTGTTGAAGTGTTTATGGATGACTTCTCTATTTATGGAACATACTTTGATGCTTTCCTAAGAAATTTATCCTTAGTTCTGTAGAGATGCAAGGAGAAACATTTGGTCCTGAACTGGGAGAAGTTCCACTTTATGGTTCAAAGTTGCATTGTCCTAGGAAATTTTTTTTCCAAGAAAGGTATCGAGTTGGATCTAAGCAAGATCGAAGCCATCTACAAACTCTCATCATTGAATTCTGTGACTGGGGTAAGAAGTTTCCTGGGCCATGCTAGATACTACAGGAGGTTCATTAAGGATTTCTCAAATATCTCAAAGCCCCTTTCGAATTTGCTGATTAAGGACGCAGTGTTCGGATTCGATGACGAATGCTCAAAAGTTTTTGAGACCCTGAAGAAGGCTTTGACTTTTGCACCAATCCTACAAGCTCCAAAATGGGAGCTGCCATTTGAGATAATGTGTGATGCTAGTGACTACGCCATAGGCACAGTCCTAGGATAAAAGAAAGACAAAAATCACCATGTCATTTGTTACACCAGTCGCACCCTGGACGAAGCCCAAGTGAACTATACCACCACTGAGAAGGATATTCTAGCAATTGTTTTTGCATTTGATAAGTTTTGATCATACCTTATAGGAGCCAAGGTTAATGTTTATACTGACCATGATGCTATACATTACCTCATGTAGAAGAAGGATACCAAGCCAAGACTGCTAAGATGGGCTCTGTTGTTGTAAGAATTTGATCATGAAATCATTGATAAAAAAGGAAAAGAAAATGTGGTAGCAAACCACTTGTCTAGAATAGTTTTTGATGAAGAGAATCAATTACCTGTGAATGAAAATTATGTTGATGAAGCCCTATTGATGGCCCAATTTGATGAGCAGAGATTGTCGTGGTTTGCAGATATTTGTAACTATCTGGCTTGTGGCCAACTGCCACATGACATAATGTACAACTAGAAGAAGAAGCTTTTCTCTGATGTCAAGAACTATTACTGGGACGATCCACTGCTATTTAAAAGGTGTTCTGACAATCTGTATCGAAGATGTATACCAGAGGAAGAAGTCCCGTCTATCCTAAGAGAATGCCATTCTTTGTCGTATGGAGGACATCACAATGGAGAAAGAATGGCTGCAAAGGTGCTTCAATTTGGGTTTTACTAGCCCATCCTGTTCAAGGATACAATATCTTTTGTCAAGGCATGCAAGGAATGCCAACTTACTAGAAACATCGGTAAAAGAAGTGAGATGCTTATGCCTGAATGGGTGGAAGTGGAGATCTTTGATGTTTGGGGAATAGACTACATGGGTCCTTTCCCATCATCAAAAGGATACTAGTACATTCTAGTAGCCATTGACTACGTGTCCAACTGGGTAGAGGCAGTAGCAACCCAAACTTGCGATTCTAAATCTGTGGTCAAACTATTTGAGAAGACCATTTTTGTAATGACTGCCACCAAACCGACATCCAAATCGTTACTAATTATGTAGAATAATCATAAGCAACAGATTAACAAAAATCACTAAAAACTAAAACCATTTTTGCAAAGAGATCCATTTTTTGGATAACTTCTTAATGAAAGAACCAAAACTTTATATACATCAGAGTTCACATTGTACATACACTGTACCATCTCATCTTGAAGAATAACATATAATAGTTGCTTTGTCAAAACATGTACTAAAGTAACATAAAACCTCGAGGCATACAAGCCAAAATCTTAGATTGTTCATAAAACCTTCACGTACTAAATCGAATGACCTGAGAGTATAGAGACAACACATAGGACTTCTATCTACAAGACATGACAAACAATACACTCAACCTGAGCTGTTACTTCTATCCCTGCTATTGTAGTCCTTCCTCTGTAGAACAGTCTCTACCGCCTCGTGCAAGTCCACCTAAAAATTGTGGATCCCACGGGGTGAGACAATTGTCCCAACGAGAGATATAACTCCACGCCAATAATTTTATTACCACATATAAATAGTATTAAACTGAGCAGAGGTTCTTTTATATTATAAGCAAAGTTAATCACTGTGGATGTGCATATTAGAACATTTCTCATCTTTAAAGCATTGTAACTGTCTATGATAGCACAGTAAATCATATATTCACTTTATAAGAAATAACAAGAACATGTGTATCATTTACCCATCATATTATGCCAACATCTCAAGCTTATTCTGTGATAATATTATCATGGTATGATATCCATGAACCATTCTCATTTCTATCTATTGGCCTCTGCCAATTTTCTAACCAGGTATTGATCTTGTAAGAGTTCATTCAGGTATTGGATTGTACCAATCCTGAGATCACAACCAGGTATTAGACTATGCCAATCCTAATAGCGTTCAGCCAGGTATTGGATTGTACCAATCCTGAGATCACAACCAAGTATTGGACTCTGCCAATCCTGATAGAGTTCAGCCAGGTATAGGATTGTGCCAATCCTGAGATCATAGTGTTCAGCCAGGTATTGGGTTATACCAATCCTGAGATCACAGCCAGGTATTGGACTCTACCAATCCTGATAGAGTTCATCTAGGTAGTGGATTGTACCAATCCTGAGATCATAGCTAGGTATTGGACTCCGCCAATCCTGATAGAGTTCAGCCAGGTATTGGATTGTACCAATCCTAAGTTCATAGCCAGGTATTGGACTCTACCAATCCTGATAGAGTTCATCCAGGTATTGGATTGTATCAATCTTGAGATCATAGAGTTCAGTCAGGTATTGGGTTATACCAATCCTGAGATCACAACCAGGTATTGGACTCTTCCAATCCTGATAGAGTTCAATCAGGTATTGGATTGTACCAATCCTAAGATCATAGAGTTTAGCCAGGTATTGGGTTTTACCAATCCTGAGATCTCAGCCAGGTATTAGACTCTACCAATCCTGATAGAGTTCAGCCAGGTATTGGATTGTACCAATCCTGAGATCATAAAGTTCAACCAGCTATTGGATTGTACCAATCCTGAGATCACCGCCACATATTGGACTCTACCAATCCTGATAGAGTTCAACTAGGTATTATATTATACCAATTCGGAGATCATAGAGTTCAACCAGGTATTGCGTTATACCAATCCTATGAGATCATGGCCATATTGCTAAGGATTCAAATAGTAGTTGGAATACCTTTATGTTTCCCTTTTACTTTCATTATGGGACATCAATCCCTGGATCAACATATTGTCACCTCTCACTAGGCAACAACTATTCAAATGGCTCACAAGGCCATTAAACATCTTATCACCTCTCACCAGGAAACAACTATTCACATGGCTCACATGGCCATTAAACATCTTGTCACCTCTGACTTCACAACAACTTTTCACATGGCTTAAAAGGCGATTAAACATCTTGTCACCTTTTACTAGGCAACAACTATTCACATGGCTCACAAGGCCATTAAACATCTTGTCACCTCTCACTAGGAGACATCTATGCACATGGATCACATGGCCATTAAACATCTTGTCACCTCTCACTAGGCAACAACTATTCACATGGCTCACAAGGCCCATTATTATGGTTAGGGTTTCCCTTTATAGCCTAATAGGGTTTCAAATTCATATTATCAATCCAAAACCTAATTCATTGCTCCTCACATCTAGGAGCATACATTGATATCATAAGATATTCAGTCATACTTATTTATTCTCATCATTTATCATTAAATAATTATCAACACAAAGTATGGGTTTCTCTCTCATCCTTACTAGGATATTAATTACATCATACTTTATTATCTTGGCTTAACCCTCTCTCAAGGTATGTTAGCCTACACTTATCAAAGTGAATTAAACTCATTGCATCTTAATGTAACAA
Source organism: Alisma plantago-aquatica (assembly GCA_963693085.1). Lineage (NCBI taxonomy): Eukaryota > Viridiplantae > Streptophyta > Magnoliopsida > Alismatales > Alismataceae > Alisma > Alisma plantago-aquatica. The sequence continues at coordinate 40,816,609 of OY856409.1, forward strand.
TTGAAATGACACACATCATGTGTTACTCATCCAAGTATATTGGATTTGAGTTGCATCAAGGTGTATCAACCTTGAGGTGTTGGATATAATATTTATCATGCCTTGATGTATCACTTCCCTCATCACTTTTATCTTACTTAAGTTCATCAATTTATCTTGTATTAGGGTACTTCCCATCCTAATACTTTATGCACTAACTCATCACATTTATCATGTAGTATATTGGCCATAAGTCACACACTTGAATTACCAAACTATCATCAAATGATTTGGACTCGTCTCGGGTTAAGGCATTGTTGATATAGGGTTGACCATTATCAAACACTTTAGGTGTTTCACCTATCAAGGTATTAGCTACACCATTACTTGGTGTTATACTACATCACTCCTAAGAGTGTTTTTCCCTCACATTTACAAGGTGTATCTGGTTGAATCATGTATGTCAAGTTGGACACATGTATTGGGTTAGGTGTATATCGAGATAGGCATCATCATATCCCTCATACCCTTACTCATCAAGGTATCAACCTTACGAATCATATGGTGTATCGCCTTCACCCTACATGGGTGTAACATCCTCACCTAACTTGAAGATATTGGCCACACCATACTTTAGTGTGTTGGCCATCACATGTTCTAGGGTATTAACCACCTTACCATTTTTGTCATCTAGTGTATTGGGTTACCCACCATAACATTTTAGAGGTGTGTGCTCAACACAATATCGTCCAAGATGTGTATGCTTAACCCAATATCAGTTTAGAGGTGTATGCTTGCTACCCATATCAGGTAAAGAGGTGTGTGTAATGCTTCACACCATATCGGGCAAAGAGGTGTGTGTATGCTTCCATATTGCCCATGTGGTGTATCTTGATCACCATATCATTCATGAGGTATGTGTGTGTGTCACCATATCATGCATAAGATTTATGCTCATCACCATATCGTTCTAGAGGTGTATACCCATCACCATCTAGGGTTTCAACACCATATCCGGTTAGGATTGGGTTGACCATGATGATGCCATCATCATCAACCTCTAAGCTCTTGTTCTTACTGTTCTGATTCATGGACAACAATCCTTTGTTACTACTAGAGCTCATGGATTCATCAATTATGCAAGAAAATTCTATTTGATAGTAAATCATTTAACTAAGGCAAGATTGATGGTAAATAATAACATAATTAACTTCAAGTTATATAACCCACCTCAAGAGAAACTTCAAAGCTCCAATATCCAAATATTCACATTCCCAAGGTTGAAGATGAGCTTCTCAAAGGTCCAAGACTTGAGCTCCTCAACACTATGCCCGATACATCACCACTTTATGGATGATATCACTTTGCAATGTGCGATACCACTTTCATATGGCCGATACCAAGGCCCTATGCACGATACTCCTTAACCTTTGCACGATACCAAAACTATATGCACGATATCTAACAACAAGGGGGTGATAAATTTTGAAAAATTCCACTAATAAGTGAAAGGAAGGGTATATATACTTGAGGTTCATGAAAAAGTGTGTATATGAGGGTTCATCATTTCAAAGCTACTAGGTGCCATGTGTCCATGCATGGTTGACACCTATCCTTGTATGCAATAATATTTATCTTGACATGCAAAACACTTGAGGATAATCTAGAGATTTTATTTTAGCCATTAGTTAATTTGTTTAATAAGATATCTCATTAGGTTAATGAGGAGATGAATGCTGGTTTGCTAAAGATGGCGACAAATGAGGAAATTAAGGAGGCAATCTTCTCTATTGGTGCTTCTAAAAGCCCAGGACCTAATGGTTTTAATGCAAAAAAATTTCAAAGTTGTTGGTATATTGTGGGTAGAGATATATGCAATGCTGTCAGATGGTTCTTAGTTGGGGGAAGAATGGTCCGACAAGTGAACCATGCATTCATAAGGCTGATTCCCAAGAAACTGGGTGTTGCGGCTATGAATGAATTTTGGCCTATTGCTTGCTATTCGGTAACCTACAAAATCATCTCTAAGCTCTTGGCTCGAAGACTAAAGAGGATTCTGCTGGTGGTTATATCACCTAATCAGGGTACGTTTGTGAGGGGTCGTACCATATCAGATAATGTCCTCTTAGATACTGAGTTCCTTAGAGAGTTCAAGGTGAAGAGGAGCTCCAAGCAGTCTTATATTAAGCTTGATATATCAAAAGCTTATGACCATGTGTCATGGGAGGGCTTGTGGAGCTCTATGGAGGCATTGGGTTTCTCTAACATGTTCATCACCATCCTAAGGTAATGCATTCAAACCACCTCCTTCTCGGTCCTAGTCAACGACATTCCCAAAGGTTTGTTCACAGCCTCCAATGGTATGAGACAAGGTGAACCACTGTCACCCTTGCTGTTCACAATAGTTATGGAAAACCTTAAATATCTCACTCACAAAGCGGAATAAGAAGGTTTGATCAAACCTTTCAAGGTGGAGGGAATCAAGGTAATGAGCCATATGATTTTTTCCGATGATCTTATGTTCTTTGTCGCTGCACATGCCAAAGTCTTCAGGGTGTGAGAACTATCTTACAGAGATTTGCTGATCTGACGTGCTTGCATATTAACGACACCAAGTCACAGGTGTTCTTGTCCAAGTCCTGTGATTCCAGGAGAGGGAGATTAAAGGAGGAGAATCAAGTGGATTTTGGGTGCTTCCCTATGATATACTTGGGAATACCCATTTTGGGTGGTGTCGACATGGGTGCATATTTTCAAGGCTACTTGGATGACTTACGGTTGAAGGTGTCATTGGCGGGAAGAGCCGTTCTCATCAAGACCGTGCTCTCCAGTAAGATCAGGTACTGGTGCAGGCTGGCGGAATTCCCGACCTTCATCCTTGAGAAATGCAGACCGATAATGGTGGGCTTTCTGTGGAGTGGAGGTCAACACGTCGTTGCTTGGGTGAAATTTGCTCAGCCTCGACATGATGGAGGGCTGGGGCTGATGGATCCTTTTGATATCTAGAATGAAGCTACTGCGAGAAGGATTTATGACTTCTTAATGAAGTCAGATTCTGTGTGGAGTAGCTGGATGCGGGGGAGTTATGGCACAAATCTGAATAATGGGGATTCGTGTATGGCCTCCTAATTCAGAATTTGGCGGTAGATGATGGTAGCTTGGGAGTTCTATAAACATGAGTACGAGTATGTTAATGGGAACTGGATGATGGTTGTAGCTGGCAAACCATGGAGGGTTATCTGGAACCAACCTCAAGTTCCTTGGGACCAGATTCTGTGGAACAAGATCCACTGTCCCAAGTGGAGTTTTTGCATTTACAAAGCTATCCTTGGTAGACTACCTATGCTAGATAGAGTTAGCAGATGGTATAATATACCGAGCAAGGTTTGTCCTTTCTGTCGGCTAGAAGATGAAACACAACAACATATTTTCTTTGGGTGTAATTATACCAAATATCTATGGACCAGGTGCGCCCTTAAGCTGAAAGGTGGGGGTAGCCCACCTACGAACCTAGAAGATAGCAGTGTTCAGAAAAGCACTATTCAGTGTACGGGCAGATGGGGCACTGAATAGAGTATATGTGGTATGCGGGAGTATATGCGGGAGTATATGCAGTTTTGGATTTTTTTAATAAATTAATATATCTATGTATATTTATATATCAGTCATATTGAATTATATATCACATTGAACAATTACATACAAGGACAACATAGAATGATTGATTAGAAGAAAGGGAGCAGCAATATCATATAAATATTTAATTAGAAACAACAAAAATATCATATAAATTCCACTTCTTCAAGTCCATGTATGTGTGTTTGGAAAAGCAGTGATTAAGAGGCCGCATAAGCGGGTAATTGGCCGCATAATCGGGCATGGACCGATTATTAGTCCACTTTGACATATGAGGTGCGGTCCCCTGTCCAAACCACTTAAGCAACCACATATGCGGTCGCACAGACCGATTTCCTGAACACTGCAGGATAGTATGACTTGGATTTTAGATTTAACCAAGGATGATTGTTATATGAGGCACTTTGCTGGACTCATTTGGATGGGCCTCATATACCATATATGGTTTGAGAGAAATTGTAGAATTCATGGTAAAGGCGAGAAAGACATAGTCTAATGTTTTGACTTTTTTGTATATAACCTGATGTGGTTCTGCAAAGCGAACCCGGGGACCCTCTCAAGGGTTAATCCCGAGGTCATTCTGATGTGGGGTCTTAAGTGACCATATATAGTATACGGGGTAGCTGTACTCCTATACTCGTTTTCTTGATCTAGTAATGTTTTACCTTATCCACAAAAAAAATCTCATCTTTATCTCATAAATTATGCAAACCGATACAACTTTTGCAAGGAGCATATAACTCATCATGGATCTTCTACTTGAGGTTCTTTGCCCATAATGGACAAGGCCAAGAGTTCACAAACCGATATGAGACTCCCTCTATGGCTTCTTGGCCGATAGGCACTCACATATGAACTCTACAACCCGATATATGCTAAAATTAGGGTTTCACATTTAACACTTTTTTGGTCTTTTCATCACCAAGAGTATCACACTCAAATATGATTGAAACATGGTGCATCATTGTTTATCTCTCCTCTAAATGATACTAGGAGGGAGTAGGGACACTCTAGAGGTGGTAATTTGCATATCATCCCTACATTTTGGGTAATTTACAAATTGTACCAGAATTGGTGCACATGGCATTAACATTATTCAAACAAGTTCAAACTTGGAATTTAGGCTTTCCACAAGCCACCACCTTGCATCATTCTTTCTATAATGATGCTAAAAAACATGAGGTATGTTCAACATATGACATATTGCAATATAACCCCTCATCTTGGGTAAATTGAATGTTGGTCCAAAATAAGAGAACATTGCTAAACATTATTCAAACAGGACCAAACTTGAAACATAAGTTTGTCACCTAATAACAAAACACTTTAGAGGATTATATTAAAGTTCTAAGAAACTTATTTAAGCCAAAAAATAGGGTTATCCAGAAACCCAGGTCAAGGATGTTACAATTATAAACCCTAACAAGGATTTTGTCCCCGAAATCCCAGATGAAGGGAGACAATTGTTATTCATGCATCATATCATCAAGCCTCCACATAACATCTTGATGTCATGGAGATGCCATAGAAATTTGACTAGCACAAAGTTATTCCATTAAAGATCATCATAAGATCTGTCACATATGACACATACTCAACTATCCTTTCCATTACTTACTGCAGAGTCAACTCTGTGTCAGGTAACACTTTTCTTAGTCAGAGAAGCATTATACATACCTTATTTAACTTAGGTGTCAAACCTTACTGATTTTCCATCTTCTCAACTTACAACTTATGTGATAAGATCCTTGACCTTGGGAGTCTCTTATACTCCTCACTTAGTTTAGCATTTCATCTCTCAGGAAAGACCAGAGTTACGTTCTATCACCCACTTGGAACTACAAGTCTTATCATACATCTTTTGTGCCATTCTTATCTACTGACACAACACTAAACTTTCTTATGAGTTATACCAACTATCCCATTAGATGTTTAATTTCTTGTCATAAGGATAGGCTACTCGTCAAAGAAGAACTTATCTCGGAGGTATCTCTAGATGTTATTTCTATAAGCTACCTCAATAGGTCTAGGTAGGGATATTCTAAGGAATTATATTTAGCTTGATAAGCTTTTCCCAAGACGATTCTACAATTGTTCCTTCAATTGATACATCCTTATCGATGTTATGTTTATGCAGAGCATAAACCCCTAACATATAATATCCACACTATAGTATGTAACTAGACTGATCTAAAAGTTGGACCTTCTAGGTAATGAAACATTAATCATCTTATCAGGAGTCATGTTCTCATTTTTTCATACTATTGAAAGTTCTTGGTTACTTTGATTATTTTCCTTGGTATCTATTACATATGCCAAAAACACATCACATCCTCATCATTTCCATCTCTCTGTTGTTATTACCAAAACCAAACATACAAAAGGATCTTTCTTTCATCTTGGGACATTTCTTATTACACATATCTTTATCTTGGAACCAAAGTCCAAGATGAATTGATACTTTTCTAAGTATCATAAATTGAACACTTGATTGCCATGTCCCTAAAAGGAAAGAACACAAAGAAACATATTCCTCTTATCATCCCATCATCACCCAGGGTTGTACATCAAAGAGAAGAGATTATCATCTCCTCTGATTATTGCATGAACTTTCAACTGTTCATGAATCATTTACTCTTGTTTCATCCTAGGTTCCTTGCCATCATCATAGGAATTATAAGGATTATTACATGTCATCATCCTTTAGCTTTATCATCATCATGATTACTAGATATAAGTATTCAAACTCTTAGTTCATCACTAAACATTGTTACCTCTTATCAGGTAACTGTTACCTCTAGGTCCTCATACCAAGGTATTCATTATACTAAACATCTTCTTTTGTTTATATGTTGATTTATGATTAACTCAGATTACTTCATATATCAATTATGATGTGGTAGAAATATCAGTGCCACATCTCCTACTTCATTACGCTCTTTAGATTATCTCAAAATGATTACTTGATCATAGTAATCAGAAAGATAGCAATCTAAGAGTGTCATACTTACCTTGCCTTTAATAGATGAATACCTGGCTAGGGTATTCAAGAAATGAAATTAGGTAGTATGCATTTGTTTTCTATTATGTTTCATCTCTTTAAATTTTACTACTTAATATCTCAAATTTTCTCTGGGTGTTTCTTTTACATCTCTTCCCTTCATGAAGAGAGAAATTTCAAAATATTTAAGAGAATATTGGACTGATTATAAGTTCTCATCCTTCTTATCTCTTTCTCATGTCCTCATAGGAATAATTAAAGGAAGCTCAACAACAACTACCTTCTTATGATTATTAGATAAAAGCAAGAGAAGACATATCAGAATGAAAAAGTTCTATCTGACTGTCATCCCTCGCGTCATCTACTACTTCAAGTTGACTCAAACATAGAGTCTAGTTGTTTCATTTTGTTGCTTTTGTCTTTTTACACTATTGGGCTATAACTTTCGTAAGCCATGTCGAGTCTGCCTCAATTGTTGGGTCATTCCCTCCCTTATTTTTGAATAAAAGGGTTTAGTATGCTCAACATATCTATATCTATAACATATTTTGTCCTCATATCATATTCTAATCGGTCTTATTACTGATGTAGAAGCTAAGTCAGGAGTTCTTACGGGTGGAAATTTAGGAATTTTTCCTTTACTTAGTGACTATTGCCCTGGTGTACTAGGAATTTATTGTACTGGTGGTACCAAAAATGTTGGATTTTAGAACAACTAGGCACATGTATCTAGAATTATGGAGACCTTTCCCTAATTCTCAGCTTATTGTCCCTCCTTGGGCATTGCCATCACATATGCACTATCTGTCTATACTTATGGAAGAGTTTATTTTCTTGCCATATGTTAATCCTTTTCACATTTTCCACTATTCCAACATGACTATGTCATTCACGAACCCTTTCAGAACCCAAAGTTTCTGAATTGAGGGTTGGTAACCTAGGTTGTATTGCTAGTATCCAGTCCACTATATTCATCACTGTTGTCCTAACCTGTCCAAGAAGAGCATAAAAAATAGGATTCTTTATCCTAATTGGGTCAAGATGGGAATTCTCAAGCACTCATTTTTCTCTTTCCTGATCCCTTACACCTTCTCCTGGTGCAACAACATTGCTCTTAGCAACGTGCTCCTCATGTTCTCCAGTCATTTTTAAACTTCACCCTTTCTTCTACATAAGCAGAGATCACTATAGGATATACTGGAGGATACTAGAATAGACTCAACACCTTACTCCTATGTCTCTGTAGACTCAGCGAACCTTAACCTCTGATACCAAATTTGTAATGACTGCCACCAAACCGACAACTAAATTGTTACTAATTATGCGGAATAATCATAAGCAGCGGATTAACAAAAATCACTAAAAACTAAAACCATTTTTGCAAAGAGATCCATTTCCTAGAAAACTTCTTAATGAAAGAACTAAAACTTTATATACATCAGGGTTCACATTGTACATACACTGTACCATCTCATCTCGAGGAATAACATATAAAAGTTGCTTTGTCAAAACATATACTAAAGCAACATGAAACCTCAAGGCATACAAGCCAAAATCTCATATTGTTCATAAAACCTTCACGTACTAATTCTATGGACCTGAGAGTACAGAGATGACACATAAGACTTCTATCTACAAGACACGATAGAAAACAACTTAACCTGAGTTGTTACTGCTATCCCTGCTATTGTAGTTCTTCCTCTATAGAACGGTCTCTATCGCCTCATGCACGTCCACCTAAAAATTGTGGATCCCACAGGGTGAGACAATTGTCCCAGTGAGAGATATAACTCTCTTCCAACAATGTTATTATCACAGATAAATAGTATTAAACTGAGCAGAGGTTCTTTTATATTACTAAGCAAGGTTAATCACTGCGGATAAGCAGATTAGAACATTTCTCATCTTTTGAAGCATTGTAACTGTCTATGATAGCACAATAAATCATCTATTCACTTTATAAGAAATAAGAAGAACATGTGTATCATTTACCCATCATATTATGACAACATCTCAAGCTTATCCTGTGATAATATTATCACAATATGATATCCATGAATCATTCACATTTTTATCTGTTGGCCTCAGCCAATTTGCTAACCAGGTATTGATCTTGTAAGAGTTCAGCTAGGTATTGGATTGTACCAATCCTGATATCACAACCAAGTATTAGACAATGCCAATCTTGATAGCGTTCAGCCAGGTATTGGATTGTACCAATCCTAAGATCACAGCCAGGTATTGGACATTGTCAATCCTGATAGAGTTCAGCCAGGTATTGGATTGTGCCAATCCTGAGATCATAGAGTTTAGCCAGGTATTGGGTTATACCTATCCTGAGATCACAACTAGGTATTAGACTCTTCCAATCCTGATAGAGTTCATCCAGGTATTGGATTGTACCAATCCTGAGATCATAGCCAGGTATTGGACTCTTCCAATCCTGATAGAGTTCAACCAGGTATTGGATTTTACCAATCTTGAGATCACATCCAGGTATTGGACTCTACCAATCCTGATAGAGTTCATCCAGGTATTGGATTGTACCAATCCTGAGATCATAGAGTTCGGCCAGATATTGGGTTATACCAATCCTGAGATCAAAACCAAGTATTGGACTCTGCCAATCCTGATAGAGTTTAGCCAGGTATTGGATTGTACCAATCCTGATATCATAGAGTTTAGAAAGGTATTGGATTGTACCAATCCTAAGATCACAACCAGTTATTAGACTCTGCCAATCCTGATAGAGTTCAACTAGGTATTGGATTGTACCAATCCTGAGATCATAGAGTTTAGCCAGGTATTGGATTGTACTAATCCTGAGATCACAACCAGGTATTGGAATCTGCCAATCCTGATAGAGTTCAGCCATGTATTGGATTATACCAATCCTGAGATCATAGAGTTCAACCCGATATTGGTTTATACCAATCATGTGAGATCATGGCCATATTGCTAAGTATTCAAATAGTAGTTGGAATACCTTTATGTTTCCCTTTTACTTTCATTAGGGGACATCAGTCCCTGGATCAACATCTTGTCACCTCTCACTAGGCAACAACTATTCACATGGCTCACAAGGCCATTAAACATCTTGTCACCTCTCACTAGGCAACAACTATTCACATGGCTTACAAGGCCATTAGACATCTTTTCATCTCTCACTAGGAAACAACTATTCACATGGCTCACAAGGCCATTAAACATCTTGTCACCTCTCACTAGGCAACAACTATTCACATGGCTCACAAGGCTATTAAACATCTTGTCACCTCTCACTAGGCAACAACTATTCACATGACTCACAAGGCTATTAAACATCTTGTCACCTCTCACTAGGCAACATCTATTCACATGGCTCACATGGCCATTAAACATCTTGTCACCTCTCACTAAGAAACAACTATTCACATGGCTTACAAGGCCCATTATTAGGGTTAGGGTTTCCCTTTATATCCAAATAGGGTTTCAAATTCATATTACCCATCCAAACCCTAATTCATTGCTCCACACATCTAGGAGCATACATTGATATCATAAGTATTCAATCATACTTATTTATTCTCATCATTTATCATTAAATGATTATCAACACAAAGTATGGGTTTGTCTCTCATCCTTACTAGGATATTAATTACATCATACTTTATTATCTTGGCTTAACCCTCTCTCAAGGTATGCTAGCCTACACTTATCAAAGTGAATTAAACTCATTACATCTTAATGTAACAATTGACATGACACACATCATGTGTTACTCATCCAAGTATATTGGATTTGAGTTGCATCAAGGTGTATCAAACTTGAGGTGTTGGATATAATATTTATCATGCCTTGATGTATCACTTTCCTCATCACTTTTATCTTACTTAAGTTCATCAAATTATCTTATATTAGGGTACTTCCCATCCTAATACTTTATGTACTAACTTATCACATTTACCCTATAGTGTATTGGCCATAAGTCACACACTTGAATTACCCAACTATCATCAAGTGATTTGGACTCATCTTGGGTTAAGGCATTATTGATATAGGGTTGACTATTGTCAACCACTTTAGGTGTTTCACCTATCAAGGTATTAGGTACACCATTACTTGGTGTTATACTCATCACTCCTAAGAGTGTTTTTCTCTCACCTTTACAAGGTGTATCAGGTTGAATCATGTATGTCAAATTGAACACATGTATTGGGTTAGGTGTATATCGAGCTAGGAATCATCATATCCCTCATACCCTTACTCATCAAGGTATCAACCTTACCAATCATATGGTGTATTGCCTTCACCCTACATGGGTGTAACATCCTCGCCTCACTTGAAGATATTGGCCACACCATACTTTAGTGTATTGGTCATCACATGTTCTAGGGTATTAACTAACTTACCACTTTTGTCATCTAGTGTATTGGGTTACCCACTATAACGTTTTAGAGGTGTTTGCTAAACACCATATCATCCAAGAGGTGTATGGTTAACCCAATATCAGTTTCGAGGTGTATGTTTGATACCCATATCAAGCAAAGAGGTATGTGTATGCTTCACACCAAATCGGGAAAAGAGGTGTTTGTAGGGTTCCATATTGCCCATGAGGTGTATCTTGATCACCATATCATTCATGAGGTCCATGTGTGTGTCATCATATCGTGCATAAGATTTATGCTCATCACCATATCTTTCTAGAGGTGTGTACCCATCACCATCTAGGGTTTCAACACCATATCATATTAGAGGTGCTTCAACCCAATATCAGGTTGAACCATGATGATGCCATCATAATCAACCTCTAGGCTCTTGTTCTTACTATTCTCATTCATGAACAACAGTCCTATGTCACTATTAGAGCTCATGGATTCATCAATTATGCAAGAAAATTCAATTTGAAAGTAAATCGTTTAACTAAGGCAAGATTGATGGTAAATAATAACATAATTAAGTTCAAGTTATATAACCGGCCTCAAGAGCAACTTCAATGCTCCAAGATACAAATATTCACGTTACCAAGGTTGAAAATGAGCTTATAAAAGGTCCAAGACTGGAGCTCCTCAACTATATTCCCAATACATCACCACTTTATGGTCGATATCCCTCACTCTGTCGATATCACTTCACTTGGCTGATATCACTTTGCAATGGGCGATACCACTTTGCTATGGCCGATACCAAGGCCCTATGCACGATACTCATTAACCTTTGCATGATTCCAAGACTCTATGCATGATATCTAAGAGCAAGGGGGTGATAGGTTTTGAAAATTTCCACTAATAGGTGAAAGGAATGGTATATATACTTGAGGTTCATGAAAAAGTGTGCATATGAGATGTCATCATTTTAAAGCTACTAGGTGCCACGTGTCCATGCATGGTTGACACCTGTACTTGAATGAAATAATATTTATGTTGACATGAAAAACACTTGAGGATAATCCAGGGATGATATTTTGGCCATTAGTTATCTTGTTTGATAAGATATACATCTCATCTTTATCTCATAAATTATGCAAACTGATACAACTTTTGCAAAGAGCATCTAACTCATCATGGATCACCTCCTAGAGGTTCTTTGCCCATCATGGACAAGTACAAGAGTTCACAAACCAATATGATACTCCCTCTATGGCTTCTTGCATGATAGGAACTCTCATATGAACTCTACAACCCGATACAGGCTCAAATTATGGTTTCACATTTAACACTTTCTTGGTCTTTTCATCACCAAGAGTATCCCACTCAAATATGATTCAAACATGGTGCCTAATTATTTTTCTCTTCTCTAAATGATACTAGGAGGGAGTAGGGACACTCTAGATATGGTAATTTGCATATCAACCCTACATTTTGGGTAATTTACAATTTGTACCAGAATTGGTGCACAAGGCACTAGCATTATTCAAACAAGTTCAAACTTGGAATTTAGGATTTCCACAAGCCACCACCTTGCATCATTCTCTCTAAAATGATGCTAAAACACATGAGGTATGTTCAAAATATTTCATACTGCAATATAACCCCTCATCTTGGGTAAATTGCATTTTGTTCCAAAATAAGAGAACATTGCTCAAACATTATTCAAACAGGACCAAACTTGAAACATAAGTTTGTCACCTGATAACAAAACACTTTAGACGATTATATTATAGTTATAAGAAACTTATTTAAGCCAAACAAAAAGGGTTATCCATAAACCCAGATCAGGGATGTTACAATTTCCAACGCTTTAGAGTGCCTCACACCGTCATAAGCGATGGAGGATCACATTTTGGAGAAAAGCAATTTGAGGTGCTATTAAAGAAATATGGGTTAAAGCACAAAGTCTCTACACCCTATCATCCTCAAACCTCAGGACAAGTGGATACGTCCAACAGATAGATTAAATAGATACTGGATAAAATAGTCAGCTGCACTAGGAAGGACTGATCTATGAAGCTCGATGATGCTTTGTGGGCTTATAGGACAGCTTATAAAACACCAATAGGCATGACATTGTATAGATTAATCTATGGTAAGTCCTTCCATATACCACTAGAGCTCAAGCATAAAGCCCTTTGGGGATCGAGTTTCTAAATATGGACATGGAGAAGGCAGGACAGAAAATATTACTGTAGTTACAGAAGCTCGAAGAGCTGAGATTGAATGCTTAAGAGAATGCAAAAATTTAAAAACAAAGAACTAAGGTGTGGCATGATGCCCACCTAAAGAACAAGGAAGTTCGTGAGGGGGACAAGGTGCTTCTCTTCAATTCAAGCATCAGACTTTTTCTTAGAAAACTCAGGACAAGATGGTCGACCCCCTTCTCTGTGGTGAAGATATACCCATCAGGAATGATGGAGGTTTAAGGGGACAAAATAGGAATTTTCAAGGTCAATGGCCATAGAGTAAAAATATTCTATGAGGATGAGGCTTTTGTGTGAAGGTCGGAAGTAAGTTTGGAGGAACCAAATCAGTCACCTAAGAAAAGGAATGAGGAGTTGCCACATCCAGATGTGGGACTCAAGGAATGAAGGAGTATGAAGTCTAGCTAGAGACTTTCAAACAAGCGCTTCTTGGGAGGCAACCCAAGTTTTTGCTATTTCTGTAAGCTTTGTTTTCTCTACCTTTTTGTTTGATTAGTTTTCTTCTCCTTTAAGTGTTGTACATATCCATCTCCTTTGAAAAGATGAATAGATTGAAGAAACAAGTTTTTCTTTGAACAAGTTCTCTAACCGCAGTCGCAGTGTAACCTTGCATCAAGAAATAACATGACCCGTGGTGCCAATGTTTAATCACCTCGACCGCGATATGATATCTCCCTTAGCCTAATGAAGACTGTGACTCACAATCGTGTCTTGAGCACACCACGATCGCGATCACTCCTTCTTTATCTATGATCAACAGATCACGATCACTCTAGTATATATTCTTAAACCCTAGTTTCTCAGACTCTTTTTGCTTACTACTTTCTCGAGCCCAGCTTAAACCCTACATCTTTGAAGAATCACAACTGCGACTGACAATCCGCCGCCACAACTGACTCACCTCCAAATCAACCTTCTTCAATTTTTCCCTCTCGTCTGACAAACAAGGTAAAAGGCAAACCCTGTTTTCACCCCTCTTACCGTCATTTTCATGATTTTCCACCGCTATCTTGTCGCTACCATTTTTTCCCCATACCCTATCCCTTTTCTCGATTTGTTCTAATTGACGGCTATCTGTAGCGCCGCTGCCGATTTCTCTTGCTATCCTAATATCAAAACCTCCCTAAAGGCGATGTTTGCAAATATTAACTAAAAAACCCTAAAAATACAAATAAAGGGGCAACCGCCCGCCGACAAGTAGGTCTACAATTGATCAACTTGTGCCACCAATCGACAGATGAAGAAGAGAAGTGGAATGGTTGGACCAGGAAGACCGTGAGTCACGATCCATTTTCACTGCAATCGCGACCGCGGTGTACTCATCTACCTTAACCTGGTCGTGGTGCTTTCTCAAACGCCTTAAGTTTCATGTTTACACCATGGGTCACGTTGTTGGATATCGCTGCTCGAAGTCATGGTCCCCTCGATTGCGACCTTCCTGACATAGAATAAGATCGCGATCATGAAATCAACTGCAACCATGATCTGCTTATCAATCAACTATGACCGTGATATCCTTTAGAGACCGTGACCGCGGTGTCCCTTAATCACCAACAAGGCCAGTGGTAGCGGTCCCTATATATATATATATATATATATATATATAATATACTGGAACTTAATATATTTCCCTAGATAATTGCAAGAAGCTTAATAACTATTAAATCAACTATGAACTAATTCATTATTAAACCTATGTAGAATGTCTTCTTCATCAAGAAGTGACCCCATCTATAGGTAGGCAACATCCTTGAAAGAGGAAGAAAAGATAGTGGAGATCCTGACAACATCAGTAAAGAAGAACACCTCTCTTCCAGTGGCCAAACGGGTCGAGTTGCAGCTGAAACTTGAACAGTATCAAAGAATCATGGGTCACTTGACACTAGAGGACTCCCCATAAGAAACAAAACAAACAGAGTAGACAGATACCTCTGAGTACCAACCAGAAGAATCTGAGACTAGAATTCAGGGAAGGAAGAGGAAGGTTGCACCCAAAGAGACCAAGGGCAAAAAGAAGGCAAAGCTAGTCACTGCTGAGAAACCAAAGGAGCAGGGGGTAGAGAAATCCAACCAAGAGAAGGAAATCATCAGAGAGACATCAACAAAATTCAACAAACCCTCATTCGTGCCAAGAAACCTCATACACTAGTCTACCTACGACTGGATGTACCAGAACAAGGAATTTAGCCTGACTCAGTACCTGGACATAGAGGATTTCAAGAAGATGGGTGAAAAGCTTGACATGGATGGTTGCAGAGGTGATAGCAGAGCTCAATAAGATGCTAGCTGAGTTGGGCGCCGGTCTCGAAGAGAACAACAAGTTCCTCCTATTCCAAACACACCATGAGCATAACAAATACCTCTATAATGGAAAGATGGAGGCAACTCTAGCAATGATGGCGGCCGCCAAGCTGGGCCAAACTTCTGATGAAAGAAATATCAAAGACAATGTGGCTGCTAAAGCTTTCTCAGAAGTAGCAAAATAGGTGGCCACCAAAAAACCGTCAACCATAGAAGTTGAACAAGTGGCCACAACTATGTTGACTATAGATGAAAATCCTACACCTTCTACAAACAAAGGAACATCTGATGATGAGGATGGCAGGCTATCAACCTTGTTTGCAAATGAGCCTGCCAGGGAGTAGAGTGTGCCAGCTAGAACATAAATGCTTGGAGTAGCTCCTCCTCTACCATGCAAAATGAAGGAAATTGACATGTCTGCTGTATCCCAGATCACATGCAGAGACGTCCACATCTTGGAAGACATCCTCAGTGATGATCTACCCAGGTCATACATACTATATATAAGAAGGGTAGACGTCGGACCAGACATCACTTCTGGGTGATCTTCCTAAAAAAGGCACGAGTGCATAAAACACTGTTCAAGGAACTCTGTGCCACCCTCCTGGAAGAATTTCTGCACCCAGACAAGCCGCAACCAGTCTTCAATGGAACGACACATCTAGCTAGCCTCCTCTACAAAGAAGACTACAAGGAAGCATATGTCGTCGAATTAAAGGCAATAGTTTAAAGAAAGGAAACAAGATATGTAGTGTTGCCCATAAGGAATGTAAAGCATTGGGCATTAATAATCATGGACCTGTACGAGCGGAAGACGAAGATGCTCAATTGATGTGCAGTCGAACTTGACAACACTTCAATAATCTATAAAAGGAAGGACGTCAGATATGCCCTAAAGATACCACTGCGTCTGCAATGAGCAATCAAGGATGCATATGACAAATTTCAGGGATTCTGGAAGTTCTTCTCCATCAATAAGAAAGTCTTTTAAGAAGAGGTTGGTTCGGGGGATTGCGCCTTCATAGTACTGAGAATGATGGAAGCCATCAACAAGGGCATCCCCCTGGAAGATCTAGACAATGAAGACCTGAATGGACTGCAGGGTGTGTATGCTATGGAGGTCATCTACGATCGTCGATTCTTCAGCAACCAGGTGATGCCTTAAAAAGTTGTACCCCAGAGGCTTCACAAGGATATCCCTCTACCTGAAAAAGTCACCTGGAGGGAACAACTAAAGACAATGTGGGTCGATCTGATAGATCCAGCCAGGGCTGCGCCTTGGAAAGAAGGCTGGAATCAAAGTACTGGGGAAGCTATAAAAAACACGTCAGATGAAGAACCAAAGCAGCCGCCAGTAGCAGAAGTTCTTGAAGAAAAACTTTCAAAGGAACAACCTGAGGAGGGAGAGGTTGAAGAAGAAGAGTCGGTCGATGTAAAGCCGGATGGACTGACAGGAGAAGTTACACCCTCTTTCAAGGACTTCAACAGATGGAGTTGCCTTAGCCTATCTTTAGAAGAACTAAACATCATTATGGGGTCATTGAAAGAAGATGATTCACCGGGAGATGTCATCTTCGAGAGAGATGGCATTTGTGTGCTAAAAGATGACCTCTGATAAATGTTGAAAATAGGGGGATATCTTTCAATAAGCACGATGTCAGCCTACCAGGCGCTACTAGGCAACAACATGCCAAATGATCACATGGCATACTTCCTACTGGTGGATGACATCCTGAAGGACAAATGATCAGGCGAAAAGGAATGCCTGCAACAACACCTAAAGACATCCCTACCAAACTACATCTTCCTTCCGATTCTTCACGACAATCACTGGACTTTGTTGGTTGTCAATATCATCAAAAGGACTACAATCCTCTACAACAGCTTAGGCACAACCTTCACACTTAATAAGAATACTAACATGACTACAACATAGACTCCTACAGAATAAAAGGCCAACACATGCACTGAGGTGATTGTTGACATGATAAAAAGCCATGGCAATGGGTACAAGCTTACAGTAGGAAAAGATGTAGTTCTGCCACAGGAGCCCCCAACAGGTGCCCCTATCAAATGACGGCTACTTCTTCTATCTAGCCTAGATGGTGGCCCTATCCAATATTGACGTCAAAGTGGGGGCATACAATACAAACATTACCACGCACTGCGAGGAGTTTATGCAAGCATGCTTCTCGAGTCTGAGTGGGCCTCCACCAAAAACAAAAACAAATAAAGAAAGCCTGTTTGTACATCTCACTCAAATTTTGACACCTTGAGACGTGGTGCAGGATAAGTTTGGGGGAGGGGTCATAAACGGGCTACAGAGGTACATTTACCATCTTTTTACCTCTCAAAATTTCTCAAACATTTTCAATTTTTTTGCAAAAGCTACCTTTTGAATTCAGAATCTAGCCTCCTCTCCTGCAAAAATTTTGAATTGTAGTACTTTTACCCTCCTAGAGAGAAATAAATGAGCAATATATATATATATATATATATATATATATATGAGTAAAACAAGAATCATATCAATACTACTCTATCTCATTCTTGCAATAAGATGTTGTACGTGTGACAACCTTAACTCATGAAACCCTCAGAGACTTAGAGAACTTCACCAAGGCATACTCCTAACCAACCACCCTCACCTGATGCTTTTTGACTAGAAAATCCTTATCTCCATAGAGAGAGAAACAACTTCCCTTTTCAAGGCATATCTAAAAAAGAGGATTGGCCACCCAGAAGACCTATTAAAAACCCCTCACACCTAAGCCTAAAAGGAGATGGAAAAAGCCAAAAAGAAAAAAAAATCAATGAGAGTTGTTCCCAAAAGATGCCAAAAGCTTCCACACTGCCGGTGTATTACTGCACTCATGAATGCAGATATGTCGTGCCCGTAAGTGGAATCTTGAAGCCAAGCTTACACATCTCCAATCATGAATGAAACTCACCAAACCACATGACTTAAACTCATAAGCCCAAAAAGGGCAACATTGTCCTTACGACAGTTGTGGGTGAGGAGTTCAGAGGGAAGAGGAAAACACTTGAAGCCTTAAGCCTACCCAAACACCTTAGCATAGGGCCAACTGAAAATAAAGAGATGGTGCGAAAGCTACCCCTTGAAAGAGATCTTGTATTAGTATGGTTATTTTCCTAAGGGAAAGGGGTGATAAGTTGATAAGGAGGAACCTTTTACAATTGAAGGCAATGGTGAGAAAATGAAGTTATTCAACTCTAGTTGAAAGGGAGGAATGAGACCTAAAGGTTAGAAAACATGCCACAACAGTCTTGATGCAAGAATGAGATATTTTAGTAATGTTATATTCTATAATTTTATCCCATCAGATTTTTGTTTCTCTCTCTGAGTTTGCAAACCTACACCAAGCCTGAGGATAGGCTTGGTTCTAAGTTTGGGGGAGTTGACAACACTTCACTTTACGTACTTTTTGTATATATTTTATACCTCTTTTAGTATATCTTTTATTAGCTTTTCCTAGAATTTTACCACTTTTTTTACTAAAATCTCGCTTACATGATTTCAGGTAGATTTACAACCCAAGTCGCGGTCTTTACCTCAACCGCGACCTGCTTACCCCTCAACTGCAATCGTGGTCTATGTGCTCCTTCAAGATCGAGGTCATCATGCATTGAAGTCTGATCGTGATTATACTAAAGTCGCGAGCACTGCTCAACCGTGATCATAAGGAGGTCACGATCAGTACAAAGGCACCAGTCAAACCAGAGATCACGGTGTGTTTGGAGACCACAGACGCCATGTTTGCCCGAAACTCAAATAAGGCCGCAATCCATATGGGATCGCGACCCCTACACACCTCGCCCAAGCTGAACCGCGACCAATGAGGAGGCCGCAGACATTGCTAAGCCTGCAATCCTTGTAGACTGCGACCATGTGAGAAGGCCTCAACCTCGACCTCTCCAACACAACACAAGAATCGACCTTGACCGTGATCATTGTCAGGCCACGAGCAAGTGGCAGACCGCGACTCAATCGGCCACAATGAAAAGAGGAATAAAGAGCAGATTGCAATCGCAGTCTCGCACCTCACCCAACCAAGAATATGACTACGGTCTAGGCTTGAGTCGGTGGAGTATGCCTATAAATAGGCCACCCACCCGTCTTGTCAAATCATCAGATCATGGATCAGATCCCAGAGAACCACAAAGTGTTGTTGCATCCCAGACTCATTCCAGACCATCCCATCCACCAATCTTGGATCTCCAAAGGCAGAAGTTGAGGAGAGAGAAGGTTGAACACTCCTTTGAGAGAAGAAGATCATCCATGCCATCAATGTGTTAGATCCATATCTAAATAAGTACCATGTAATATCACGTCTCTTCTCTCTCGAGATCTATCATTCCATTTCGATGTACTTCCCTCCTCTCTTCGTGGGACTTCATGTATCCATCTTTATGTAATTTTGTTATGATGTCTGCAAGCATGAGCAACTAAACACCTTAACTTGGGTTGGGAGTAGCCACTAAGGCTCTCCCAACATGTTTATTGTCTTTTTTTGTCGAATATATATATTATTATCAAGATTATCTCCATGCACCTATTTTAATGCTTCACTTGTATGCTTAGCTAATATCTTGTGATGTTTGATAGTTGATATCTCAAGAGAGTAATATTTTTTTATCATGTGTTATGGAGTAGTATGAATGCACGAGAGTGTTGGAGTCCTAAAGCTTCAAAACCATACGTTATATGATGTGGTTTTTGTGTAGTCGTCTCGAGAGATAGGCTACCCTTAGACTAAGATCTATCCTCATCTTGAGAGAGAGTCGAATAGACACTTTTGATGGTTACTTGTAGTCTTGATAAGAGTATGTGAGAGAGAGAGATGATATGGCATGTTGGTGAGATGCCTTAGTAGGTGAACCCCAACCCGAGTTTCCTTCCATATACTTGTTTCATCTTGTTTCTTTTGTTCTCATTTGTTCTTCTTATTATTGTTTTTCTTGTCCAACATTGGTTTGTGTACCTTCATTCCTTAGGGAACACCTTTTTATATACCCTCTTCGCCTGGAGTATATGAGTGTTAGATTCTGTGTGCTTAACACTGCCAACCTTGTCCCTATGTTTGACCTCGATCGCTACATCGGGCCCCATTTATCGTTGCGAGGGCCTGAGAGCCGGGTTATCTCTTTAAAAGTCTGACTACTATGAATCCACTTCATTTGGACGTGTGATTTAGGCCGATCACCAACACCCAATCGTCAGACTTATCCGTCATGTTTGGATCACTCTTGCCCTTGAAGAAGGGTGGTTTCATCTTGATGAAGTCTATAAGGGTAAATTCCTTTGGCTTAGCTGCTGTAACTGCAACATTGGAAAGTTGTCTCACTAGAGTAGTCGAGAGCAGTTTGCACAATATGGTCAACTCTTGTTCAGGGGTCAGAAGAGGTGTCCCTACAGGAGAAGTAGGGATCATTCTAGTGTTTGAGGGAGTCACTGGAGTGTCCTAGTTGTAAGTGTTGCCGGAGGAAGCTCCCGAAGAGGAGTTGTTCATGTTTCAAAACAAATCTCCCTTCCTAAAAGTTAAGGGTTTAACATAAGATAACCAGGAGTAGACAACAAGGATATCTAAGTCTACTATTGCCTTTGGGCATACTATTTCAGACAATTAGTATCAGCTCCGACCAGGCAGATATCATACGGATCCGGGAGTCCTCGTAAACTAAGCTAGTGGCACAAAGGAAACTATTGTCAGTCCCCAGACCTTGATCCTTTTTAGACACCCTTGCTTTCAACTTATGCCCTAGTAGTTGCCCAACATGCTATGATACCATGTTGTAAAGAGGCAAGATCACCTCCTTAATAAAATATAAAGGAAATAAAAAACATCCACCTTTTCCCAAGAATAATGGACATTGTGGGATGCATGTATAAAAATCTAAGTAAATAAGCATGATTTAGATATATGTAAAATGTCAATAGAAGCAGAAAGGGAACTAAGTTATTATATTGCTCTTTGAACTCAATTCACTACATGAGTTTCTTAAAAAGGAAAAAAAGAGAAAAGAAACTATTGGGATCTAGCAATAAGCAACCTAGCAATCCTTGATAGAAAAAATGGTATCTACTCCTGAACTTGATCTCCTTGGCCTTATTCAACACCTTGATCAAACCCTGGGTGGTTGGGAAAGAACCCAAAAAAAGAAAGAAACAAGGTATTTGCAGAGATAATGAACAAGGACAAAAGATACAAATTAAGATGGAAAGTAAGAATAAGATTTC